>CM065434.1:12270000-13520000 GCA_033030585.1 Hippophae rhamnoides | reverse complement strand
GGATAATTTGAAGAGAAGATTGGATATTTTAGATTGGGGTTACATTTATAGAGATTAATTAGGATTAGAAAACTCTGATTTATTGAATTTGAAGAATGAACGTTTACTTGGCAAATTACATGACTGAATAACAAAAGAAAAAAAACCCATGCATAGCACATTCGAGTGCTCATGGTAACCACAACAAAAAAATTCAAATAACTGACCCAACAACCCTACAAATTAGGGGTAATATGATGACTAAATCAGAAATATACTCAACAAACCCTCCTTTAAACTAAATGATGTTTTAGCAATCTGATAATGTAGCTCTCGTAAGAAATAATATCTCACATCAATGTGCTTACTGCGGTTGTGCATCATGGGATTCTTGGCAAGTTTTATGGTTGAGTTATTGTCACATATGATAGTTGTTCCTTCTTCTTATGTATACCCTATTTCTTTTAAAATTCTTCTCATCCAGATTGCTTGACAAGCACAACTAGCTGCTACAATTAATTCAGCTTCAATAGTGGATAAGGTTACAATTGATTGTTTCTTTGAGGACCAGGCAACAACAACATTGTTCATAAGAAAAACATATCCAGAAGTACTCCTTCTTCCTTCCAATTCTCCTGCATTATCACTTTCTGTCAAGCCTATAAGTTTCTCAACTCCTCCATTTTCATATAGAATTCCATAGTTGATTCTTCCTTTCATATACTTAAGAATCCTTTTTGCAACCTAATACTGTAGCTCTGTTGGGCTTGTCAGGAAACGAGCAATTAAACTCACCACAAACATTAAATTAGGACGAGTAGCTATAATATACATCAAACTACAAACTATTTGTTTGAATTGTGTTTCATTTACCTTGACTCTTCATTCGTCTTTATGCAACTTATGACCTGGTACAATAAGGATGCAAACTAAGTTACTGTCTTCCATACCAAACCATTTCAAAACTTCCAAAGCATACTTTCTTTGACAAATATAAATTCCTATTGTGCTTTGCAATACTTCAATCCCCAAAAAGAACCTCATTTTTCCTAAATGAGTCATATCAAATTCCTTTTACATTGACACCTTAAAGTTGCTCATCATAAACTCATCATTCCCAGTATAAATAAGATCATCAACATATATACCGATGATGAGTGTTTTTCCATTATTGTTTCATTTGAAGAAAAATTTCTATTCACTTTGACTTTTCACAAACCCTTCTTTTGAAAAATAAGACTCAATAAGGCTAAACCAAGCTCTCGGTGCTTTCTTTAAGCCATACAAAGCTTTGTGAAGTTTATAGACCATGTGCTCACACCCTTTCTTTTCAAAACTTTTTGGTTGATCTACATATACATCTTTATTCAAGAACCCATGCAAAAATGCAGATTTAACATCAAGTTGAAATATTTTCCAACCTCGTTGAGTAGTAAGAGCTAATACCATTTTTACAGTGTCCATTATTACTATTGGTACAAATACTTCTGTATGGTCTATCCTATGCTCCTATGAATATGCTTTTGCTACTAGTCATGCCTTGAATTTGTCAATTTTACCAGATTCATTTAACTTTGTCTTGTTAATTCAGTCAATTCCCAAGTTTGATTCTTTTCAATTACTTTAATCTCGATCTCCATTGCTTGCCTCCATTTCTTAAATTTACTACTTTTTCATAGCTAGTAGGGTCATTGTACTCCACAAATTCCATATTCACAGCTTCTCCATCTTCAGAAAGACCTTCACCTGGAACATAGTGCTCCATCCATGTTGGTGGAACTCTAACTCTGCCCTCCCTTGCTCTAGATACTTCAGTATGGGGTGTGTTGATGTCAACCTCTAGAGTCTCCATTTCAACTACCTTTGGTTCTTCCTCTTCAATAGTACCAGTTTCTTCATATTCTAGATTCATAATCGCTTCTTCTGGGTGATTTGCATTCCAATTCCACATGAGATTTTATTCAAACACAACATCCATTCTAATTATGATCTTCTTTGTATTTGGATCATACCTTTTGTAACCCTTGGACTCATCACTGAATCCAAGTAATACGCATCTCACACTTTTGATTTCTAGTTTTGTTGTCCTTGCATCTGGAACATGAATGTTCCCCACACATCCAAACACTCTAAAGTGTTTTACAGAAGGCTTCTCACCATTCCATGCCTCTTCTAGTGTCATCTCTTTGATGGCTAATATAGAAGATCGATTCAACACATGTATCATCCATTTCATAGCTTTAGGCCAAAAGGTTTTAGGAACCATTTTCTTAGACAATATTGATCTTACTAAATTCATAACAATTATATTCTTACGCTCGGCTACCTCATTTTGCTATAGGGTATAAGTCATAGTTAATTGTCTTTTTATCCCATTTAATTTACAAAATTCATCAAATTCTATAGAATTAAATTCTTTTCCCCTTTTTGTACGAAGGCACATAATAGGTAGGCTACTTTCTTTCTCAACTAACATTTTAAAGAACTTGAAATAATAAAGTGCTTCTGATTTTTCTAACAAAAAATATACCCATGCCATTCTCGAATATTCATCTATAAAGCATAGAATGTACCTCTTTTGGCTATTCAAAAATGGAGTAATTGGACCACATATGTCTGCATGTATCAACTATAGTTTCTGAGTAGCTCTCCGTTGACTTTTCTTAGGAATTGGATCATGTTGCTACTTGCCTTTCATGTAGTACTCACATAAAATTGTAGATGTTGGTAGCTGAAGTATATCTTGAACCATTTTTT
This sequence comes from Hippophae rhamnoides, assembly GCA_033030585.1. NCBI lineage: Eukaryota > Viridiplantae > Streptophyta > Magnoliopsida > Rosales > Elaeagnaceae > Hippophae > Hippophae rhamnoides. The sequence goes on along the minus strand of CM065434.1, from coordinate 13,517,264 downwards.
TTAAATTGAAGTGTTCTAAGGCCTTTTGGATGATGTAAGCATATCTACAATGCCAAAGATGCGCTAGGTTCGTTGTAATGGCTTGGAAACATGTTTCCTTCTTTTGGTGAGCTTGAGAAAACAACTCAAACATCATGTTTGCTATCATTTTAGTTTGGATGATCAATCCCTTAAGTGGATGATAAATTCTACACATTCTTGATTTAATCAAGATAGCCAATCCCTTTTCCTATAGTTCACCTATACTTAATAGGTTATTCTTGAGTTCAGGCACATAAAACATATCTTGTATCATATGATTTACCCCACTTATATTAAGCCTTATACTGCCCTTTCTAAGTACATTCATTCTCATGTTATTGCTGAGTTTCACCATCTGTTGAAATGCTTCATCTAATTCTTTAAATGCTTATTTTTTTCCATTGATATGGTTGGAGCAACCAGAATCTAGAAACCAAACTTCTTCATTCTGTGCAGTAGTCAGTTCAACATAGGACATAACAAGTAATTCTTCTTCTTCTTTAGATTGAGTGAAATTTACCTCTCTACCCAATGATGGACATTCATATTGGCAATTCCCGAGTTTGTGGCATTTGAAGCATTAACTCATGGCACAATTGTAACTTTGTCTTCCTTTTCCCCTTCCTCTATAAGTGCTCCTTCCACGTCCTCTATCTTCTCTACTATTTCCCACTTCAATTGTAGCTTTTGGGGTCTGTTCTTCTTCACCATAATGTCTTCAAAATTTCTACTCATGTACTAGCAAAGAACTCTAATGTTCATCCAAAGGAAGGCAATTGATGTCTTTCGACTCTTCCATAAAGAACACAATATAATTGAATTTTTCAGTGAGTGTGAGTAAGATATTCTCCATAATCTTCACATCCTGCGTACCTTCTCCAAGGTTTCACATTCCATTTGCAACCAACATAACTCTGGAGAGATAATCAGTGACTGACTCACTGATCTTCATTTCCAACACCTCAAATTCCCTTCGAAAAGCCTTGAGTTGAGCACGTTGAATTCTTTCATAGCCTCGATACTTTATCTTCATTAAATCCCAAAATTACTTGGTAATGTCCTTCTGAAGAACGGTTTTCAAAATTGATTTGTTAATTTCCTAGAGAACGGTTTTCTCTTCTAGGGTTGCCTTTTATGCATTCGTTAACACCTCTCCTTTGGCAGGTTTAGTGTAGTCACTTTCAACAAGATTCCACCATTCTTTGGATCAGAGTAGATTCTTCATTAAAATGCTCTAGTAACTTTTTTCTTATTTCTCCATTTTATAGTTTTCCATGATTATAATGACGATTATTATAGAATCTATATCTAGCTAATATAATAATATAATTGTAGGGAATTCCAAGCCATAGGAAATGGTTTAATTAATTTAATGATATGATAACATTTAGCTCCAATTCTTGATTCTTGGTATGTTCAATTCTATGCTTGAATGTCAAAACTATCCAAGTTATGAATTAGACATGAATATGTTTATTTCTAGACTAAGATATTAGTACATAATCACTAATATTCTTATTTGAAGTGGTACCTTGTGGCTACTGTCACAAGTAGATTGAATAGATATGTTAAAGCTTATCAATGGTTTTATTCTTGCCTATATTAGTTTTCATCATTTTGGATCTTAATGCAATAAATGAATTAAATATAGTAAGCATAACTATAGGTTGTTTAGGATTAAGGTTGATTAGTGATTGTATCATTAATCAATTATACGGTAAGAAAATATCAAAAATCTTAAGCACACCTAAATTTCAAAAGCTAAAGTTAAAAATTTCAAGAATTATTTTAAATTTTGAAATTGATTTAGAACTAAAGAAACTAATCTCCATTCATTACATGTGTTGATTAAGGTGTATGCTAGTGGTGAGATATAATCATACATCTTTCTTAATTCTTGTGCAACTTACCTTTATTATATCATGTTATTTTCTTCACAATCAATCAAAAATTCTCATTTGTTAACTTCAATTAACACACTAACAAACTAGTAAGTAGTAGTAGGAATTATTAACAATTCTCGTGGGTACGACAACACTTGTTATTGAATTAATTAGAACTTGGTCATGACCTCATAAACTTGTATCTATTCAAGCATGTCAAGTTTTTGGCACTGCTACTAAAGATTGAATATACAATTTCTTCACTAATTATTAGTTTTCTTTTACTTTTGTTTTTTTTATTTTTTTTTCTTTTGACTTTTACTTATTTATCTAAGTTATTGATTTTTAGGAGACCATTGAATGTAACAAGGAAATTCTTAATGAAACCAAGAGGATTACTAGACCCAATATAAGAAAAGATTAATCCATTTATTCAAGTTAATTGGAACCCAAACAAGAGACATAGCAGTGGTTGATCAAACACAAAAGGAGTTCACTGCACCTGACTTGGAGCAATAATCCTTATGCATAGTATATCCCAACTTAAAGGTGGCTTTTGAACTTAAATCTGGAAAAATTCACTAGTTACATATTTTTACCATTTTAGCTAGAGATGTCCCAAATAAATACATGAAGGAATTTCATGTCATCCGTTCTAGCATGAAACCAAAAGGGATCACTGAAGAGCAAGTCAAACTTAAAGCTTTCCCACTCTCTTTATGTGACATTGTGAATGAATAGATTTACTACTTATCTCATGGATCCATTACCAATTGGACTCATATGAAGAGATATTTTTGGATAGGTATTCCATATCATACAGAGCCATAATAATAAGGAAAGAAGTTTGTGGAATTAGGAAATTCAATAGGAATACAATCTATGAATATTGCAAAAGATTCAAAAGGTTATGTGTTAGCTTCTCCACAAAACCAAATAAGTGGGCAAATTTTGTTCCAATACTTTTATGAAGGATTATCACCTATAGATAGAAATATGATTGATACCACTAGTGTGGGCCTTGGTAAATAAAACACCCAAGGAAGTACAAATCTTGATCGCAACCATGACTACCAATTCATAACAATTTTGCATCCAAACTGTTCAAAAAGGTAAGGTAATTAAGTTAAGCACTAAATCTTATATTGAGCAACAAATAAATAATATAGTTGCCTTGGTAAATAAAATAGCTGTAGAAAAGGTGAAAACATGTGACATATACTCGACAGTGGGACACCCTACTAATATGTGTCCCATCCTTCAAAAAGAATATGCAAATACTATGGGTGGTTTTTTGGGACAAGGACCATATGACCCTTATAGTAATACATTAACTCTTGGTTGAGGGATCACTGTAATTTTAGTTATGTTGGTAATAATGAAATAGTTACTCCCTACAATCCACCTAGATTCCCTAATCCTAGGCCACAATAGCAATACCAACCTAGACCTCAACAACCATAACAACCCCAAGGTAAGTCTTTGGAAGACTTTGTAACTGCTACAACTACTAAAACTGTTAAATTTTAAAATGAAACCCTAACATTCCATCAAAGACACTCAAAATTCACTAAGGAAGCAAAAAACTCAAATAGGCCAACTAGTAACAACTATTGGTAGGTTAAAGGCTTAAGAATATGATGAACTCCCATCCCAAACTATGGTTAACATAAGAGAAAATACCAATGTAGTCACTCTAAAGAGTGAAAAAACAAGAAGATCTATCTAAAGATCGAACAATGGCTAACTCAAAGAAAAGACCTATATAAGAAGAGTTAGAGAAAGATGGGGCACCTACCCCACACAAATACATTACATCCCCTTAGGTATCACATAAACCCTTTGTTTATTCTGATTATTCAATGTTACCTTTTCCTAGCAGGTTTGAAAGTAAGGGATTTTGAAGACCTTTCATAAAGTACAGGTTTGAAAGTAACGGATTTTGGTGTGTCTCATTGCATTTTTCATGGGAACAAACAACTTTAGGACATCTTTGTGATCGTCTCACATTTGATGAGTATATGTATTTAGTTGTGCCATGTTTTGACATGAAAGGCCAAAGGGGAAGAATGTAAGCCCAATTTTACTTATGTCTGTGTGTTGGCTTCCCATGAGCAAAACATGGGGTCTATTTTATTTTACCCAGTGTTTTTTCATCATCTACGTTAGATTGGTTACTATAGATCAATAAAACACACACTCATATAACAAAGAAAACTTTGTATGCAAGCATGTATACACATACCACGGGGTTGGTTTTTGAAGTGTGCATGCTAAGTAGAGTGTTAGTTTATGGCGACCGAGGGTACAAGCGACCAACATTGTCACTTTTGTTTATGATTCGTTTCGTGTGTGGGTATTTACGAAAAGTATTCAGCCATTTTTGAACAAAAAAATGTGACTTTTTAGTACCTAGCCACCACCTTTAACATCACCCTTTGCAAGATGGATGGCAAGGTGGTTGGCGAAGTGGCTAGTGAGGTGGAAAATTCAAATTCTATAAATACCCTCATTTCTTCTAATTTGGTATCTTGAAAAATACAGTAGAGCTTTGTCAAATTGACATGTTGTTTTCTATTTCTAGATTACTAATACCTCAAGTGTTGTTTAGTATTAGTAATTCATGACTACATGAGCTAAATCGTGCTTGTGAGTAGTGAGTACACAAAACAATGTTAACAAGTGGGTTTTTATATGTAGAGCTATGTGTCGATTGGTAATTTCCCTCGTACAAATTTTTCTTATTTACTTTACATATTTCTAGTCTTCGGTTATTGATCATACCACTTTGGGTGGTGTTGGCATTGAAAAAGAGTCAGGTTTGTGTGTTGAACTAGGTTGTTGTGGAGACATCAAACTATTAACTCTATTAGATATGACCTCTATTCAAACTATCTATTGCTATCTATACAACAACATAATTGGAAACATGAGTCCGACTCTCTTCCAAAGACAACACCACCCAAAGTGGTGTGATCAGTAACCGAAGAACAATAATATGAAAGTGAATGAGAAATATTTGCTTGAGGGTAACTACCAGGAAAAATAGGGCTCTACATATAAAAATCCACTTACTAACATTAACTTCAATACTCACCACTCACAATAATGGTTTAGCTAACACAGCCACAAATCACTAATATCGAACAACCCTTAAGGCATTAGTGATCTAAGAATAGAAAAAAAGATGTCAATTTGACAGAGCAATGCTGCATTTTTTTTAAAACAAAATAAGAAGAAATGAGGGTATTTATAGAAATCAATTTTACCACCTTGCTAGCCACCATGCCAAGGGTAATGGTAAGGGTGATGAAAAGCTAGGTGGCGAGATACTAAAAATTCATATTTTTTAATTCCAAAATTTGAGTGCTTTTCATAAATACATACACCCAAAATTAACCAAAAACACAAGTGACAATGTCAGCTTTCTTGCTTGTCGAAAACTAGCACTCCACTTAGCATCCAAACTACAAAAAACCAACCTCATGGTATATGCAAATATGCTTGCATATAAAGTGTTCCTAACTATGTGTGTGTGTATTACTAATATACAATAACCAGCCTAAGATAAAGGATGATAGAACAATTAGTAAAATAAAACATGCACAATGTTTTGCACAAAGGAAGCCAACACATAGACACGAGTACAATGTGACTTACATTCTTCCCTTTTGGCTTTCCGTGTCAAAACACTACATAACTAAATACATATACTCATCAAATGTGAGATGGTCATGATGATATCCTAATGTTGTTTGTTAGATGCCCTAAAGTTGTTTATTTCTATAAACAACACAATGACACACACCAAAATCCAAAAGACATGTATACTCTAATTGCAACCATCTTGAATGCTCTATCCAAATTCATGAATCAGCTCATTCAATCTTCTGCCACAAGGAACTCAAAACCACTGCACATAGCACACTTGTTTCTTTATGTCTTTGTGCTAACATGTCAGGTGCTAGTTGAACGGGTTTGCTAACTCGTGGGACTCGAGTTTATCATATCATTAGTCTATATTTGAACACTATACTTGTAGAGATTGTGAAAGAAATTAAAGGCTTGTAAGTAGGTTACTTGGGGGCATTACCTTATAGAATAGTTTGAGTTTTAAGCCTGTAATCGAACATTATTTTCATAATGGATAGTTAGATGGACCGGTAGATCAATGATTTTTCTCTTAGGTCATTATTGTGGCCTGGGTTATCAACTCTTTAAATATTTTCGTATTATTTTATTTACATATGATTCTATGTTTGATTTCTTGTGAAATTTCAATTTAACATAATTTAATTAATTATCTATTCATTTTACTCTCGTAAATTAAATCGGTAACTAAAAATCCTTTCAAAATCTATAAGATTAAACTATTCTAGTTGAAAGTTACCAAAATAAACTATCCTAAGTAAAAACTTTCATACTTTTTGGGAACTTATCATTATGAAAAATTAGCCATAATGAAATATGATCAACTCTTCCTTGAATAGTACGTTTTCTGTAATCACCAAAACGTTTTCAAATTACACACTATTTTTACCATATAGTTTAAGTTGTAAATTTTTTGTTAAAGTTACCAGAAGTAAGTTTGGCGTATGAGAAGGAAAAAATTGATTTTATACGACCGTATAAAAATTTATATGGGTATGTAATTAAAATTTTATAAATATGTGGGTGTGTAATATAACTATGAAAATTGTAAATAAAGAAGAAATTGTAAACAATGCACTTAAATATATTATGAAATATCCGTAATTTAAATTAAACGTGAATATGTTACCAATGGAACTTATTTTCTGAGTTTTTTAAAAAAAAAAAAAAAATTTTTTGATATGATGTAATTGCATTCATATACGGCATCTTAATGTTTTCATGACAAGATTATTTGTCTTTTAATGAAAATGAGAGACATGCATTAAATCAAATTAATATTTTGTTTCATTATATTTATTAAGACTTCGGCCATTTTCAACTCTTCATCTAAATTAGTTGATCAACCTTTAAGGATTGCTTTTGTGTTGGTGTCTACTTTTTTAGATGCTTAACATGCATTTTCATTTCAATTTTGTGAAAGCATGCACCATTTTTTTATTTATTTATTTTTCATTTTCATCTGTATCATAATTTCTTACTGATGAAATAAGTTTGTTTCCTTCATATCAAAATAAAACTAAATTTCAACATCAAATGTGTGGTTTAGGAACTTAATTAGGGTTCATAGAGAGTGTCAAAAAGTGATGAGAAAAGGCTAATTGCATAACATCATAACAAAAATAAATTAAATTTTTTTTTACCTTACCTTGTTAATTTATTTTAAGAAACAAATGCATCAAAAATTCTTTAATTATTTCAATTAAAATAATTTAAATTATTTTTTATACGTTTTAATTATTTTGTTAAAAAATGTAATAATATAAAGAAAAACTATTGAAAAAAATAAAAATAAAAATAAAAAAACAATATATGAGATTAAACTCTCATATCCTTTGATAGTTCAGAATTTAATTTTCATTAATCACCAAATAATCAAATCTTTCAACACTTAATTATGACAAGAGCAACAGATGCCAATAACATTGTTCAAAGTTAAGCATCAATAAAGATTAAGAGAAAAAAAAATACAAATCAATATCAATTACATCAATATCCTAAACTTCTCAATTAATTAATATCAATTAATGATAGCGAAACAAATCAATATCAATTAAATCAAAACCCCTCAATTTAAAAGCAATGAATTAATAACTTTAGCGAATTGTCTCACCGCCATTTACAAAACTCCTAATTTTTATCCTAAACTCTTCACTCTTCTGGTCCACCTTTAGTGGCCCAAAACATATCTCAAGTCATTGCAATAATGAAGCCTCTCATCTCTCACCTCTCACCTCTCACCATCAACCACTTTCACAACACAATAATTAATTTTTTACGTGATTATAGATTAAATCACTATAATTTATAATTAAATTTCATATAATTATGATAATATTATAATTTTACTCTAGCCCGTAGATCTTCCAAATATCCTGCCTATCATTGATTTTAATCTATATTATTTTTACTAGTAAAGTATTTGTATTTAAACAATATTATATGAACATAAATATAGATATTTAAAAACTTAAATTTAATGTAAATTTTTCAAAATAAAATTAAAAAATTAACATATATAACACCCAATACTACTACAAAAGTAATCATTTAAGTTGAAATTTAAAGTCAATTTTTAGTTAAAATTGACTTATAATGAATTTAAAGTTAATTCGTTAAAAAAATCTACTTAAAATGAATTTAAAACACGTAGATTATAGTGTTGGTTGACACGTAGAATCGACGCTCACGTGTAACATCGATTTACATGTCAACTATAACATTTTATCCAACGTGATAAACTATGAATGTGTTATTACCGTGTTAACTTTAACAATCAACTATAACATTTTATCCTTTAATGATATTAGTTTTAATTTTGAGTACATGTTAAAAAACGAGTAAACTTGAGAGATCGAAGAATAATACTAGAGTTCTTTTTAAGTTATTAATATATATTAATTTTTCATAATTATCTTTTAAATTCTTTATGAGAACTATCTTCAACTTATTTACATTTTACCTCTTCGAGAAAAATTCTTCTTAATAGTTATCTTTAGTTTTTTTTTTAAATTATTTACTTCACCTTCAATTCTAAAGAAGAAAAATATTTAGACACAATAGTGGATGTTATGATGATCGCAGGATACTTCGCCTCTTTCGTTTGATTTTCCTCTTAAATAGTTGATTTCGAAAGGGAGAAGAAAATATATTGATGGTGGTCCCGTTGATAGTACCATATAGCATGGTGCTCAAGATGGTTGGTGACTGAGCCCCGTGACAGAGAGTACAAGATATCGTTATCTCATTTTTTTTTCTACATTGAAATCCCAAGGTCTTGAGGTCGAAATCTTGGAGCATAAAAGTTGATGATAGGTTATTCGATAAATGAAGGATGAGGTTATGGCGACGGAAAAAGACACCATTTAAAAATTAACACAAGGGAAGAAAATATAAAATATTTAGAATTTTTTTTTTATTCACATGTAAATTAAATATTATTAATTATTTTAATGAACTTTAAACTATAAATAATTAGATAATATACTTCTATAAGACATTCTAAAAAATAATAAATTTAATAATATTAAATAAATTTTTTTCTTTCTTTTTTTCTTCTTATTTTTAATTTTTAGAAATAATTTTTCTTTCTTTCGTTTAGAAGTTAAAGTTTTTTTATTTGTAAAATAGAAGAATATGTTTAAGATAATCCTACTGTAAAGTTATTAGAGTACTCGTCTAAAGATAGATAATATAACTAGGCTTATCTTATTTTAAATTTATTAGAGTATTTGACTAGATAATATTTTCCTTATGTTTGTTTCATAATACAAATACGATGATCTCTTGTGAGAGATTGAGTTTGACTAATCTAAACTTTACTCGTATCTTTTTTATTTCTTAAATGCTTCTATATTATTAATGTATTAGTGTATTCGTCCTACATCAAGAATCCTCGTTCTTGGTATATATATGGGATGTACAAATAAGAATCCGTCATACTTTGTGAGTTTTTATGGTTATTCATGACCTAATACTCTCGTAATATTTTCAAAAAGTCTTTGTCGATTTCTTTTCTCTCTCATCCTTTTAATTGTGAAAATGATGGGACATGATAATTTTTTATTTAGAGGAATTTATACATGTATAAGCAAGAGGCTCAAGGGCTTTATAGTGTCGGATGCAATTATCATTACATGGAGATCGAGGGTAAAAGTTCGAGGAAATTGCTTAACTATCATGTTTTACCCGTTGGATGGGAAAGGGAAGGAAGATTTGGTACGTTCAACTTGGAAGAAAGTAAATATTAAACCCTATTTCTCACTCATTTTTTCAGTTTATGTGATTTTCAAAACTTAAATTCCCTCTTCTACATTCTGAGTTTTATAAGTATGCTTACTACCTTTTATGTAAGCTTTCCAATTTTCTTTATCTTTGATTCTTTGAAAAAAAACTTACTTCCTAATCACATTTTTGGTTCTCTAATTTTTTTTATTGTTTTTAGTTTTTCATTGTTCTATTGTCACAATTTGATCATTTTCAATCTATTTTGGTGTTCTTCATTTTTGTGGTGTTTATCCTTTTGTTCTTCACTTTTCAAGGTATTATTTGAGTCATCTCTTGGTCAATCATTAAAGTTGGAGTGCACGACTTGGTACAACATTCATAAGCATTATTTTCGTGCATTTCTCGAACCTTTAAGGCTAGAGTGAGATGGTCCTCGGTGCAATTCAACTCATGTAGGTTATCCCACAATTGAATTAAGAGAAATTTGAAGTTTAAAAAACTACGAAGCTCGTCTTCAGTGTTGGATCTTTCGATATATTTAAACATGAGAAGGCTAATTTCTCGCTTCGATGGTTTTATACAGAACTCACATTTCTGAGATGGTAAGTGGATCATATACTGAAAATATGGCCAAGATGTATACCAAGAAACATGCAACAAACATGACTACAATATTGATATATGGCATCCGTTTTTAATCGTGATCATAGGTCTATAGTCACGGTTATAAGAATCAAGACCTAAGTGTGAGAAACCATAGACTATTACCTATAACCTTGGTTTTTACCCGAGACCATAGACATACTCTATGGTCTTGGTCTTTAAAACACTAAGGCCATAGACATACGATTTGATCATGGTCTTCTAACCAAATAATATGTCTATTGTCTCGGTTATACTTAAATCATGACTACATATGTATCAATTAATCTCATTTTTCAATATAAATTAATAAATTGAGAAAATTAAAAGTCATTATATTAAAGTTAAGTGTGAAATTATAAGTCAAAATCAATAAATTTTATTAAAATGAGCATTATTATATATCATAATTATCTAACGATTACAAGTGACATAGACAAAGGTATCGAAACATCCAATAATAGGGATGTTGTGTAGAGAAAGCAACTATTGTTACATCAAAGTCCACCCCCTAGAACACCTAGTAATATTTTGGTATGTTTTTCTTTTGCTAATAAATTTTCTTAAAAAAAATTTGTTTGTGAATATGAATTTGTGTTGATAGTGTTCTCTTTCTTGCTATTGGATTTTCAACATTGTCTTACTTTTATCTTCCCTTTGGGTTAGTGACAGGCTGCAACGGCACCAGCTGCTTGTGTTTGACCTGGGTCTACGAATTATCCTACACCTGGCTGTGCTTCTTTGTCAACTTTACCTATCACTACATCGACTACTACTCCGGTGACTGCAACTGCTACAACTTTAGTAATGATCTTTAATTACCCAAATATGACGTACAATGAACCCCAATATTTGGTTCTACAAAATAATGCATATCATTTTCCAATACCCACGCATGTAGGAGCACCACTAGTTTGTAGATGGCCTTATGCTCAATCAATGCCTTTTTTCAATGGATCATTCTATTCATCCCAGATGCTACATCCTTCACAAATTCAATAGTAGCAAAAACCATAATTATCTAAGCAAAACCAACATTGTCATCAAAATAGTAGCATTTCTAATGGTTCCACATCATCCCAGAATCATTTACAGAATCATTTATAGAATCATCAATATAGACCACATGCAGGTGGCATTAATGGTAGCACACAGGAACCTTGCAAGCCTTTCCAACCCCTAATTATCAATCTATACAACCAATACAATTACAGTCATGGCAATAGCACTAGCAAAACCAACAGTAATATATTGCAGAATAAAAACAATTTGCAAGAAAGTATAAACCTACAGAACAACACAATCTGGAAGGCATATGCATATTCCTCAATTTCAAGTAAATTTTATATGCAATATCCAAAACCAACATATCATATGGATTGGAAAGATATCTGTAAATAACATAAGCAGTCAAAAACATACAAATCAAATTGTAGATAGTCTAGAATTTTATCATGCATGGACAAATAATAACTAATGTGATAGAATCTATGACACTGATAATGAAGATGTACCACCTAGCCAATAAAATCAAATATGTCATTATTAAAAAACCATCAGAAGCATCTCAACATGCTAATACTAGTTTACAAGTTCAATGCTTCACAAAGTCAAATTATCGTACTAAGCAATCAGCAATCCAAGATGAATAGTGAGCCTTACTATGAAAAATGAATTTGAGAGATTTTATAGGCACAAAAACCACTTTTGAAGCAACTAACGACTTTGACTTCTGCTTATTCTAGGTATCAGAAGTGAACTCACTTTTAGGCAAAGCCAGTAGTATTTCTATAGAAGTTCTAGAAAACCTTACAACTAGCATGAAAAATATGAGCAATATGAGTGATTTTACCTCTGGCGTGACACGTAAAGGGAACAAAATTACCATTTTTGCTTTTGAAGTTACCAAAATTTCTATTTTTCCTTTAGATTTGAAAATGTAACTTTTTTTAATTATAAAATATGCATTAAAAGTGCAGATGTATATATATTTATTTCCTACAGTGTATAAAACAACAACTAATTTTAGATCTGATTGTATCCTCCAAATCTAAAAATCTATTTCTACAATAAGAGTGACCAATCTAACTTGTATAGTTACAAAGAAACTGTAGAAAAATATTATTATTAGCACCAACACCACAATGAGCTAAGCACTCCCTCTCCTTCACAAACCTAAAGGTTCTCAAAAGAGTTAGTTAATTAAGCTAAGCACTTCCAAATTTTAATCAAATCAAAATAAGAAAGATAGTCATTCTAACTATTATAAGAACAAAGGTATAACTTTCTCAAATTGGTCTCTATCTTCCCCAATATCATGGCAGTAAGTAATAGCAGCTGTCAAGGAGTTATTGACCTACAAAATCCAAAAGGTACTGGTAAAACATCCATTTAACAATAACAACACCTAAATAGTTACGTATGATAATACCTTTTTCTCAATTGACCCTCAAGATCACCCCTTTTCTTTCAAGCTCTGCAATCTCTGCATCTATTTCCTGAGAGTATATCATTAAGCCAAAAAGGTCAACACCATCGAACGCATTGTAACATACATTGTATTTTTCCTCATTTATACTCTAAAGGAAGATTGTGAGCTTTTAAGACGAATGACATAAAGATTTGTATTAGGAAAGACAAATAATAAAACCAAAAATTCTAACAAATACAACTTAATAGTTTATTACACCATAGAATGAGAAGATTACTATAGTGACCTTCTAGCAATTAACATCAACACTAAGACTGGTTGAGACTATTAGGGTTAGTGATTGGAATATTGTAAACTATTAATGGAACATAGAAAAGACAATTAGTTCGAGATATACCTAAAAGAAACAATTTTGAATTTTTTTGTGGGCAATAGAGAATTGAATATCCATTTTGTTTCTATCATAGAGAAACTTGTAGTTGATATTTATTAAAAGGATTCACATCACATTCATAAACATTAGAAATGATTGATGTTTGTTATCTTAAACTTACAAGTACTGACCATAGTTGATATTTTTCATCATTAACTTACAAGTACCAATTCGACTTAATCGTTCCGGAAAAGAACCGAGTCAAGTAGTTTCGAATTCAGGGGAGGTAGTCTAAAAGGAGGGGCTCAAGCTATGAAGAGCCTGATTGAGGATAAGGCTCAACTCCGTGATTGGGTGGGTGATTTGAGGAATGGATTGTTCTGTGGTGGATAATGAAGATGATTCAGATGAGGATAGTGGTCCTAGCATTAGGTATAGAGATATGAGAAAAGAGATTGTATCGATGAAGAAGGGGAGGACGGACTTTGAATTGGACGATGTTAACGAGTCAGTCGAGAGGATAGGAAGTAGACGTATGGAATTTGGGCGTAACAGAAATAGAGTGGACAAAAAGTTGAGAAAATCAAGGCTTATGATGGATGATGAGGATGAGGATGAGAATGTGGAAAAAACCAAGATACACATAGAAGGGTGGTAAGGATGACCTTAATGGCAACCATAAGCACTATAGGGTTTGATAGTGAGAAAGAGGGAAAACACAAGCGTGAAAATATGGAAAAATGAAAAAGAAAAATGCGAGCGAGAAAAAGGGAAAAAAAGGGGAAAATGAGAGAGAGAGAAAAGAGAGGGAAAAAGAAAAATATTGTGAGAGAAAAAGAAAAAAATTGATATGGAAATTTGGTGTGTGGTGTAAAAGAGATAAAATACATGAAATTAAATTAATAGAGTAATGAAAAAATTGTAAAGTAATTTTTGTATTTTTTTAAATGAATAATAACACACACAATATATTATTTGATTTCAGTTTTAAAAATATGTGGAACTCTATTATTTTAATTATGATCACAGTCATTTAATAATTGTGACTATATAAGTTCAATTATATTTAAGTAATTTTTGTAGTTTAACTTATAGTCACGATTACTGATAAAACCGAGACTATATATATACACTATAACATCGGTTTTTATTAGATTATGACCAAAACCCTATGACCTCGATTTTTTTTAAAAATCTAGGTTAACTTTTCGAGATCAAAGATCATTATTTTAATAGTGAAAACTTTCCGTGCAAAAACATATTAAAAAATGGGAGCGAATTACGAAGGGTGAGATTTTACAAAAAAAAAAGCAGAGAGAGTTGACGTGGAACATAAGTTCCCAAGGAAAATTCCTTTTTGTATTGAGGCACAAATAGCACTTCGGTGAGTAGAAATGGGTAGTGAATTAACCATAGAGGTTATAATCAGTATAAAACATCTAGGTAGCAAATATGCAAATTTTGAGAAGAGGGGATCCATTCTAAATTATCATTATGTTACACACAAATGTCATTATGGTTCACGAGACTTGTCAATTTTTTTTAACATACTTGAATGTGTCTGAACAAGGATTTGTCTTTAGTTAATTTAAGCACCTCTCTTTTGCCTATTTATATGTTTGTGTAAGTAGAATGGTGTAAAGCTTCACATTCAAAGAAAAACTTCAAAATGTTGTGTTCTAAGAATAACTTTTCGAATCATTTAACATGAACATTCTGCCGAATTTTGTTTGGAAAAATTGCCAAGCTAAAAGTCGAGATAGTTCGTCCAGAGAACGAGATGTTATTTATATATTTTTTTTTATTTTTATGTTAACATAAATTTTGTGACATTATATCTAATTATAAATCAATTCGGGTGATTATTGTTGGGAAATTACGCAAATTCCCGATAAGCCAGATTTATGAGAAAGCAAGAATAGAAAAATAACACACACATTTGATAATTGAGTTCAGCCAATCTTGCTTACATCTCCGGACCTGTTGTAGATATTTTTACTGAAAGGGGAGAAAACACAAGGTGTTTACAAAACTCACAACTCACAACCCACAATCCAATTGCACCCAAGAAAATTACTCTCAATTTTCTCTCACAAAAGCTTTTCTCTCTAATTTTTTCTCTCAATTGGAATGAACACTTGGTTGTATTAATTCATTACAATTACACATATATTTATAGAAAAATTCACTCCTTGAATTACTCCTTAAATTAATGGTTCCTTAAATTGCTCCTTGAATTAAGCTCCATGTTTTGCTCCATGTTCTGCTCCATGAATTGCTCTATGTTTTCTCCTTGTTTTGCTCCATGTTTTGCTCCTTAATTTACACCTTAAATTAAGGAGCTTTATAAAAATCTCCAACAATCTCCCACTTGAAGACTGATTTCAATCTTTCTTCACACCTCGAACAATGTAGCAGCTTTTTTAGTCTTGTTACTCTAGCAGACCAACTGAAATTGAGTCCAACTTCAGTTTCATGGCAAGCTCCCACATATTGGCATCTCGAGTCTCAAAAGCTTCATCATAGCATTCAGGCTCTCCTTTATCAGTCAATAACATATAGTTCATGTATCTCCTGTTAGACCCATGAGGTCGAGAAGACCTTCTCAACACAGGAGCTGTAGTAGGAATCTATGGTGTGTCAGACTGTTGCGCACTACTCTGTCCAACGAGTTCCTCTAGCTAAGGACTTGCTAAAAATTGGTTCCTTTATGGAACTATCTGAGACATCATCTGCATCTACAAATACTGACTCATTTTATTTTGAGTCGTTGGTGTTTGTTTTATGCATGTCCTTATACATCACTCTTTCATTGAAAATCACATCTCTACTACATATCACTTTCTTGTTTTTGTCATTCTAAATATGGTAGCCAAACTCATCCTTACCATAGCCGATGAAGGTGCATTTCTTAGATTTGGGATCAAGCTTAGTCCTGCCTTGATCACTAATATGCATAAATGCTACACAGTTGAAAATTTTTAGATGTGATAGTTTTACCTCTTTTTTGCTCCATACCTCCTTTGGTATTCTGTGCTCCAATGGAACAGATGGGCCTCAGTTGATCAAGTAAGCTACCATGTTGACTACTTCTGCCCAGAACTGCTTTGGTAGACCTGATTGTATACGAATGCTTCTGGCTCTTTCTATCAACATTCAGTTCATATGCTCAGCTACACCATTGTGTTAAGGTGTGCTTGGTACAGTTCTTTCTATTCTGATCCCGTGCTCATAGTAGAAATTTTTGAATCCGGTGTCCTCATATTCACCACCATTATCGGTTCTGAGCTTTTTGATCTTCAAACCCGTCTTATTTTCCACCATAGCTTTCCATCTTCTGAAAGCCTCTGATACTTCAGACTTATGCTTTAGAAAGTAAACCCATACCTTCTGAGAGTGATCATCGATGAAAGTCATGAAGTAGTGTTTCCCACCAATGGATGAGACATTCGTTGGTCCCCAAACATCAGAGTGAATAAGCTCTAGCCTTTCCTTCTTTGGGGTTCTACAACTTGTCTGAAAGCTGACTATCTTTTGCTTTCCAAGTATGCAATCTTCACACATGTCTATCTCCGTTGACTCTAGACCTAGAAGTTTTCCTTTTGAATGCATAATCTTCATCCCCTTCTCACTCATGTGGCCTAGTCTCTGGTGCCACAAATTTGATGTTTATTTGCTTTCTACAACTGCGATTGAACAACGTGCTCCTATTGTCATGTAAAGAGTGTCACTCTTCTTGCCTCTAGTAACCATCATTGCACCTTTTGAAATCTTCTAATCATCACCATGGAAGATCGTAGTGTAGCCTTCACTAGCCAATTTCCCTACTGAGATTAAGTTCTTTCTTAGGTCAGGAATATGCTTGACATCCTTCAATTCCTAAACAGACTCGTTCAACTTAATCTTGACTACACCTTTGCTAATCATAGCACACGGTTGTTCATCACCAATATACCTTTCCAAGGTTTCCGAGGACATATTTTTGAAGAATTCTTTCTATGAAGTAACATGGAACGATGCTCCAGAGTCTAACACCCAAGATTCTTCGTTTCTCTCCAAAGAGCATATCAATGCATCATCTCCTCCATTTCCTCCTGAGGTGGAAGTAACATTTGCCTCTACCTTCACTTGTTTATCCTTCGATGCACTTTTGCACTGATTTTTGTAGTGTCTGGTTCTCTCATAATTCCAACACTCAATAGTCTTCGAGTTATGAGAATTAGTAGGATTCCTAGATTTAGACCTCTTGTCCTTTGATCTACCTTGGTAGTCTATTTTTCCATGTCCATTCCCTCTGGTTGAATCTCTTCCTCTTGACTCTGAATGCAAAACTGAAGAGGTTGACGATTCAACTGAAGAGGTTGACGATTCACCTGACTCTCTACGTCGGATCTCTTCACTTAGAACCAGATCATGAACATTGTTAAATTCAACTTATTGCTTCCTGACGAGCTACTCACAGCTATGACATTAGCATTCCAGCTTTTTGGTAAAGAAGACAAAAGTATCAATGCTCGTACTTCTTTATCGAATTCAATTTCAATTGAACTCAAATGGGTTGTGACTATGTTGGGTTCATTGAGATGTTGAGCTACCGATGTGCCTTTTGTCATCCATAAGTTGAACAAACGCCTTATCAAATGCACTTTATTTGAGGTCGATAGCTTCTTATACATATTGGAGAGAGCTTCCATAAGACCCACCATGGTCTTTTCCTTTACTATGTTAAAAGCAACATTATGGGATAGCTTCAATCAAATAACTCTGAGGGCTTGTCTGACTAGAAGATTCCAATCTTCTTCCTTCATAGCCTCTGGCTTCTTCCTTGAGAGAGGTTGATACATATTTCTTTTATACAGATAATCCTCTATCTGTATTTTTCAAAACCCAAAATCCATGCCATCGAATTTCTCGAGTTTCACCCTTCCTTCATTTGCGGCCATTGCTCCCACTCAAATCTGACTTCCTCCGGATCATTTCTAACTATTTTTTGCAAAGCACCATGTATTAGAACACCTTCATCAACAAACAAATATCGTCAACAAAGTTTCACTATTCACATAATTCACTATTCACATGAATAGTATCCTTGCAAGAAAATAACATAAATCACCACCAAAAGCTCTGATACTTGTTAGAAAATTACACAAATTCCTAATAAGCCAGATTTATGAGAAAACAAGAATAGAAAAATAACACACACATTTGATAATAGAGTTCGGCCAATCTTGCTTATGTCTCTGGACCTGCTGCATATCTTTTTACTGAAAGAAGAGAAATTACACAAGATATTTGCAACACTCACAACTCATAACCCCCAATCCAATTGCACCCAAGAAAATTACTCTCAATTTTCTCTCACAAAAGCTTTTCTCTCTAAGCTTTTCTCTCAATTGGAATGAACACTTTGTTGTATTAATTCATTACAATTACACATCTATTTATAGGAAAATTCATTCCTTAAATTACTCCTTAAATTAATGGTTCCTTAAATTGTTCATTAAATTAAGCTCCATGTTTTACTCTATGAATTGCTCCATATTTTGCTCCATGTTTTACTCCTTAATTTACTCCTTAAATTAAAGAGGTTTATAACAATCTCCAACAATTATACACGGACAATTACCTTTTTACTTCTTCATATGATATTGATCCAGTAAATCAATTTCAAATTAATTTGTTTAATAATTTCCGATTTGTGACTTTATAAATATGCTCTAGTTTAAAATAATTGTAATTTTTTATTTATTTATTTAGATAAATTAAAAATATGCTAATTTCTTTCTAATTAAATACAAAATTAATGATAAAATTCTAATATAAGTTTATTGATAGAAGTGTACTCAAACACTGTTTTTAAGTCTGTTTCAATTATTTATAGCTCCGAAAATAAGTCTACATAATATCCTAAATATTTAATTAAGAAAAATGAAATTAGATAAAAAAATTATTTATTTTATTCAGAGTTATAAATTTAATTTTTATGCCTTTGGGATCTACCTGTCATCCTTCAAATTGCCTTAATTTCTAGAAATCATTTTATTTCATCACCTTTAGTTATTTTTCTTCTTACATAATATTGTATGTTTTTGCTAGTAGTCTCTAGCTTGTGGCAACTATCTTTATCATGATTCTTTCTTTAATTGAAAGATGCAAAATTATGTTGGTTATGAATTTTCTAGCATTGCTTTTTATGTTATGAACAATATTATGATTTTTTCTTCAATAGAAGAGGTACACATCTTCACCCTTGTAAAGACATAGATGTTTATATTTACTAATGGGTGAACTAAGTAAAAACGGTTCTTATATTTTTAAGTGCTCTACACTGTATTTTTTTTTATAATTTATTCCCTCTATTTTTTAAGTTTTATATTAGTTCTTTTACTTTTTTCTAACAATTTAGTATTTTAATTTTTTTAATTTTTACAATATTAGTTATGAGTATTGGTTATTTTCGTAGACAAAATATTTATCTGTAAATTTATTTTTAAGTCAGTCATCAAGTCTATCAAGAAAGTCGAAAAAATACTCGAGTTTTAAATAATTGTACTTCAGGTATATATTTGATAACTATAACACATATGATTGTATTTATGTATTTAATAGCACATGCTCATAAATCTGAAATAATTTTTTGTGCTAAAATATTTATTTAAACTTAAATCAATTTATAAAAATATCAATTAGTTATCTCTTATATAGATGTATTTAAACATTTTTTAGATATGTCTTAATATTTTTAAGATATGTTTTAAAAAATATTTTTTATAATATGAAGGTTTTTTATGAGCTTTGAAAAATTAAGCTCAAAATATATTTAACACTAATACATTGTTATTATCTATATATATATATATATAAACACGTTATGATTGAATAAGGGTGTACACTGAAAAAAAGCTATAGGAAAAAAAACTTTGAAGTAGCTGAAGAAGAATTGCCACAAACTGCCAAAACAAAAAAAAAATTGTAAACAGCATCAACAAAGAAGAAACCAATATTAGATTGATAGAAGATTTAATTAGCATATATAATTGGCGTTGAGCAGCTGGTGATATGAAGTTTATATATATTGATATATATAATTGGCGTTGAGTTGAGAGTTGAGCAGCAGGTTGATATATACTTAAAATATATATAAGAATTGAGAATTTAACTGCACAAGGCAGCAGACAACAAAGGCACGCAGGATGCGTATATAAAGGTAATTATATTAATTACACTTTTCTTAATTTATATATATATATATATATATATATAGTGATTTTCATTAATTAATTTAATTTTTTTCGATTCAATTTTTAGATATTTAAATTAAATAGTTTTATAAACGATCATGATTATTTGATTATTAAATTTTAAAGAAGTTATTTTTACTAAAATTATACTTAATGTTTTTGTTCTAGAATTTACTAGTTAATTTAATTTAATAAACATATGTCTTAAATCATCTACTTAGAATAATTCATTATTAAATACGTTTAAGAACACACATGAACACTTGTGTTTTTGTGCTAATCATTTTGCAATTAACTTGAGAACGTATCTGATTGAAGGGAAGTTTATTGGAACAATGATCTAGAAACCGTACACGCTAATTTTAGAAACTGTGAAAATAGAGTATGGGGTTGTAAGTAAAGTACATTAGGACAGTATCCTAGGAAGGGTAGCATAAGACCAAGTTTGTACTTGAACATTTTATTTTCATAATGAAAATTTAGGTGGTTCAATGGACCGATAGTTTTCCTCTTAGGTCATGGTTGTGGCCTAGATTGTTTCCACATAAAAATATTGTGTGTTATTATTTTATTTCTACACTTTATTCTTACATATGATTGCATGTCTGCCGCTTTGTTTAGGTTATCAAATTATAAATTGATAAAAATTAAAAATAAACTATTCACCTCCCTTCTAGGTTAATCAGGTCCATATTTTATAAACTTTTAATTGGTATCAGAGTCGACACTAGACACACTTAGTAAGATTGATACTTAGGGACACACATTTCTACTTATGGACCAAATGAAAGAATGTGGGTCATCTATTAGACCTCCACTCTTTGATGAGTTTAATTACCCTTACTGAAAGACTCGCATGCAAGTCCTTTTTAGACAAGATGAAAAAGTCTGGGATGCTATTCTTGATGGTTGGGAACCACCTTTGGGGATGAAAGATGGTGTAACAATCATAAAGCCAAGAAGAGACTGGACCACTAAAGAGCGCACCCTTAGTAGGGCAAACCAAAAAGGTCTAATTTCAATATTTGCTACAGTATCGATGGATGAGTTCTGTCGTATCTCCAACTGTGAGACTGCTAAAGATGCATGGAATGCACTTGTTCTTACTCATAAAGGAACTTCCCAAGTAAAATAGACAAAATTAAGATTGCTAACATCTAAGTTTGATTCCATTAAAGTGAGCAACACTGAAACTTTTGGTCAATTCTTTGCTCGCTTTTGTGATATCATAGATGCTTCTTCTAAGCTTGATGAGAAAATTCCACAACCAATACAAGTACGTAAACTCCTAAGCACCTTAATAGTAGACTACAAGATGAAAGTTACAGCGATAGAGGAATGTAAGAATGTGGACACACTAAACATTGATGAACTTGTTGGGTCAATCCAAACCTATAAGCTTACTCTTGATCGTCCCAAGAAAATCAAGGATGTAACATTCAAAATCTCCAAATAGACATCTTTGGTAGTGATAATGATATGAATGATGAGTTATTAGTCATGCTAGCTGATGAGTGCTCAAAAAGCACTAAAATAACCATGATTTTATGCACTTTAATTGATTAAAAATATATATATTTATATGTTTTATCATATATTTATATAAATTTGTCTTTTTCGGAATCACGGGTATTTTTATTGTTTTTCAGGAATTTTGGCCTAAAAACGCAATGTAAAGACTCAAAAAAAAAGAATACTTGAAGCAATACATCACAAATAAATCGATAAATAAGTGGAAAAAGGTCAACAAACATGGAAAAACTGGACAAAATGGGTCGAAAAGGTCAAAAATGTCAAAAGACGGAAAAACGTGGCCAGCCCTGGCCAGCACAAGGCCAGGCCAGAGGGCGCTGGCAGCCAGCGTACCAGCGCGCGTTGATGCTGCTTTCCGCTGCTGCGGCGCGGCACTGTTCACGCCTACCGAGCGCGCGGTAGCCTGCCAGCTGCCCGTAGCGCGCCTAACGCGTTTTGACCCATTTTTCACGTGCGGCCGCCCATGACGTCACGCCGACGTCATTGATGACCTCAGCAGGTCCAAAACACGTTTTTATTTTTTAATATTTTTTTAACATTTTTTAATCATTTTTTCTCTCCATCCTCACCTATAAATACCCCCTTCCATTCACTTCAAAACACACCTCAAAACCTCACTTCTCTTCTTTCTTTCTCTCTTTTCTTTGTTTTTATTTTTTTTTTTAGTTTTTCTTATGTTTTAGCTAGTTTTTCTTATGTTTTAGCTAGTTTCTCTTAGATTTAGGGTTCTTCCCTTTTTGGGAAGAACTAGTTATGTTTTTGTAATATTTTAGATTTTTGATTCAATAAATGGAAGTGCAAATTCCGTTTGGAGGTTTTCTAGCAACGGGAATAGCGTCGAAGTTACGTAAGGATTTTATTTTCTTTCTGATTATTTTTATGCTTTATTCTTACATGTTATATTTAATTTATGCGTGATTAAATTTAACTGTGCTATTGTTTATAATCATGATATAATAATAACGTTGTTATGCTTGCGAAATATTAAATAGGTGAAAATCTCTAAAATGAATTGATTTTATTTTTATTCAAGATTTTATATTAAGAATGTTAGAGAGAAATATATTATTTTTCATTACAAACTTAAATCTGAAAATTAGATTTTAAGGTTTAGTTATCCATCTGATTTAGAGTAGTCTTTCTTTTATTTGATGGTACAATAATAGGTAGTTAGAGTGAAGCTCTATTTCAAAAGTTTTTATAAGAATTATTATCTGAAAATGTATTGACAACATGTTTTCGGTAGTAGTTTTAAAACTTGAAAGTTAGTACTCGGATAACTAAATTCTTAGGTTTAATTTGGACACCTTGAATAAAGTTTAAGCTGTCTAACTTCACCAAAGGTGGCATTTAAATGGTTCATTTTCAATCTCTTAGAAAAAGGAATTAATTTAATTAACCAAATTAGTTATCAACCCCACCCATAGGTGTTAATTGATTTGTTTAGTTAACAAAGAATATCTAACCCACCAAAGGTGGTATTCATACAAAAAAGGAGAATCAATAAATATCAATTCATATCTTTAATAACCTAGATAATACTGACAGATAATTAACTTAGTTATTATATCCATAAATACTCCACTATTTATAAAAGATAAAATTTGCATGAATGTTTATTGAATCTATGTTTAATTTTCTGTTATTAGATTAAAAACACAAAACCCCAAAATATCGTGACAGGATGTTTAGGATTTAATTTCGTTTTTAAAATTTTGAATAATAAATTAAAAACCACATACATTCCTCCCTTACATCGATCGAGTATACTTGTCATTTTCTATAAAATGATTCATGCACTTGTGAGAGTTTTACAAATATAAAACCAAAGTATTTGCAAGATTTGTATTATCGATCTTGTTCATCAAGTTTTTGGCGCCGTTGCCGGGGAAGGAATAGCGTTTTTAATTTATTTATCAAAATTTTAAAAATATTTTTGTGCTGTAAATAATTGTGATTTTTATTTTGTAAAAAAAATAAAAAATAAAAAATTTAATCAAATTTTAAATTTCATAAGAAATAATAAAAAAATAAAAAAATAAAATTTTTTTTTAATAAATTTGAAATAAAAATAAAAAAAAATAAAAAATAAAAAAAAAATAAAAAAAAAATAAAAAAATTTAAAAATAAAAAAATAAAAAAAAACCAAAATTTTAATTTTTTTTTTGAGTTTAATTTTTACTATTTTTTTTATTTTAAATCATAATTTTTTTTTTCTTTTACCTTTTTCAATTTTATTTTATTATTTTTTTTATTTTTCTTTCTTTAGCTATTTTTTTTTTCTTCTTGATTTTTATTTAACTTACTTAACTTAGTATTTTTAACTAACTTAATTAACTTAGATTTTTTTACTTCACTTAGCTTAATTAACTTTTTACTAACTTAATTAACTTAAATTTTTTTAACTTAACTTAATTAACTTAGATTTTTTAACTTAACTTAATTAACTTAGATTTTTTAACTTAACTTAATTAACTTAGATTTTTTAATTCACTTAACTTAATTAACCTTTTCTTTAAACTTAATTAACTTAGATTTTCATTAACTTAAAGTTTTATTTAACTTAACTTAATAACATGAAAAGTGAAGATCTAAGGGAGTTAATACAGGAGACTAGTTCTTGGAAGCGCTTTGGCTTAGTCTTTCCGCAGGAACGCGTTGTTTGCAGGAGGATGGTTTTTAAGGAGCCTTTGCACCACCATTCTTTCCTGGGAGCACTCTTGGTTATCTTGATTATGTTATTAAAAAAAACAAAAATTTTTGAACTATCTCCAAAATTTTAAAGTTTTAATTACAATCTAAGGAGCTAGTTGCTTTGTTTAATCTAGGTACAATTGTGTTTTTATGCCTTAATTATTTGATTTGTACCTAGATGTGGGTTATCTAAAACTCAAAATATGCCTCTAGTTTTAAGTACAAAAAAAATTTAAAATCAATAAGGCATGATGAAAAAGTATAGGTAGACAACCTTGTCTTACCTGCCAGGTTTGATTGAGATGATGAGGGGACATTGAGTTTACTTAAAATGCAATCCCAAGTTACGTCTGGCTAAGGCGTTAAACTAAGCTTTGGATGGGATGCAACCCATCATTTTAGGTAATTTTCTTTTATTTCTTTTATTTACATGTGAATAATTTTTAAATTGTTAAAACTAAAAATATTTGTTGAGATGTTAGAAGTTCACAAATGATCTGTATACACTTTAATGATGAATATGATGGATGCACCTGCATTTTCCATTACTACTTGAACTTTCTCAAGAAATAGGTAATCTTTCTTCTCTTTTCTCTTTATCTTTAATTTACAGTTGTTACATTGAGGACAATGTAAGTTCTAGGTTGGGGGTGGTGAAAAGTTACCATGCTTAATTAAAAAAAAAAAAAAGTTTTAACAATTTAAAAAAAAAAAAAATTAAAAATAAAAAAATATACTTTTTCATTTTTTGTGTGTTTGGTTTTATTTCTATTTTGTGTGATTTAGTAAAATTCAAAAAAAAGAAAAAAAAATAATAATAATAATAATAAATAAAATAAAATAAAATAAAATAAAATAAAATTTAATCAAATTTCAAATTTCATAAAAAAATAAATAAAAAATAAATAAAAAAAAATAATAATAAATATTTTTTTTATAGCATAAAAAGTAAATAATTTAGAAATTTGAAATTTGAAGTAAAAAAAGTTTTTACCGTTACAAAAAAAAAAAAAAAATTAATTTTTTTTAAATTTTAAGTTAATAAGAAATAAGATAGCGTGAATAGTAAAATAAAATTACGGTTCGTAAAAAAAAAAAATTTAAAATTTTTTTTTAAAATTTTAAGTTAATAAGAAATAAGATAGTGTGAATAGTAAAATAAAATTACCGTTCGTAAAAAAAAAAAAAAAAAAAAAATTGTCTAGTGTTTTGTATTAAATGCCATGGAAATTTTCTAATTTCTTTATTTTTGTTGACAGGAGTTTTAAATTTACGTTTAAAAATAGTCTATGCGTGGTAGGAGATCCTTAGGAAACCCCCTAACACCATATGTAAATAATATTCATAAATTTAAACAAGTGTCAACAACACTGGATCCTACCCATCAACCTGATTTTGAGCCAAACATAGAACGTCTTAATCCTTTACTAGAACCAAAAGAAATGGAGGAAAACCAACATGTTAGGGAAACCACGATGAAAGAGTTTGCAAGGCCAGGTGATTGGCACGCAAGAATCGCCGCTATCCGATTAAGGAGAAGGCGTCGGAATTATGACCTTAAAAATATTCATTTTTCTATGCTTCCTTCCTTACATGGGCTACCTAATGAAGATTCTCTTTCCTTTATGAGAGATTTCTATGCTATGGTCCAAACATTCCCCTCGGTATTCTAAACGAGGATCACTTAGAATGAGATGTTTTCCGTACACCTTAAAGGATAAGGCTAAAGCTTGGTTGATGTCACTTTCCCACTTGGTTCTCACGATGACATGGGGTCAAATTTACAATAAATTCATGGGAAAATTCTATTCCCATCAAAAACATCGAGTGAGAGGAAAGATTGCTACTTTCTCTCGGATGGAAGGAGAACCATTCCATGAAGCTTGGGATAGGTTCAAAATGTTTCTCACTCAATGTCCCCATCATAGCTTTCCCTACAGGTTGCAGAACCAATTCTTTTACGATGGACTTACACAACAATGTCGATTCATTGTCGACAACGCTGCGGGGAGGAGCAATAGGAGAAAAAGGCGCATCGTAAACGTATAATCTCTTTGAGATGTTGGGTGCTAATTCCCAACGTAAAAGCTCCAGAGTGAGAAAAGGCTGGTGTTCATGAGATTGACTCCGTAATGAAGTTCAACAACAACTTGTTCAACTGACTAAGCAAGTGTTCTTCTCGCTACACAAACCAACACAAATAATGAACAATATGGTTTGTACAAAGAATACGTGGGACAAGATGCTGAAGCTCGTCCATATCAAGGAGATACAACCTGGACTCGAAAGCAGTTAATGTGTTGGGAGCATATCAACAAAGACCAAGGTTTGATCCCAATTCAAATACCTATAATCCTGGGTGGAGAAGTCATCCAAATTTCTCTTGGAGGCAAAATAACCCTCCTTTCCCTCAAAGCTCAAACCAGGCAGGCCAGCAATTCCACCCACCTATTCCACGAAGCATTCCAAATAAACCAACCCTGGAGGACAACTTGAATTCTTTTATTCAAGTTTGTAGGGACAATCAATCAAAAACCAATCAACGGTTGGACTCTGTGGAAGCTTCTATCAAAAAGGTGGAAGTTCAAGTTGAACAGTTAGTTGAACATTTGCAGAAAGGCAAAATTGAAACTTAAATGAATTCAATGAAGAGGAGACATTGAGTTTTTCATTCTGCAATCTCCAAGCAACGTCTTACTAGAAGACGATAAATTTTAGTCCTACATGGGAGGTCACCCATTATTGTATTTTCCTTTGTTTTAGTTTGCGTGTAAAAAAAAAAAAAATTCAAATGAAATAAATTTGTTTGCTTCAAAAATTGTGTCCCTTCGTTTAAAAAAAAAAAAAAATTTAGGTTCCTTGCATTTTTTTTTAGAGATATCTACTATTATTTTTAAGAGCAAAATGTTGATTCACAATAGGAGGAGGATCATTTTCAACTACAAATAAACATGGGAGATGCTGAAGATAGGCGGAAAAAGATGAAAGACTATACAATGCCAATCATTGGCAATGTAACTTCCGGCATCCAATTGCAAGAGGCTGCAAGGAATTATGAATTGAAAAAGATTCATTATTCTTTGTTGCCTTCCTTTTACGGTATCCCTAATGAAGATCCTTTGCATTTCATTCGAGAATTCTATGCTATTGTCCAAACCTTTCCACTACATGCAATTAGTGAAGATCAACTTAGGATGAGGTGTTTTCCTTACACTCTCAAAGATAAAGCTTGGTCATGGTTCATTACTCTACAAAGTTCTCTTAAAACTTGGGAGGCGCCTATGAAATTTTTATGGGTAGGTTCTATTCCCATCAAAAGACTGTTGATCTAAGAACAAAGATAGCAACATTTTCTCAAATGAATGAAGAGCCACTTTCATGAAGCTTGGGAACGATTCAAACTCCTTTTCATTCAATGTCAAAATCATAGCTTTCCACTTCTGACTACAAAACCAATTCTTTTACGATGGATTGACACTACAGAGTCAATACATGGTTGATATCTTCTTGGAGGTCTTTGTAGGAGAAAAGACTGAGAGGAAGCCTATAATCTCTATGAGCTATTGGGTTCTAATTCCCAACAAAGAGGTGGTAGAAGGAAAGCAAAGGTCAATGAGGTCGGCTTTGATGATGAGATAACCTTGCAACTTGTTGAATTGACTAAACAAGTGAAATTCCTCACGTCTCACCAAATTTCAAATCAAGAGGTATGTGGAGTGTGTTGTTCAATTGGGCATGGTACTCATAATTATTCAAATACTTGTGATTCTAGTGTCGATGCCATAGAGGAAGTCCAATATTTTCAAAAGTATCATCCAAACACCTATAATCACCCAACCTACAACCACCCTTACCCACCAAGCCAATCTTTTAAACCAACCTTAGAAGATAGCTTGAATGCTTTTATTCAAGTTAGTCGTGACAACCAACTGATGACTAATCAAAGGTTGAACACCATGGAGGCTTCGGTTAAAAGAATTGAATCTAAAGTTGGGCAATGGTGAACAAATGCAAAAGAAAGAACCAGGAAAGTTGCCTACCAACCAAAACAAGCAAAAGATGTTAGAACCCTTCAAGTGGTAAGGTAGTCAATACCGGTACACGAAATCTCTAACAAAGAAGGCGACATTCTAATAACGCAAAAAGGAGAAACAAGTGTTAAACTTCACAAGCTTTACGAAAAACTCATTGGGGGTCATCGACACTCCCAAAATTCAAAAGACAACAGAACCACACGGATGCAAGTACCTTTTCCCACCGGTTGAAAGAGTCCAAACAAGATAAGCAATTCAATGATCTTTTAATATGCTCTCTAAAGTAAATATCAATTTACCATTATTAGAAGTGATCATGAATGTGCCTCATATGCCAAGTTTTTCAAAGAGTTGAACAATAAGAAAAGGAGGTATGAACTGAATGAACGAGTAGTAGTGTCGAAATTTCTAGCGTACTTGAAAGACAAATTACCCCTAAGTTGAAAGACCCTGGAAGTTTTATTATAAACATAACTATGGGGATAGGAAGGTTGCTAAAGCAATGCTTGATTTAGGTGCTAGTATAAATTTGATGCCTACTCTATATTCTCTGACTTCAATCTAGGGGATTTAAAACCCACAACTATGTCCCCGCAACTTGCAGATAGATCTCTTAAATATCCAGAGGGAATAGTTGAGGATGTTTTGGTACAGGTAGACAAACTGATAATACCTGTTGACTTTGTGGTTCTGGATATGCAAGAAAATCCGGCATTGGACAGAGAGCATACAATATTGCTTGGTAGACCATTTATGGCAACTACTAAAACTATTATTGATGTCCAAGATGGAAATTTGACAATGATAGTCTTAGGAGAGACTGTTCATTTCAAAGTTTTTGATTCTTCACCTTTCCCTTCTATTTCTGCCATCGATGAAATATTCGAAGTTGATCCTTTGGATAATCTTGTCCAAAACACCTTTTTCCAAACCAGAATAGAAGACAAGCTTGAAACCGTTCTTACACTTGAAAAGGTTGAAGAAGATTTAGATGAAGAAATTAAGGGGTACCTTGAACAACTAGACAATAATGAAGTGATGACAAAATCTAGTGCACTTTTAAATCTACCTAGTTCTTCATCCGTTAAAGAGGCCAATCCACGAACTTGAACTCAAAGACTTACACGAGCACTTAAGATATGTGTTTTTGGGAGAAGGAGAAACATGTCCAGTGATAATTTCTTCAACCTTGACCAAACCTCAAGAAAAGGAACTCATCAAAGTGCTTAAGCAGTTTAAGAAATCTATAGGTTGGAGTATAGGGGATATAAGAGGCATTAGTCCAACAATGTGTATGCACAAGATCAACTTGGAGGATGGTGCTAAACACATGCGAGAGGCCCAAAGAAGACTAAACCCAAACATGCAAGAGGTAGTTAAAAGGAAATCCTTAAATTGTTAGGAGAAGGGATTATCTATCCTATTGCGGATAGTAAGTGGGTTAGTCCGGTATGTGGTACCAAAGAAATGCGGGATAACAGTTGTTAAAAATGATAAAAGTGAATTAGTGCCCACTAGAATAATCCTTGGATGGAGAATGTGTATAGATTTTAGGAAACTAAATTTATATACGAAAAAGGATCACTTTCCTCTTCCATTCATTGATCAAATGTTGGAAAGATTAGTGGGCACGAATTTTCTTGTTTTTGGATGGACTGTCTGGATATTATCAAGTACCCATGCACCAGAAGATCAGGAAAAAATCACTTTTACTTGTCCTTTTGGGACATTTTCTTTTCATGAGAATGCCATTTGGGTTATGCAATGCCCCTCGCCACTTTCCAGGAGATGCATGATATCTATTTTCTCGGACATGGTGGAGAAATTCATTGAAATTTTCATGGACGATTTCTCTGTCTTTGGGAACTCATTTGATGATTGCTTACATAAATTGACTTTGGTTTTAGAAAGATGCATTGAATGCAATCTAACCCTTAGTTGGGAGAAAAGTCATTTTATGGTTCAACAAGGGATAGTTTTAGGACATATAATTTCAAACAAGG
Source organism: Hippophae rhamnoides (assembly GCA_033030585.1). Classification (NCBI taxonomy): domain Eukaryota; kingdom Viridiplantae; phylum Streptophyta; class Magnoliopsida; order Rosales; family Elaeagnaceae; genus Hippophae; species Hippophae rhamnoides. The sequence continues at coordinate 13,486,531 of CM065434.1, read as the reverse complement.
GTATTGAAGTTGATAAGGCAAAAGTTGAATTGATATCCAAACTACCTCCCTACATACGTGAAGGGGATAAGAAGCTTCTTGGGACATGCAGGATTTTACAGACGATTTATTAAAGATTTCTCTAAAATAAGTCGTCCTTTATGTAACTTATTATCCAAAGATCTGAATTTGACTTCAACAATGACCGCCTTATTTCCTTTAATACCTTGAAAGAGAAACTAACATCTACCCCTGTTATAATGGCACCAAACTGGTCTTTACCTTTTGAGATAATGTGTGATGCTTCGATTATGCAATAGGAGCAGTCTGGGACAAAGAGTGGATAAGCGTTTACATGTCATCTACTATGCTAGCAAAACACTCAATGATGCCCAAATGAATTACACCACCTTGAAAAGGAATTCTTGGCTATAGTATTCTCTTTAGACAAATTTCGGTCTTATTTAGTAGGATCTAAAGTGATTGTACATTACGATCATCTCGCTTTAAGATACCTATTAAGTAAACCAAATGCCAAGCCAAGATTAATCGGTGGGTCTTACTCTTACAAGAATTTGACCTAGAGATCAAGGATAAGAAAGGCGGTGAAAACTTAGTAGTGACCATTTGTCTAGGTTGATTTCGACTTCAATTCTCTTAAAGATGAGAGTAATGATGATATAGTTGAAACCTTTCACGATGAGCAGTTATTTTTCATAGGTCCGAACCCGTGGTATCTTGATATTGTAAACTATCTTGCCACTTGGTGTTTTGCGACCTAACACTTCATATCGGGACAAGAAAAGGTTTTTAAAACTATTAAGGACTATTTACGGGATGACCACTTATTTATACAAGATTGGTCAAGATCAAGTCATCAGGAGATGTGTACCGAGAAGAAGAACATAAGAGCATTCGACTTTTTGTCATGAACTTCATTGTGGGGGTCATTTTGGAGGTGAAAAGACAGCCGTAAGATATTACGATCTGGATTCTTTTGGCCCACTCTTTTTAAAGATGCTCATATGTTTTGTGCACAATGTGATAGATGTCAAAGAACAGGAAACATAAGCAAAAGAGATGAAATGCCTTTGACATCTAATTTAGTTGTTGAACTCTTTGATGTATGGGGATTGACTTCATGGGTCCTTTTCCCCATCTAATGGTTTTCAATACATTTTGGTTCTTTGTGGATTATGTGTCCAAGTGGGTAGAAGCTATCCCCACCAAAACCAATGATGCTAATGTTGTTGTGAAATTCTTGAAAGATTTCATATTCGGTAGGTTCGAACGCCTAGAGCTATAATAAGTGATGGAGGTAGCCATTTTTGTAACAAACTCTTTGATGGAGTACTAAACAAGTACAACATCACACATAAAGTAGCTACTCCATATCATCCTCAAACTTAGGTTTAGTGGAAGTGAGCAATAGGCAAATTAAGGGAATCTTGGAACGCATCAGGCGTCCGTCAAGGAAGGATTGGGCATTTAAGCTAAATGATGCCTTATGGGCATACCGCACCGCTTACAAAACACCTATTGGGATGAGCCACTTACCGGTTAATCTTTGGGAAAGCGTGCCACCTTCCGGTTGAACTTGAACACAAAGCTTATTGGGCAATTAAAGAGTTAAACATGGATTTAGATAAAGCGGTGAAAAACGATTACTTGACTTCATGAGTTGGAAGAAATTAGGAATGAAGCCTATGAGAATGCCAAATTATACAAGGAGCGTACTAAGCGCTATCATGACAAGAGGCTAGTTCCTAAGACTCTTCACCCTGGAATGAAAGTTCTTTTATTTAACTCTCGTTTGAGATTGTTTCCAGGAAAGCTGAGATCAAGATGGGATGGACCATTCAAAATAGTTCAAGTATTTGAACATGGAGTAGTGGAACTATTGGACTCCAAGACACAAAAAACGTTCAAAGTCAATGGCCATCGTGTCAAGCCTTATTTAGAAGAACCAAACAACATTGCTGAAATGGATTGCATTTGGCTGAGTAACCCTTAGCACCAAAAAGATACGTCTTGCTAAGACGTTAAACTAAGCGCTGGATGGGAGGCAACCCATCATTTTAGGTAAAAAATAATAATAAAAAAAAACAATAAAAAAAAATATAAAAAATAATAAAAAAATAAAAAATTTGTTTGTTATTTGTTTTATTTACTTAATTTTATTGTTTATTTCATTTTAATTACATGTGAATAATTGTTAAATTGTTAAAACTAAAAATATTTGTTGAGATGTTAGAAGTTTACAGCGATCTGTCTGTATACACTTTAATATGATGGATGCACCTGCATTTTCCATTACTACTTGCACATTCTCAGGAAATAGGTAATCTTTCTTCTCTTCTCTCTTTATCTTTAATTTACAGTTGTTACATTGAGGACAATGTAAGTTCTAGGTTGGGGGTGGTGAAAAGTTACCATGCTTAATTAAAATAAAAAATAAAAAAATATACTTTTTCATTTTTTTGTGTGCTTGGTTTTATTTCTATTCTGTGTGATTTAGTAATTTTTGGAATAAAAAAAAGAAAATTAAAAAAAAAGAAAGTTTCACAAAAGTTTATCATTTCTTTAAATCAAATTTAAGTAAATAGTTAAGTCTTTTGTACTGTTAGATTAATTTTTGAAAACATATCATGAAATATTTTGTAATTATTTTTGATAATTAGTTAGTTTTTGTCATAATTAGTATTTCTTGATAAGATGTAGAAATTATATTAAACCCAAAATCGGTGTTTATGAGTTTTTTTTAGTGGAGACTACCTTTGTGAGATATAATTTGAGCCTAATTTCCTTTATTCAAGAGTGAAATATATATTTTTTCTACTCCAAACACATTTCTTATTTCTTCAAATTTTTAGATGATCTCTATAGGTATTAGCATTGAATGTATGAATTTTTTTCATCTTAATAGAGTATCATATATTTTTTTATTATTATTTTTGCTTAGATTAAATGATTTGAGTAGAAATTGATAGTATATGCTTATATCTCATTTATGCATGACTACTACAAAAACAAAAAAAAGACATATCTGGGGTTACCTAAACCAAGATCAAACAGAAAAGCCACAAAATTAACCACTCACCAATCCAAAAAAAATGTACAATCTGTACATGGGTTGACTCTCTAAAAAACACATATTGAAAAATATCTACAGAAAAAAAAGAGAGAGATAAAAATAGTATCATCTACATACTATAACCCGCATTGCCTACAAAGTTGTGAGTAAAGGCTAATTACAAAAGAAAGATATAAGAAGTAATTCCCCAAAAAGTCATTGCAATTTCTTCATTTGTAAAAGGCATATATCTTGAAATTCTTTCTTAATGAGTTTGATTTATGCATGAAAATAATTTCTATATATGATATCTTTATAATTTATACATTTGATTCCTTTCATGAGATCAATGTTAAAATAACACTTTGAGCCTTTATTCTTTATACATATGCGAACATATTAGTTCATTTCTATACATCAACTCTTTCGCATATAAATTAGTATGAGTGTTTGAACCCATAGGATTCAGTGTTTTGAGAGTATTGTCTTGTGAGGAATAGAGTCAAGCGAATCGATTCATGACATAGAAATTGGGTGAAATTAAATTGATACATTTTTGATATGAAATATGAAAATGATTTTCGACTAATTATTATAATAAATCATGATTGTTTAAAGAGATTAAGATAACTTATGCTTGAGATTTTAATTATGATCTTAAAGGAGATTAAAAAGTATGAGACATTTTTGTGAGATGTTGATAATTTGTGATTTTGTTGTAAATTTAATTTTTAAGTTGTTTGTTTTTATTGTTTCTTTTGTTTTTACATTTAGTGCAATGTTTGTGGGTATCATTCCTGAAAACCCTCACGAGACTCAAACTCGTCCACTAGGGCAACCTAGGGGTTTAAAGGCTTGTTGCATAGGCTAAATGCAACCGTGTCAATCCACGGAAGTGATTTAGGATAGTTTAATTTTTAGTTTTTATCGCTTCTCTTGCTAAGGGACTAGCAAGGCAGTGGGGGTTGTGATGAGTGCTCAAAAGCACTAAAATAACCATGATTTTATGCACTTTAATTGATTAAAAATATATATATTTATATGTTTTATCATATATTTATATAAATTTGTCTTTTTCGAATCACGGGTATTTTTATTGTTTTTCAGGAATTTTGGCCTAAAAACGCAATGTAAAGACTCAAAAAAGAATACTTGAAGCAATACATCACAAATAAATTGATAAATAAGTGGAAAAAGGTCAACAAACATGGAAACATTGGACAAAATGGGTCGAAAAGGTCAAAAATGTCAAAGACGGAAAACGCAGCGGCCCAGCGCCCGGCCACGCCGCCAGCGCGTTGATGCGCGGCATATTCACGCGGCGCTTGTAGCGCGGCCGACGCGTGTGGCCAAATGGCAGCGGCCAGCCGCGCGTACCAACGCGTTTTTGACCCATTTTTCACGTGCGGCCGCCCATGACGTCATACGCCGACGTCATTGATGACCTCTCAGGTCCAAAACACGTTTTTTATTTTTTTAATATTTTTTTTAACATTTTTTTAATCATTTTTTCTCTCCATCCTCACCTATAAATACCCCCCTTCCATTCACTTCAAAACACACCTCAAAACCTCACTTCTCTCTTCTTTCTTTCTCTCATTTCTTAGTTTTTAGTTTTTTTTTTAGTTTTTCTTATGTTTTAGCTAGTTTTTCTTATGTTTTAGCTAGTTTCTCTTAGATTTAGGGTTCTTCCCTTTTTGGGAAGAACTAGTTATGTTTTTGTAATATTTTAGATTTTTGATTCAATAAATGGAAGTGCAAATTCCGTTTGGAGGTTTTCTAGCAACGGGAATAGCGTCGAAGTTCTGTAAGGATTTTATTTTCTTTACAGTTATTTTTATGCTTTATTCTTACATGTTATATTTAATTTGTCTGTGATTAAATTTAACTGTGCTAGCTGTTTATAATCATGATATAATAATAACGTTGTTATGCTTGCGAAATATTAAATAGGTGAAAATCTCTAAAATGAATTGATTTTATTTTTATTCAAGATTTTATATTAAGAATGTTAGAGAGAAATATATTATTTTTCATTACAAACTTAAATCTGAAAATTAGATTTTAAGGTTTAGTTATCCGGTCTGATTTAGAGTAGTGCTCTTTTATTTGATGGTACAATCGCCCGGTAGTTAGAGTAAAGCTCTATTTCAAAAGTTTTTATAAGAATTATTATCTGAAAATGTATTGACAACATGTTTTCAGTAGTAGTTTTAAAACTTGAAAGTTAGTACTCGGATAACTAAATTCTTAGGTTTAATTTGGACACCTTGAATAAAGTTTAAACTGTCTAACCCCACCAAAGGTGGCATTTAAATGGTTCATTTTCAATCTCTTAGAAAAAGGAATTAATTTAATTAACCAAATTAGTTATCAACCCCACCCATAGGTGTTAATTGATTTGTTTAGTTAACAAAGAATATCTAACCCCACCAAAGGTGGTATTCATACAAAAAGGGAGAATCAATAAATATCAATTCATATCTTTAATAACCTAGATAATACGAGCAAGCATAATTAACTTAGTTATTATATCCATAAATACTCCACTATTTATAAAAGATAAAATTTGCATGAATGTTTATTGAATCTATGTTTAATTTTCTGTTATTAGATTAAAAACACAAAACCCCAAAATATCGTGACAGGATGTTTAGGATTTAATTTCGTTTTTAAAAGTTTGAATAATAAATTAAAAACCACATACATTCCTTCCTTAGATCGACCTTGGGAGTATACTTATCATTTTCTACGAAATGATTCGTGCACTTGCGAGAGTTTTACAAATATTAAAACCAAAGTATTTGCGAGAATCGACGATGCCGGTTTTCGTTCATCACTAGCATGAAAATTGAAAAAGTTCCTGAAAAAGAAGGGTTAACAGAATAATCAATCTAATAAGGGACAATCTAGTTGTTTGAGGGATCGAAAGTCAAGATAAATCAAACCTTTTAGCTCTGATGGTAAGAAAACTAAGGTCACTAGTCCTCAATGCTATACTTGTGGAAGCTTTGGTCATATTTCTTTAAATTGTACAAATAATAAAAAGAAATTTGAAAAAGAATTTAATGCTACACTTAGTGACACGGAAAGTGAGCAGGATAATGCTAGTAACGCAAAGGATGATGACACTAATTATTGTGCCTTCATCGCAATTACTAAAGCACACAACAATGACTCTGACTCTACCTCGGATAAAGAAAATGAGGAAGTAAACTCTTCTTTCTTATTTTCTAAATTTAATGTATCAAGTTATGATGAATTATTCATGGATTGTCTAGGTGCTAGAAAAGAGTGGGATAAAGTACTTGTGGAAGTAACTAAATTTAATGATATCATCAATGTTCACAAAAACAATTCCTCTAGCCTAGAGAAAGATAAAAAAGAATTGTCTAAAAATATTAACGCGTTGAATTTGAGACTTGTAGAAACCACTGAGAAAAACAAAAAGCTTAGGCAAGAACTTAGTATAACTAAAGAGGCAGTGAGAAATTTGACCATAGGTTCTGAAAAATTGATTAAATTCCTACACTATGGAAAGTTACATAGAGTTAAGAGAGGTCTTGGATATATAGATGAATAGTCAACACATTCAACATCAAAGACCACATTTGTATGGTCCTTAAACTTTACTCCTATTGTTACCACTTATGCATAAAGAACTATTGCACCTGTGGTAGACAAAGTTGTTAAATTTGTGCCTGTTTTTCATGATTGTAGTAAAAAAATGTCATATAAGATTAAAATGTAGATATATGATGAATGATCCTGAATTTAATTATTCTTTTCAAGTTTCACATATTAAGACTTATAAGCATTATCCATCTGTGCATGCTATATCGTTTTCAAGGATGAATGAAAATTATAATAACTTGTTTAAAATTTTTACTAAGAAGCGTGAAGTCATAGGTTCAAAGATATTTTTAATGTTAGGACTCCTTACCATCCTACTATATATATTGTTTTTTCATTTAAGATAATGAGAAAAGTACAATAAAATTTAAGAATATGTATATGAAATCTAAGATAATTAAGTCTCAATCTAACCATACAGAGAAACAAAAATACAAGAAAATTTGAGTAAGGAAAGAAACCAATATTAGATTGATAGAATATTTAATTAACATATATAATTTACGTTTATCACATGATGATACGAAGTTTATATATATATATATATATATAATTGGCGTTGAGCAGTTGAGCAGAGGGTTGATACATATATACTTAAAATATATATATAATTCAGCGGCACCAGGCAGCAGAGAAAGGAACGCAGAATGTGTATATAAAGGTATTTAATATATATATATTAATTACTTTTTTTTAATTAATATATATATTATTTGCATTAATTAGTTTAATTTTTTTATTAGATTTTTAGATTTTTAGATATTTCGATTAAATAATTATGACTATTTAATTATTAAATTTCTAAGAAGTTTTTTTACTAAAATTATGATTAATTTTTTTGTTCTAAAATTTGTTAGTTGATTTGATTTAAGAGACATATGTTTTAAATAATCTAGTTAGGATTATTCTTTATTAAATACATTCAAAAACATACACGAACACTTGTGTGTTTTATGCTAACTATTTTGTAGTTAACTTGAGAACGTATCTGATTGTCAGGAAGCTTATTGGAACGTTGGTCTTAAAATTGTTCACGCTAATTTTAAAAACTGTGAAAACAGAGCAAAGACTCATAAGTAAAGCATATTGGAACAGTATCCTAAAGAGGGTATCATAAGACCGAGTTTATACTTGAATATTTGATTTTTATAATGAAAATTTAGGTGATCGAGTGGACCAGTAGTTTTCCTCTTAGGTTATTATTGTGACCTAAGTTATTTCTACTTAAAAATATCACGTGTTATTATTTTATTTCTATATTTTATTTTTACATGCGATTGCATGTATGTCATTTTGTTTAAGTTATCAAATTATAAATTAATAAAAATTAAAAATATCCTCTAGATTATCAAATACCTTTACTTTTTTATTCTTTTGAGGTTGAATTTCGAAAATAATCCACATATTTTTTATATTCTATAGTTTGGTCCCTTACCAAATTTTATTTTGTTATAGCTCTCTTTTTTATAACTTGATCCCTTTATTTTTTAATATTTTTTAATTTTTAGTCCAAAATTTAAGACTAATTTTTAATTAAATTTTAAGAATTTTAAAAAGGTAAGGGATTAAAGTGTAAAAATTAAAAACAATAAAATGACTAAATTATAAGGAAAAAGAAGTGGAGTAAAGCGTAAAAATTAAAACATAAAGAGATCAAGTTATAAAAAAAATAAAGCAACAAAAGTGTAAAATATATAAAATATATTTACTATTTCTTTAATTCTTCGTTTACTAGTTAAAAAATATAATTAACTTATATATCCTCTTATTTAACCAAACAATCATTTTTCAAATACATATTCACTTTACTGCTGTACAATTGTATAATTATGGTATAATAATATATGTGATACATGTTAATAATAAATTGTCACGTACGAAAAATAGTGTTGGTATATAAGATAATTTTTTCAATAAGAAATATTTGTTAAACAATTTTTTTATAAAAAAGATTCTATAATAAAATTAAAGACACAATCTAAATCAAAATTTATGTATCTATATACATCAACATTAGAAATTTTTGAACACATGTAAAAAACCTGATTTTTAGCAATCACTCTATTTTAAAAAAAATTTAATCAAGTATTTGATTATTTATTAAATGTTCTTCCTAATTAACTGAATTTTGATATCATATTGTAATATTTAAGATCTTGAACCTAATAGATCTAAACTTTTAAGAAAATAAAAAAAAACATAAACTTAAAATAAATCATTCATTGATATTTAGATAAAAACATTATCTTAGAATAAAATTAAGAATAAAAAAACAAATAAATGTATTATTATTCAAAACAACCACAAAAACAAAGATAGAAGGAAAACTATTATAATAGTAAACTTTTAAATGAATGGAAAATTGAAAGGCTTCTCATTTGTGATACAAACTTTTTTAAAATACCACAAAATTTGAAAAAACAATCATTTCTTCTTTCTATCAAAAATACTATAATCTTCATCTACACATCATTTGGGTGAAGATAACTTCATCTATATTCAACTAAGTAAAATTTATTTAGGCTCAACCATATTTTTTCTGTGAAGCTTTAATTGGATAAAGATGAAGTCGACTTCGTGTAGATGAAATCGCCTTCATCTTTTTCCAATTAAAGCTTTACAAACAAAATATGACTAGTTAATAAAGTTAAGTGACTCAATCGAACTAATTATGATCAAGGGATAAAATTGGTTAATTTTATGTTAATTATATAAGTATTAGTAAAAGTAGGGGCCAAAATGGATATTTTTCTTGATTTAAAAATATGTCAATAATAAATACTAAAATAATTAAGTTGATGGTCTAGGTATTACTAGAAAAAATAACACAATTTTAAAAAGTCTAAAATATTTTTTTTTAATAAAAGGTTGTAAGTGATAAGTTTTGATAGATGTACTGAAATATTTCAATTAATTTGATACCTCTGTAACACATTCTTCATTTAGCCTCTAGTTACGAGTATTTTTAAATATATAAAAATAATAATAAACTAAATAAGCAAAATTTACATTTAGACTTGTTGTTAGTATTTGAATAAACGAAAGGATTAGCAAATAGTGAGACATTCTACCACCAACTCGTGTACAAATACTAGAAGCACTAGAGGTAATACTATCAACTAAGCTTCACCATCTCTATAAATATGAAAAATTTGAAACTCCATACAAATTTTTTATAAGCATTCAACCTAAATAGAATATCATTTTCACCGTACCAAAAGGGATTGAGTCCAAAAAATAGTGACAATAGAAATAAAGTATCACTCCAACCAAAGCTTTTTACGCCCAAAGGTAGCATACATCACTATATGATTGGTCATCACTAGTTCTGGGTCAAAAGCATACGAGACCCTAAGTGAAATACAAAAGTAATCCTTAACAAAATATCTTTGTGAAACCTAGAAAATTTGTAATAAATTATAAAAGTTTCATAAAAAACATTTAATAATATTTTTAAATGTAGCAATGTATCGAGAATTTTCGTGAAAAAAATATGATTTATCACAAAAAATTTCACTTTTGTTGTGGTCTTTATGTGGCCTCTTCAGGGGAGCTCGACAAGCCACCAACAAGGTCCCAATTTTGGCAATAAATAGCCACGAATTCAACCCACTTTTCACACACCAAAAATATCATTTTTTTCTTTCTAAGATATTTTGATTCCTGTTACTTTTCTACGATTCATGGATAAAATATCCAAACATTCGAGTTTGAAAAAATAGAGTGTCGGGATAAGAAATTATTAATTTTTATTCACAATACAATTATCCCTCTAAAGAAAAAGAAAATAAAATTGAAAATAAGTTTGAGGTATTATGAAGTTATAAAAAACAATGTGAAATAAAACAATATGAAATGAATGATAAAAACTAATGTACTAAAATATCAAGTTAAAGTTCAATTACAGTTAAAAACTACATGATGAATAAAAAGAAAGTTATGGTGTGAAAAATGCCTAAATGTCTTCATTTATCAACCCCTACCTAAGCCTTACATTACAATAATATAAATTCTTTATTGATCTTTAGCTAAGTGCATATTTATATTAATTGTTGAGTGTATTCCCTATGTTGGCTTCTCATTATTATGTTCATGTTACTGATATATGGTGACCGATCACACTACTTTAAGTGGTATTAGCTTTGGAGATGGCCTATTTTTGTGTGTCAGATGGAGCTGTTGTGGAGGCAACAAACGAGAAAAATAACAGACAATTAGGACAAAGGTCATGACTGATACATGTATTTGTATTTATATTTCTATTAAGTTGTATTTTTTTATTTAGTTGATTTGTTTGCTTTCGAGTGATTGCTATAAACAATCCGAAAGTGTACCACATATACAGGAATTCTACGTGGGTTTGCCTCATTATATAATAGTGTTTGTATGATTGCTTTGTTTTTGGTATAATATGAGTCTTAATTATGTATGTCACCATATATAGGTTTAGGACTCTGATTGAAAAGCTATTTATTTTCTTTATTGCTTTCATTATTTTCTGATTGAATAACATGTGTTAAGTATTTTTTGTGTTAATTATTATTTCTTTCATTTCGTTACGTGAGAAGTGATTTCTTTAGGAATATATATCTTCTTACCTTAGTTATATATTACATTCGGGACTCTCTCAGAAATTATGCATGTTTATAAATTCAAGTAATAACTTCTTTAACTAATATTTTGTCTCAAATATAGCCCCGAAATGGCTACAAAATTTTAACATTCATATCAAAATAAGTTGATGTAATTTTATTCATTTAAGCAAAAAACTCTGGCACAAAATTTAATAGAAATTTAATGCAAAAGTTTGTGCTAAATCAATTTCATTTCATAATTTAAATTTCAATATATTTTTACAAAATTTTATTGTTAATTAATATAAAATTAATTTTTTTCATAACTATCTTAGTTTTGTTAAGATAGTCAGAGGATTCATTTACAAGTTTCATATTAAGTTTGAATTTTTGTTACGATATTTGTTCTAATTTGCTAAAACATTTAGCTGCTAAATATTTTCAAAATTTCCTAAGATTTTTCGTGACAATTTGTTACGAAAATGTGAATTGATATGGCTAAGTTGATATAATGTTTTGTAATTAAATATCTTTAAAGTTCTTTACCTTTTTTTATGTGATAGTTTGCTACCATAATATAAATAGTTATAGTTAAATTTTTGATACTAATTTGAAAAATATCAACAAAAGTTTAACCATTATCTAAAATTGGTCAAATTTTTGTGCTTAATTTATACAAAAATTTATAAAATATGTGATGTTTGAGCACAAATTTATGGAAAGAGAGTTTCGTATTTTTGCCACGGGCATTTGTAATAAAGTTGTTATGAAATTTATTTTGTGACTAAAAATTCCGAAATATAGCTAATTTTTTTCTATTTTATAGGAGATTTTTTTTTAGTAAAATAATATATTTTATTTATAATCTATCAACAAAATGTGTCAAATATAAATATAATTTGAGTAGAAGAAATCATTACCCCCTAGAACAATTAAAATAAATAAAAATAAACACGAATAATAGAGTTTATTATTTTAATAGTATTATGATTTTATTTTTTGTAATTTTTCATTCAATTTTTTAAGGACGTGTCTTATTGATACGTACATAAAAAATAATTATTAATTTGATATAATTTATCATTTAATTGAGTATTTTTTATATATAAAATAATAGATATGCGATATTTAAATAACATTTTTAGATAATTAATTAATTAATTGAATATCTTAAAATATCATTTAAATATACTTTAGTTAATTTATTATCGAAAAATACATTCTAGATATCAAATATATAATTATATAAAAAATATTTAATTAAATAATAAATTAAAACAAATAATACATTTTTTAAATAAAATATGAATAAATTATTACCACAAAAATGTGTGCACAAAAGATATAGAAAATAAAACCATAGTCCTATTAAAATAGCTAACCCCGCACAATGCGTGGACAACAGAGTATGTAAAAATGTCTACATAATGCCCTTTTAATGCTTCCAACTTTATTTCAAAAAATCTGATGCCACACGGAAAACTTTTTAACCCTTTTAAATGCTTTTATTTATTTATTTATTTTTTCATTCCATATTTACACATGCATGGCACATTTTTAATTAATTCTTATACGTACACTTAACATATTAGCTCAAACAATGTATTTATAACATTAATTATAATTTATAATCATAAAAATAATAATTATTACGATAAGAATATATTACGATAAATGTTAATCAATTAGATGATATTTAAATTAAATTATGTATAATTAAACATATTTAATATTAAGTCAAAGATACTTAAATATATTAAATATTATTTTTATTTTTATAAATTATAAAAATATTAATTATGTAAAAGAATTTAAAATAAAATAAAAATACTCTTTTCTCCGTATATATATTGAACGACATTTATCTGACAAAAGATTTAATTATGTGTACAACGTTAAGAGGTGGTTGCGGTTCATTTGGCTCGTGTAATTGATACAGATTGAAAGGAATTGACAGAGCCAACGACAAGCATGATCTAACAAACATACATTTCAGCTTTAATTTCTCTTAATATATAACTTTGATTAAGACCTTCTTCCTATCCATTAATAAGGTTATTATATTATTCATTAATAATAATATTTTTTTCATTATCAAATATTAAATATTTACTTTTTATAAAAATAAAGTTATATTAATTATAAATTTTATTAATACAAAATATCACTTTAACTTATATTTTAAAAATAATGAATAATTTATTTTTATATTTATCAAATATTAAATATTTACTTTTTATAAAAATAAAGTTATATTAATCATAAATTTTATTAATATAAAATATCACGTTATTTTATATTTTAAAAAATAATAAATAATTTATTTTTATATCTATCAAATATTAAATATTTATTTTTTTATAAAAATAAAATTATATTAATCATAAATTTTATTAATATAAAATATCATCTTATCTTATATCTATTAAATATTAAATATTTAATTTTTATAAAAATAAAATTACATTAATATAAAATATCAAGTTATTTTATATTTTAAAAATGATAAATAATTTATTTTTATATCTATCAAATATTAAATATTTATTTTTTATAAAAATAAAGTTATATTAATATAAAATATCACGTTATCTTATACTTTAAAGATAATAAATAATTTAAGTTAATAATTAGAAATTTAATTAGAGCTACAATCCTAAGATCCTTTTACTCTTCCTCACAAAGATTGTGACCTGAAAACAAACCTAAACATGTAAAACAAGTATAAAATATATACAATCCTTTAAATTATATATAATATGGACAAGTAACATTTATTCTCAAATTATAAATGTTTTCTGGGTAAGCATAAAATTCCAAAGCTGCTGTTATTTCAAGTTCATTGTAAATTGCCCTCATGTCAATTATCAAAGGTATCTAATTTGATAATATGAATATATATATATATATATATAGGGTTGCCATTTCACTTTTCATTGAAGTTTCGGCGATTATATATAGGTGCGTAGATCGAGAGTATTTATGTTCAGAGACGTACCGCAAAAATAAATAATTTTGACATGCTGCGAATGATGATAAAAAAATCTATGAATTCTCTAATGAAGAAGTTGTAAAATAGTATAAAAAGGAATTTCATGGCTGATGTAAATTTTAATCAATTTCAATGTTTTTAAATATTATATTTGATATATTTATATTTATATTTTTATTTAATTAAAATAAAAATTCAAAACTACTTACAATAAATTATAAAAAGAATAAATAACATAATTCAATATATATTCATATACTAAAAAAAAAAAACTAATAACATATACTATAATTAACACAAACAAATATTCAAATATATGAAAAAATAAATAAAAATAATATTACATTATATAAATAATAATGAATAGTATAATAAGGAATGATTAAATTATAAGAGAGAAATAAAAAAAAAGTTATGATTTTTTTTAAAATGAATTAAATTAGTTAACTTTAGGAAAAACAATAAAAATAACACATTTATAATTAAAAAATAACACCCTTATATTTATCACATATATTTTTAATATTAAAAAAATTCTAGCCTATTATTTTATATTAAACGTCATTTCATTTTACGGTGTTTAAGTGAAATTATAGTCATTTAGACTCATTCAATATTAAATTTCGTCCAATTGAATCTATTTAATATTATTAGTATTAATTTTATGTGTGTTTTTTACATAATTTTCATAAAATTTAAGAAAATATATTAAATTTTTATCACTTTAGAGTCAGACCAGATAATAAAAGTTGTATAAAAAAGTAAAAATAAAAAATAAATAGTACAACAAAATGATAGAAAAAATAAATATGAGATAGAATACATTTTATGTATTTTTAAAAAATAAAAAGACATTTTTAAATGTAATAAAATAAAAAAATTAATAAAATCGAGGTTTATATGCACCTTTCACTTATATGTAAATATTTTTATATTTATACATATGCCATTTTTTATTGTATTTATATTGTTGAAATTAATCTAATTTATAGAGAGAGAAACTAGAGAAAAGTCATAGCATTTGATGGAATATGTGGATCTCTTAGGGAGTTTATGTATATAAAGAGTTTCACATGTACAAGTGTCGGTTACATAGGGTATACACGTCATAGAGTGTTAAAAGGGTATAAGAGTAAAGCAAAATATATTTAAAGCTTAAGGTCGACCATCCTATGGCTTGTGCTAACATCTTATGGCTCTCGTTGACGTCTCATGGCTAGGGCTAACGTCTCAAGGTTGGAGTTGATGCATCATGGCTTGACTAACGTCTCATGGATCGGGCTCATGTCTCAAGGCTCAAGATTTATACCCAAACATCATTCCCCTTACTCTTTTAACTCAATTCTTCAACTGAGGTAGAAGAGTAAAAGGTTCAATAGGCAAAATGAAACATTGACTACATAGATTTATATTTGTATAATTTTATAATATTTTATATAAATTTATATTTTTAAAATCATGAGTATTTATATTATTTTCTCACATATTTTTGCTTCAAAAAAATAATTTAAAGACTCGAAGAAAAATACTGGAAGCAATAAATCATAATATTTAAAGTGTAGTATTCATTTATTATACAGATAAATGAGAATAAAAATGAGGAAAAGTAAAAAAAAATGAAAAAATGGAGAAAACTACAAAGCCAACACACGCCCGCGTGCAGCGAACACACATTTGCGCCTTTCCTACTTATAGCTAGAATAGGCCTATGCCAAGTCTCGCAAGTAGCCAGCACATGCCCACACTTGTGTCGTGTGCCGCATGCGCATGTCACGCCGAGAGCTAGCACTCGTATGCCAAGCCACGTGCGTAGGTCAAGTCGAGTCATGTGTGCACCAATGCACGTTTTCCCAAATCTTGCACGCGTCATCGCTCGTCCTACAACAAATCTTGCCTCACAAGCGATCCAACTTGTCTAAACGCATCCAAACAAAATTTTGAAATATTTTCCCACTTTTTTTATCCTTTTCCTCACTTATAAAAGGACCATCTCATCTAATCTCATTAGACAAAATTTCTCTCATTACACACATTTTATGTATTTTTAAAAAATAAAAAGACATTTATAAATGTAATAAAATAAAAAAATTAATAAAATCAAGGTTTATATGCACCTTTCACTTATATTTAAATATTTTTATATTTATACATATGCCATTTTTCTATTGTATTTATATTGTTGAAATTGGTCTAACTTATAGAGAGAGAAACTAAAGAAAAGTCATAGCATTTGGTGGAATATGTAGATCTCTTAGGGAGTCCATGTATATAAAGAGTTTCACATGTACAGGTGTCGGTTACATAGGGTGTACACGTCACAGAGTGTCAAAATGGTATAAGAGTAAAGAAAAATACAATTAAAGCTTAAGGTCGACCATCCTATGGCTCGTGCTAACGTCTTATGGCTCTGGTTGACGTATTCATGGCTCGGGCTCATGTCTCAAGGTCGGAGTTGACACCTCATGGCTTGACTAACGTTTCATGGCTCGGGCTCACGTCTCAAGGCTCAAGATTTATGCCCAAACATCATTCCCCTTACTCTTTTAACTCAATTCTTCAACAGAGGTAGTAGAGTAAAAGGTTCTATAGGAAAAATGAAACATTGATTGTATAGATTTATATTTGTATGATTTTATAATATTTTATATAAATTTATATTTTTAGAATCACGGGTATTTATATTATTTTTTTACATATTTTTGCTTCAAAAAAATAATTTAAAGACTCGAAGAAAAATAATGGAAGCAAGAGATCATAATATTTAAAGTGAATTATTCATTTATTATACAAATAAGTGAGAATAAAAATGAAGAAAAGTCAAAATATGAAAAAAACTGCCCAGCCAGCACACGCCCGCGTGCAACCAATACACATTTGCGCCTTTCCTGCTCATAGCCAGAATAGGCCTACGCTGAGTCTCGTAAGCAGCCAGCACATGCCCATGTTTTTGTCGTGTGTCGCATGCGCATGTCACGCCGAGAGCGAGCACTCGTATGCCAAGCCACGTGCATGTGTCAAGTCAAGTCTTGTTTGCACCAATGCCCGTCTGCCGCAAATCTCGCACACGTCATCGCTCATCCTACAATAAATCTTGCCCCAAAGGTGGTCCAACTTGTCTAAACGCAACCCAAACAAAATTTTGAGATATTTTCCCACTTTTTTTTATCCTTTTACTTACTTATAAAAGGACCATCTCCTCTAATCTCATTAAACACAATTTCTCTCTCTATAGACACATTTTATTTATTTTTAAAAAATAAAAAGACATTTATAAATGTAATAAAATAAAAAAATTAATAAAATCGAGGTTTATATGCACCTTTCAATTCTATGTAAATATTTTTATATTTATACATATGCCATTTTTTATTGTATTTATATTGTTGAAATTGGTCTAATTTATAGAGAGAGAAACTAGAGAAAAGTCATAGCATTTGATGGAATATGTGGATCTCTTAGAGAGTCCATGTATATAAAGATTTTCACATGTACATGTCGGTTACATAGGGTGTACACGTCATAGAGTGTCAAAAGGGTATAAGAGTAAAGCAAAATACATTTAAAGCTTAAGGTCGACCATCCTATGGCTCGTGCTAACATCTTATGACTCGGGTTGATGTTTCATGGCTCTGGCTGACATCTCAAGGTTGGAGTTGACACCTCATGGCTTGACTAACGTCTCATGGCTCGGGCTCACGTCTCAAGGCTCAAGATTTATGCCAAAACATCATTCCCCTTACTCTTTTAACTCAATTCTTCAAATGAGGTGGAAGAGTAAAATGTTCCATAGAAAAAATGAAACATTGATTACATAGATTTATATTTGTATGATTTTATAATATTTTATATAAATTTATATTTTAGAATCACGGGTATTTATTTTATTTTTTCGCATATTTTTGCTTCAAAAAAATAATTTAAAGACTCGAAGAAAGATACTGGAAGCAATAGATCATAATATTTAAAGTTCAGTATTCATTTATTATACAAATAAGTGAGAATCTAAATGAGAAAAAGTCAAAAAAATAGAAAAATGGAAAAATGGACAAAATTGCCCAACCAGCACATGGCCGCATGCAACCAACACACATTTGCGCCTTTATTACTCATAGCCAGAATAGGCCTACATCGAATCTCACAAGCAGCTAGCACATACCCACGCATGTGTCGCGTGCTGCATGCGTATGTCACGCTGAGAGCCAGCACTCATATGCTAAGCCACGTGCGTATGTCAGGTCGAGTCTTGTATGCACCAATGTTCGGCTACCGCAAATCTCGCAAGCGTAATCACTCGACCTACAACAAATCTTGCTCCACAAGTGGTCCAACTTGTCTAAACGCATCCAAAACAAAATTTTGAAATATTTTCCCACTTTTTTTATCCTATTCCTCACTTATAAAAGGACCATCTCCCCTAATCTCATTAGACACAATTTCTCTCTCATTACACACATTTCTTTTTTTTTAGTTTTTTGGTTTTAAAGTTCTTCCCCTTTTGAGAAGAACTAGCTATGCTTTTGAAATTTTTAGTTTTTGATTTAATAAATGGAAATGTAAATTTGTTTGGAGGCTTTCGAGAAATGTAAATTTGTTTGGAGGCTTTCGAGAAATGGAACTAGCATCAATGTTCTATAAGAATTCTTTTGAGGTATAATTTTAAAATGAATTCTCTACAGTTATTTATATGTTTTATTCTTATATGTTATATTTAATTTGTATGTGATTAAATTTAACATGGATGGCTATTTGTAAATATGATATAATAATAACGTTGTTATGCTTGAGAAATATTAAATAGGTAAAACATTTTCTATAAAATAAATTGATTTGTTTTCATTCAAGATTTTATATTAAAGATGTTAGAGAGAAATATATTATTTTTCATTACAAACTTAAATATGAAAATTAGATATAAAAATTTAATTATTCGGTCTAATTTAGAGGTGCTCTCTTTTATTTGTTGGTACAATTGCTCGGTAGTTAGAGTGAAGTTCTTTTTCAAAAGTTTTTATAAGAAATATTATTCAAAAATGTATTGAAAACATATTTTCAGTAATAGTTTTAAAACTTTAAAGTTAATACTAGGATAATTAAATTTTTAGGTTTAATTTGGACATATTAAATAAAGTTTTAAATGACTAACCCCACTAAATGTGACATTTAAATGATTCATTTTCAATCTCATAGGAAAAAAATTAATTTAATTAACCAAATTAATTATCGACCCCACTCATAAGTGTTAATTGATTTTTTTAATTAACAAAGAATATCTAACCCCACCAAAGGAGATATTTATACAAAAAAAAAGAGAATCAATAAATATTAATTTATATTTTTAATAACCTAAATAATATGAGCAAGTATAATTAACTTAATTATTCTATTCATAAATACTCTACTATTATGAATGATAAAATTTGCATAATTGTTTATTGAATCCATATCTATGTTTATTTCTTTTTATGTTATTAGATTAGGAAATAGAAAAAATCAAAATATCGTGATAGAATATTTAGGATTTAATTTTTTTTTTAAAGTTTGAATAATAAATTAAAAACCACATATATTTCTTTCTTAGATCGACCTTGGGAGTATACTTGTAATTTTCTATAAAATGATTTGTTTACTTGTGAGAGTTTTACAAATATTAAATTAAAATATCTACAAAATCGATATTGCTAACGCGATGTCGATTTTGTCTCATCAAGTTTTTTGGTGCCATTTCTAGGAACTTAAATTTATCTTATCAAGTTTTTGGCGCCATTGCTGGGGAATGAATAAAATTTTTAAATTATTTATCAAAATTTTAAAAAATTTATGTGATGTAAATATTATGATTTTTATTTTTAGAATTTAATTTCAAATCAAAAATCAAATAAAAAAATCTAAAAAATATATTAGATTTGAATATTAAAGTTTATAAACATAAAATGAAAAGAAAATTATATATAAGATAAAATTTAAATTAATATATAAATTATTTATCATACTCATAAAAAATCATAAATAAAAGATATTAGTTTTAAATTCAAATTTAAATCTTTTAAAAAATCTAGAAATTTTGAATATATCTTTTTGATTTACTGTTCATAAAAAAATAAATCTTAAATTAAAATTAATTATTAAATTTTAAAAAATATAAATAAATAGTAAATCAAAAATTAAAATAAAAAATAAATTAAAAATTAAAAATTAAAAATTAAAAAAATTAATAAAACTTAATTTTGTAATAGCATGAAAAGTAAATATCAAAGAGATTTCTGTTTAGGAGACTTATTCTTGGAAGCCTTTGTGCCACTAGTCTTTCCTGGGAATGTTGCTATGTCTAGAAGGATGGTTTTCAAGGAGGTTTTGCCTACCATTCTTTCCTGGGTGCGTTCTTGGTTAAATATTGATTATGTTATTTAACTTAGAGATCAACTTAACTTGTTTGTTTAATATTTTCGTATTAAATACTATGTATATTTTTTCTAAATTTTTGTATAGTTATTATTCTTTTCCTTTTTAATTAACATGTGTTTTAAATTTATGTTTTCACTAGGATATGTATGGTAGGAGATCCTTAGGAAGTCCTCTTGTACCATACATAGATAATATTCATAAATTTAAAAAACTATCCATAAGGATGGATTCTAACCACAGCCAATTTTTGAGCCAAACACAAAACCAAGCCTTAATCCCCTACTGGAACCAATAGAAATGGTTGAAAACTCATATGTTAGGAAAACCACCATGAAGTAGTTTGCACGGCTGGTAATTGGCATGGAAATTGCCTATATCCAACTGGGTGAGGCTGCTCGGAATTATGACTTAAGAAACATTCATTTTTCCATGCTTCCTTCATTCTATGGGCCGCCTAATGAAGATTCTCTTTCCTGCATTAGGGATTTTTATGCCACAGTCTAAACATTCCCCCTTGGTATTCTAAACGAGGATCAGCTTAGCATGAGGTGTTTCCCCTACACCTTGAAAGACAAGGCCAAAGCTTGGTTTATGTCACTCTCTCCAGGTTCTCTGATGACCTGGGAGGATGTTTACAACAAAATCATGAAAAATTTATATTCCCACCAAAAAACATCAGAGCTAAGAGAAAAGATTTCCACTTTCTCTTAGATGGAAGGAAAACTATTCCATTGAGCCTAGGATAGGTTCAAACTATTCCTAACTTAATTCCCTTATCACAACTTCCCCTTATAGTTGTAGAATTAATTCTTTTACGATGGACTTAAATAGCCTTCCCAGTAAACCAACCCTAGAGGAAAACTTGAATTCTTTTATTCAAGTTTGCAGAGATAACTAGTCTAAATCAATCAACAATAAGACTCTATGGAAGCTTCTATCAAAAAGGTGAAAGTCTAAGTGTAACAATCAGCTGAGCATTTGTTAAAAAAATCAAAGACTAAGTGAATGGTCAAATTGGATAAAATAAATTCAATGAAGAGGAGACATTAAGTTTTTCATTCTGGAATCTCCAAGCAACATCTTACTAGAAGATGTTAATTTTTTTTCCTAAGTGGGAGGTCACCCATTATTTTATTTTCCTTTCTTTTAGTTTGTTTTGTTTTTATTTTAAGAACATGTGTAATAAAATTCCAATGAAATAATAAAAATTCATTTGTTTTAAAAATTGTGTCCAATCTTTAAATTTAGCAATACAAAAATATATTTAACTTAGGTTCCCTGCGTTTTGTTCTTTAAGCCTATAAATTTTGTCAAGTGAGAAATCTTTCTTAGAGAGTTTTACTATTTTGTCAATTTAGGAGCTATATGTTGATACGCAAGAGAAGAAGAAGGATCAATTTCAACTACAAGTAGCCATGAAAGATGCTGGAGATAGGTAGAAAATGATGAAGGACTATACAACGCCAATCATTAGCAATGCAACTTTAGCCATACAATGCAATAGGTTGCAAGGAACTATGAATTGAAAAAAGATTCATTATTCTTTGTTGCCTTCCTTTTACAGTATCCCTAATAAATTCCTATTACATTTTCATTAGAGAATTCTATGATATTTTCCAAACCTTTCCACTACAGAGAATGATGAAGACCAGCTTAGGATGAGGTGTTTTTCGTACACCCTCAAGGATAAAGCTTGGTCATGGTTCATTACTTTACAACCAGGTTCTCTAATAACTTGGGAGGCAGTTCATAAAAGTTTTATGGGTAAGTTCTACTCCTATCAAAAGATTGTTGATTTAAGGATGAGGATAGCAACATTTTCTCAAATGGATAGAGTGCTCTTTCATGAAGCTTGGGAAAGACTCAAAATCTTTTTCATTCAATGTCCTCAACATAGCTTTACATTACAACTACATAACCAATTCTTTTATGATGGGTTGACACTACAGAGTCTATATATGGTTGATAATGCTACTGGAGGAACTGTGGGAGAAAAGACTGCAGAGGAAACCTATAGTCTCTATGAGCTTTTGGGTTCTAATATCCAACAAAGAAGTACTAGAAAAAGGAGAGCATGGGTCAATAAAGTTGGCTCTGGTAATGAAATGACCTTGCAACTTGCTAAATTGACTAAGCAAGTGCAACTTTTCACTACCCACCAAATGCCAAATTAGAAGGTGTGTAAAGTGTGCTTTTTAAATGGGTATAATACTTGTAGTTACTCATATACTTGTGATTCTAGTGTGGATGCCATGGGGGAGGTCAATTCCTTTCAAAAGTATCATCCAAACACCTATAACCACTTTAACCATCATTGGACACCAAACAATTACCAAGCATACACCCAATGTCAAACACTAAGGCAAAATAAAAACCACCCCTACCCACATAATAAATATTTTAAGCCAACCTTAGAAGATAGCTTGAATTCTTTTATTCAAGTTAGTAATGATAACCAATTGATGAATAATCAAAGGCTGAGCACTATAGAGGCTTTGATTAAAAGGATTGAGGCTAAAGTTGGGCAACTAGCTGAACAAATGCAAAGGTAAGAACCAAGAAAGTTGTCTAGTCAACCTAAACAAGCGAAGGATGTAAGAACCCTTCGAAATGGTAAGGTAGTCAATACTAGTTTACCTGAAATATTTAAAGATTTATCTTGTAGTTCAGGTAACAAAGAAGGTGAAATTCTAGTCTCGCAAAAAGGAAAGACAAGTGCTAAACTTAACAAGCCTTTAGAAAAACTCATTAAGGGGTCATCTGACATGCCCAAAATTCAAAAGAAAACATAACCACAAAAGTTGCAAGTACCTGTTCCACATCAACTGGAAGAATCCAAATAGGATAAGCAATTCTATGATCTTTTTAATATGCTTTCTAAAGCAAATATCAATTTACCATTATTAGAAGTGATCATGAATGTGCCCTTATATGCTAATTTTTTCAAAGAGTTGAATACTAAGAAAAGAAGGTATGAACTTAATGATTGAGTAGTAGTATTAAAAATTTCTAGTGTTGTACTTCAGCACCAACTTCCCAATAAGTTGAAAGACCTTGGAAGTTTTATCATAAACATAACTATAGGGGATAGGATGGTCGCTAAAGTAATTATTGATTTAGGTGCTAGTATAAACTTGATGTCATACTCTATATTCTTACAACTCAATTTAGGAGATTTAAAACCCCATGAACTTGAACTCAAATACTTACCTAAGCACTTAAAATATGTGTTTTTGGGAGAAGGAGAAACTTATACAACGATAATTTATTCAACCTTGAACAAAACCCAAGAAAAGGAACTTATAAAAGTGCTTAAGAAGTTTAAGAAAGCCATAGGTTAGAGTATCGAGGATATAAGAGGCATTGGTCCTACCATGTGTATGCATAAAATAAACTTGGAGGATAGTGCTAAACCCGTACGAAAGGCCCAAAAAAGACTAAACCCAAACATGCAAGAGGTAGTTAAGAAAGAAAATTTTAAATTGTTAGAAGAAGGAATTATCTACCCTATTGTCGATAGTAAGTGGGTTAGTCCAGTGCATGTGGTACCTAAGAAATCTGGGATAAAAATTGTTAAAAATGACAAAAGTGAATTAGTGCACACTAGAATAATCACTGGATGGAGGATGTGTATATATTTTAGGAAATTGAATTTATATACTAAAAAGGATGAATTTCCTATTCTATTTATTGATCAAATGTTGGAAATATTCGCTGGGCACGAATTTCACTATTTTCTAGATGGATTGTTCAAATATTATCAAGTACCCATAGCATCAGAAGATCAGGAAAAGACCACATTTACATGTCTGTTTGGGACATTTTATTTTCAAATAATGACATTTGGGTTATGCAATGCCTCTGCCACGTTCCAGAGATGTATAATGTCTATCTTCTTAGAGATGGTGGAATAATTCATTGAGATTTTCATTGATGATTTCTCTATCTTTGGAAACTCATTTGATGATTACTTACATAAATTGAATTTGGTTTTAGAAAGATGCATTGAATGCAATCTAACCCTTAGTTGGGAGAAAATTAATTTTATGGTTCAACAAGGGATAGTGCTAGGACATATCATTTCAAACAAAGGTATTGAAATTGATAAGGAAAATGTTTAACTGATTTCCAAGCTACCTCCCCTACATTTGTTAAGGGGGTAAGAAGCTTCTTAGGATATGTAGGATTTTACAGATGATTTATTAAAGATTTCTCTAAAATAAGTCTTCCCTTATGTAATATGTTATCAAAATATGTTTATTATGATTTCAACGAAGACTACTTTATTTCCTTTAATACCTTGAAAGAGAAACTAACATCTCCTCCTATTATTATGGTACCAAACTGGTCTTTACCCTTTGAAATAATGTGTGATGCTTCTGATTATGTTATAAGAGTAGTCTTGGGACATAGAGTGGATAAAATTTTGCATGTCATCTACTATGATAGCGAATTGGTAAATGATGCCAAAATGAATTATACCACCATTGAAAAGGAATTCTTGGCTATAGTGTTTTCTTTAGATAAATTCAGGTGTTATTTAGTAGTATCTAAAGTGATTGTGAATTCTGATTATGCTACTTTAAGATACCTATTAAGTAAACCGAATGCCAAGCCAAGATTAATCAGGTAGGTCTTACTCTTACAAGAATTTGACATAGAAATCAAGGATAAGAAAGGCAGTGAAAACTTAGTAGCTGACCATTTATCTAGGTTGATTTTTTACTTCAATTCTCTTAATGGTGAGAGTAAAAAGGATATAGTTGAAACATTTTCTGATGAACATTTATTTTTATATAGGTCTAAACCTTTGGTATGTTGATATTGTAAATTATTTTTCCACTGGTGTTTTGAGACCTAGCACTTCATATTGGGACAAGAGAAGGTTATTTAAAACTATCAAGGACTGTTTCTAAGATGACCCTTATTTATACAATATGGGTCAAGATCAATGTTGGTATCTTAAAATAACATCAATGTGAAAGTATACATAGTCACAAGTAGTAAGTGATAAATACGATATCGTTCCCATAGAAATTTTTTACTAATTTTTGCTAAGTATTAAAATTGTCTCAACCTAATTTTATCCAAACAATTGATATTTGGATAGAGTTAAACTAAACTAATTCTAAATAACAATATATGAGTTTACACTTGAAGAAAACTCTAGGATTTCAATTTCACCAAATTAATCTAGTTGAATCATATTATTTTCTCTTGATTTATGTTCTCGCATTAAATTTGTCAACCAAGAACTCCTAATTTATCCACATGTCTTTTCTGATAACGAATAGACACATCTCACTAAATTAATTCACTATATTCCTATGAGAATTAAATTTGCCAAAGATTCATTAAGCTCAAAGTTTTCAATAAGTACACATACAATAAATGTATATTCCTATCCAATATATATATGTTATTTTATCGAAGAGTAAAAAACAATAATTCTTTTTCCAAGTTCATTAGGGTTCACAAATCAATTGATTAATCTTCCAACAATCAAATGCATTAAGCACAAATAGAATAAACAAATTAAAAGCAACATCCCACAAATCATTCAAAAATAATTAATTCAAGCTTTATGATGTAAGCTACATTGCAACCCTAGAACAAATAATTTAGTTCATAGCAAATATTAAAATCACAATCCAAGAATATTTAGATATTTAAGAAAAATTAAATCAAAAGACAAAGAGATTAGAAGAAACTCTATAATGATTCCTCAATCTCCAAGCAATATTCCACTTCAAAGTCTTGCACAATAGTCTTGAAGAATGCCCCAATATTCAACTAAAAAAAATACATTTGTGTGTGTGTTTCAAACAAAAAAGAAAATGAAAAAAATGAAGGGTAAAAATGGAGTTCCTCCCCTACCTCTTTCTTTTCTCTCAGTGTGTTATCTCTAAAAATACATGCCAAATTAGTACAAAAGAGGCATGCAAAATAAGTTGGGCTACTGGAGCAATTTTCTAAATTTTTTTTACAATATGCATGACACATGGTGAGTTTTGATTTGGTGGTAGGAGAATCAGACATGTGGCGTATGCAGGTTGGGCGAGATGTGAGGGTGCACGAAGCTTTGGTGGAATGAATCGTAGGGAATATTGCACGCTGGGCTCTGTAGAATAGTTGGACCCTACTTTGTGACTCTATCGGTAGAGAATGGAGAACATGCACGATCTAGACCGTTCATCATTTGATCTGATGATAAGTGTCGCGCGTTGTTCCATCTGAGTCTGAGACTCATTTTCTGCGCAAAAGAAGTTTAAATTTTCAACTTTTATTATTTGCATTTTAAGTCCTTTTTTAATTCAAATTGTTTCCTTTTCTCTCAAAATATAATTTCTTACAAAACTAACACCAAATAATAATTTAGAAATTAAAATTAACTAAAAACCTTAAGAACATAGCAATTATAATTAATAAATTGGACAAAATAACTCTAAAACATAGAGTTATCAATCAAGTCATCCGGAGATATGTACTTGAAGAAGAACATTAGGGCATTTTGACTTTTTGTCATAAACCTTATTATGGGGGCCATTTTGGTGACAAAAAGATAACCCATAAGGTATTATAGACTGGATTCTTTTGGCACACTCTTTTTAAAGATGCTCATATTTTTTTGTGCACAATGTGATAGATGTCAAATAACATGCAACATAAGCAAAAGAGATAAATTCCTTTGACATCTAATTTATTTGTTAAACTCTTTGATGTATGGGGGATTAACTTTATGGGTCCTTTTACCCATCCAATGGTCTTCAATATATTGTGGTTGTTATGGATTATGTATCCAAGTAGTAGGTTAGGAATGCCTAGAGCTATAATAAGTGATGGAGGTAGCCATTTTTGTAACAAAATCTTAGATAGAGTATTGAAAAAGTACAACATCACAAATTATTTTTCTAAGTGGATAGAGGTTGAACCATTGGAAAGAATTCAAGCGATGGATGTACATAAATTTATTTTGTAAAATATCATTTGTAGGTATGGTTTACCTCGAGAATTGGTCATAGATAATTGTTGGTAATTCACAGGTCAATAGTTAATATCTTTTTATGATGAAATGAACGTCAAGCTGTCCCATTCCACCCCTTACAGATCACAAGAAAATGTCCAAGCAGAGTCTTCGAACAAAAAACTTATCAATATATTATGGAAAATTTTGGAAGGGGCAAAGGGTAAATGAATAGATGAACTGCCCGTCGTTCTTTGGGATACAAGAACAACCCATAGGGTATTAATGGGGGAAATCCATTTTCTCTCATCTATGGCACTGAAGTGGTTATTCCATCGAAGATAAATGAACCTACTCTTAGGTCAAAGATCACGCAAGAGGATAATGATCACCTTAGAAAGGAGGATCTCTTATTGACAAAAGAAAAAAGGGAAGAATCCTTGATACGTATTGAATCACAAAAAATAATAATCCAAAAGTCAGACAACAGATCTATTGAACATAAGAACTTCAGTGTAGAGGAGTAGGTATTGTCGAAATCATTGGGAAACATAGTTACAACTACCTATGGAATATTTGTAGCAATATGGGAAGGCCCATATCGAATATATGATATTACTCTGATAGGGTCTTATTTGATAGAATGTGATGGTGTAAGGGAAAAGCTAACTTGGAATAGGGAATATCTCAAGAAATATTATGTATGAAACTTTATGATCAATATATTGAAAAACAATGATGTAATTTGAGCTCACTCTTATGTATTATATTGTAAAGTGAAAAATTAATGCGATGACCCCCAATTGGGACGTCGAATACATCCCATGCATCATGATTGGAGGAAGGAGCCCACTGACCCCCTATTTGAGATGCATGATATATCCCAAGAAAGGGTATCGCATTCACCAATGTGAATATCCCATTTTAGAAGCATATACAAGGGGAAGATGTTTTACCCTTGCATGTCACCTATCTCATGAAAAATTAATGCTATAACCCCCCATGTTTGGAGGAAGGAGCCATTGACCCCCCCACTTGAGATGTGAGATACATCCAAAGAAAGAGTCTTGAGTTCCAAGGAAAACCTATTCCCTAGGAATGAATTTAGGGGTTGGATTCAATTCAACCCTTACATGTCTCTTGTCTCACAAAAAATTAATACAGTGACCCTTATGTTTAGAAGAAGTAATCTATTGACCCCCTACTTGGAATGTAGGATACGTCCTATGCCTCATAATTGGAGGAAGGAGTCCACTAACCCCCATACTTGAGAGGTAGGATACGTCCCAAGAAAGATTCATGGGTTCCAAAGTGAACCTCCTCTTTAGGAACGTATTTAGGGTTGGATTCAATTTCACCCTTACAAGTGTCATGTCTCACAAAATATTAATGCAGTGACCCCTATATTTGGAGGAAGGAGTCCACTGACCCTCCACTTGGGATGCAAAATATTTCTTATGCCTCATTATCAGAGGAAGGAGTCCACTGACCCCCTCACTTGAGATGTAGGATACATCTTAAGAAAGATTATTAAGTTCCATGGTAAACCTCCTCTTTAGCAATGCATTTAGTGGTTGGATTCAATTCCACCCTTACATGTCTCCTCTCTTGCAAAAACTTAACACGGTGACCCCCCATGTTTGGAGGATGGAGTCTATTGACCCCTCTAACTTGGGCTAGGGGATACGTTTTATGCCTTATGATTGGTGGAAGGAGTTTATTGACCCTCACTTGAGATACGAGATACATCCCAAGAAAATTAACAAGACACTCAGTCCAACAATATGAAATTGATATTGGTAAATGAAATACATAAGTATGTTGTTACATTATTTCAAGTTGAATTACATTCTTTCAAAAAGAAAACAAATTTGACACAAACTAGACACCAACTCTCCAATGAGAGGGTCATTACTTATTTGCAGGATATGATCTATAATTTTCTAACATAGAAACCTAGCGAGTAGTTTTCTCGAGTATCCTATATTTCTAGTACTCTGCTAACTTATGTAACTTATCCAATTTTTCCTTGTATTTATCTAGTTCATGGCATGTAATATTCAATTCATTTTGCAAATCTTCTAACTCCAGATCCACAATTCCACAACGTGTCTTTAAGTTACACAACTCTTGATCCATTAACTTGGCTGCTTCTTGATATGTATCTGCATTTTTCTCTAAATCTTTAGCAAGAGATATGGCCTGTATTAAATTAATACAAATAATAGAAATTGGTAGATGATCACATATTATACGAAACAAAAAATGTGCAAACACAAACATTTCAGGTCACTCACATTGACCATATGCCTGGCCATTATATGCCAAATCATCTTTTTCTCTTGCTTGTGAGCTGTGTAAATAGAGGGAAAATATATAGGCATCCCAAAATGATGATACAAATCATCTTGAGAAGGAGGGTTATTAAACATTTAGGCCACTACCCTCACCCTATTTCTATTTAATGGGGTATATGCTTTGCAACGGGCTAATATTCTCCCCTAACGGGAACAACTTTTTAGCATGGCCAAACTTCACTACCGAACCTAAGCCTATTTGAAAGTCTTCATTAGGATGCCTCCCACTTAGGGGAGTGGGCCTCTTCGACCTAGCACTCTTTTTCAAAAAGCTTATGACATAGTTTGATTAAGGATATAACCTTATGTCCATATAGTGGGGTGACACATGGAGTGCCTTTGATTTTCTTACTTTCCTCCCCACATGGGTATCAAGGAGGATTTGGTTCACCTCTTCGCTAAGGGAGGGAGAATTAGGTTGCTTAATAATAATGGGAATGTGAATTTGCCTAGTAGCTTGCAAAGTGATGTTCAGGGTATCAAAAAAACATGACCCCATCTCAATGAGATTGTCTAGATTTACTTAGTTGTAATCCATTCTACCCCCAAACACACTTACGACCTTAAACAAAGACTAAATTACTTTTAAGTCATGTGGAATACAATCAAATAGATTTGATTAATTCCAGGCACGCCCTCAGACATGCAGGAAAAATAAATATTTATCTAAAGAGAATAAAAAACAAATGCTATAGGGGGCATTAAATTGAAGTCAAACACAAAAGCATTTAATTTCTAAATAGTATACAAATTCCCAAAAATTCCTTTACATCAAAATTTTCACAACAAGAATTACAAGTCATTATAAAATAAATAAAAAGGGTGGCAGGGTGCTTTATAAGGAATGGATTCTTGCACCACACCTTTAGGGTGAGTTTCAATCATGGCCTCTTCTCCATGAGGTGAAGGTTGTAGATTGGCTACTTTGCAAGGACTGCATTAAAGTAAAATAAGGCACTGTCAGATCCAACTTATCGGTATGAGTCTTGAGGCTGCTTACCACAAAATCACACCATTTCTATACATCTTGGTGCACTTAGCTTTCAAAGTTTCTCCCAGGTCTAAAAAGGATCTCATTTGATCTTACATTGTGCTCATTTGACCTTCTATCGTGCTAGCTTTTTCCTTAGCCTCCTTTGCAATTTTTTGAAAAGACTACCCCTTTGTCCTTGCTCAAAATAATAGTTATCTTCTTTTCTTAACTTCTTAGCTTTGTCAAGTAGATCACATTCCATTCTTAACTTCTTAGCAATCTGCAAGCGACTAGCTTGCCCCTCATGTTTATAACCTCTGAGTGACAGCTCGCCTTCCCTAGAAAAAAGACATGACCTATGTATGTTGAAAATATTAGTGATCATTGAAACCAAGGGGGGGAAGAAACAGAAAAGTATGTGCAAATTCACCTCTATCAAACAATTTGTCATTAGCTCCCAATTGGAGCCACCCTCTACTTTGTTGGCCTCTCTAACTTTGGACCTATCAACATCACTACCAAAATGATGATACAAGTCCCTTTTCATGTTAGTTTCCCAAATATTCCCTCCTCAAAATATGTAATCGAGGTATTTAACACAACAACATCCATCAATATGACTTCATCAAATTCAAAGTCATCTAGGTCTATGGCATTCGTACTAGGAGTATATTCTTCCATAACCTTCCTCTCTTTTTTTACCTCAGATATTGAGGGTGGAGGAAAATGCGATAGCTCAAACACCACAAGGGAGGGTGTGACCTTAGCTGGTTCCACTTGAGGAGTCAAGTCCTTGGTTGGTGAGGGTGACATAGGTACAAGACTTGGGTACGTAGGGACCAAGTCTTTGATGCTAGAAATTTCTCTTAAATATTTGAATTCTATGTACAAGTAGTCCATACCTGTAAAAAATAAAAGCCAAAGGTCAGTAAAATAATACCAGTTACAAAATCCAATATTTACCTCGTAACAACAAACGACTTGATTAATCGTTGGTATATTTGATGAGTGCTCAAAAAGCACTAAAATTACCATGATTTTATGCTCATTAATTGATTAAGAATATATATATTTATATGTTTTATCATATATTTATATAATTTGTCTTTTTCGGAATCACGGGTATTTTTATTTTTTTTCAGGTATTTTGGCTTAAAAAACGCAAATTTAAAGACTCGAAAGAAAAGAATACTTGAAGCAATACATCACAAAAATATAATTAAATAAATGGGGAAAGGTCGACAAATATGGAAAAAGCTGGACAAAATGGGCCGAAAAGGTCAAAAATGTCAAAAAGCGAGAAAACGCGCGCCCGGCGCATTTCATGACTCATGACTGGCAGCGGGGTTCTGTGTTCTGTAGCGCGGCAATTGCGTGATTCTGTTCACTGTTAAATGCGCGACAACTGCCTTGTGCAATTCTTGTTCATGCGGCGCCAGCAACTTCGCGGGTTCTGTTCACCGCGGCTTGACAGCGGCAGCCTTGACGCCAACCCCACCAGCGCATGTAGCGTTTCACCCCGTTTTCACGCGTCGGTACAGCGGACGTCATGCGGCGTCATTGATGACTTTCAACCAGTTCCATTACGTTTCTTAATTTTTTAATATTTTTTTAACATTTTTTGCTCATTTTTTCTCTCCCGTCACTTTTTATAAATACCTTCCGCTTCACTTCAAAACACGCCCTGGCCAAAACCAAACCTATGCTCTCTTCTTTCTCTCGTTTATTAGTTTTTAGTTTTTTTTTTAGTTTTCCTTATGTTTTAGCTAGTTTCTCTTAGATTTAGAGTTCTTCCCTTTTTGGGAAGAAGCTAGTTATGTTTTTGTAATATTTTAGCTTTTTGATTGATAAATGGGAGTGCAAATTCGGCTTGAGTTTTTCTAGCAGCGAGAATAGCGTCGAAGTTACTGTAAGGATTTTATTTTCTTCTGAGTTATTTTATGCTTTATTCTTACATGTTATATTTAATTTGTCGTGATTAAATTTAAGCGTACTAAATTTGTTGTAATCATGATATAATAATAACGTCGTTATGCTTGCGAAATATTAAATAGGTGAAAATTTCTAAAATGAATTGATTTTATTTTTTATTAAAAGATTTTATATTAAGGATGTTAGAGAGAAATATATTATTTTTCATTACAAACTTAAATGCGAAGATTAGACTTTAAGGTTTAGTTATCGGTCTAATTTAGAGTAGTGCTTTCTTTTATTTGATGAGTCTGATAATCGCTAGGTAGTTAGAGTGAAGCTACTATTTCAAAAGTTTTATAAAATTATTATCTGAAAATGTATTGACTGACATGTTTTAGGTAGTGATTTTAAAACTTGAAAGTTAGTACTCGGATAACTAAATTCTTAGGTTTAATTTGGATCGCTTGAATAAAGTTTAAAATTGTCTAGCACGCTTGAAAATTGTGCATTTAAATGGTTCATTTTCAATCTCTTAGAAGAAGGAATTAATTTAATTAGCAAATTAGTTATCAATGGCGTAGGTGTTAATTGAGTTGTTTAGTTAACAAAGAATATCTACACATGAAAGGTGATATTAAATACAAAAAAGGAGAATCAATAAATATCAATTCATATCTTTAATCGCGCAGATAATATGAAGCGGACGTAATTAAACTTAGTTATTATATCCGTAAATACTTCATTTGTTTATAAATGATAAAATTTGCGTGAATGTTTATTGAATCTATGTTTAATTTTACTGTAATAAGATTAAAAACACAAAACCCGAAAATATCGTGAAGGGATGTTTAGGATTTAATTTAAGTTTTTAAAAGTTTGAATAATAAATTAAAAAGCATACATTCATTAGCTTAGATCGGCGGCAGGAGTATCTTATCATTTCTGCGAAATGATTAGTGTACTGCGAGAGTTTTACAATTATTAAAACCAAAGTATTTGCGAGAATCGGCAATCTTAGGTTTTTAAGCTCATCAAATTTTTGTTGTGGATTCTTGAAAGGAATAGCGTTTTTAATTTATTTATCAAAATTTTAAAAATATTTTTGTGTTGTAAATAATTGTGATTTTTTAAAAAAAAACTAATTTAATCAAATTTCAAATTTCATAAGAAATAATAAAAAAAAATAAATAAAAAAAAATAAAAAAAACTAAAAAAATAAAAAAAAATTAATTATAGCATAAATAGTAAAATAATTTAGAAATTTGAAATTTGAAGTAAAAAGTTTTCTGGATTAATGAATAGTAAAAAAATTAACAAAAAAGAAGAAGAAAATTTTTAAATAAAAATTGTGTAAGTGAATAATAAAATAATTTAAAAAATTAAAATTTTGAATAAAAAATTTTCGTTTCATGAATAGGAAAAAAAATTAAAAAAAAAACATTTCAAAAATTTTAAGTTAAAAAATAAAACAAACAAATAAATAAATAAATAAATAAATAATTAAATAATTAAAAAAATAAAAAAAATAAAAAAATAAAAAAATAAAAAAAATAAAAAAAATAAAAAAAATAAAAAAAAATAAAAAAAAAATAAAAAAAACCAAAATTTTAATTTTTTTGAGTTTAATTTTTACTATTTTTTTATTTATTTTAAATCATAAATTTACTTTTTTATTTTTCTTTACCTTTTTCAATTTTTTTTTATTATATTATTTTTATTTTTCTTTCTTTAGCTATTTTTTTTTTCTTCTTGATTTTTAGTTAACTTACTTAACTTAGTTTTTCTTTTACTAACTTAATTAACTTAGATTTTTTTTTTAACTTAGGTTTTTACTTTAATTTTCATTAACTTAATTAACTTAGTTCTTTTTTAATTTACTTCCCTTCACTTAATTAGGTTAGATTTTTTCCTTCAAACTTAATTAACTTACATTTTTTTAACTTAGCAATTAACTTAGATTTTTTTAACTTAACTTAATTAACTTAGATTTGTTTTACTTAACAACTTAATTAACCTTTTTTTTTTAACTTAGATTTTCATTAACTTAGATTTTACTTAACTTAATTTAATTAACTTAATAGCGTAGAAAAGTAAAGATCTGGGGAGTTAATACAGGAGGTAGTTCTTGGAAGCCTTTGTGCCACTTGTAGTCTTTCCTGGGAGCGTTGTTAAATACAGGAGGATGGTTTTTAAGGAACTTTGCACCACCGTTCTTTTCGCAGGGCCTTTCTTGGTTATCTTGATTATGTTATTTTTTTTCTTAAAAACAAAAAAAAACATAAATTACGAAACTACCTCCAAAATTTTAAAGTTTTAATTATAATCTAAGGAGTTAGTTGCTTTGTTTAATCTAGAGTCTGATTGTGTTTTATGCCTTAATTATTTGATTTGTACTAGTTGTGGGTTATCTAAAACTCAAAATATCTTATAGTTTTAAGTCTGAGAAAGAAATCGAAAATGATAGGCGTGGTGAAAAAGTATAGGTAAACTGACCTTGTCTTACTGCCAGGTTTGATTGACTGATGATGAGGGCGTTGAGTTTACTTAAAATGCAATCCCCGAGTTACGTCTTGCTAAGGCGTTAAACTAAGCGGATGGGAGGCAACCACGTCATTTTAGGTAATTTTCTTTTATTTCTTTTATTTACATGTGAATAATTTTTAAATTGTTAAAACTAAAAATATTTGTTGAGATGTTAGAAGTTCATGACGTACTGTACTGTATGCAAACTTTAATGATGAATATGATGGATCCACTGCATTTTCCATTACTACTTGCACTTTCTCAAAAAATAGGTAATCTTTCTTCTCTTTTCTCTTTATCTTTAATTTACAGTTGTTACATTGAGGACAATGTAAGTTCTAGGTTGGGGGTGGTGAAAAGTTACCATGCTTAATTAAAAAAAAAGTTTTAACAATTTAAAAATAAAAAAATATACTTTTTCATTTTGTGTGTGTTTGGTTTTATTTCTATTTTGTCTGATTTAGTAATTTAAAAAAGAAAAAAAAATTCACAAAAATTTATCATTTCTTTAAATCAAATTTAAGTAAATAGTTAAGTCTTTTGTACTATTAGATTAATTTTTGAAAACATATCATGAAATATTTTGTAATTATTTTTTGATAATTAGTTAGTTTTTGTCATAACTAGTATTTCTTGATAAGATGTAGAAATTATATTAAACCCAAAATCGGTGTTTATGAATTTTTTTTAGTGGAGACTACCTTTGTGAGATATAATTTGAGCCTAATTTCTTTTATTCAGAGTGAAATATATATTTTTTCTACTCCAAACACATTTCTTATTTCTTCAAATTTTTAGATGATCTTTATAGGTATTAGCATTGAATGTATGAATTTTTTTCTCATCTTAATTGAGTATCGTATATTTTTTATTATTATTTTTGCTTAGATTAAATGATTTGAGTAGAAATTGATAGTATATGCTTATATCTCGTTCATGCGTATGACTACAAAAAGACATATATAGGGTTACCTAAACCAAGATCAAACAGAAAAGCCACAAAATTAACCTTTCAACGAAAAAAAAATGTACAATACGTACATTGGGTTGACTCTACAAAATACATATATTGAGAAATATGTTCAGAAAAATAGAGAATAAAGAATATATAGTATAATCTACATCTTATAACCCATTGCCCTCTGAAAGTTGTGAGTAAAAAGTTAATTACAAAGAAAGATATAGGAAATAATTCACTAAAAAGTCATTGCACTCTCTTCCGTTTGTAAAGGCATATATCTTGAAATTCTTTCTTAATGATTTTTGATTTATGCATGAAAATAATTTTATATATGATATCTTTATAATTTATACATTTGATTCCTTTCATGAGATCAATGTTAATATAACACTTTGAGCCTTTATTCTTTATACATATGCGAACATATTAGTTCATTTCTATACATCGAAACTCTTTCGCATATAAATTAGTATGAGTGTTTGAACCCATGCTAGGATTCGGTGTTTGAGTATTGACTTGTGAGGAATAGAGTCGAGCGAATTCTAATTCATGGCCTAAAATTTGGGTGAAATTAAATTGATACATTTTTGACATGAAATATGAAAATAATTTTCGACTAATTATTATAATAAATCATGATTGTTTAAAGAGATTAAAATAACTTATGCTTGAGATTTTAATTATGATCTTAAAGGAGATTAAAAAGTATGAGACATTTTTTGTGAGATGTTGTTAATTTGTGTTTTTGTTTTAATTTTATTTTTTAATTTGTTTGTTTTTTTTGTTTTTTTTGTTTTTTACATTTAGTTCAATTTTTGTGGGTATCATTCTGAAGAAAACCCTCACGAGACTGAAACCTTCGTCCACTAGGGCAACCTAGGGGTTTAGCGACTTGTTGCATAGGCTAAATGCAACCGTGTCAATCACGGAAGTGATTTAGGATAGTTTAATTTTTAGTTTTTATACAAACTTCTTGCTAAGGGACTAGCGAA
This sequence comes from Hippophae rhamnoides, assembly GCA_033030585.1. Lineage (NCBI taxonomy): Eukaryota > Viridiplantae > Streptophyta > Magnoliopsida > Rosales > Elaeagnaceae > Hippophae > Hippophae rhamnoides. Next base: position 13,449,194 of record CM065434.1, on the reverse strand, counting down.
GGCTTGGTTGAGGTTGTGATGAGTGCTTTCAAAGCACTAAAATTACCATGATTTTATGCTCGTTAATTGATTAAGAATATATATATTTATATGTTTTATCATATATTTATATAATTTGTCTTTTTCGGAATCACGGGTATTTTTATTGTTTTTCGGAGTATTTTGGCTTAAAAACGCAATTTAAAACTCAAAGAAGAATACTTGAAACAATACATCACAAAAAATATAATTAAATAAATGGGGAAAGGTCGACAAATATGGAAAAAGCTGGATAAAATGGGTGAAAAAGGTCAAAAATGTCAGCAGAAAAAATGCGCCTTGAGCCGCGCGCCGGCGCCGCGCGGCCGGCTCGGCACAGCTGGCGCGGGTGCTGTTCGTCGCGTAGCACGCGCGTGGGGACTGAACGTCATCTGCGCGGCCTTTGCGCGCGGATTCTTTGTTCATGCGCGCGCAGCAACGCGGAGTTCTTGTTCACGCGCGGCCTTGACCCAGCCTTGACGCGCGGCATCGGCCCGCCCCTCCGCGCGCCAACAGCGTTTTCACCCCGCTTTTCACGTGCGTGACCACTTGTGACGTCATCACGTGGACGTCATTGATGACCCTCAGCCAGGTTCCATTACACGTTTCTTAATTTTTAATATTTTTTTAACATTTATTTACTCATTTTTTTCTCTCCCGTGCTCACTATAAATACCCGCCTTCACTTCAAAAACACACCTTGAGCACCTCGAAACCACACTTCTCTCTTCTTTCTTTCTCTCGTTTCTCATTTCTTAGTTTTTAGTTTTTTTTTAAATTTTCTTATGTTGTAGCTTGTTTTTCTTATGTTTTAGCTAGTTTCTCTTAGATTTAGAGTTCTTCCTTTTTTGGGAAGAACTAGTTATGTTTTTGGAATATTTTAGCTTTTGATTCAATAAATGGGAGTGCAAATTCGCTTGGAGTTTTCTAACTTAGCGAGAATAACGTCGAAGTTACTGTAAGGATTTTATTTTATTCTGATTATTTTTATGCTTTATTCTTACATGTTATATTTAATTTATGCGTGATTAAATTTAAGCGTACTGAAGCTATTTATAATCATGATATAATAATAACGTTGTTATGCTTAGAAATATTAAATAGGTGAAAATTTCTAAAATGAATTGATTTTATTTTTATTCAAGATTTTATATTAAGGATGTTAGAGAAAATATATTATTTTTCATTACAAACTTAAATGCGAAGATTAGACTTTAAGGTTTAGTTATCAGGTCTAATTTAGAGTAGTGCTCTTTTATTTGATGGTACAATCGCCGGTAGTTAGAGTGAAGCTCTATTTCAAAAGTTTTTATAAGAATTATTATCGAGAAAATGTATTGACTGACATGTTTCGGTAGTGATTTTAAAACTTGAAAGTTAGTACTCGGATAACTAAATTCTTAGGTTTAATTTGGACACTTGTGAATAAAGTTTAAGCTATCTAACCCCGCAACGGTGGCATTTAAATGGTTCATTTTCAATCTCTTAGAACAAGGAATTAATTTAATTAACCAAATTAGTTATCAACCCTTTAGGTGTTAATTGATTTGTTTAGTTAACAAAGAATATCTAACCCCTTCAAAGGTGGTATTAAATACAAAAAGGGAGAATCGAATAAATATCAATTCCTTATCTTTAATAGCATAGATAATATGAGCAAGCGTAATTAACTTAGTTATTATATCCATAAATACTCCTTGTTTATAAATGATAAAATTTGCATGAATGTTTATTGAATCTATGTTTAATTTTTTAAATTAGATTAAAAACACAAAACCCCAAAATATCGTGACAGGATGTTTAGGATTTAATTTCGTTTTTAAAAGTTTGAATAATAAATTAAAAACCACATACATTCCTTCCTTAGATCGACCTTGGGAGTATACTTATCATTTCCTACGAAATGATTCGTGCACTTGCGAGAGTTTTACAAATATTAAAACCAAAGTATTTGCGAGAATCGGCGATGCCGGTTTTCGCTCATCAATATTCTCTCCACATCCCATATTTTTCAAGAGAGCTATAATCAATATTTCTTGATAGATTTCACTTGAGGTATTCTATAACTAGATCCTCCTAATCTTTTCCTCACCATCAGGATGCAAATTTTTTCCAGCTCACTTGCATGAGGTTGAGTGGTGCTACAATGATAATTCTAAGTATGGCGAACTGGTAAGTCGACCTCGTTTCCCCAAACATCCCCAATAATATAGAAGTACTTATCCTTACAACTTGAGGTGCTATCTAGGAGTTTAAGATGTAGCACATGGTCAAAAATGCATGATATATACACCCTCCATTTGTCTAGGCCATTTCTCTTTAAGTAGTATATGCTTCAGAGTTCATCATAATTCAGTTCAACTCCATGTTCACTATAAACAATGGAGAGACACATGAGAATCTACCATCTATTGGGATTTACTTGAGCAAGATTGACATCAAAAGTATGAAGGGAATAAGCTATCATTCTAGGGAACGACCACATGAGTCCAATTTTGAAGGGTGGCATACAAATGATGAGGTACAAGCATTAAACATACATGGGGTGGGATGCCATATGTTTTCTTGATCTCAATTAGGTCATTAGTAGAAAGAACTCTATGAACCTTTTCTATTTGGTGTTTGTCCTTGGTCTTATAGGTAGGTTCACCATGATTCTCACTCTTTTACTTGGGCCAAGTTCCTTAACAGTTATGGATAGAAAGATCCTAATAACAAGACCTGGACCCTATGATGACGACGAGGAAATTGAACGTGATCTAAATGAAGCAGGGAGAGCAAAGATGCTCTCCTTGGCACCTAAAATATGTCTTTTTTTCACTACACCTAGAAATTTTAGTAGGTCGTTTACTTTATGATGAACTTATTGCTAAATGACCTGAATCTCATAATCCTTTTCTGGGAGGATCTATCCTTGAAGTGACACTTTGGCTATGACCTGGAAGGGTCTCTTTAGAAGGGGAGTGAACCGCATCTTTTCCTTTAAGAGACATGGTTAATAAAAAAAATACAAAGGAAGAAATTACCTAACTTGTATGTTGTAGGTCGGAGAATAAACGGCCTAGTGGTAGAAAACAAGCTAGTTTTTAAGTGATGTTGTTAGTCAAATGGAATGAGATCCAAGCCAAGTGTTTTTCCAAATGAGCTGGTGAAGAAGAAGGATTGTATAAAAATTATTGGGCTAAGATATTCTAAAAATGAAATTTGATTAAGTTATTTGGATAAGGTAAAAGTGAATATTTTTTACTATTTATAAAAGGGAGTGGAAGTTGAAGGGTTTATCATTGAAGCTCAGATTAATTATGAGAATACTCTTTAACGACTCAGTAACCTCATGACTAGGGGAATTCGTCAGACATAGCACACATGAGAAGGTTGCTATCTATTAAAGAGCCGTCCGGATTAGACGTCGTGTTAATGATGGTCTAAATGATACGAAGATCAAACAACAAAGTGTTAATTCCCTTGACTTCTCAAAATTAAGGGAATAAGAGAGTTAATGTTTGGTATTAATCAGGTAACAGGTACACGATCCTAATGACCAGAGTTACATTACTCATATGAGGGAGGTAGCACTCGTATAGTAATTTGTATATAGCAACCTGAGCCTTGAAAACAATCGGTCAAGACCTGATAATGAAAGCCTAAGGGTCAAGGCCAAGATTATGTAACCTCAATACCTATCTAATAGGTGTAATATATACCTCTTTAGAAAGAAGAATAAAGGATCTACTCTTTATCTATATTTTATACTTCTCTTTAAAAATCATTAAAATCCCTAACACTAAATTCTCTCCAAAATATATATACGGTTATTAACTATATATATATATATATATATATATATAGTTAATAACCGTATATATATTTTAACTTATCATTAAAATATACATTATCCTATCATTAAAATATACATTATTTTTATATCTCTAAACATTAAAGGCCTACACTTTATAAAGTTCAAATTATTTAAAATTTAACAAATCACTTTTGGATGAGTTAAACCTTATATAATGTCTATAACATAATTATTCACGTATAAACACAACAAAAAAATTATATAAGATAAGCAAAAATTCCATAAACCAACAAATTAGGTGCGTTTAATCAACTTACTACCAAAAAAAAACCCACCACGGTACCACCTGCATTTAAGTTGAAATCAACCTCGTGTTTCAAATAGATGATACATATGAAAGCGTACTTCTAAGAAAGTACCTTAAATCAATTGTTCGGAGTTCTTATTATGTTAATTGGGATTATGGATGATAGATAAGAATGCGGACTTCTAAGAAAAGTACCTTAAATCAATGGTTCGGAGTATTTATTATGTTAAATAGGATGATATATGCCAATATAATTTGTTAAATATATTAACTTTAAAAAAATACATACATATATATATATATACACGTAAGTACATACTAGTTAGAGACCAATGACTTCGACATAGACCGTAATATTTTCCTTTGGTTTTTTTATTTAGTTGATTTTTACGATATATTTGAAATAAAAATAATTGAATTAAATTTCTTAATCTTTAAAATTAAGAGTTATGATATTATAACAATAAATTTTATTATTATCACAATAAAAATATATGAGATTTCATTTTATCCATATTATTATTTACACATTAATGGCATTATTATTAGATCAAATTGTTCTTAATAAATTATTATTATGACATTTATGACTTATGTTTTAGTAACATCATTATTCAAAATTAATTATAAAAGTAAATTCATTGTGCAACAAAAGTTTTTCAATTAATAAGGCATTCATTATTGTAAAACAATAATTAACTTGTAATAGAAAATAATTGTGATAAGCATTGTTAATTAAAGTCTTTCATAATTATTTTCTAATAAGGTATAAATAAAAATATAAAGATGAAATATCTATTAGAAAAATACACTCCCTAATATTATAGAAATCTTTTTTCTTTAAAGTATTTAGAATAATTCTATTGGTTTTAGTGCATAGCATAATCCTCTTCATGTATGAAATTTTATTTTTAATCTTATTCTCACTTTAAACGTTTTTTCTAACATAAAAATATATGTTTAACACAAGTTCAAAATGTGGTGTAAATATGTATTTTTACAACATAAAAAAATATGTTTTTCTTATGCACCTGTTATGCATACAAATCAAGATATTTTAGAAATCATTTTTAACAATTGAATTAAATCCATCTAACGAGGAATATACAAATCAAGATATTCTTATGCACTTAAGTTTTTCTCATTGATTTTAAGAGTTATCATTAAATTTAAATTGAAGATACGATAACATCTATACTAGAGTTGTCAACCAATGGGGTTTGGATAGAGGCAAAATCCATGCTCCATTCTCCATCCCCAACTTAGAAGTTATCCTTCATCCTTACATAAAATCCTAGTGATTATCATCTTAGGGATCCCCAATGGATAACGGATACCACTAAAAGGAAAATGAAGATCCATGTAATATTTTAAATATTAAGTTTTCATATATATTGTAGGTCTCATTGTTCTTGTACCTGTGTGTTGGCTTTCTATATACAAAACATGATATATATTTTCTTTTTACTTAGTGTATTTGTCTTCCTTTGTGTAAGGTTATTTGCTACGGATTAGTAATTCACACACACACATAGTTAGTTACTCTTGGTATGCAAGAATGTTTGCACACATATGGGGTTAGTGTTTGTAGTGTGCATGCTAAGTTGAGGCACTCGCTTGCTCACGTTGTCACTTGCATTTTTGGTGTGGGCATTTATGGATAGTACTCAACAATTTTTGGAATGAAAAAATTTAACTTTTAGCATCTCACCAATAAGCTCACCATGGACCTCAACACGTGGCATTTTGACTTCTATAAATACCCTTTTCGTTTTTGTTACCACTCAAATATCGTTTAAAAGCCAAAGTCTACTAAAATTCACATTGAGATTTATATCTATTTTTGAAATTATTTTGAAGAGTGGATCATTTTGTGGTTAGTCATCAAATCATTATCTATGTGAGTATGTGGTTTGATTGTGTATCTTTCGTACATGATTTGATATTTTTAGTGGAATGCGTGTCTTGTGAGGTTGTGAGTTGATACACTTCTAATTATTGATTATTGGTTACCAATCACACTACATTGGGTAGTGTTGGCTATGGAGGACAACCGGGTTTGAATGTTGAACCAAACAATTGTGAAATAAATAAGTGAAGAGTAGTAGTATGTAGTTTGGATAAATGTTCTTGCTGATAGAAGGAATAGTAATTTTACTATATATTAGTATTGTAACTTGATTACTATTTAGTGAATTATTTACTACTAAGTGATTGGCTTAAGCAACCCGAGTATGTTACCATATAGATATTTTTTCTATATAGGTTTTTCTCATTATATCGATTGTTATACATAATCTAATTTTGCGTTAGTACAATACAAGTTTAAGTTGTGTATATTTCAACATACTATAAGCTTAAACTTTGATTAGAAAGCATTTATTATTTACTTGCTTCTACTGTATTATCTCTTTGAGTGTTTTCTCTTATATTTGTCTAAGTTAGAGTTGAGCACTAAGAAGTCTATATCTTCTTACCCTGGTAATATACCATGTAGTTTACTCTTTCAATTGGTAGTAAAGCAAGGTTCACCATTTTGGGCTTAATTGCTCCAGTGTTGATCTTGTTAACTCACTTTCTCATACACACATACACTCTATTTGATATATTCAAGATAAGGAGATAATGTTGGTTGACCTTCACTTTTTAATGGGCTAAATTATGCCTATTGAAAATTGAAAAATGAAGGAGTTTTGTGGCCCCAAAGAGATCGGTTTCTTTTAAAAAATGGCTGGACTAACCTAACTAAGACCCTACCCGGGAACTCTATTATTCCTAACCAATGATTGAATGGACAAAGGAAGAAAGTAAGGAATCAAAATGGAGTAATAAGTGTCTATATACTATTATTAGAGCTATGTCTCCTAATGTAGGGACACCAACTGTAAAGAGATTCAGAGTTTTGAAATTGAATAGAGATTTTGAGTTGTGCATCATGTAAGAGGATGATACCTTTGATAAGTTCTATACATTGTTCTCAAATATTATTAATTGTTTTCATAACATGGAGAGGCCCATTAGTGAAGAAAAGAAAATTGAGAAGATCATCGCTAGTCTTCCCTATTGGTTTCACACGAAAGTTAATGTTCTTAAGTCCATATACAAGCTTGGTGAAGTGACTCTTAATCATATAGTTGGTGACATGTAAGTCTTCAAACTTCATCACTTATGACCCAGACAAAATAAAAAATGCTACTATGAAAGGAAAGATCTTGGCACTCAAGACTACTCAAGAAAGTGGTACTAGTACTAACACACATACCACTTATGTTGAGTTTGAATTTTATCCTGATGAGCCAAATATGACATTTCTTTCTTAGAGATTCACAAGATTCTTTAGAATGAAGAAACCCTCATCTAGAGTTATTGGAAAAAATAGTTTGAATTCTAAAGATTCAAAATCTGTAAAAAAAAATAGATGATCATTCAAATAATGAACTTGAGAAAAAAATAAAGGTCACTTGAACAAGATTAGATGCTTCGAGTAGTATTACTAATCCTCCAACTACTACTTTAGATGTGTAGGGCAAGACTATTGAAGATGATGAAGTTGAAGATGAGAAATATGAATTTCTCTACTCATATAATGCTCTATTACTAGAGCATGTTAAATAAAAAAAGGATAAGAGAAAGGCTATGGAGATCCTTGGTGAAAAAGAATATGAGATCAATGCATTGAAGAAAACTCTAAAGGGAAGGAAATCCTCTATTGATGAACAACAAAATGATCTCACAAGCAAGTGTGAGGTCATTCCATGGAGATATAATGATTTGTTGAAAAAGTTTAATGCAAATCATGAGGAAGTTAAAAGGCTTAAGGAACAATTGATAGTTCATACTTGTGGTAAAGATACTTAATCTCTAGTCAGTCCTTTGACTACCCTTAATCTGAAGAATGAAATTGAACAATTAAGAAGGTTGATAATTATTTTTGAGATCTCAAAGGATCATTTGAATGACTCTCTTATGGAAAAGGATGCTAAGATTGAACAACTACATAAGAAAGTCCAGATTGTTAATAGTTTGACTTCTTATCTTGAATCCTTTCTCAAAGAAAAGGAAGACTTAGTTGCTACCCTGACAAAAAAACTCAGTATACGGGAGAAAGAACTAGCTCACACTACCATTACTATCAATAAAATGACAACAGGTTCAAAAATGTTGAATGAAATGATTAGCAATGTCAAGTTTTCTAGTGACAAACATGGAATTGGTTATAGTGATGAGGTTTCAACTTCTACAATGGGTTCTACTAATTTTTTCAAAGCTTTCAATTAAGAGCCAAAGTTAAAGTCTGCAACTACTAACCCAAGATGTAAATCTGTTTTGTGGTCTCAGCTAGATTCTCCTAGTAAGGTGAACCTTTCATCTAAGGGTAGCACTCTTTATCGCTCTAGTAGTGGTCTTCTATCCTTTTTCTACTGTAATTTTCACTTGTCACCATTGTGGTGAGCTTAGGCATTTGAAACCACATTGTGAGAAATTGACTTTTCATTCATATATGCACCTAAGGCACAATTTAGAAACACATAATTCTGGCTCAAAAAGCCCTTCTGCTCTGTTTATATGGATGACTCAATTGATTTTAGTAGAAGCTTTAACCAAAACAAACAATAAGTTCCATATACTTATCATGCTCACATGAGTTAAAGACTATCTCCAAGTTTTTTTCCCCTCATAAATTCTTAAAATGAAGGGATGCAATCTAATCACTATTTTTGAGTAATCTGTTGGGATATAGTTGCTTACTTTCATTTCTCCCTATGTTTTTCATCTTTTTGTATGTGAATATATTTCTTTTTGTTTACGTCTATCTGTTTGACAATTCTTCTTGTCTATTTCTTACTATTTCCTTCCTATGCACTATATGTTAATTATCATATTTATGGTGTTACCTTTCTAGATGATCCTTTGCAAGTTTTCTCACATGCTAGTTGCTTTGACATGTTCTTTATATGTGTTTGTCTTGGATCCTACCTGCTTCTTTCTCCATGGCCATTTGTATGCACATCACATCACTTGCTCATCATATAGAGTCAAAGTATTAGGATTATACTTCCTACAATCTTATTTTCCATATTCCATGTCATATAGATTGCATCTTACTAGGTTCACTTTCATGTACATAGTGTGTTGTATATTGATCCTCTATTTGTCACCTATTGTTATATGTTCTTATTTTGCCTTATCTTCCTTCTTTGGTGGTTTATGTGTTTCTTTGGAGATTTTAGAAGTGTTGTTTCTTGCTTGTACCTTTGTGTCACTCCTTTATATGCTTACTCTAGCTTGTCATGTGTAACTGTATCTCATATAGATTATTTACCTGTCTTTATGACTCTAGAAATACTTGTATTATTCTGTCTAAACATGTATACTTTTTAACACCTTTGTTGTTTGAGTTGTTATCCCTTTCTAAGCATGTTTTTGTGTTTTTGATTTGGAATATTTGCCTTTTTTACATACTTAGTTGTTTTAGTAGCATCCCTTGTTTCTTCCTTCTTCTATGGATGTTGCTTATGCTACTCACTAGTCATTTAGTTTCTTTCTTTCTCTAGACTAGAGACTATGTGAGTATTGCTATTGATCTCATTTGAGACACTTTCCTCTTCTCTTTGCTAATCCATTGCATGTAAAATGAATTTTAATGGGATTATGTTGATATATGTTTGGCATGCATTTAACCTGAATTGAAGTGTGGATTTTTTGACATGTGTATTCCATGAGAGCATGTATCATATCTCAAATAAAATTTTCTTTTGCACATACCATATCTTTGTGATTTTGTATGGATATTTTGAAAAACTTGTGTAAATCTTCTACTTTGATGATTTGTATGCCTCTAAGAAGCTCTACAATCTATATATATATAAAGTTGAAGAAAAGAAAAACGAAAAGAAGTATTGAGAATAGTTTTTTTTAGAGACAAGATGAGTGAAGAAAGAAAAGAAAATTCTGAATTTTTTGTACTTTTCTCTCAAAGTTTGAGAATTAAAGAAAAGAACTCATGTTTAAAAGTATAAGTGTCATGGTTATGAACTTATCTACTTGATAGGATAAACAAAGGTGTGTTCAAACCTTAATGTCTTCTCTCCCCTACCTATACCTTAACCTATCATTACAAACTTTAAAAGACCTATGGATTTCTTATAAGCTGGTACATGCTTTGGTGTATAGATAGACTAATTGTGGGCATACAAAACTTGGTTAAACTTGATTCTATATTTCAATTTCTTGGTTTGTATAAGCATATATTGATGTCATATAGAATAAACAGATTTTGCATATCACACACAGTACATGGCATCAAAAATTTAGTTATACCCTTACATGAATGCATCATGGATTGATGTACATGTGGATATTTACATCATGTGTATTGACTATTCATTAAGGACCATTTATTTCATTGAACATGCTTAGTTTGCTTCCCTCTTTTTGTAATTATTTTCATCTACTGTGTGTAAATGCTTTTGTGTTGGGAGATTTTTTGCATGTATAATGCATAACATATTTATTGTATGATGTGTGACCCTTATGTATACTATTAAAGGAAGTGCTATGTTTGTTTTACTTCCTTCTACTTGTCCTATTTTGAGTTATTGTTGTTGTCTTGTTCATGTGATGCTATCTTCTCATTGTCATCACTTTATCTAAATCATGCTTAATAGAACTATTAGTATGACATGTTGCATGCATTGTATGCAATCTCTTGTTTTATATGTCAACTTATGTGTTTACCTGCTTTTCTATTGTAGTGAATTACTGCATATTTCTTGTATTGCATGCTTTTATCTCACTACTATCTCAGTTTTAACCTTTGTCTTTTTTACATGACTACATGTAGTACTTCTTATAGTGTTTGCTTTAATATTATCTACATTATTTTATTAGTGTCAAGATTATCGTATATTCGTATGTCCTTTCTCCCCCATGTATGGGCTGTGAGTGTAGGATTGCATTACATATTATTGTGTGACTTGCATGCATTCAGGGGGAGTATTGCATGAAGCTAGGGATAGTTGTGCATGTTTAATTGCGTTTATGCCAATCAGTGTGTACCTATGTAGAGATAACACAAAAGTATGTTATTTAATTACACATTGTTTTTGCATGATACGTTCACATGGTAGGTTTTTGTTTCTTTTGTGCGAGTTACATGTGTAGAATGAAGTCTTCATGCTTCACATATGTGATCAAAATGATGCAATTTGCAAGTATATGGGTCAAGTAATACAATGTACTTAAGTATGGATATCGATCCTACAAGGATTTATGTAACTTATAATCGAGTAACAATATATTTGTTATGAATACTCTTTGGACAATGAAATATTATAAAAATTGAAAAATAAATGACAACTTGCTGTAAATCACAAGACAATAATTATGAAAATATATGAGAAAATGATCTAAGAATCTTTAACCCCTCAATTTTCTAACACATGAATCAATAAAATCCCCCTCATGTAATCAATAATCAATTATATGATCAATTAAATAACATACCATGCATTACTCTCTTAAGTACACTACATACTATATATTAATTAACCTAATTACACTCTTATGTCAGTTAGATTGCATACTACTCATTAAGTTCATCAATTATAAAGCACACACATAAGAATCGTGTATCTCTACATAAAACTATGTATATTATTTAATAAAAAATATAATTAAATAATTCTCCCAAATCTATTTAATTGCCTCTATATATCAATTGTTGGCTAAAAAATTAATAGCATAAAAATCAAATTAAATAATATAATTGAATTGCAACAACAATTGGGATAAAATATTAGATCATCATTGTAGAAAATTGGGTTCATAGGACCCCTAGATTATTAAATTAGTTAGACATAATTATTTTCTTAAAGCTCAGATTTTTCATAAAGAAAGAAAATAAAATTAATAAAGAAAGGAGAAGAAGAAGCGATACACTTAATGTCTTGATTTGTAGCACTAATCTTCTCTTGAATCTTTTACAAATTTGTGTCTCTTTTAATCTCCTCTTGAACTTTTTCTCTTTTTTTCTCTTTTCTTGGTAGCTATTAGGATTTATAATCTTAATTGTGTGTTTTTTATGACATTTCTTTGGTGCTTTAAATAGTTTGAAATTGATCCTTATTAGATTAGGATTTGTATTACTTTGATTCAAGGGTTGAGATTGAAAGTTGGGACTTAATTTTATGCTCACACATTTTAATCAGCCTATTTTTGATCAATCAAGAAATGACCCCTCGATTGATCCAATTATAAAAATTTAATTGATCCAGTTCCTAATCAATCGATCGACCCTATAATTCTATATTTGTCCTTATTTTTTTCCTATTTTTTTATCTATTTGATATCTTTTTACCTACAATGCCACATTAAACACAAATCAAGCTTATTCATGATATTTTAACATAACAAGGCAAATAAGTGGATTAAAAGTAGATAAATAACTCTAATTTGGTAGAGTTATTACATCCCCAAACTTAACTATTTGCTTGCCATCAAGTAAAGACATGTCTATTTAGCTAAAAAAAATATATGGATAGAATATTCATAAATACATATCTATTAATACATGCATGTTTAGTAAAAACTATACCCCTCAAAAGCTTTACAATTTCATGATAAGGAAGTTCACGTATTCATCAATTAATGTTCCATCAATACAAGGATATGAAAGGTATTTGATGAATTGATTCGTGTATGTTTGTTGCATATGATGTCATCCAATACACTCATGAAATAAATTTGTATGAGCATACATGTGAACTAAGTCTTAGAACAAGTTTCATAAGTCTATTTTTCACACTCCTTTCCACTAATTTAAATATGCATTTAACTAACGTCCAATATGGCTTTACATGCTTGTAGTGTATGGCTTAGGTGAAAGTATATAAATGGATATATTTAGGCTTTTTAACACCTTAGCTCTCTTTGTATTCATCATGCAAGTTTCATAAGTCTATGTGGGTAATGTTAACCGAAACAATAATCCATACTTGAACATATTTAACCCAGGATGGAGACAATATCCAAATTTCTCTAAGAGTAATAACAACAATCAATATGGTAATCAATTCAAACGTCAATCATTTCCACCACCTGGTTTTCAACAACCACAATAATCATAAGCCTAAGAAAAGAAGCCACCAACTAATATTGTATAAATGTGTTAATAGGGATGATAAAAGACTTCAGCTAGTTAGTAAATATTAGAGTGTAGAAGCCCAAATGGGAAAATTTTCACAGGCCAAGTTAAAGGCCTCAAGGTAACCTTTCAAGTGACACAATTATAAACACAAGAAGAGAAGGTAAGGACTATTGTAAAGCCATAGCCTTGAGGAATGGAAAAACTTTAGAGGAGGAATAGGAAGCTAAAAGTGATGAGGAGAAATAGGAAATTAACAAGGATATGAACTAGTGGATAGAAAGTGCACTAAAAAGGAAATAATTCAACAAAAAAAAGCAACCTCTACAAATCCACGATTCCTTTCCCTCAAAGACTGCAAAAGCTAGACATGCAATTTTCAAAATTCTTAGAAATCTTCAAGAAGCTACACATAAACATATCATTTGAAAATGAACTTGAAAAATGTCATCTTATGCCAAATTCATGAAGGATATACTGTCAAAGAAAAGGAGGATCGGAGATTATGAAACAATAACCTTGACTGAAAGTTGTATTCCATCCTTGATAGAAAACTACTACAAAAACTAAAAGATTCAGGTAGTTGTGACATCCATTGCACTATAGGGAACATCAATTTTGGAAAGGCATTATATGACTTGGTTTCCAACATTAACCTCATGCCATTATCCATTTTCAAGAGATTAGGGGTTGGTAATGCCAAACCCACTTTAGTAACATTGCAAATGGTAGACAAGTCAGTCGAAAGACCCCAGGGAGTGGTAGAAGATGTTCTTATAAAAGTAGACAAATTCCTCTTTCCAGTATATTTCATTATGTTAGACATAAAGGAGAACTATGAAATTTCTATCATACTTGATTTTCCATTCTTAGCAACCAGAAGAGCACTCATTGATGGACATAAAGGTGAGCTTACAATAAGAGTGCAAGAAGAACAATTAATATTTAATGTGTTAAAATATATTAAATTTTTTTTTTTGCTAATAATGCTAGTGGTTTCTATCAAATAGATGGCAATGATGAGCTAACCATTGATTTTCTTTATGACATGTTCCCTAGTGATACTTCAAAGTATGTGCTTGTTAATTCTATGAACACACATGATAATGAATACCATGACACTCTCTTAGATGCACACATTTATACCGTTAGCTTAACAAAACTTATTGAACTACTCCCACTTAAAACATTAACACATGATACTATGAATAATGACATAGACTCACCATAAAACAACTCAAGCTATTTTAACATATTGTGAAATGTGTGAACTTTTTGGAGGACATACCTCTCATGTGTGTATCAAATGCATTTGATCTTTATTTTTTAGTTTTAAAAATTAGTTTCTAATAACTTAATCACCGTAGGAATGATCTTTTATTATCATTATATTACTTGTTGTAATGCAAATACTTACGTATTCATTACACACAATTTGTGTTGATTACTAATTACACAATTATTTTGAATTATCTTAATATGATTTATTATTATCATTTATTAAAGTCATTGAAATGGCTAGTTTGTTGATATATCTCTTAGTTGTATTAGTTCGAGAAACTTATTACATTTGTTATTTTTGTAATAGTTTAGTTGTCTATCGTGGGCTAAGAGTTTCTCTCACAAAATGTGGAATTCACTCCGTGTGTAGATGTTAGATAGCAATTTTTGTATTAAACAATCCATAGCTTGAATAATTGTGTGCAATTTATAATTTGATTATAGGTAGTTATCTATAAACATCGCTAGTATTTAAGATAAAGATGTAATTAAGGTGGTAAAACGAACATATTCTATTACCCCTACAATAATTTATTATGTGTGATTAGTAAATTGTCGAAGAATAATTTGTTTATTAAGAACATCTTCTTGAAATTCTATGACTTTGAGTTATATTTTATTCTCACAAATCTCTCGGTTGTGATTCTCTCCTTGGTGGGAGAGTCTTCAAAAGAGAGTCAGGCATGATATCTTCATTGGATTTTAAAAAAAAATGCACAACCTAGAAAGGAACATCCTTTGTGTTACTTCCTCTCACCACCTAAAGCATATAAATTGTGAGATATTACCCTTCTTTAAAAAAAATTTAAATTGTAAACCATATAAGAGCCTCAATTTCCCGTTCCCCTCTCCCTCGCAGATAATTTTAAAAAAAATATTTTTAATTTTTCATAATGTCCTAAATTTTATCTCATTTTGATATTTATGGATGATAAAATTAATTAACCAATTTTTTAAATTAAAAAATATATATTTTAATGTGATCAGTCAAAAATATGTAATAATAATAAGTAGTTTAAGTACAATATCTTATGAAGTTATCATCGCAAGTAAAGTATTCCTTTCATTTGTAACCATAATATATATTAGAGTTTGTTTATGAAAAATAAGAACCATTAATTAAATTTTAATTTTTTATTATTATCAGTTTTATAGTTATTATTCTTTATTTTTGAAGATAATTTATGAAATTTATATCCTAATAACAATTGAAATAATATAAAAAAAATAAAAATTGATAATTTATTATTGTATTGTTATTTTTTTAAAAAATAATTGACTAAATTATTATAAAAAGTAATAAAGGAAATAAATTGTTATTATTAACTATATATTTACGTATATATACTTTCATCCACCCAATATATTATAGTTTACTGTGTGATTTGCTCGGTTGGTGAACTTGCTTTCCAGATTTGATTTACCCTCCAAAAGAAACAAATGCTATAAGATATGAGGAACAAAATCATAGGGAACATGAACACACTAGGGAAAAATATTGATATCCAGTCGTTGTTCTTCATGTGGCAAAGCATTTTCACTTTGAAAAAGAAAGAATATCAAAAACACCTATCGATAAAACAGGGATATTCGACTCCCTTTAATTTTTAATAGAGATTGCGATATGAAATAAAAGACAACTATATATATATATATATATATGGGTTTGTACATTGATAGTGAAACTAATTGACAGCAACAAATCACAAGTTTTCACCTTCAGTGCTCTATATATATATATATATCAAGTAGTACTAGTGTATCTTATGCTTATGCTACAATTCCATCTCCTCACTTTGAAAAAGAAAGGTAAGTATATAAATGTTAAATTAAATAGAACTTCTTTCAAAATTAATAGACTTATATTTTTAGTTTCTTCTATTTTTATAAAGTAAATATATATATATATATATATATATTATGTTAAAAAAGGTGAGGTATATTTTTTTATATATATATAATATAAAAATATATATTATTGTAAATTGGATTAAAAATAAAATAATGTAAATAAATGAATGATAATAAAAAACAAAAATAATTAAATAACACAAACTGCTTGATTACTCACTGACATTTCCCTGCTACTCGCATGTATTATTTTATTTCATTTCTTTGTATTAAGGCCCAAAATTGTACCTTTTAAAATGCAAAGCACTTTATTCTTGAACGACAAAAAGAAAAGAAATGCAAATTATTAAAAAGAATCCATAAATAGATGGATTAATGCTATATATGATGTTGGATGGAAAAAGCACCTTCTATATGCATTACGGTATACATCATTATTGAAAAATTAAATGGGTAATTTGTATTCTTAATAAGTTATGTATGGTAAATTTAATATAAAATATATATGAATGACTCTAATTTATATTTATGGAAAGTTATTAGTATATAAAAATTTAAATTATTTAATTAATTCAAATATTAATTAATAATCATAAGTTATTTAAAAGATTACTATTCATTTAAGTCTATAAATAAGCTCATTCCATCTTTAAAAGATACGCATAAGAAAACACTTGAACTCTCTAAATCTTTAATGATCTAAGTTCCCTCACACATAGATTGACTTTAGCATCAAACTAGATACGATGTCCCATGGTGTCATTCTTTATGACGTGTTTGCTAGTAACTTGCAGAATCGATGTGGAAAAAATATGGTGAACACAAAAACTAGCTTTAAACTCTGATGTTGTCTATGAGAAAGAAATTTGATGTTCTAATCGATTTGAACTAACAAAAAATCCATGAACATTCATCGCATTTTTCATATTCTTCGTCATGCTCATCGCATTCATAGTCCATATTTAAAAAAAACATTTTGATCCACGTACAAAGTCACTAAAATGAATTCTCAACATGTTCCTAATGATGTCCCACTTCTATAGCAAGTTGGTGATCTAGTTGGCACCCTAGACCAACCATTAATCCTTAGTGTCCGTCCAAACAACATGAACCCTCATAAGGAGTCAAGTTAACTCTAGGTCCCAATCATCGGGCACTCAGATCACCATCAAGCAACAAATGTCTGATGAGAAACCCCTGGAAGCACTTGAGTAGTAATTAGATCCTAAGTTCAGCCACATTTCAACTACCGTGTTAGTTGAGGAAACTAAACTTCTTATCTTGTTAGACTAATCAACCAAGCTGATTAGTCAGGTCGATAAGCCTAGTCTACCAGAGATCAGTTGTTGATAAGTGATAATTTATAAATATTTTTTGTTATCAATTTATCTATATTTATGCTAATTTTATTACGATTATGTGTTCTAATTGTGTATTTTATATTTTATTTGAAAATATGAGTTATAAAATTTTTGGGATGTTTTTAAAATTTTTATGATTTTTTTAGTAATTTTATTTGACAGGTGGATATGCATGGAACATAATATGGATGTACGTAGCAATTTAGATTTACTTAGACAAGCCGTGAATTCTTAGCAAAAGAGAGCCCGACACCATTTTGATGCATCACAAGCTAGACAACACCTAACCAACTCGTTGTTTCCCTCAATGCACACCAAACGATGTGGAATTTGGTCCAGCCTTCAACCCCTAGCCGAATGACATGTCATTTGTTGAACATCACCTTTAGCCCAATGCATCACTTGAGTTACACTATTCACAAGTTGATTTCAAATTGTGACATGTGGCATGCCGAGGAGCATCTATTTAACTCCATCTGACGATCATCGATTTAGTTTGACCATAAAATACAATTTAAAACCCATACAAATACCCACAAAACATCATTTTGAAGAAAATAATGAGAGGAATTTAGAAAAAATTGAGAGAAAAATTAGAAAATTTATTTTGGAGCATTTAGAAGAAATTTTGAAATGAAATTCAACAACAAGTCTAGAGAATGATGTATTTGATTGAATTGCCTTCACTTTTTAATTAAAAAATAAGATTATTGTATCTTTCTTCTATTTATAATTGTGATTTTTCTTAGTTATCTTTGTATGTGTTAAGTTTAATGTCTAACTAAACAATTAATTGTTACTATGTATGGGTCATTTGAAGCCCTAAATTATGATTTAATATGAATTATGTTATAATTTTAATAAAGTTTCAATTATTAATTTTATATTTGAATGTCAAAGCTTGTTAATTCTTGAATTAGGTGTGCAATTAGTTCAATATTTAGTTTTATTTATTATTAGATTATGAAGTTAGTATGAAATTATCAAATTTTGGTAATTTAAGTACTAAGTTGTCATTTTTATTACAATTAAAATTAAACGTTTACGTTAGAAATTATTAGTGATATCAATTTTATATTATTTAATTATTACCTTTTTGGTTATAATGTAACAAATAAATTAAATCTAGTAATCATAATTTTAAATTGTTCAATAATTAAATTGACTAATAACCGAGTTGTGAGTCAATTATAAAATAAGACAAAGAGAAATTTTAGAACTTAAATTATCAAAACTAAAATTGAGAAAAAAAAGAGATCTTAAAATTATATAATAAATTTAGAATTCTAAAATTGAATATATCTGATAAATTTAATTGTAATAGGATAATATTGTAATCACAAGTTTCTTTTATTAATATAATTTTTATTTTATTTTATGTTATTTTCTTATTTTTTTATGATTATTTTATTTTTATACAAAAATATTCAAAAACCCTTGTAATTATATTTGTATCGGCATTGAATATTTGATAATCTAATTTAAACACATCAATTGGTGTTGAGCTTCTACATCCCCAGAATGTAAAAGTGCCAACAATCCCCTAAAGATCGTCATATTTGTAGGCACGTGCAATCTAAACCACACTTGTTTGGCTCACCTTGAGAAACCATTCCAAGGCTAGGCGGTCGATGCAATTAGGTTAGTAAAGCCACGTCGATGATGTCATTAATCCTATGGTAGATATCTGTAGCTATAGGTCAAATAAATAGTAGTCTAAGAGATTAGATATTCACACATGAAACAAGATTAGAGTTAAGCAAGACATATCGCCCCTTAAAAGGCTACACTTTCTAGAATGCATCTAAGATTATGCTTTCCAGAATGTTGCTTTCTAAGATGTGTAGTTTAGGATGCCTCCATTTAGGCCACGTCAGACTTGATGGATTTATACCTTCTTGGCCTTATTATTCAAACAAGCAACCTTTTCAGTCTTACCACCTTGTATGTCATCCTTCAAATTATAGATCTAAGCTATACCTACTGACTGTGGATCTAGGCCATACTAGATGAGACAAGTACACTACTTTCCAAGCAGTGTCATCCAAAATCATGGACCCAGGATAAGAAGTTCATGATGTTACCATCCAAGTTGCAGTAAGCTAGAAACATACATCTTGGTGGCATTACAAATATGTGATCAAACATTACCTCTAAAGCATATCAGATTGGTATCCTCAACATCCAAATTTCCAAAGAATAATAATACTTTCATACTTATTTCGATACAAACACCCTTAAGCAGGGTAGATCATCACACACTGAGGAACTTGGAAAAAACTTCTTTGAGAAAAATTAGAGTCGGGCAGAGTCATCTCAAGAACACATCACCATGTTAAGTGGAAAGGATGGCTAGCCATCGAACCCCACACCTACGTTCCTTAAATAATAGGACATTGCTAGCCATGATTGTATTCTAATGGATTCGATCGACTAGTCAACTAGCCTCTATTGTTGTTCATCCCTCTTAATGTCATCAAAACTTTTCTAAATTTTCACTGCGAGGTGATGCCATGGTCTTACTGGGTAGCGGGGGTTAGCTTGGCTTGGCCCAAATCCTATAAAAATTATTAAGAATCTCCCAAGAAATCAAAAATAAAAATGGAATCCAAAAACAATCCATTATTGCAAAACTGATTCCAAGCATCCATGGTATGAGTTGACCCAACATCTTAGCACTTAAAAAAATCTTACAAGAACAAACTCAGTAAGATTCAATAGTAACATCAACTTCATATTATCACCTTCTAAGCTACCTTTTCCCACGCTAGGGACTAAAAGTCACTTTAGTTCCAAATGGGTAGAGTTAATAGAAACTTCCATTCCAAGTTAGATTCAACTACCTAGAGATATACAAGAAAAGCTAGCTTAGCTAGAGTTCAACCATTAAAGTTGAACTAAATAGTCCAAAAGACATCCGGGCAATGTGAGAAGTAATGGGAACACCATGAGTGTATTCAATAAATTCATCCAAGTCCATACTTAGGGAACTTGAAAAAGCCACATTGGCTAACCATAAAGAACGTTCAAAATAATGTAGCTCCTTTGGCACTTATGCTCTAACTCTACTATTCACCTCTAAGTTTCTATTCTCTTTTCAAAGTACCTAACATAACCTGGGAATCAAGGAGTATTTTCCTTGGAATAAGATCAACAAAAAGCATTGCTACCTAGAGTTCAATTTTACAAAACTTAGATTTAGGATCAAGTACAACTTCAAGCTTGCATTGAATCTAGAAAGACACCACCTCCCTCAAATATATGTAGTGACCACTACCTTACACCGTGTCATTGTGCAATGTCACTTAGGCCTACATTGGGACTAGAATTCCATATCTTCACTCAGATCCATACAGTGACACTACCTCAGGTAGGCTTGGTGTATAGGGCCACTTAGCCTTGCACCAGGTCTAAAAAGTCATAACTTCCTTCAAATATGTGCTGCAACCACTACACTATGTGAGGTTGATGTATAGCATCATTTAAGCTTACACTAGATCTGGAAGGCCACTCCTTCCCTCAGATCTATATAGTGACCACTACCATACACAGGCTTGATACATAGTGCCACTTAGTCCTACATTGGATCAAGAAGGTCGCACCTTCTTCAAAACCCATACAATGATCGCCACACCATAGGGGCTCTTGTGTTCATCGATGCTACTCCTTAGATAAGACTTAAGGCATGTTAGATAAAAAAGATCACACCTGAGAATGGTAGGACCTCCTACCTATGGCTTAATAGAAATTAAGTCTTACTAGGAGATATGCATAATTTCATCTCCACACCATTTTCTTAATGGACTAAGTCCTATACGAACACAGTGACTGTGATACAGAATCTAGACAATGGTATTAATGTCTTAATGGACAAAGTCTTATAGGAAAATAATGTGGACATAGAACCTCTTTGGTGCTAATAGAGATTTTGATCATTGGCATGCCAAGTTCAACCTCAGCATTTCCTTAATAGACTAGCTTTTGTGCAAAAAAATAAAGGCAAGTATACTACCCATTTAGTGCCTATAACAACAGTAGTCTAGGATCCAGACAATAACACCAATTTCTTAATGAACTAAGTCTTATGTGGAAAATGAAATAGGAAAACAACCCTTATGTCACCCACAACAGCTGTAATCTAGGATCTAAGCATTGACACTTGGGTAAGCTTACCATGGGAAAAAGTAAGGTCTTACCTCCTTCATACCTAGAGGCTTATCCATTAGACATTAGGAACATAGATGAGACTACCAAAGGTCACTATACACCTCTAGAGATATAGGATTAGAGCATTCAATCATATGAATCCCCTCGAAAAACAAATATGGAAGCTATAGATTAGCATTCAAAAAATACTAATTACCTACAACACTAAGAAAATTTACCAAGCAAATGAATATATAGATAGTAGACTCCATAGAGTAGGGGCCCACCTCATTAGTAGACCCTCTACAAAGAAGGGCACTACCTCACGAGTATGCCACTATACGGTTAAAATTATTTTCAAGAAGAGAAGAGAATATTTTAAAAAATTATTTTGAGACTTGGAAACATACCAAGGCACTTAGAAAAATGATTTAACAAAAAAAATTTAAGTCAGTAGAAGAGTGGTAAGCATCAAGAGTTTAGATAAAGTTATGCTAGGAACATGTCATTTCATTAGTAGAGCAGGATCTCCATTTACTGGACCTCAGCCTAGAGGACCACAAACGCTATACCATCATTTTCCATGACCACAACCTACGGATTCCCATTGACCAATCGACTAACTGACTAGTCAACCAGCCACCACCATCGAGCAACACTATAGATCAGGTAGTCAACCATCCAACAAGCTGACCAACTGGTCATCCATCAACTTATCATAGTTCACATCATGGGTGACATCATGGTCATATTAGGTAACTATGGCTTACACGTTTTGGTTTTCCATTTCACTTCAAAGAAAGTTTGCAAAAATGTCTAAGTGATTAGTGAAAACCTACATTTCATATCTAAACAATGTGTGAGGCTGAGTGCCTTATAATTACAAAAAATTCAATTAAGTTATGAAGCTCAATATCTAAGGAAAAATTGCCAAGTTCTTATTAGTCATTTAAGTATGATGCTTATAGAGCTATAGAAATAAGGACCAAGTAAGTACACTTTGGCCAATAAAGTAACTGCTAGGTATAGAAAGAAAGAAAACATAAGTCCTACGAAGATTATTCTCACTAGCATCCTTAGTTAGAATGACCAAAAAGGGGTACCACCCATACATTCTTCTGAGGCACTACTATAGATAAGGTCTCATCCTTTACATATTTGAGTTATCATCATAATTTTCATACTCAAATGTAGTCTTTGATCAATCATGAAGGTAATAAAGAAGAAGATCTAACTTGGAGTACACTTTCTTGACCTTCTTCTCGGGTGACTCAAAACTATGGGCCGAAGGAAAACCCATGTCAACTACAAATTTGTCTGAGTCCAAGGACTCATTCACAACATTCTCAGCTGCTTTATCAAGTTAGATAGAGAATCTCTAGTTCTTAGTTCTCAAGCTCTCACATTTTGTCTCCTTCTAAGTCTTCCCTTCTTGAAGTAGGCCTTTAGCAACCTCAATAACCTCTTGAGCCTTCTGAATGGCCTCTGGAGTAAGACTAGCATTTTCTAGGGAATATGCAATCTACTGCTTCTCCTCAAGGGCTCAATTCAACAAATCCATATCCCGATCTCTTTCTAAAAAGGCTGCTCAGGTAGCATCATCTTAAATTGTAACTCTGAATCTCTAAGTCAAGCATATGCAAGTGACCTATTATTCAAAAAAAAATGATTAGTTATGGGGCCAAGTTCAGAGCATGCCACATCATAAGTGCCAGTAGTTATAAACCAATACAATCGCCATCCCTTATTGGACTTATGCAAATCCTTAATGAATTTTCAGTTGTAAAAAATTTCTAACACTGAACCAGTCTCCACTTAAAGATTGTGCATGTTATAGAGACTGAAAATTTGAGAAGACAAGTTAGTAACTCATGTTGAGTTGGGAAGTTAGATTCATAATACACATTGAATTTTTCTCCCAAATTTTGACCTATCATAACTTTCTAACTATGACTCTAATTTAGACACAACAATAGGCACTGGGAAGCTTATGACCTTGATATAAACATGGTAAAAGGAAAATAGGGATACAAGTAGCATAACATAGTCATAAATCCCAAGACCATATGTCACTACTCAATCATGCTCTAGACATCCAAAATCATCTCTTATCTAAGCTCATTCACACAAAAAATGACTTAAGCATCAAAGTGGATACAATATCCTATGGTGTCGTTCCTTTGATTATAAATTCACAACACACTTTAACTTTTTCTCTAAAATTTTGACATGTCATAACTTTCTAATTGGGACTCTAATTGAGACACATAAATAGGCATTGGGAAGCTTATAACCCCAATATCAACATGGTAAAAAGAAAATAGGGATAGCTATTGCATAGCATAGTCAGGAAATCCTAAGACCATATGTCACTATGATGACGTACCCAGGACATCCCAAATCATCTCTTATCTAAGCTCATTCACACAAAAAATGACTTAAGCATCGAAGTAAATATGACACCCCATGATATCATTCCTTCTAATATGTTTGCTAGTGACTTGTATGTTTGACTTGGCATACAATATAGCGAACACAAGAATTGACTTTTCTAATCTACCTTTTTTGTTCTCAAGAACTATGAACATTAGTGTGATTTCTCTCAACGATGTTATTCTAATATTGTAAAGTTAGATTCAACTTAGCATAAAATTAAGAGAGTTTAGATATTTGCTCTCAAGAGAATTTAAATAATTGTATGTAGTTTTTTTTGTTCAAATGATAAGTGCTTAATTGAATTTGACTTAATAAACTTTATTAAAGAGAATAAAAGACTCCAAACTCACTATATAAGAAAAAAACAACTTAATATCCTATACATATAAAAGAGGCGTGGGCTAATTTGCTAATTGTAAAGATAGATGCAATTGATAGATTTAATAAGAAATTAAAATAACTTATATATTAGGATGAATTTTTTAAATAATAACTTTGTTTATACAAAATATGTTGTTTAGTCCCATTATTTAGAAAAAGTGTTTTAAAATCCATTTGTTTGTGAAAAAATGTGTCATTGAAGTCCCTTTATCTGTTAAAATAGTGCCAGGTAAGAAAAAAATTAAATTTTCATTCCATTTTTCTTTAAATATAACATAATAATACATGTGTCACATGTATGTTTATATTTTTCGATAGTTATATACATAAAAAAAATTAAAATTTTAAAAACAATTCAAAATTAAACAAAAATTTTAATAAATCTTAAACAATTTTTTACTATCTAATATCCAAAGTCATATATTGGACAATAAAAATTTAATTTAAAAATTTGATGGAAAGATTGGTTAAAAAAATTAGCTAATTTTTTAATTAAAAATTACTTCATTAGATATATGTCTATTGAAAAATAACAACATGTATGTGTCACATATATTATTTCATTATATTTAATGAAAAATTGAGTGAAAAGTTAATGTTGTCTTTGTGCGGTCCCTTTTTCACAATAATATGACTAAATTATTACAAAAAATAAATACATGATCTAAATGTCATTTTTATGATAAATAAAGACCCACATGTATTTTTATCTATATAGAAAATTTAGTCTTTTATCTCTCACTTTAATCAATTGGTCTTTTTTTTAATTGATATATTTAATATTTTTCAAAAAAATATGATCTTCATACTGTATTGTAATTTTTAGAACCTTAGATACAACAGATCTAGATGAAGATCATGATTGCTGGCAAAACACAAACATAATAAGCATAAATATGATATAAGTTATCATAAATAAATATTTAGATGAAAAAAGATAATCCTAGAATAAGATTTAAGTGAATAAATTTTATTGACAACAATGAATAGAAGACTAAAAATATCTAGAGGAGAGAACTCTCATAAGGAAGGTCCCTCTTTGATTTAAAATAAAATAAAATTCTCTTAACAGAACTTGAAGGTTAATAAAGAGCATTAGATTTAATCTATACTATATATAATAGTTTAAATCTTGTTTCAAATATATTTTTAAAAAATGCATTTATATTTTGAGAATGTGACTATAAATGCTTTATATTTATTATAAAAGTGATAACTAGGCTATATACTTATTTTTTATAATAATTTAGTCCTATTATTATTATGAAAAAGTGACTTCATCATGACACATAACTATTTTTTATATTTTTATTTATTTTTTCTATTTCTATTTTTTTCAATTCTTTGTTTAAATTATAACAATATCTATTTAAAATAATCGAAAAATTTAAAAATAAAATAAAATAATTGTATTTGTCCTTGTGTGGTCACCTTTTCATAATAATATGACTAAATTGTAACAAAAAAATAAGTACAGAACCTAAGTATTATTTTTGTAACAAGTAAAGGACAATATTGGGGTACTTTTCTCTTATATTTAAAATAATGAGATATCTTTATTTGTATTTTGTTTCAAATTTTTGAAAGAAAAGGAAAAAAAATGTTATAATATTGTTTTTTTAAGCTCATATTAAAAAGTTTATTACTTTTTATTATATATCTTTCTTTTTTCTTAAAAAAACTGAAAACATTTCTATAATATTAAGAAGTTTATTTTTTTAATAGATATATTAATTTTTTTTAACTTATTAGATTTTTTTCATTATTCAAGAAACTTGATTAACACTTTTATCATATCTATTTTTCATATATATATGTATGTTCTAATTAAGAAAAAGTTATAGTTATTTTTTTATTTACCATATAAATTTTAAAAATGTTTTACAGTCCAATAGAGATTAATTTAAAAAAAATGATAATTCACATGCAATTCAATGGGTTTTATACTAATATAAAATAGCCAAAAATGCACCCAATAAATATTCTAGCCCATTTGAAGTTAACTCATGAAAGCTTCTATGATGATGATTTGGATTGATAAGGATACAGCTTATGGTTGGTGAGAAGAAGAAAATAAATGGGTTAGGTAAGGAGATAGGTGTATAATTTAGATTGTTTTGGTAGGTTTATGTTGTATGACTTAGATTTATTAGTTTTTTTTTATAAATACTTCTCAATAGCAATATAATAATTAAGTTTAAGAAATCAGAAACAAAATTTTGAGAGTTTATGAGTGTTTCTAGAAAATTGTTCTTGAGTGTTCTTGAGTTTTAAGAATTTTGATCCATAATATTCCAACAAAGTGGTATCAGAGCTGTAGTTAGAAATATAAATATACACTATTGTATATCAAATCGAAGCTCTCGACGAGACAAATCCTACGCCGCGAGAATCATCCCAATCGGAGTATGGACGCGCCATCACGTTCCTTCGAAAGGTTCTGCCAGAAAGTGAGTTAACTCACCGAGTCAACCGAGTTGGAACTGAGTCTAGCCGAGCTGACCGAGCCGTTAATCCTGTTGACCAAGCTGCTGACTAGGCCGCATAACCTTTTGACCGAGCCGCTAAGCAGTTTGACCAAGCCGGTGAGACCGTTGATCGAAAAAAATCAGATTTTTCCCGAAGTTCCTTCTAAGGTTTTTTGACGTTCTGAATCCATATGTGTAATCAGAATTTTCAAATTCTGACTATATTGAGAGTTATGTCAAGTGGAGGCATGACATCGTTTCATGTCCCGACACTCAACAACGACAATTATGATAATTGGAGTATCAAGATGAAGGCTCTTTTGGGTGCACATGATGTATGGGAAGTTGTAGAGAAAGGATTAAGTGAGCCAGATGATGAAGCTACTCTAACACAAGCGCAAAAAGAATCTTTGAAGGATTTGAGAAAGAGAGACAAGAAAGCCCTTTTTCTTATCTATCAAGCCTTAAATGATGATGAGTTTGAGAAGATTTTAGATGGAACATTTTCCAAACCAGCGTGGAATAAGCTTCAAATTTATTTCAAAGGAGCTGAGAAAGTGAAGAAGGTTCGTCTCCAAACACTAAGAGGTAAGTTTGAATCTCTACATATGAAAGCTTCCGAATCTATTTTCGACTATTTCTCGAGAGTCGTAGTTGTTTCTAATCAATTAAAAAGAAACAGTAAGATGTTGGAAGATGTCAGAATAATAAAAAAGATACTTCATTCATTAGATTCCAGATTTGAAAACATCATCGTGATGATTGAGGAAACAAAAGATTTGGAAGAAATGACCATTGATGAACTCAATGGGTCATTACAAGCATATGAAGAAAAGGATAAGAAGAAGCAAGGGATCACTGAGCAACTCTTCAAGATGCAATTCAAGGATAAGCATGAAAACCAAGGCAATGAAAGAAACCAATATGACTGAAGCAGAGGTAGAGGCCGTGGACGAGGTGAAAGCCACGATCATGGACGAGGTTGGAATTACAACAACAATTCCCACAACTTCGAGAAAGTAGAAAGCTCAACACGAAGTCATGGAAGAGGCAATATGAACTCAAGGTAAGGCAAATCTTAAGTTCAATGCTATAATTGTCAGAAATTTGGACACTATGCTTCAGAATATAGAGCTCCCAACAATAGAGTAGATGAGAAAATCAACTACATAGAGGAGAAGACCGATGAGAAAGAAACTCCTTTTTCTAGCACGGAAGGAGGGTGAGGGTAGTCAACCAAATGCCTGGTATCTTGACAGCGGTATAAGCAACCATATATGTGGAAGGAAAGACATGTTCGCGGAATTAGATGAGTC
This sequence comes from Hippophae rhamnoides, assembly GCA_033030585.1. Classification (NCBI taxonomy): domain Eukaryota; kingdom Viridiplantae; phylum Streptophyta; class Magnoliopsida; order Rosales; family Elaeagnaceae; genus Hippophae; species Hippophae rhamnoides. The sequence continues at coordinate 13,420,685 of CM065434.1, read as the reverse complement.
AGTAAGTGGAAATGTCTCATTTAGAGATGATTCTAACGTAGCAGTGAAAAGAAGAGGTAACATTCTTATTTGCTTGAAAGATGGACGACGTCAATTTATTTCCAATGTTTATTATGTCCCAAATATGAAAAGTAACATCTAAAGTTTAGGATAACTATTAGAGAAAGGTTATGATATTCATATGAAGGATTGTAATCTTTCTATAAAAGATGACAAGAATAACCTCATTGCTAACGTGCCAATGTCAGAGAATAGAATATTCTTGATCAATATACAAAATGGCATTGCAAAGTGTAAGAAAGCCTACTACAAAGATGCATCGTGGCTATGGCATCTTCAATTCGGGCATCTCAATTTTGGAGGATTGGAGCTGCTCTCTAAGAAGGAGATGGTGAAGGGACTACCTTGCATTAACCATCCTCATCAACTTTGTAAAGGGTGCCTACTTGGGAAGCAATTCCGAAAAAGCTTTCCAAAGGAGTCAGACTCAAGAGCTAAGAAGCCACTCGAGCTAATCCATACTGATGTGTACGGACCGATCAAGCCTAGCTCTCTCTGTAACAGTAATTATTTTCTTCTTTTCATTGATGATTTTTCAAGAAAAACTTCGGTATATTTCTTGACACAAAAATTAGAAGTTTTTGAAGTATTCAAAGGTTCAAAGTTGCAATGGAGAGAGAAAGTGGTAGAAAAATCAAAGCCATGAGATCAAACCAAGATGGAGAATTTACATCCAAGGAGTTTCAAGAGTTCTGTGAAGCATATGGAATTCATAGATCTTTAATAATACCAAGATCCCCCCAACATAATGGTGTATCTGAAAGAAAGAACCGAACAATCCTCAACATGGAACGAAGCATGCTCAAAAACAAGAAACGACCTAAAGAGTTTTGGATAGAAGCAGTAGCATGTGCAGTTTACTTGTCAACCGATCTCTAACAAAAAGTGTATGGGGAAAGACACCACAAGAGGCATGGATTGGAAGAAAGCCTGGTATTTTCCACCTAAGAGTCTTTGAAAGTATAGACCATGTTCATGTACGTGATGAGAGAAGAGCGAAGCTTGATGATAAAAGTGAGAGTTTTATCTTCATCGGCTATGATGCTAATTCAAAGGGCTATAAGTTGTACAACCCACACAATAAGAAGATTGTGATAAGTTGAGATGTGGTATTCGATGAAGAAAGAGAATAGGATTTTAACTTTCATGTAGATAACTTCAATTTCTTTCCTTTGTTTAAAGAAGATGAGAAGACAATGAGGGAGAAACCTATAGAAATTCAACAAGAGCCAATGACTCTACCTACTTCACCAATGCCAACCACTCATGAAGACCCGTCACCTTCATCATCTTCGAGTGGAAATGAAAGACCCGTGACACGTACAAGAAATCTCCAAGATCTTTATAAGGTAAAAAAACGACAAAATAATCTTACCTTATTTTGTCTCTTTATTGATTGTGAACAAATGAGCTTTCAAGAAGCTGCACAAGAGAAGAAGTGGAGATATGCGATGGACGAAGAAATCAATGCAATTGAGAATAACGACACATGAAAACTTGTTTCACTTCCCAAAGGGCATAAGGTAATAGATGTCAAATGGGTGTACAAGACAAAGAGGAATGCTAAGGGAGAGATTGAAAGGCACAAGGTAAGGATATAGTCAAAAGGTAGGAATTGACTATGATAAGGTATTTGCTTATATTGCTTGATTAGAAACTATAAGACTAATCATTTCTTTGGAAGCTCAAAATAAGTGGAGTCCTTGAAGAAGAAATCTACATTAAGAAACCATTAGGCTATGAAGAAAAAGGTCACTATGACAAGGTGTTGAAGTTGAAGTTGAAGAAAGCTCTTTATGGGTTAAAGCAAGCACCAAGAGCGTGGAATAACAGCATCGACAAATAATTTTTGGAGAACAACTTCACCAAGTGTCCCTATGAACATTAACTCTACGTCAAGATTGAATATGGTGATATTCTAATCGTTTTTCTATACATAGATGATCTCATCTTCATCGGAAGTAATCCGAAGCTGTTTGAAGATTTTAAGAAGGTGATGACCCGAGAGTTTGAAATGAAAGATATCGGGTTAATGGCATACTACCTTGGAATTGAAGTGAAGCAAAAAGAAGAAGGCATCTTCATCTCTCAAGCAAGCTATGCAAGGGAGATACTAAAGAAGTTCAAGATGAACAATTGCAAGCCGATCAACACACCAGTGGAATATGGAATCAAACTATCCAAGCATGAAGATGGTGAAAGTATGGATCCAACATTTTTCAAAAGTTTAGTTGGAAGTCTGCGTTATCTCACGTGCACAAGCCCTGACATCTTAAATGCCGTTGAATTGATTAGCCGCTATATGGAGAAACCGATAATCACCCATTTCAAAGCTGCAAAAAGAATCCTACGCTATCTAAAAGGTACAATTAATTTTAGCTTGTTCTATTCGGCTTCTAATGATTACAAGCTTGTTTGATATAGTGATAGTGATTTTGGTGGAGATATAGACGATCTAAAAAGCACTTTCGGTTTTGTGTTTTTCATGGGAGATACTGCTTTTACATAGATGTCAAAAAAACAATAAATTGTCACCTTATCTAGCTATGAAGTAGAATATGTAGCAGCTACCTCATATGTTTGTCATGCAATTTGGCTGAGAAACTTGTTAAAAGAGCTAAGTATAACACAAGAAGAGTCAACCAAAATTTGTGTCGACAACAAGTCAACCATTGCCTTAGCCAAAAATCCTGTTTTTCATGATCGAAGCAAACACATAGATACTCGATATCATTACATCAGGGAATGCATCACAAGAAAGGATGTACAACTCGAGTATCTAAAATCACAAGATCAAATTGCCGACATCTTCAATAAACCGTTCAAGCAAGAAGACTTTGTTAGATTGAGAAATTTTCTCGGCATCATAAAGAAGTTTAAGGAGGAGTGTTGGTTTGTAAACTTGTTTACAAGCCCAAAGAAATTTAAAAAAACTCTTTGAAATATTCTAGCCCATTTGAAGTTCAGCTCATGGAAGCTTTTATGGTGATGATCTGGATTGATAAGGATACAACTCATGGTTGGTGGGAAGAAGAAAATAAATGGGTTAGGTAAGGAGATAGGTGTATGGTTTAGATTATTTTGGTAGGTTTATATTGTATGGCTTAGATTTATTAGTTGTTTCTATAAATATTTCTCAGTAGTAATGTAATAATTAAGTTAAAGAAACCAGAAACAAAAGTTTGAGAGTTTTTGAGTGTTTCTGGAAAATTGTTCTTGAGTGTTCTTGAGTTTTAAGAGTTTTGATTCATAATATTCCAATAGTTTTTACTTATCAGGCACCAAATCTCTTTGCCAGTTATTTGTTTTATATTCATTGTTTCATCCTTCTTTGCTAACTTAACACACTTTTTTGAATCGAACATTCACTATGTGAAGGATTGAGTAATAATTATTGCTAGCTCCATTTCCTCTAGTTAGCACCATCATAGGTTCTGGATTCCATAGAGAGCAAAGAGCATAACTTCTAAATTTTCAATTTTGGGCCTCTGATAGAAAATAGCCCAACGATTCAAAAAGATGGCTAGGGTTCTTATAGATCCTGCATTTTATACCTTTTCTTTTGGTTTACGTGTGATAAACAAATATTTTTTTTGTGGAATTTATGATTGGAGTATTTTGGAGAGGCATATATCGAATGGTGGAGCAATGGATCGAGCATCGAGTATCGGTGGCATGTTTGACAAAACTGAAGTCCTCTCCATTGTTGAAAAATTTGAAACTCTATTTTTTTATAGAGGTCGATTTCACACAGCTTTGTAGGTTTTTTTCTTTTATACAATCATTATAATTTTAGAATTTAGAGGAATAACAGTCGGAATTGTGATTACTTCCCTATGGCTTTTGTTGATCGAGATTTTAGAGTTCTTGATTTACTGTTGATTTTATAGCAAATTGAGGTAATTTCATCCGAGAGTTCTGAGGTTCTTTGGACTCGTCTTCTAGATATTATACTAATTATGTCCCTTGTTTGTTCTACGATTTCTTCTTATTGGTGTTTATTTTGAGATCTCTAATTGTTATGAAATTGATTGTATGGATTTATCAAGTGATTAAAAAGAGGGAGATAATGTGTGCTTTCAAGAAAGTTGGCTTTGATTTCTCTCCTATATTGATTTGCTTGATGAAAATAAAGTCTACAACTATCAAGCTCTGTTGATTGTTGGGGTTTAATTAGTGGTATGCAATGGATTCTATCCATGCGAGTGCTACTCTCGTTAATTGTTTCATGATTTTGAAAATTAGTGTTGGTAATGAGGGAAAAGTGTGGGATCCAAGCAAATTTCTTTGAGTTATGACTAACCTCAATAAGATTTTAATACTGATTTTTTGTTTTGTCTTACTTAATATTGATTTTTGTTAAGATGAATCTCATGTGTAACTTTGGCTTATAGTTGGATAGTTGGGTATTATTGTGATATCATTATTGGATTATATCTTGGATGATAATGATTGTGTTAACATTGAAACATTTGAATGTTGTTTATTTATACTCTATATCATGTTGGATTACATTAGTGAATTTTATGAACTTATTTCAAAGTCTTTGTTGTTTGCTCTTATTGTTAAAAATTTTGTTCCTAGAATCCTTAAGTGTCCATAGCGGTTACCGATTAGATCCCCTATTTGTTTTTTGTTTTAATTTTAATTTTTGTTTGTTTAGTTATGTTTATTTGATATGAAATATGTTTTTATTGTTTTAATTTTATTTATTGAAATTTCCTCCTCTTTCGGATAAAAACAATTGTCCATAACACAAGTAAGAACTTGCTCGAGTTGCATAACATGGAAAAATCTGTCTATATATGAACATTTTTTTCACCACTCATCTATTAAGTTGTTATTACGTAATAATTAATATTAGAAGCAGACTTAAAGCTGCTATTGGACCAAGACATGCCCAAAGCATACTATTAGCATCTTCAGCATGAAAGCTAAATAATGCGTCCGTCCACTCATTCTGAACTACAAATGTGAGTTTAATGTTAATTTCTGAACTGTATATAAGTTACGTATAAATATTTATTTATTATTATTATTTTGTTGAATGTATAAATATTTAATTTAATGTTAAATTAGAATTGTAAATTATTGAAATAGTTATATCATCACTTAATAATAATATGTTAATTATCTTATGAAATATGAATTTATAAACACATTAAATTGTAGTAACATTATAAATTAATTAGGAATAGTAGTCATCACCATTTTTTGTTTGTTCAGGTAATACATTTTTCATATTTTATTTAATTAATAATATTAAAAACAATATGTGAAATTTGAATGTTTAGTAATTAGTTATTACCAAGAGTTTTGAATAATTATATAAATAATACCTTAAAAAATTATAACAATAAAAATATCACCACGTAAGTTTTAATGTGAATGATCTAATATTGAATGGGTATAAATATTAGTTTAACTTAAAAGACTTCAAATTAGATAGTTTTTAATATGAAATAATTAACCAAGTTTTTTTAACAATAAAAATATATGAGTTAGATATAAAAAATTTATTTTTATAATTATAAATTTTAAATATATTCCTCTTATTATTTTCTAAAACATTTTCCATAATTATTTACAAACCCTTTGTTTATAAATATATATTAAATGAAAAATACCGCATTAAGTAGCAATATTATTTGGAAGTTCTTAATCTTTTAGTGCATATTTTGTTGATAAGAATAGAATAAAATTAGAATTGATTCTTTTCAATTTTATGTTTGGTTAGGATGAAAAGTGGGAATGGAATGCAATCGATTTCTAAAAAAAAAGAATCACAATTCCTTCTCTCCTCTTAAGGAATCGTGATTTCACAACTATCTCAAATTTTTTTCCAATTTTACCCCAATCCCAAATATAACCCTAAATCCCAAATTCCAAAACCTAAAACCCTAAACTCCAAATCCCAAAACCATAAACCCGATATAGAAAAATAATAATTTTAACCCTAAACCTTAACCCACAAATATAACCCTAAACCCCAAATCCCAAATCCCAAAAACACTATTTAGAAAAATAATAATTTTAATCCTAAATCTTAACCCATAAAATATAACCTTAAACCTTAACCCACAAATATAATCTTAAACCCTAAACTCAAAATCTTAATTCTCAAACCTCAAAACCCTAAATCCTATTTAGAAAAATAATAATTTTAATAATATATTTTATTTTTAAGTAATAATCATTTAAAAAAATAATGATTTCAATAATGTATTTTGTCTTACGAAAAAATAATAATTAAATAATATTATTTAAATTTTATTAAATAGAGGGGTATTAAAGTAATATACAGTATTTTTCATTTTATTTCATCTGTAAACTAAACAGTATAATTCTGATTACTTCTTTGATTCTAAAAATCAAATCAAACAAAACTATTTCATTTATATTCCGATTCGGATTTCATTTAATGAACTAAACGCTACCTTATTCTCTTTTCTTTTTCTTTTTTTTCCCTTGTCACAAAATTTCTACCAGCTCTCATCAAAATTTCATCATCATTATCATCCGAAAACTTTTTATACGTTACAAGTCCGCATATCCCGCATATAAACGAAGCATTGATATTTTTAATAGAATGTTATTTATATTTAATTAAAATTTAAAATTATTATCACACCAATTTTTAATATTTTCTTACTACATTTGTTTACTAATTTTAAAAATGGGAAGCCAATGAGATATTTTAGGTCAAATATTTGAGGCCTTTTCCTTTTTTTGATTTTTACTACGGACCTTTCCCGCTTTTTGCATAGGGAAGAGAGTGTTGGGTATATCAATGGTCTAAAAGTGTGTAGAACTAGTTCTCTCAATGTCTTAATTGTTCTTTGTGTATGATTTCCTTGTATTTTGCAAGAGTGGTATTGGTGAAGCCATACGCTTAAAGACAATGCTTTAGAAGTATGAAAATGTTTCTAGTTAAATAGTGAACTACAAGATAATTTATTTTGGACGGGGTACATTAAAAGATTCAAAATTGGGCATGCTGATTACCGTCACGCAAGGATATACTATTAAAGTTTGTTTGTGGCGTATGCTATGTCGAATTATTTCATGCAATGTTTTATTCTACCATTAGGTCTTTGTAGTGATCTTGAGGTAGATATGCAAAAAAATTGGTAGGGATCAACTTCTAGCTCAAGGAAAATTTATTGGTTGTCCCGAAAGAAACAGTGGGAGGTTCGTCAATCTAACAGTCCAGGGTTCAAAGATTTAATTACATGCTTTTAATTTAACATTGGCTGCAAAACAACGTTGGCTTATTCTTAACCACTAAAATTCTTTACTAGCATGAGTTTATAAAACTCTAGACTTCAAAACAAGCACTTTTACTCACTGCTGGAATGGGTAACTCCCTTTGGTAGGATTGGCGGGGTCTTTTTGGAGGCAAGATGCATATTAGGGGAGGGTGTCCTTTGGGTACTTTTTACTTGAATAGCACTAATACTGTGTTTTTAGCTTTGGAGGTTACTTTTTTTGTTTTCAATTATCTCTATTTATTTTTAGATACAATTATCTCGTCCAAATCATTCATATTTTTTATTGGTTTTTAATCTTATTATTTTATTATTATCTAGTTAACAATCTTGCATGCATAGTAAACATATATATGTATATGTTTTATATATTATTCTTTTAAAAATACATAGGTAAAGCTTACTTACTCTTTGATAAATATATTTGTAAAGTTTACTTACTTTTTGATAAGTTTTGAATTTTATACTTTATTTGTGCTATTTATCTAAAATTTATATATGTTTAGCAAATATATTCTATTTAGATAAAACAAAAAAAACTGTTCACTGGGAGGTACACTAAGGTAGATCCATTAATATTTTGGAAGACACTTGGTTGCCTAAGCTCTTTAGTTTTAAGCCACATTGTCCTCAAGTTCTAAGCTTAATTGAGTGAGCGATCTCTTGGATATGAATACCTAGTGGTGGGATGAGATTAAGATTCACTAGATGTTTATTGTTGATCATGAGGCTAAATGTATTTGATCGGTGGTGGAACTTCTCTAATAGTGGTATGTAGTTGGCCTGGTCTACATATGCTCCTACTTTTGATGTAATCGGATGTCCTATGCGTGAAGTCGTAATGGGAATTCCTCTGATCTGTTACTTTGGAAGTCAGTTTGGAAAATAAGGTAGCACTTAGGGTTCAAAGTTTTATGTGGTGATGCCTTAATAATGCTATAGTTAGACGATCCTTTATTCAATGCAGATGCCCTATGGAGGTGGGGTTGTGTCCTCTTTAAGGTTCTTTTGATGAAATTGTTGCACAATTGCTTGTTCGGTATAGGAGTGCTAGCATTATCTTAACTGAACTATGTCATTCTTTTTCTTTCCAATAATATGCAATGGTACTTTCATGATTTTATACAAGGAATTCTTCAGATGCATGATGTCGATCTACAATAGGTGGGTAGAATTTTTTTACTCAGGTTGCTATTGATTTTTGACGCATTTAGAAAAATAAGAATGGTGTGATTTTCTACCGTGAAGTATTTGATCCTGGTTCAACTGTGGCTGTTATTCAACATTATTTGAGGATATTTGTTAAGATTTTTGGCTAGCACAGTAGCTTTCTTGGTTGTTAAGGTCTTACTGATTAAGTTGTATGCTTTCTGATTAGTTTTTGTGATTTATGTTATTTTCTTGCTCAGCCATGATACTCTTCATATTGATCTACGTAGCTCTTAATGAATTATAATAAATCAATTGTTCTTAAAAAATTTGGATCAAATGATATAATTACAAATTCTTCCTCTCAAAATTCTCCTTAATAGAATATAACAAAACAGAAAAATAAAAAATACACAACATAAAAATTATAGTCGAAACTCCACATTGGAAAAAAATTCATTTTTCTTGTCAAAAGATAACCTAATAAAAATTCATTATGTGAAAAATTGTTACAACCACATTCTCATTAATTTTCTCAGATATCCAAAAGACAAAAGCAATTATAAACTTAAGAGAATTTTTTCACAAAATTCTGCCACTCAAAAACTTCTCATACAAATTTTTCTCTATTTTTTTATGATTAACAATGAATAAACGAAGTCATATGTATAATCTTCAAGTTCCCATTTCATATAACAAACATTTATTCATTTACCAAAATTAGGTTACCTAATTTTCTCATTCTTCATTCAAACAAGGTTAGACACTTCTATCTTTAACAAAATGTGAAGCTATCTTCCATGAATTTTCTTCTAAATTAGCCATCTCTTATTTTGACTAACAAATTCAATATTATTTTTAATCAATCACAATATCAATATCTTCCTGTTTGATAAAAAAAATTAAAAATTATCAAAAATGTCATTTTGTCCTGAATACATTTCTTCTATGCCAAGGGTGGGTTTGAACATTTATGCTAATAAGTATAATTGTTCAGCACCGATTTTGGGTAGATTCAAATATAAGCTAATAGTAGTTTTTATACTGTTTAACCACGCTTTATATTTCTTGACATTTATTAAAAAATATGTTTAATTCCAAAAAAATTTAATATAATACTTATTCTACTTAATTATTTAAAATATTAACATTAATTTATATTTTTTTAACTATTTAGCATATATTTTCAAATAAAAAAAGTAAACATGTAAGAATAAATGAATTCGATCCGATTATCCAAAATATTGGGTGTTTTAACATTAAAAATATATTTTGTTACTTAATTATATACATATATATAATATTAATATATATTCAATTTTTATTAACCATAATTTCAATTAACCATATTTTCAATATTGTAATAATTATCTCTAATCAAAGTTTTCATATTGCAATGATTATCTCTTCTTTCACCTATTTAGTTACGATCGTTTTTCAAAAAAATCATCAAATTTTTACAAATAACTTTAATTTTGATTATAAATAAAATATCCATGGGTATATTTCAATTAAAATTTGTGAACGTATTTTCGATAATTTTTAAAATTAACAATAAATATAAATATATTTTAAATATTGCAAAAAGATGGTGATAACAATTATACCTTAATTAAATTAAATAAATTTGAAAAAAAATATAAAAATAATATTGCAAGAGGTTTAAATGAAATTGTTTAATATTGAACGGATTTAAATAATAATAGTTTAATTTAAACAATTTTTAAATGAATGGATTTAAAATTTTCTTTTATGATTATAACTTTTAAATATATTATTATAATTGTTTTAAAAAAAATTTATATGCAAATAATTCAAATTTTAAATATAAGAGTTATCTACTACATCCATTTATATAACGTAAAACTTTATCTAAATTCAATGGCCGAGATCACAATGACCATAAAACTCATGTACTCATGTACACATTTGAACTCTCTAACTTAAACGCATTTTGTAATTTTATATTACAAAAAAAGGAGAAAAGGGTTATACAAATTAGGTAATTATTATTTTATAATTATTAGATTAAGAATTAAATATAGTATAAATTTTATAAATTGTTATTTTACTCCTGTATATTTGAGTTGAATACTATTATTTCTCTTAACATGAAAAGTAAATATTTTTAATCCTATAAGTTATTAAAATAAGTATTTTTAATCTATCAAAAATATAAAAAATAATAATTTATATTGTCTAACTTTAATAACAAAATTATAAATATCTAATTCAAAAATTATAAAACTAAAATCTTTATTTAAAAATTTACAAAATTTCTAATATTTAACCTAGTAATTAGGAGAGTAAAGTAATTAAATTAAATAATTAGAATACTTTTATTGCCAAACAAAAAAAATTACAAGACATTTGCAATGTGATAGTGTCGAATATCAAACATATGGCTAGTATAGTGTGGATTAATAACTCCATTAAAAATACCCAACTATGAATCAAAAGAATTACAATCAATAGCTTAATTAGTCTATATTTAGTCTTATTGTTTGTTTTTTTTAAACTAGTAAAAATAAAAACCAAAATTCACAATTTAATGGTGATATTTATTAGAAATACTAAATGATTGTATTGTATTATGTATCTTAAAAAATATACATGGTGCATTTATATAGGAGTTACAAGTAAACTAAATATGCCTAAAGTAAACTATATATACATTCGTAGATATGATATACATTAATATGTTAATAGATATACATTAACAGTCCCCCTCAAAGTCAAGATGGATGTGAGACCAGCTTGATGTTATCAACCAAATTACGAGTACACCCTTTAGGAAATGCCTTAGTGAAGATATCTACAAATTGATCGTTGGAGGAGACAGGGAAATGCTTAAAGCACCATTGGTAAGATGAGAACGAATAAAGTGACAATCAATCTCAATGTGTTTAGTCCGTTCATGGAAGACATCATTGTTAGCAATACAAATGTCACTCTGATTGTCATAATAAAAGGAAGTAGTAAATGATGTGGACACACCTAAATCCTTAAGAAGCCATTGTAGCCAAAGGATCTCAGATGTGGTATAGCAAGAGTACAATATTCTACTTTAGTACTGGAGCGGGCCATGAAAGTTTGTTTCTTAATTCGCCAAGAAATCAAAGAAGAACCAAGGAGAAAGCAATAACTTGTAGTGGATTTGCAATCAGTGGGATCTCTTATCCAATCAAAATTAGAGAATACACGAAGCACAAAAGGAGACTGAGCTGAATAAAAAAGGTGATTGAAGAGAATGCCCTTCAAGTATTGTAGAATGCACAGAATAGTAGCATAATGAATCAATCGTGCAGCAGACAGATACTGGCTCACTTGATGAACAACATAAGAAATGTTTGGACTAGTAATTGTAAGATAAACCAGGCTGCCAACCAATCGTTTGTAAAGAGAGGGATTAGATGATGGTTTCCCCCCCTCCCGAGGGTGTCAGATGCGCATTAAGTTCAACTGGAGTGTCAATAGTCTTGTTGTTAGTAAGTCCAGCTTGAGATAAAAGGTTAGATGTATACTTAGCTCGAGTAATATAAAGACCATCTATGGAACGAGTGATCTCAAGACCCAAGAAATAGCTGAGATGTCCAAGGTCTTTCATCTCAAACCGATGACTAAGAAAATCCTTGAGTTCTTGAATGCTACTGAGGTCATCACCAGTTATGATCATATCATCCATATATAGGAGAAGCAAAATGGTGCCTTTATCATTATGATGAAGAAATAAGGCAGAATCATAAGGACTGGCAGTGTAACCCAAGCGAAGGATGGTGGAGCTAAACTTGGCAACCAAGCTCGTGGAGCTTGTTTAAGGCCATAAATTGCACGTCAAAGGCGAAAAACCTTGTTTGTTTCAATAGAAAAACTAGAAGGAGGTTGCATATAGACTTCTTCATGCAAATTCTCATTAAGGAATGCATTTTTAACATCCATCTGAAAAAAAGTCTCATTTACTAGCAGCGGCAACAACTAAGAGGGTATGAATAGAGGAAATATAGGCAACTATAGCAAAAGTCTCTTTATAATCAATCTTATACTCTTATGTAAAACCTTTTGCAACAAGACGAGCCTTTTAGCACTCGATGGACCCATCAGAGCGAGTCTTGATCTTATAGATCCACTTACAACCAACCACAAACTGATCAGGAGGGAGAGTAACCAGATCCTAAGTATGGTTTTTGGTTAATGCATCAATTTCTTCTTTCATTGAAATCTGCCATAAAGGGTTAGTAGATGCCTCACGATAGGTATGAGGTTTATGGAGTGTAGCAAGGGTAGTATAACAATGATAATCAAGTAAATGTGCAAGGATGGATCTTACCCGGGCTGAGAGTGGTGAGGTGGAATGTCTTGTGGAGGATCTTCAAGGGATGATAGTCAGGGGATGTCTCAAAAAGGCACTCATACGAAGTCTGATTATGAATGATAGCGCTTGGAATGCGATTAATGGCATGAATAGCATAAAGAACAACTTCACCCTAAAATGAGGCAGAAACTTTGGCAGAAAGAAGAAGAGCATAGACAATATCAAGAATATGACGAAGTTTTATTTTGGCTCAACCATTTTGTTGAGAGGTGGCTAGATAGGTTAGATGATGTACAGTGTCATAGGAATGTAACAGAGCTTGAAAAGCATTTTGAGCATATTCAAGAGCACTATTAGATCGAATTTGTTTGATATGTTTGGAGAATTATGTTTCAAACATTTTTGCAAAGTTACTGTATATTGGTAAGATTTCAGAAAAAGATTTCAGAAAAAGAGTTCATAAGAAAGATCCAACTATAACGAGAATAATCATCAATAAAAATAACAAAATATTGAGATCTACCAATACTAGTAATAGGAGAAGGTCCCCAAACATCATAATGAATTAACTTAAAAATACTATTAGAGATAGATTCACTATTATTGAAAAGTAAAATTGGTTGTTTTCCTAACTGGCATAAAGTGCAATCAAAATTGTCTTTGGACACAGAACCCAATAGACCTTTAGAAGCTAATTTTTGTACCCGAGTAAATGGGGCATGACCAAGATAAGAATGCCAAAGTGCGAGAGAAGGTAAGGAAGAAATTGCAGCAGCTACAATAGCAACAAGGGCAGGAGCAGCAAGTGGAAGATGAAGATTGTTCACGGGAAACATATGCTCGATCTTAGGACTTGTCCCAAGCTCTTGCCCCATCCTCGGATCCTACATAATACACCCAGAATAGTCAAAAATAAGGTGATATCCTATTTCAACTAATTTTCCCACATAACATAAATTATAAAATAGGTCAAGTACATGGAAGACCTAGGAACATAAAGGTTAGAGGTTGAAAAAAACCTAGACTATTCCCATGCATGGTGGAACCATCAACTATATGAATATTAAGAGGATGTGGGGCAGGGTCAAGTTTGGAGAATAAAGATGAGTAAGGTGTCATATGATTACAACATGCAGAATTAAAAAGCCAAGTTTAAGACTTGCTAAGCAGAATTGAGAGAGTAGTGGAAAAAGATGCATTACCAACCATGTGAACATCCTGAGTTATGATCTTCTGTAGTTCAATAGGGGAGAGGTTGGTAGTGAATCCAGAAGACTAGGACTTAGTTGAAATGGAAGGCATCAGTGGAGTAGGCTTAGTATTAGCAACAACACTAGTATATTTGTTGTGACGATAACAAGTCTCAATGGTGTGGCCATAACGCTTACAATAATTGCAGACCCTTTTGTTGCTATGCCTACAATGATTGTTAGAGCTAGAGGAATAGCCCGATTGATGAGGTTGCTTAATGGTAGGATAAGAAGGAGTAATAGCCAAAACATCGAACTTATTCTGGGCTTAAAGGGTTACAAGCCAAACTTCTTCTCTAACCAACTAGTTTATAGTAGTATCAAGAGAGGGATGGGGACTGTGATTAAGAAGCTGACCTTAGATAGGCTTAAAGTTCTTGTGAAGTGACATCAGGATCTCACAAAGAATAAATTAATCCCTAACTGTAGCATATTGCTAAGCATGCCCAAATTGGATCACAAAGGTCAATTTGGTCCCAAAGGAAGCGAAGCTGATCATAGTAGTCATTGATGGATTGCCCTGGTTCCTGTCGAAGTTGATACAATTCAACTACTAATTGATATTTCATGGATCCGTGAGTAGTGGAGTACCTTTTGGCCAACATACCTCATGCTGATTTGGCATTATCAAAATTTCCCAACAAATTGGAGATGGAGGGAATGGAAGTATTCTGAATCCATGTGAGGATCTTATGGTTGTGACTATCCCATTCAATCATGCAACCAAGGAAGGTAGCATCTTCTTCACTTGCTCCTTTGATAGGAATGATAATTGCACCAGTACAGTAATGCCAAAGCATGTGACCTTTAAGGAAACTATGCATAGCTTGAGACCATGATAAGTAATTCTTGGTCCCCTCTAATACAGTATTGATGGTCCAAGGAAGAAAAACATCCTTTTTATCCATTTGGAAACACAATATGAAAAAACGGACTGTAAAAACGAGATCTACGTGAAAATTTGGGTAAGGAGGACCTGAACTGCAAAAAGTCAACGGTCAATTGTCACAGTCAATGGTCAACAGCAGCAATGCCACGGCCAATGGTGATGTCGTAGAAGGCAATGATGACTTCACCCCTAGGGATGTATCACTGATGATGTCACAGGACTAGAGTGCGGTGTGTGAGGTGAGTGAATCTAATGTTTGGTTTCTATTGGCCGCGCGTGCGGCCTCCGATGATTGCGAGACTTCCACAGTTGTGTAGATCTAATTGAGTCAATTACAGTGGTATCTACATAAAGGTTGTCGGAGTAGGATACACGATGGCATTTGGTTTCAGTTGGCGGAACGTGAGGAATATGTACTGTTCCTTTGAGCGGTGCGTGAGAGCGTGCAGATTTCGATGGTTGCCGGACTTTCATGATTGTGTAGATCGGGACGAGGCGATCACTATAGTGCCTGTAGAAATGTTATCGGAGCAATATGCACGACAGAGACGATGATTGCAGTGGTGTGTGTGGTGCAAGACTCCTCAACAATGACGACTATAGGCCCAGAACCTAAGGACAATGGTGGAAGAGGTTGGAGGTTCAACGGTGAGTGGCTGCAATAGCTGTTGTGACAGCGGAAGCTATAAGGGTGGAGTAACACCAAAAAAGACAAGACTGCTAAAAGAAAAGTTAGAGCGGTGGCTCTGATACCATGTTAGAAATACTGAATGATTGTATTGTATTCTGTATCTTAAGGAATATACATGTTGCATTTATATAGGAGTTACAAGTAAACTAGATATGCCTAAAGTAAACTAGATATACATTAGCTGATATGTTATATATTAACGGATATACATTAATATGTTAATAGATATAGATTAACAACATTAAATTACATTTTATCAAAATATCGTTCAAACCTTTCCACCCAAATCCATAACCATCGATTTCACTCTCACTAACTAGAGCTCTAACCACACAATGGCAATTTCATGGTGACCTCATCGAAGGTGATGTAACATGTTATATTTAAAGATATAGATGATGTGACATGTTATATTTAAAGAAAGAGATGTGTAACATATTACACAAAATGATGTAATATGTTACATCTAAAAACATAGATAATATAACATGTTATATATAAAGATATAGATGTGATGTAATATATTACACTTAAAGACAGAAATGATATGACATTACATACAAAAATATGAGATAATATAATATGTTACATATAAAAATATCCAATCAAATGACGTAACATATTAAATTTCGAAGATATTTACTCAAAGTAAAATAATAATGATTACATGAAAGTGAACTAATAGAATGAAAACTAAGAATCCTCACTGCTACAAAAATGGGCTTTAAAGTCGATTAACGAACCAACTTTAAAATGAGTCACTTAAAATGTAAAATCATTTTACGCGGTTGTTAATAAGTCAGTTTTTGAAAAAATCAATTTTATATAACGATTTAAATACCCCTTTTGTAGTAGTGTTTATGTACAAAGCCTTGTTGTTTGCATTTTGGGATCTTTTCTTATGGATTGCTTAAGCAGGTTATTGTTTAAGCTATTGATGTTATTAACGTTGTTAATATACCACCAGATAACATGGGCATTGGAGACTACGATACGATTAGAGCTGAGTTTGTTGACTCGGGAGTTACTAGACTTGGCAAGGAAGATTAAGTTGGTGGATTGGTTGAGAACTGTAAGGAGGAGAATCCACGAGAACCCAGAGCTAGCCTTCTTTACTGCAGTTATCGTCGCTGACACAATCCCACTACTTTCATGATTTTATACAAGGAATTCTTCAGGTGCATGGTCTCGATCTACAATAGATGGGTAGAATTTTTTTACTCAGGTTGCTATTGATTTTTGACGCATTTAGAAAAACAAGAATGGTGTGGTTTTCTACCGTGAAGTATTTGATCCTAGTTCAACTGTGGCTGTTATTCAACATGATTTGAGGATATTTGTTAAGACTTTTGGCTAGCACAGTAGCTTTTGTGGTTGTTAATTAAGGTGTTATTGATTATGTTATGTTAGAAATACTTAATGATTGTATTCTATTCTGTAATCAAATGAATATACATGGTGCCTTTATATAGGAATTACAAGTAGACTAGATATATCTAAAGTAACTAAATATAGATATCCCTAAAGTAAATAGATATACATTAGTAGATATATATATACATTAATATGCTACTAGATATACATTAACATCCCCCCTCAAACTCAACGTGGATGTGAGACCAACTTAAGGTTGTCAACCAAATTACGAGTGCGTCCTTTGGGAAGTGCCATAGTGAAGATATCTGCAAGTTGATTGTTGGAGGAGACGTAGAAAAGCTTGAGAGCACCATTGATAAGATGAGAGCGAATGAAGTGACAATCAATCTCGATGTGTTTAGTCCGTTCATGAAAGACATCGTTATGAGCAATATGAATTGCACTCTGATTATCACAATAAAGAGGAGTAGCAGAGGATGTGGACACACCCAAATCCTTAAGAAGCCATCGTAGCCAAAGAAGCTCAGATGTGGTATCAGCAAGAGCACGATATTCTGCTTCAGTACTAGAGCGGGCCACGAAGGTTTGTTTCTTACTTCGCCAAGAAATCAAAGAAGAACCAAGGAGAAAGCAATAACCTGTAGTGGACCTGTGATCAGTGGGATCTCCGGCCCAATCAGCATCAGAGAATGCACGAAGTACTAAAGGAGAATCAACTGAGTAGAAAAGGCCATGGAAGATAGTGCCTTTCAAGTATCGTAGAATACGTAGAACTGCAGCATAGTGAGTTGATCGTGGAGCAGATAGATACTGGCTCACCTGATGAACAGCATAAGAGATGTCTGGACGAGTAACTGTAAGATAAACCAGACTGCCAACCAATTGTCTATAAAGAGAGTGATTAGACAATGGTTGCCCCTCTGATGGTATCAGATGCGCATTAAGTTCAACTGGAGTGTCAAAAGTCTTGCTGTCAGTGAGTCTAGCTTGAGTTATGAGGTCAGATGCATATTTTGCTTAAGTAAAGTAAAGACCATCTGTGGAATGAGTGATCTCAAGACCCAAGAAATAGCTTAAATGTCCAAGGTCTTTCATCTCAAACTGCTGACTAAGAAAATCCTTGAGTTCTTGAATGCCACTGAGGTCATTACCAGTTATGATCATATCATCCACATATAGAAGAAGCAAAATGGTGCCTTTATCATTACGACGAAGAAATAAGGCAGAATCATAAGGACTGGCAGTGTAACCCAAGCGAAGGATGGTGGAGCTGAATTTGGCAAACCATGCTCGTGGAGCTTGTTTAAGGCCATAAATTGCACGTCGAAGGCGACAAACCTTATTTGTTTCAACAGAAAGACCAGGAGGAGGTTGCATATAGACTTCTTCATGCAGATCCCCATTAAGGAATGCATTTTTAACATCCATCTGAAAAAGGTCCCATTTACTAGCAGCAGCAACAGCTAAGAGGGTACGAACAGAGGAAATACGGGCAACTGGAGCAAAAGTCTCTTCATAATCAATCCCATACTCTTGTGTAAAACCTCTTGCTACAAGACGAGCCTTGTAGCGATCGATAGACCCATCAGAGCGAGTCTTGATCTTATAGATCCACTTACTACCAACCACAGATTGACCAGGAGGGAGAGTAACAAGATCCCAAGTATGGTTTTTGGTTAATGCATCAATTTCTTCTTTCATTGCAATCTGCCAAGAAGGGTTATTAGATGCCTCATGATAGGTGTGAGGCTCATGGAGTGTAGCAAGGGCAGTGTAACAATGATAGTCAAGTAAATGTGTAGGAATGGATCTTACCCGGGTTGAGTGGCGAGGTGGAATGTCTTGTTGAGGATCTTCAGGCGGAGCAGGAGCAAGGGACCTATGTTCAAGGTGAGGTAGCTCATTATCAACCTGTTCTTCTACGACCTGTCTAGGAGAATCATCAAAAATATCTGAAGATTGAATAGTGAAGTCCAAAGATGGATTAGAAGTATCTGTAGAAGGAACAAGAGACTCATTTGGAAAAATTTCTAAAACATTTGAATTAGTTAGGGAAGAACGAAAGTGAGAAAGTTCAACAAATAAGCGGTATTCCCAAAAGACAACATTACAGGAAACACGAAGACGATGTGAGACAGAATCATAGCATCGATACCCTTTTTGAGTTTCACCATAACCAAGAAAACAACAAAGTCTAGATCGAGGCTCAAGTTTGTTGTGTTCATGAGGCTGAAGAAGAACGAAACAAACAGATCCGAATGAGCGAAGGTAATGATAGTTAGGAGATGATCCAAAAAGGCGCTCATACGATGTCTGATTATGAATGACAGTGCTTGGAATGCGATTAATGGCATAAACATCATGAAGAGCAGCTTCACCCCAAAATGGGGCAGGAACTTTGGCAGAGAGAAGAAGAGCACGAACAGTGTCAAGAATATGACGAAGTTTTCTTTCGGCTCGATCATTTTGTTGAGACGTTAGATGATGTACAGTGCCATAGGAGTGTAATAGAGTTTGAAAAGCATTTTGAGTATATTCGAGAGCATTATCAAATCAAAAAGTTTTGATATGTTTGGAGAATTGTATTTCAACCATTTTTGCAAAGTAACTATATATTGATAAGATTTCAGTACGAGATTTCATTGGAAAGATCCAACTATAACGAGAATAATCATCAATAAAAACAACAAAATATCGAGATCCACCAATACTAGTAATGGGAGAAGGTCCCCAAACATCAGAATGAATTAACTCAAAAATACTATTAGAGATAGATTTACTATTATTGAAAGGTAAAGCTGGTTGTTTTCCTAACTGACATGAAGTACAATCAAAATTATTTTTGGACACAGAACCCAATAGACCTTTAGAAGCTAACTGTTGTACCCGAGAGGATGGGGCATGACCAAGACGAGAATGCCAAAGTGCGAGAGAAGGTAAGGAAGAAACTGCAGCAGTTGCAGCAGCAACAGAGGCAGGAGCAACAGGTGGAAGATGAAGATTGTTTACGGGAAACATACGCCCGACCCTAGGACCGGTCCCAAGCTCTTGCCCCGTCCTCGGATCCTGCACAATACACCCAGAATAGTCAAAAATAAGGCGATATCCTAGTTCAGCTAATTGTCCCACAGAGCATAAATTATAGGTTAGGTCAGGTACATGGAAAACCCCAGGAACAGAGAGGGTAGAGGTTGAAACAAAACCTAGACTATTCCCATGAATGGTGGAACCATCAGCTATATGAATATTAAGGGGATGTGGTGCAGGGTCAAGTTTGGAGAATAAAGATGAGTGAGGTGTCATGTGATTGCAACATGCAGAGTCAAAAAGCCAAGTTTGAGACTTACCGGGCAAAACTGAGAGGGTAGTGGAAAGAGATACATTACCAGCCATTTGAACAGCCTGAGTTATGATCTTCTGTAGTTCAGTGGAGGAGAGGTTGATAGTGGATTCAGAAGACTGGGACTCTACTGAACTAGAAGGCATCAACGAAGTAGGCTCAGTATTAGCAACAACAGCAGTAGATTTGTTGCGACGGTAACAAGTCTCAATGGTGTGGCCATGACGCTTGCAATAATTGCAAAACCTTTTATTGCTCTGCCTGCGACGATTGTAAAAGCCAGAGGAATCACCTGATTGTTGAGGTTGTTCAATGGCAGGAGCAGGAGGAGTAATAGCCAAAACATTGAGCTTATTCTGGGCTTGAAGGGTTGCAAGTCGAGCTTCTTCTCTAACCAACTCATTTACAGCAGTATCAAGAGAGGGAGGAGGACTACGATTAAGAAGCTGACCTCGGATTGGCTCAAAGTTCTTGTGGAGTGACATCAAGAACTCATAGAGACGAAATTCATCCCTAATTGTAGCATATTGTTGAGCATCTGTTGAGCATGCCCAAATTGGATCACAAAGGTCAATTTGGTCCCAAAGGAAGCGAAGCTTATCAAAGTAGTCATTGATAGATTGCCCTGGTTCTTGTTGAAGTCGATGCAATTCAACTATTAGTTGATATTTCATGGATCCATGAGTAGTGGAGTACCTTTTGGCCAACATATCCCATGCTGATTTGGCATCATCAAAGCTGCCCAACAGATTAGAGATGGAGGGAATAGAAGTATTCCGAATCCATGTGAGGATCATGTGGTTGTGACTATCCCATTCAGTCATGCGACGAAGGAAAGTAGCATCTTCTTCACTTGCTTCTTTAACAGGAATGATAACTACACCAGTACAATAATGCCAGAGCATACGACCCTTAAGAAAATTGCACATAGCTTGAGACCATGACAAATAATTCTTCGTCCACTCCAATATAGTATTGATAGGACAAGCAATAAAAATATCCTTTTTATCCCTTTGGAAACACAAGTTGTATGCTTTCTGATTAGTTTTTATGATTTATGTTATTTTCTTGTTCCATGATACTTTTCATATTGATCTACATTGCTGTCAATGAATTATAATAAATCAGTATCTTTGCTGTTTGATAAAAAAAATTAAAAATTGTCAAAAATGGCATATTGTCCTTGATACATTTCTTAGTAGGTGTGAAAACATAATCGTTCGGTACCCATTTTGGATAGATTCGAATATGAATTAGTAGTACTGTCCGTACGGTTTAACGGTTTTAAAAAATTGTTAATATAATAATTATTGTAATTAATTATTTAAAATATTTACATTAATTTATATTTTTTAATTATTTAATATATATTTTTAAGTAAAAAAAATATTAAATAAATTCGATCCAATTATTTAAAATATTGTGTTAAAACATTAAAAATATATATTTTTTAAGTAATTAAATATATAAAAAATATATAATTTTGTTTAATTATGATTTTATTTAATTATAATTTTAATATATCACCATCTTAATTAACAATAATTTTAATATTTTAATAATCATCCCTAATTATAATTTTTATTAAACAAAATTTCAATATTATAATAATCATCTCTTCTCGTATTAGTGTAATAACTACGTCATGCATTTACATAACGTAAAACTTTATCTTAATTAAATGGCCGAGAAGACAATGACCTGAAAACTCATGTAGTCATGTACAACCCAACCAATTAGTATCTGACGGGTGGATCACATTTGAATTCTATAACTTAAAACATATTTTGTAATTTTCAGATTAAAAAACGAGAAAATGGTTCCAAAAATTATGTATAATTTATACTAATTTTATAATTATTTGATTAATAACTAGATATCTTATAAATTTTTAAAAATAAATATTTTAGTTTAATAATTTATGAATTGAATATTATTAGTCTTTTTATTATGAAAAATAAACATTTTTAATTCAATAAATTATTATAATAAATATTTTTTAATCTATCAAAAATATAAAAATAAGATGAAAAATTATATTATCTAATTTTTATAAATAACATGAATATAAATTTTTTTTATACTTAACTTAATAAGTACGAAATTAAACTACTTAAATTAAATAATTAGAGTAATTTATTGGACACCGGAAAAAAAAACTTACAAAACATTTGCAATATCCGTGTGGACTATCAAACATATGTCCATGATAGTGTGGGATCACTCCATTAAAAATACCAACTTTGCAGGTAAAGAATTACAATGAATGGCTTAAATTGTATATATATAATTTTATTATTTGGTTTTCTCAAACTAGTAAAAATAAAGAACAAAATTCACAATTTAATGTTAACATAAAATTACATTTTATGAAATTGTCATTCAACCCTCCAACCCAAATCACAATCTCCATTCATGCAATTTCACTATGTAGATTCCGCTTGTCCACCGATGATTGAAGTAGAGCTCTCACCACTAGGGGTGTCCATGGTCCGGTCCGGTCCGGTTTTTCCTAAAAAAAATATAACCGGACCGAACTGTTCATATTACTAGAACCGGATCGGACCGGACCGTTTGAAACGGTTTTAAAAAATAAAAATCGGACCGGACCGTTTGACTTATAAAACCGTTCGGTCCGGTTTAGTTCCCGGTTTGGTTCGATTTTTTTATAATTTAATGAAGAATAATGTGAAATTTTTAATATATTATTAAACCGGTCCGGTCCGGTTTGAACGGTTTAAAATTAATACAAACCGGACCGGACCGTTTGATTAGTAAAACCGTTCAGTTTGGTCCGGTCCGATCCGGTTTTACGGTTTGGTCCGGTCCAATCCGGTTTTTGGACACCCCTACTCACCACACGTTGGCAATTTTAGGGAGATTTCTTTCACCGGAGGTGATATGATATGTTAAATTTAAAGGAATAGATATATAACTTGTTACATCCAAAAACAAAATAACATTTATATCTGTTAATGTATATCTATTAATGTATATCATATCTACTAATGTATATCTAGTTTATTTTAGATATATCTAATTTACTTGTAACTTCTATATAAAGACACCATATATATTCCTTAATTTACAAAATAGAATACAATCATTAAGTATTTCTAACATGGTATCAAAGCCACTGCTCTTACCTCTCTATTAGCAGTCTTTTCTTTTCTAGTGTTACTCCACTGTTATAGCTTCCACTGTCACAACAGTCACTGCAACCATTCACCGTTGAACCTTCGACGTCTTTCAACCGTTGTCCTTAGGCTCTCGGCCTACAATCTCTATTGTTGAGGAGTCCTGCACCACACAAACAACTGCAATCACTGTCTCTGTCGTGCATCTTGCTTCGATAACATTTCTACAGGTACTACAGTGATCATCTTGCCCCGATTTACACAACAATGGAAGTCCCACAACCATCGGAATTTGTACGCTCCCTCACGCGCTGCCAACTGAAACCAAACGCCAATGTGCATCCTATTGCTCCACCTATTGCTCCTACCTCAGTTGTTGCTGTAACTACTGTAGTTTCTTCCTTACTTTCTCTCGTACTTTGGCATTCTCATCTTGGTTATGCCCTATCCACTTAGGTACAACAGTTAGCTTCTAAAAGTCTGTTGGGTTTTGTGTCCAAAGACAATTTTGATTGTACTTCATGTCAATTAGGAAAATAGCCAACTTTATCTTTCAATAATAGTGAATCTATCTCTACTAGTATTTTTGAGTTAATTCATTCTGATGTTTGGGGACCTTCTCTTGTTACTAGTATTAGTGGATGTCGATATTTTGTTGTTTTTATTGATGATTATTCTCGTTATAGTTGGATCTTTCCTATGAAATATCGTTAAGAAATGTTACCAATATACAATAACTTTGTAAAAATGGTTGAAAAAGAATTCTCCAAACATCAAACTTTTTGATCTAATAATTCTCTTGAATACACTCAAAATTCTTTTCAAGATTTGTTACATTTCTATGTCATTGTACATCATCTTACCTGTCCAAAACACTTCTCAACAAAATGGTCAAGCTGAAAGAAAACTTCGTCATATTCTTGACACTGTTTGTGCTCTTCTTCTTTCTGCCAAAGTTCCTACCCCATTTTAAGGTGAAGCCATTCTTCATGTTGTTCATGCCATTAATTTCATTCCAAGCAATGCCATTCATAATCAGACTCTGTATGAGCGCCTGTTTGGGTCATCTCCTGATTATCATTACCTTCGCTCATTCAGATATGCCTATTTCATTCTTCTTTAGCCTCATGAACACAACAAACTTGAGCCTCGATCTAGACTTTTTTGTTTTCTTGGTTATGGTGAAACTCAAAAAAGGTATCGATGCTATGATCCTATCTAGTGTCGTCTTGGTGTTTCCCATGATGTTGTCTTTTGAGAACACCACTTATTTGTTGAACTTTCTCACTTTCGTTCTTCCCTAACTAACTCAAATGTTTTAGAAATCTTTCTAGATGAGTCTTATGTTCCTTCTATAGATACTCTTAATCCTCATTTGAACTTTTCTATTCAATCTTCAGATATTTTTGATGATTGTCCTAGACAGGTTGATGACGAGCTACCCCACCATGAGCATAGGTCCCCTACTCTTGCTTCACTAGAAGATCCTCCATAAGACATTCCACCTCGTCACTCAATCCAGGTAAGATCCATCCCTGCACATTTACTTGACTATCATTGTTACACTGCCCTTACTACACTACATGAGCCTCACACCCATCGTAAGGCATCTACTAACCCTTTATGGTAGATTGCAATGAAAGAAGAAATTGATGCATTAACCAAAAACCATACTTGGGATCTGGTTACTCTGCCTCCTAGTCAATTTGTGGTTGGTTGTAAGTGGATATATAAGATCAAGACTCGCTTTGATGGGTCCATCGAGCGTTACAAGGCTCATCTTGTTGCAAAAGGTTTTACACAAGAGTATGAGATTGATTATGAAGAGACTTTTGCTCCAATTGCCCGTATTTCCTTTGTTCGTACCCTCTTAGTTGTTGTCGTTGCTAGTAAATGAGAACTTTTTCATATGGATGTTAAAAATGTATTCCTTAATGGGGATCTGCATGAAGAAGTCTATATGCAACCTCCTCCTAGTATATCTGTTGAAACAAACAAGGTTTGCCACCTTCGACGTGCACTTTATGGCCTTAAATAAGCTCCACGAGCGTGGTTTGCCAAGTTCAACTCCATCATCCTTTGCTTGGGTTACACTGCCAGTCCTTATGATTTTGCCTTATTTCTTCGTCGCAATGATAAAGGCATTATTTTTCTTCTCCTATATATGGATGATATGATCATAATTGGTGATGACCTCACTGGCATTCAAAAACTCAAGGATTTTCTTAGTTAGTAGTTTGAGACGAAAGACCTTGGACATCTCAGCTATTTCTTGGGTCTTTAGATCACTCGTTCCACAAATGGTCTTTATATTACTAAAGCCAAGTATGCATCTGACCTTTTATCTCAAGTTTGACTCAATGAGAGCAAGACTGCTGACACTCCAATTGAACTTAATGCGCATCTCACAACCTCGGGGGGGGGGGGGGGAACCATTGTCTAATCCCTCTCTTTACAAACGATTGGTTGGCAACCTGGTTTATTTTACAGTTACTCATCTAGACATTTCTTATGTTGTTCATTAGGTGAGCTAGTATTTGCGCATTCTACGATACTTGAAGAGCACTCTCTTCCATGGCCTTTTCTACTCAACTTAGTCTCCTCTTGTATTTCGGCATTCTCTGATACTGATTGGGCAGGAGATCCTACTGATCGAAGGTCCACTATAGGTTATTACTTTCTCCTTAGTTCTTCTTTGATTTATTGGTGAAGTAAGAAACAAAATTTTGTGGCACGCTCTAGTATTAAAGCAAAATATCGTGCTCTTGTTGATACCACATCTGAGCTCCTTTGGCTACTATGGCTTCTTAAAGATTTAGGTGTATCCACATCCTCTACTAATCTCCTTTATTGTGACAATCAGAGTGTCATTCATATTGCTCACAATAATATCTTCCATGAATGGACTAAACATATCGAGATTAATTGTCACTTTATTCGTTCTCATCTTACCCATAGTGCTCTCAAGCTTGTCTCCGTCTCTTCCAACGATCAACTTATAGATATCTTTACTAAGGCATTTCCTAAGGGATATACTTGTAATTTGATTGACAACCTCAAGTTGATATCACATCTATCTTGAACTTGAGGGGCTATTAATGTATATCTATTAGCATATTAATGCATATTTGTTAATGTATATTATATATGTTAATGTATATCTAACTTACTTTAGATATATTAACTTACTTATAATTCTTATATAAAAATATAATGTATATTCCTTAACTCACCGAATATAATACAATCATTAAGTAATTCTAATAATATTAAAAATAATATAACATATTATATATAAAGAAATATAAATGATTTAACATGTCTAAAAATACAAAGATGATATAACATGTTATAGCTAAAGATAAAAGTATTTCCCGCGTATTAGGTATAAAATATGAAGTGACTTAGTATGTTACACAAAATAAAATAACAATGATTACGTGAAAGTCTAACCGACTAAAAATTAGGAGTCCTATGTCCAAAGCCTGATATTTTCATTTTGGGATCGTCTCTTATGGATTGCTTAAGCAGCTTACTGTTTAAGCTATGGATTGCTGAAGCAGCTTATTGTTTAAGCTATTGATGTTATTAACGTTGTTAATATACCACCAGATAACATGGGCATTGGAGACTACGATAAGATTAGAGCTGAGTTTGTTGACTCGGGAGTTACTAGACTTGGCGAGGAAGATTAAGTTGGTGGACTGGTTGAGAACTGTGAGGAGGAGAATCCACGATAACCCAGAGCTGGCCTTCTTTACTGCAGTTATCGTCGCTGACACAAACCCACTATCGTCGGACATATCCAGTGTATATTTACAGTTTTGGTTTCTTTCGTAGACTACCTACAGGGAAAAGAGAACAATTCTGGGAGTGGGAACTGAATCGGAAATGAAGGAAAGAGGTCTGACCCAAACGATGAAGATCTTGAGCATATGATGTTAGAATACGATTAGTTGTATCGTGGCTCTGCTAAACCTGATCGATTAAGGTTGTTCTGAAATTTGGGCAGTGATGTTTGTTTCACTAAGAGGAATTCGGAGTCGTCTTGGGCTTACCTGATAATCGCAAGCAACAACGAAGATCGAGAGAGCGTTTAATGACGAACAAGCTAGCAGAGGAAGATGGAGGAGCGGCTCGAAGTTGAAGCAAGTGAATGAAAGTGAACCAGTCCTAATAAAATGGCGAGGCTAGAAACGTAATTTAACTATACAAAAATGCTATCTTAAAATGATTTCGGGTAAAAACGTAATTTGATTTAAATGGCCTCTATTCTGAGCCATTTTCATAAAGAAGCATACTTAATATCATTGTTAAAAAAAAAATAATCATTTGTGTTAAATTGATTATGTAAAAGCTTTACATTGTAGTTAAAAGAAAAATTATATCTTATTATTTTATTTTTAAAAATTAAATATATTAATTTTTGTTTTAAATGGCCGACCAGTTTTTGTTTTACCTAAATAAAATAGATTTATTAAAAAAAATATCAAATGCTAACCTCATTTTGTTAATTACCCGAACTCTCTCTTTTCCCCTTTAAAAAGTATTTTTGCATGGGTTTTTTTGTTTAGTGTTAAGACTTGTGCTTCTCTTTCTTTGACATGTCTAGGGTTATTGTAACATGTGAAGGTATTTTGGTTGGCTATTTGGTTGGCTAGCTATATGAGATCTATATCAATACATGAATTTATATTTGAAATGACTCCTAATTACTAGCTCTTCCATGCTTTAGAGTTACAATGTCGAGATTTGGCCACGCTTTATTCGTTAGAGATCTCATTGATGATGTTACAAGGTTATAAACGATGGACCTTGTGTATTCTATATTATCTCATGAGACAATTTGGTGGGATTTTCTAAGCTTGCATCATACTTTCTATGGAAATTATATTGTTTAATCTTGTTATATAATGGCCATTGGGTTAGGCCAACTTGTCCCTTCTACCCATATTGGTCTAGATCCATGTGTTTGGAAACAATTGTGGAAACCAAAAGTCCAACCAGAGTTAAATATTTTCTTTGGCACAGTGTTCATGATATCTTGCAAATTTAGATTGCCTTAGACTGGAGACATTGCTTGGTACCTACCCTTTGTCTATTATGTGATCTAGAGCACGAAATTGCTAGTCAAATTCTACTAGGATGCGATATTGTTAGGACCATGTTAAATATTCTTTCTCTTGTGGTTAATATCACTATTACATTACAGGTTCCTTTGCTTTGTGAAGTGCCATTGTGTTGAAGCAAATTGTACATATGTGAATTGAACTTTTACTCAAATAGGCATCTAGGACCTAGAAGAGGGAAGATATGCCAACCATTTGAAACTTCTTATGAGCTCTATGCCAATTCAACCAAACAAACTTCACAATATGAATTTAGCAGATAACATAATAGAATATAAAATTAAAACAACATGTGTAATTCAAACACACCACAAATACAACCCATAGATAAGAAAGAATGATGTGCGATAAACACACTAGAGATGGTGAGTGTCATAGGTCCTGTCTAGGCTAGCAATGTGCACTAATAAAGAAAACAATACACAACATGTGAAACATG
The DNA here is from genome assembly GCA_033030585.1 of Hippophae rhamnoides. Taxonomy (NCBI): domain Eukaryota; kingdom Viridiplantae; phylum Streptophyta; class Magnoliopsida; order Rosales; family Elaeagnaceae; genus Hippophae; species Hippophae rhamnoides. The sequence goes on along the minus strand of CM065434.1, from coordinate 13,391,644 downwards.
CAAATATATTGGAAAAGTTATAAAAGATTTCCAATCACCTCAAGACCTCTTATGTGTGAACATATTCTGTATATGATGATTGTACTCTAATCACATTAGAGCATATATAATACTTCATGTAATGAGGTAAACCTATATAGAATCAAGCTCCAATGTCGTAACATCCTTGGGTTGTTTAAGGCAACCATTCGACAACAAGTAATTAACTAATAAAAGAAAATCAATAGTTTAGAACTAAAAATAGTATATGCTAATACTTGTATATTTGTTAGAGCACCACACTCAATTGCTTCGAAGTTTCCTCCATTCACTGTCAACACAATGCCTAATCTAAGCCTATCTAAGCTCATCTATAAAGCTCCATCACCTCGTTATGTGATCAATTATTGATGGCTCAAACTCCTAACATGCAAATAGGTTGCTATCATGCATCATCCAATCGAGAACTGACACACAAACACATAGGCTCATCATCTATGTACAAATTTTACCCTCAAAACACCCAGCTGACACACAAAATATCACCATATAAGCTCCCTACATCTGCAAACGTTGCAACCTTGCAACATCTAGCCGAAATATGATACACTACCACATAGGCTCTTCACCTATTGGAACTACTACATCCTTGCAACTAGCAATTAACCCACGATAACTCAACACTAAGAGAAACTCTTCGAAATGGTGTGGCTCATCACTAACCAATGATGCATTTTTAACTCTCAATGAAACCTTACTCAATTTTACATTACTTATACTTAACCCAGTGTTTGAGAAATAGTAAAGAGAATCCTTTCTAACGTCTTATGTCTTATAGATGAACTCATTCTTTTTTGGACACAACACTTAGAAGGAAAATGGATCAAGAAAGGATTGGGACAACCTACTACCAAAATGGAAAGAGTTTCAACCCTAAATTCTAGCTAAAGAAACAAAATAAAAAGAGGAGAATTTATAGAAAACATTTAGCATCATGGACCCTCGATAAGCACCCTTATCAACCCCTCGACAAGTCCTTGGTAACCCCTTGATGAGAACGTTAGTAAGCTCTTAGCGAGCTTGCATGCAAACTAAGAAAGGGTGTGTGGTAATAAAATATAAGATGTATCTTAAGAAATACTAAGCCACTATTAACCAAGTTATCAATCGAGGTTATTGGCTCCTGGCATTATAATTTAATAAGAGTTCTCTACATTAACTCTTTAAGTTTCATATTTCTACAAGAGTCTTCTACCTAGTTCTTGATTGATGTGATTAACGCGTTACATTATAATTGTAAAAGATAACCTTAATCATCAAATGTTCTCATGAGCCTATTATATTAGAATACATTAAAATTTGTACTTTTTTCAAGTGTCGAGCATTCTAGCTTGTGTTTTTTTCACACTCTTGATGCTTTTTAAAAAGTAGGTTGCGTTTAGTGCCACTACTTTTATTGATTTAGGCATTCTTGGTTCTCACCTAAATTTTCTACTATCTACTCTTTCTTGTTAGGGAAGACCCTTCTGTGTACCTAATCACCCAGGGAAAATGACTTAAGTCCATTACATTATTTTAGTAATCTACCACACTTCTTTTCTACTCATTCATTCTTCTCAAAGCTTCATTTCTTTTTTCCTTTACCCATACTAAGTTCATTGTTGTGTTTGAAGTGTTTTTGTCCCCTTTTAGGACTAATCTCATGGTTGGAACCTTTATCTCTAGAGAGATTGGTTTATGGGTAAATAAAGGGTTAATTGACACATTTTGGTGTTGTACTTAGTAGAAAATTCTCTAATGTTACGACTTGGAAATTGCCTCACATTATTAGTGATAAGTTTTTTGGGTAAACTAAAGTGACAAATTAGGGTTTTTCATACAAACCGAATTATCTCCTCTTCCCTTATTATTCCTAGAGGCTTTGCTTCTATCCATTTTGTGTAATAGTCTATAACCATTAACAAGAACTTCTTTCAACTCATTGTTTGTGGCAACCATCCTTGATAAACAAAATTTTTTCATACAAATTTTGTATGATTAATATTATAGCTCACAATGCACTAATCACTTATGAAAAATGATAAGTATTCTTCCAAGGTTAACACAAAAAAAGAACCATGTGGTTTTTAAATCATTCAACAAATTCTTAAAAAAAATAATAAACCAAAACATCTTGTTACGATTGTTTTGGTTGAGTATCTAAATTATTGACATAAAAATGAATATAGATTCAATAAACATTTAAGCAATTAAATATTTATCTTGCAATGGAGAATTTATGGGATATATTAGTTAGTTAATCATGCTAGTTCAATATTAAGTAGGCTATTAAAGATATGAATTAGGATTATTTATACTTCTTTTTTAATAAGAAAATATCCTAAGACAAGGATCAAAATTCTTTTGTTAATAAATAAACTAATGAGTTTTTAGTTTATGAAAAAATCACTTCTCAAATCCCTAAAAATCACTTCTCTTTCTCTCTAGTTTTTAGTTTTTTTAGTTTTAAAGTTATTCTCTTTTTGAGAAGAACTATTTATGCTTTTATTGATTTTTAGTATTTGATTCAATAAACGGAAATGCAAATCCATTTGGAGGTTTTCCAGCAATAGAATTAACATCAAAGTTTTGTAAGGATTCTTTTAAGGTATAATTTTAAAATGAATTCTTTACAGTTATTTTTTATTTTTATTTTTATATGTTATGTTTAATTTTTCTATGATTAAATTTAACATGAATGGATGTTTGTAAATATGATATAATAATAACGTTGTTATGCTTACGAAATATTGAATAGGAAAAACATTTCTATAAAATAAATCGATTTTGTTTTTATTCAAAATTTTATATTAAGGATGTTAGAGAAAAATATATTATTTTTCATTACAAACTTAAATCTAAAAATTAGATTTTAAGGTTTAATTATCCAATCAAATTTAGAGTAGTGCTCTTTTATTTGTTGGTACAATCGACCGATAGTTAGAGTACAACTCTATTTCAAAAGTTTTTTTTATAAGAACTATTATTAAAAATGTATTGACAACATATTTTCAGTAATTGTTTTAAGGCTTGAAAGTCAGTATTTGGATAATTAAATTCTTAAGTTTAATTTGGACACCTTGAATAAAGTCTAATTAATTGACTCTGCCTAAAGGTGTGATTAGATGGTTTGCTATTTTCTTAGAAATAAATTTAATATTTAATTAATTAATAGGCCCTATCTAAGGATATTAGTTCATTAATATTAAACAAAAGAGTTTGGCCCCGCCTATGGACCCTTCCATACAAAAAAGAGAAAATCAACAAAATCAATTATATCTTTAATAACTTAAATAATATGAGTAAGCATAATTAACTTAATTATTATATATATAAATACTCTACTGCTATGAATGATACAAATTTGCATCATTTTTTATTGAATCATATCTATGCTTGTTTTTTTCTTATTAGATTAGGAAACAAAAATCAAAATATCGTGACATGATGTTTATGACTTAATTTCATTTTTAAAAGTTTGAATAATAAATTAAAAATCACATATATTTCTTCCTTAGATCGAGCTTGTCATTTTCTATAAAATGATTCATACATTTGCGAGAATTTTACAAATATAAAGCCAAAGTATTTGCAAAATCAGCATCGTTGATTTTGTTCATCATAAACCAATTAAAATCTTAAAGTCGAGATAACCAATTGATTAATTATTAAATTCTTATTTATTTCTAAAGAATTAATAAACCATCTAATTATTTCCTAAGGCCAGGCATATAAGTTAGATTTTTATTCAAGGTGTCAAAATTAGGTTTATAATTTAAGTATTTGTAACTAACTTTTAGATTTTAAAACTATTATGAAGGATATGTTGACAATATATCTTCAATAAAAATTCTTATAAAAATCTCTAAAATAGAGTTCACTTTAACTATACATTTGATATAGATCAAAAGATCTAAGAGTACTACTCTAAATTCGACTCAGATAATTTAAATCATAAATCTAACTTTTTTGTTCATTACGAGAAATACTTCGTTAATATATTTTTCATTTACAAACTTTTTTTAATCTTGATGAAGAAATAAAACTTAATTCATTTTATAAAAAAGTTTAATCTACTTTAATATTTCACAAGAATATGAACATTACTAATATCTCATATCATTTATAGTCAGACATGCATAGTTTAATAAATGATCAACAAATTAAACATGTAGTAGGTAAAAAACAACACTTAGAGATAATCTAAAAAGAATATATTTAAATATATCTCAATCGAAGTCTTTAAAATTGCTACTGTTCTGGAAAACCTCCAAACAGAATTGCAACACTATTTATTGAATTGAAACTAAAAATTATTACATAAACCAAATTTGTTTATCTCTCAATTAAGTGAAGAACTTTAAACTAATAAAAGAGAAACTAAGAAAGAAATGCTAAGAAGTTAGCTAGAAGAGAGATGCTTTTTAATAATAGAAATAAGGTTTTATTTATAAAGTGAGAAAAGGAGAAAAATGTGAAAATTTAACTTGATGCCACCACTTAAAAATTTTTCACGTCACGAAATACATAGCCTATACACGATTTTGAGCATGATCCACTTTACTTGTGCTATGACATCCAATGTTTTCACGCTACAACCCTCATCATATCTCTGACCCATTTAATTTTCCCTTTTGCCTCTCGCATTGGCTCACTATAAATTCATGCCAATATACACTCCAATCTCCATCAATTTGGAACTTTTTTTTCTTCTGTTTTCTTTTTCCAACTTTAAAACATATGTAATGCTTTACACACACACATACACATATTTTGATACTCTAAGTTGTAATAAAGTACTTTAAGTAAGTTGAATAATTTTTAATACAAGAAATTCCTGAAAAATAACAAAGTATACCCGCGGTTTTGAAAAGATATATTTTCATAAAATGATAGTATAACAAGAAAATACAAATCTATATAATCACTTAACATGTATAAATCACATGTACTAAGTTCTTTTGAGCACTTATCACAACCCAAAACTAACTTCTTGCTAGTCTCTTAGCAAGAATTGTGAAAAATTAAAAACAAAAACTAGAGACTAAAATATCATAAATCTTTTTCATTGATTGACACAGATGCATTTAGCGTATACAACAAGCCCATAAACCCTAGGTTTCTCGAGTGGCCATGTTTAAATCTCATGAGGGTTTTTGAAAATGATACCCCTAAACATCAAATGTAAAATAAAAAGTAAATAACACATAAGCAAATAAAAATTTAAAATAAGGTAAAAAGAAAAAAGAACTTCTAATGTTTTAAAATTTCTCTTTAAATATACAATTAAAGTCTATAACATAAGTTATTTCAATATTAATGCAAACACTGATCCTATTAGTTCAAGTACTCATTCAAAGGTTTATGCAAAAGAGGAATAACTAATAAGTTCGTATATGTTGAAAGAAAAATAATCTCAAGGTGGTGCATCATGTGATCTCATAAAAGGAATAAAGTGAAAGGATTTTATAAAGAAATCACATATTATTTTCATACATCAATCAAATTCATCAAATAAAAATCTCAAGTAATGCCTTTTAAGAGTTGAATAAAATGCAAATGACTTCTTAAGGAATTATTTTTGATATATTTTTTATTTTGTATTTAGATAATTTTGACAACTTTTAAGGATCATGGGTCAAAGTATATAGTTTATACTATTAATTTCTCTCTCTATTTCTTTCCTTCTTTTATCTCTCATTTTTTCTTCAAAGATATTCCCTTTTTTTAGAGAAAGGACCCATGTATAGATTGTGCATATATTATATGATAGGTGAGTCGATAATTTGTGCTTTTTTATTTTATTGATTTAGGTAGCCCCATATGTCTCTATTTCAGAAGGCATGCATAGATGAAGAGAAGGGCATATATTTTCAATTTCTATTTAACTTATTGAATTTAAGTAATGAAAATAAATATATGACACTTTATTAGATTTAAAAATCTTAAAATATAATACAAATACCTACAGAGATCATCTAACAATTAGAATTGATGAGAAGAGTGTTTAAAGAGTAGAAAAAATATTTTCACTTAGAATAGGAAGATGATGGCTCAAAATATATTCTCATAAGAGTAGTCTCCACTATTTGATTCCTAAACATCAATTTTGGGTTTCATCATTATTTCACCATTTTATCATAGATTACTAATTATGAAAAAAAAATTAATTATCATTTACTTCATGAAATATTTTTGATATTAATCTAATAATACAAAGACTTAATCCTTTTTTTTAAATTAACTTAAGAAGACATCATAATTTTTGTAAGAAAAATTTAAAAATAAACAAAAAAATTCTTTATTTAATAAAAGTAAATAAAAACATACAAATTAAAATTTCAATTTAGCACATGATTTTATAAATATAACTTTTCCTACCTCTACCTAGAATTTAGATTTCTCTCAATGTATAAATTAAAGATAAAGAGTAAAGTGAGAAAGGTTACCTATTTGTTGAACCTACTCAAGAGTTGGTACGGAATTATAAGTGCATCCATCCATACAAACATATTAATATTACACAGATGTGTACTTCTCACAAATTTCAACAAGCAATTACAAAATTAACATTTCTATATAATGTTTAGAAAATAGGAAATAAAATAAAATAACATAATTAACAAAAAAAATAAATAAAATATCCAAAATAAATAACAACTAAAGTTTGAAAACTAAATAAAACTAGGCAAAAATACATAAAAGAAATAAAATTTCAGATCATTTAGAGCTTCTGCTCCATGTCATTTTAACCTTGATCTTTGGTTCTTGTTGTCATGATATTTCTGGAGGTATAAAATTGAAGTCATATTGAGGATACTTGGCTATTATTAGATGATTTGTGTCTACCCTGAGATGACTTAATTGTAATAGGTTAATTTCATACATTAATCGATTATGTTCCATTTGATCACAATACTATGGATTTAAGAATGGTGTTTGTTGGGTAAAATAAGCTTGATGATATTCTTCCATATAGCTGATTCTCTTATCTAAATTTTAAAATTGCTCTTTCATAGACATTCTTGACTGAGGAATGACTCTCTTATGTATTTGAATGATATTCATACTTGAAGTAATCTCATCAAAGTAAGACAGCTTCAATAAATCATCAAGTTATATAACAACCTCATCTTTTAAACGGTGTACCCCAACTTTCTTAGATAAAACAGTTATTAGTTGGAGAAAAAGAAACTCATATGGTGACTATTTGCAAATGGTTTAATTGTTTAGCGAATCATTGCTCTAACATCCATGGTCATCTTAGATGGGATTGCATATAGCAAAATAGCCCTTTGTCTATCAATAGTGATGTCATGTTTGATAGGCATCATTTTGGAACGTATAAAGTATAGCCAAATTATTGAAATATTTTCAAAATACTTTACTTTGAAGCCTTTATGTTTACAACCGAGAATAACTATTTAGCACCTTGTATAGTCAAGGTTTCTAATATTGTAGTGTAATCCACATTACTAAGATACTGCTTATACTATTGAGCAAATAATATAGAGCATTTATATCATTTGGTCCATATAGAACTAGTACATTCCTTATCATAACTTTATCATCAACAACTTTAGTAGAATTCGTATAGAATTCTCGAACTAGAGATTTAATAGTAGCCTTTGATTCCTTTACAAACTTTGTTCAACTTAAGAAAGCTATTACATTAGTAATCCCCGCAGGTCTTTCGTTAAATTCCATCCTTCTTTCCGATACAAAACCTTTATTAACTTCCATCGCTTATTCAAAGTGAACTTTAGTATCAAAATTGGAAAATTTTGGATCACCAAAATCTCGGAATGTTGAAACGTCTTTTCCCTTCATAGACCTCTTAGGTGCCATTTTCAAATTTTTACTACAATATCTAAACAAATGTTCATAGAAAATTCAAAAACATAGTATAATCCAATTAATTCTTAACCCTAAATTGGTCCTATATAGTGTTTTGGACTCATGATACATACATGAAGAACATGAAGAATACCCTTTTTGTGAAGATGAAGATCATGAAGGAACTTAAAAAATTTGAAAATTTCTTGATAGAATGGGGAAAATTGGTTAGGAAATTGATTTTTAGAAAGGATTTATGAAAAATGATAAAGAAAGGTGCTACTTTTTTTTTAAGGATTATGTGTGTTTAAGGGAAAAGAAAATGTATGATTTGAGAAAAAAATGTGAGAAAATGAAAGAAAATTTGTGTTTTTCCAATAGGGAAAAAGATTTGTATGAAAAACATATATGCGGGCTGCGACCCATAATGTTTTCATGCAACAATGCGGACCTTCTAATTTTTTCCTGTTATGAATTTAAAACAACATGACATGGTGCAGTGTTTTTTATGTCGCGTTGTGTATTAAACTATATTTTTCACTTGTTTTGTTATTGCCCCTCTTTTATTTATTTTTTTATGTTATTATTTTTATTATAATTAAAATCTATATTTATAAACCATAATAAATTAAAAATCATACAAAATAAATAAAATACAAAAATAATAATGGGTTACCCTTCCATCCAGGATAATTTTTATGTTTTTAGTTAGACTTTGTTTGCATGATTTCATCTTTTTGTAAACTTAATATCCCCTTGTTATTGAGTTATGTTATTTTTTGACCTTGAAGTTACTCCTTACTTTGCTTCTGCAAGGTTTCGGTTAATTGCTCCACATGTATTTCCATTTTCTTAATGAAAATTTCTACATACTCCAACCTTTGATTAGTCCTTGATTGGTTGTCTCTTCTAACTTGAATGAATGAATTTAAGTTTTCTTCCAATTTTTTCTTATTGGGAGGATTTTTAGGCATTTTTTAATGGAATTGCTGGCCCGATAAGTTTTAGCTTTGTGCAAATGGAGGGTTGTTCTGCCTACAAGATAAATTGGGATAATTCCTTCATCCAGGTTTATAGGCATTAGAATTGGGGTCATACCTAGGTCTTAGTTGGTATCCTCCTAATATATTAACCTACTCGGGTCCATCTATAGCTTCTATTTGATAGGGATAGGTATCAAAACTATGTCATAAATTATTACATGCACCATATTGCTCTTTTATTTGTTATGGCATGTGTAGTAAGAAGCATAACTTGATTGATTAGTTGAACATGTTGCATTTGAACTTCTATACCGGAGTCTATTTCATAAACTCTAGTTATTTTCACTCTAGAGATATTTTGTTGAAAATTGTCACCCAACATTTCAAAGAGATTGTAGGTTTCTAAGGAAAATTTCCTTCATCAGTAGCATTATCAACAGTGGACTGACACTATTATGTCAATGATTATGTCAATCCATCGTAGAAAAATATGTTTAATAGTAACAATGGGTAGCTATGATAAGGGTATTGAGTGAGAAAAAGTTTGAACCTATCCCATTATTCATGGAAAGGTTCCACCTCCATTGGAGAGAAAGTAACAATCTTACCTCTTAGTTATGATGTCTTCGGGAGAGAATATAATTTTCCTATAAATTTATTGTAGACTTCCTCCTAGGTCATCAAGAAACCTATAAGAAGTAACATTAGCCATGCCTTGGATTTGTCTTTAAGGGTGTAGGGGAAATGCCTCATTTTGATTTGTTCCTTGATGAGTAAACCGAGGAAGAATGTTTGGAGTGTAGAATAAAAGTTCCTAATAAAAGACAATGAGTCTTCATTAGGTAATCCATGAGAAGAAGGTAACATGAAAAAAATGATTATTTTGTAATTCATAATTCTTAATAGCCTTACCCAAACAAATAGAGGTAGATCTAGTGCCAATTAGTAGACTTACATACTTTATCATTATGGCCTTTCTAGTTGGTAGATTTTCCCCCATGTTTAATGGTTTAGGTAAAGGATCAAGGTTAGGTTCATAAAGTTTTCAACAAAAGGTTGTGGGATGTTGAAGTCCTACCTTCTTGACGGTTTAGATGATCTATATATATTATTATTAAAAGGTATGAGAAGGTACACTAAGGACCTCCTACCTTACATATACTAATAAGAACATACTTTAATTTCACTTGTGAAGTTGAAAAATAATAAGATAAAACAAATATAAAAAGTTATAAAACAATACATGTTCATGTATAGAAATACTAAACAAGTAGGAAAGAAAAAATAAAATTACACACATGTTCGTTAAATAAACTATACATGAAATAATATATTACACAAAAGTTGGATTAAATTTATCAGAAATAAAAGAATTAATAAATAAAATTAAAAATAAAGAATAAAGAATTATTTTAATGGAAAATTAATTTTATTTTTCTAAATAAAACAAAGGATTTTTTTTTTCAATTTAAGATCCATTTGAAAATAAATTTTTTATAAAATAAAATAAAAATCACAATATTTATAACATCAAATTTTTTTAAGATTTTGTAATAACCATTTTAAAATGCCATTCCTGCCAACAACGACACTAAAAATATGATGCATAACATTGTTACATACAAATTTTGTATGATTTATAAAATAAGCACACAAGTGCACAAATCAATTATAGAAAATGATAAGCATACTTTCAAAGTTGGTCTAAAGAGGAATCATGTGTGATTTTTAAATCATATGTGGTTTTTAAATCATTTAACAAATTCTTTAAAATGAACTTAAAAGCTTAAACATCCTGTCACGATTGTTTTGATTGAGTATTTAAACTAATGACATAAAAACAAAGATCGACTCAATAAACATTTAAGCAATTAAACATTTAGCTTACATTGGATAATTTATAAAATATATTAGTTAGTTAATCATGCTTATTTAATATTAAGTAGGTTATTAAATATATGAATTAAGATTATTAACTCTCTTTTTTTAATAAGAATATATCCTAAGATCAGGATAACTAATTGATTAATTATTAAATTTTGACTTATTTCTAAGGCGTCAAAGTTAGGTTTATAATTTAAATATATGAAATTAACTTTCAAATTTTAAAACTATTATGAAGGATATGTCGTTAATATATCCTTAATAATAAATCTTATAAAAATATTTGAAATAAAGTTCAGTCTAATTATACATTTGATATAGATAAAAAAATCTAAGACCATTACTCTAAATAAGATTCATATAATTTAAGTCCTAATTCTAACTCTTTTATTTATTATGTATTTGTTATGAAAAATACTTCATTAATATATTTTTCATTTATTAATTTTGTTTTAATCTTAATGAAGAAATAAAACTTAAACATGTAACATAACAACATTACTAACATCCCATATTATTTATAACGAGATATACATAGTTTAATAAATGATCAATAAATTAAACACGTAGCATGTAAAACAATATGTAGATATAATCTGAAAAATAATACATTTAAATATACATCAATAGAATTCTTTAGAATTACTTTTGTTTTGGAAAACCTCTAAATAGAATTGCTATACTATTTATTGACTTGAAGCTGAAAACTAATACGTACACTAATTTGTTCAACTGTCAATTGAGAAAAGAATTTTAAACTAATAAAAGAAAAACTAAGAAAGAAATGCTAAGAATTTAACTAGAAACTAGTTGAAGGAATTCTGGGATGATTTTTAATAATAGAAATAGGATCCTATTTATAGAGTGAGGAAAGGAGAAAATATGAAAAATTTTACTTGATGCCTGACATACAACTTTTTCAAGCCGTGAAACATATAGCCTATACACGGTTTTGGGTACGATCCACTTTACTCATGACATGACACATTTTGTTTTCACGTTGTGATCGGTATCTTATTTGGGACACATTTGATTTTTCCCTTTTGCCTCGTGCCACAGCTCATTATAAATTCATGTTGTGGCACACTCCAATCTACATCAATTTGGAAAACATTTTCCTTGTATTTTATTTTTCCAATTTTAAAATGTAGGTAATACTTTACATATATTTTCGTTTTAATCCTTTAAGCAGTAATGGAGTTCTTCAAGTTGAATCATTTTAAATACAAGAAATACTTAAAAAATAATAAAATATACCAGTTATTACCAAAAGATAGATTTGTATAAAATGATAGCAAAATAAGTAAATACAAATTTATACAATCACTTAACATGCATAAAATCTTAAATCCCTAAGTTGTCTTAGTGGACAAGTTTAAGTTTTGTGAGGGTTTTCAAAAATGATACCCACAAACATCTAATGTAAAACAAAAATTGAAAATAAGTAAAAACAAACAAATAATGGATAAATGAATAAAAAATTAAGACAAAGTAAAAAGATAAAAGAACAAGAAAAATAAAACTTATAATGCTTTAAAATTTCTTATAAGTCTATAATTAAGATATATAACATAAGTCATATCAATATTATAATAATTAGTTTCAAAATCACTTTCATATTCAAATAAAAAATGTATCCATATAAAATTTACCTAATTTAAGCGTAAGAAATTTTAATTTGCTTTAACTCTATCCTCCCAAGGCATACTCTCAATAGCACTGATCCTATTAGTTCAAGCTCTCATTAAAAGATATATGCGAGAAATAATTTATGTATAAAAATAAACTAATAAGTTTGCATATGTTTAAAGAAGAAAAAGCTTAAAGTGGTGCATCATATTGATATGATGGAATGATTTTATAAAGAAATCATATACTATTTTCATAGACCAATCAAATTCATCAAATAAAAATATCAAGTAATACCTTTTAAGAGATGAAGAAAATGCAAATGACTTCTTTGGGAATTATTTCCTATATATTTTTCTTTACAACTTTGAAATATAATGGGTCGTATTATGTAATTTATACTATTCATTTTTCTCTTCTTTTTTTCTTTAGAGATATTCTCATTTTTTAAGAGAAAGGATCCATGTACAAATTGTGCATATATTGTATTATAGGTGAGCAACTAACTTGTGGCTTTTTATTTTACTGATTTAGGTATATTTTAGAAGGCATGCATGAATGAAGATATGTGAAAATATTTTCAATTTCTACTTAACTTATTCAATTTAAGTTACAAAAATACATAAATGACACTTTATTATATGTAAAAATCATAACATTCAATGCAAAGACCAATAGAGACCATCTAACAATTGGAATTAATAATAAGAGTTTTAAAGAGTAGAAAAGTATTATCACTCAAAATAGGAAGATGACGGCTAAAAGTATATTCTCACAAGAGTAGTATCCACTATTTGATTCTGAAACATTGATTTTGAGTTCATTACAATTTTTAACATTTTATTATGAAATACTAATTAATGCAAAAATTAACTAATTATCATATCTATAAAATAATCAATCTAACAATACAAAGACTTAATCATTTTCTTAAAAATAACTTTAGAAGACATGATAATTTTTGTAAGAAAAATTTAAAAGTAAACCAAAAAATTCCCAATTCAATAAAAATAAGTAAAAGTACACGAAAGTTTAAATAAAAACAAATAAAAATGTTAACATGTTAACATAAAAATTTCAATTTAATACATAATTTTATAAATGTAATTTTTCTTATCCTCAATCTAGAATTTACATTTCTCACAATGTATAAATTAAAGATAAAGGATAAAGAGAGATTTATACTTCTCAAAAATTGGTATGGAATTGCATAGACACCCATCCATCAAAGCATATTAGTATTAGAATTTACATTTATCACAATGTATATATTAAAGATAAAAGATAAAGAGAGATTTGTACTTCTCAAAAATTAGTATGGAATGGCATAGACACCAATCCATCAAAACATATTAATATTAAACATATCTAGACCCTTAGATTACTAGTTGGGAGGTTGAGATTAAGCTTGAAAACCTATATATAAACCTAGTCACTCTTACAGCTTCACCTATCACATTTTTCAGTTAAAGGTCAAAGCTTTGGAGTGGAGGAAACTAATAGATAAATTTTGTAATAGCCAAGTCTTGGTATGTGGTCAAAATCCCTCATTTTTTATTTTTCTCTTTATATAGACTTGAATACTTTCATGACACTAAAAACATGAATAATACTCAAATCCTTTTTTTTAAGGATCTAGAGGTGCCATGTCTCGTTACAGTAGATTTGATATGTCTATCATTAGAAGCCTTATGCCTAACAATAAGAACTAAAGCACCAAGATGAAACTCTAGGAAGATCAGGGGTAAATGATTGAAGTATAGATAGCTCCCAACATAGGAGTAGGGAGCTAGTTAGGGATGGTTCGTCGCAAAGAGGATGGGACAAGAAAGACCCATTGAGCCACCAAGGTGAGCCAAGTTGACCAACCAAAAAAGTGAAATTAGTCGGCCAATCATCCAATGATCGGATCATCTAAAAACCAGGTTGACCAACCAATCAACCAACTAATAGTCAAGCTGACTAACCGTGTGTGATCCCAATCAACAAACCATACAAGGACCTAATCGACCAGTCGAGTATATGGATAGGTAGATCTGACAGAAGGTGACTTTGGTGTCATCATTGATCTTGAGTTCCTTTCTAAATTTTCCCTTCGTCGTGGTCCCATTATTCATGTCATGTCTTTTAATTCTACTACCGATGAAAATGGTTTTGAGGTTGATCCAATTTTTGATTTTAAGCTCAACCTTGGCTACAAAGTTGATTCTCTAGTAGAAGTTATCACCAAACCCATGATGGACATGTTGAGAGAAATGTTTGAGATTCTTGATGACATTAGAATCACTTTTCCTTGTAATAGTTTTCTTCCCAACAGACCTTCCCCTTGGGGATCACTATTTTTACATATTTTCTTTTTACTGGACTCAAAATTCCATTTCCATCATTAGTGTGCTAATTTGTTTGTAAGGTAAGGGCACCTCTTGGAAAAATTCCTCCTAATGTCCGGAAAGCCATGGTGTCATGTTATGCTATTTTGAGAGAGTATGGTAAAGAAATGACTCAAAGAATTTTAGACTTTATACTGAAATCTATAGTTGGAGGCTGGTTTAGTATAAGACCTTTTGAAAATTAAAAATTCATTGAGAATTTACTTAATTCCAATAAGGGTTGGTGATTGTCATGGTTGATAGCTATTGGTGCTGATGATGTTGCCTACCTTGAACTTAGCCTAAGACCCACTCATTTTGTTTCCAATTGTAAGTTAATTGTATGTGCCTAACTTATTTTCCTACTAATACTGTTCTCATTTGTTTTTACATGCTAACATGTTATTTTCATATCATTGTGTAGCATATTGGAAGTGAATGGAGTTCAATAACGAGAGGAAAACCTTCATCGAGAAACTATTTTTTCTAATTCCCTAAGACCGTAGTTTTGAGATATTGGTCATTGTTGAGAAGGTCATGTATTAAGGATTACAACTTTCTTCATCTATACCCACTACTCTCCATGGCCTCTTTCCCAATGGTATGTATTTTTTTTCATTTGATACTATACTCAATGAGTATTTTTTGTCTAACACATTTTTCTTATTTTACAAACATGTCATCCCTATGTGACTTCTTAAAAGAGCTCATCTATCAATGCATTCCAATATGCATTCCAATTTATGTCTTGGCACTTGGGTAGTGACTCTAGGAATTGAAATAATGGAAGGTACGTGATTCGAAGGAAAAAGACATACTA
This sequence comes from Hippophae rhamnoides, assembly GCA_033030585.1. Taxonomy (NCBI): domain Eukaryota; kingdom Viridiplantae; phylum Streptophyta; class Magnoliopsida; order Rosales; family Elaeagnaceae; genus Hippophae; species Hippophae rhamnoides. Next base: position 13,376,105 of record CM065434.1, on the reverse strand, counting down.
GGATACTTCTTTCCAAGCCTAGGTAGTCGTGGAACTAGGGATGCTCAACGTGCTAAGCTAGTATCAGAGCAATTGATAATTAACAGTAATGACAATGTTTTTCATGGTATCAGAGCAATTTATTGCAACCTAGATAGCTACCTGCTGAGCTAGTTTCTATTATTCTCAACACCGGTTGATCTGGTGTGCTAGTTTGACTGGTTTGGCTAATTTGGTGTGGCTGATCTGGGGTAGCCGTATTGTTCTTCAGACCTGCAATTTTGTAAACTAAAAAAAATGCAATGATCAAATTGATGATGAGGATGGTTTCAAGTATCGACGAAAAAATGGTAAATGGTCTCACTATAAGAACCTTTTTGTAGAGAGGAATAGAAGGGAAAAACTTAATGAAAGGCTTTACCATCTTCATGCATTGGTTCCTATCAACTAAAAAAACAAGCATCTTCAGTTGCTTTGCTTTCTGTGAGCTGCTCTTCAAGTTTAGAAATCATAGACTGTAGTTCATTTTTGGCATTTTTGATATGTTTCACTAATCAGTTTTTTCTTAGCCGTTACTAAAGATATCTAAGATTATAGCTGTTGTCCTTCAGAGTTGAACTAATATGTTAAAACTTCTATGGTCATCATGGATATCTGAAGTTGTTCCATTGGTAGCGCTTAAGCAGTAGTTGTTGCTCCCTTGTTCCTTGGTGGCGTTTGAGTGCCCTCTCTAAATCCCTCTTGAATTTTCGAGGAACATTGCGAAGCTTGGAAAGCACAAGCCAAACAATGGCTCTTCTGAAGGTGGAAGCTATGCCGACCACACTTCCAGTTCCCTTACCCATGGTGGAAGTAATTTAGAAAAGCGCAGCAGAAGAAAGGCATCGCTCCATAGGAGGGCTGTGCGAATAGAGAAATAAAATTAGGGTTACAGTTCTGAATTTTTCTATATATATTGGCTGGTGTACGAACTAAAAAAAGGAAAAAAAACAGAATTGATAGATTCATGGTAGAATCTAGAGATTTAACCACCAATTCAATCTTGAACGATTTGACTACAAAAATGACTGAAGTTTTAGCTAGAGTTCCGACCGCCTCACAACCTCTGCTAACTGAAGCATCAACTACTCCCATTAGAATCAAGTTGGGAGGATCCAACTGTGCCTTATGGTCCCAGGTGGTAGAGATGTATATCTCTGGCAAAGACAAACTGGGATATATTAATGGGGATTTTCCTCACCTTGCCGAAATCGACCCCTCATTCAGGAGATGGCATAATGAAAATGCCATTGTCAAGGGATGGTTGATCAATTCAATGGACCCCTCCTTGATTGAAAATTTTATTCGATTCCCAACTCTGAAATAGGTTTGGGATTCTGCTGCTACAACCTACTATGATGGGACATACATGTCTCAAGTGTATGATCTTCGCCGTCAAGTTACTTGTATGAAGCAGGCGGGTGGATCCATTGAAAAATACTACAATGACCTTCAAAGGTTATGGCGAGAAATTGATTTCCGTCATCCTAACCCAATGGAGTGTGCGACTGACATACCAAAATACAACTCCATCGTACAGGAAGATCAAGCGTATACCTTCCTCGATGGGCTTGATGATAGACTAGATAAAACTCAAAGTGATGTGCTTCAAATCAAACCATTCCCTATGGTGGAACAAGCCTATGGATTTATCCGTAGTGAAGAGGTCAGGCAAACCGTGATGATCACGGGTACAGATACGACTCCCGGAGTAGTTATGGTTTTCAAAGGGATCAAGGGACACCATAATCTGATGCCACCAAAACTAGGAACTCCTTTTTTGGATAGCAAGAAATCCATGGGAAATCCACCTTCTGTTGATATAAAATGTGGCCATTGCAGAAAATCCAAACACACTCGTGAAAACTACTTCAAACTATATGGGTATCCAGAGTGGTGGAATGATCTTCAAGCACGGAAGAAACGGGAAACCACTAAGAGAGCCACTGTGGCTACCAATAATGCGTCAATATCCCTTATTCCTCAGGCCGAATCTTCCCAGGATCTAGATATTTCAAGTAAAGCATTTCACATCTTCATTTATAGTGATAATAAGGATTGGATTCTCCACTCTAGAGCTACAGATCATATGACATTTGACCCCAAAGATCTCTCCAATACAACCCAGTCGAGAAGGAGTTGTGTTGCCAATGCTAATGGGGTCACTTATCCAGTTACAGGGGAGGAACAATGACTTTATCTCCTTCATTATCATTATCTAATACACTACTTGTACCCTCTCTTTCAAACAAACTAATGTATGTAAGTCAAGTTACTTCAAATCTTAACTGTGTAGTATTGATGTATTCTACCTTTTGTCTTCTACAGGATATTATCACCAAGGAGATTATTGGGCATGGTACTAAGAGAGGAGGTTTATATTATATGGATGACCTCAGTTCAAGAAGAGCCAATCACATGCAACACACGGTTAGTAACAAGGAATAACAAATTTGGTTATGTCACCGTTGATTTAGGCATCCATCATTTGGGTATTTAAAGCACCTACTACCTAGTTTATTTTCAAATGTCACGCACTCGGATTTCAAATGTGATACTTGTATCTTAACAAAAATTCATAGGGCATTTTATCCTATAAGCATGCATAAAAGTATGATTCCATTTGTTTTAGTACATTCTGATGTTTGGGGACCTTCCCCGGTCACTACGTCGTCGGGTCATCATTGGTTTGTAATTTTTGTTGATGATTGTACATGAATAACATGGGTTTACCTTCTTAAACATAAAGATGGAGTATTTTCTACGTTTCACTCATTTCACACCATGATTCAGACACAATTTTCTGAAAAAATTAAGATCCTTAGTTCTGATAATATGGGGGAGTATGTTAATCAACAATTTTGGACATACTTAGACAACCATGGTATTCTCCATGAAACCTCATGTTCACAAACCCCGCAACAGAATGGGACTGTAGAGACGAAGAATAGGCATATTTTAGAAACTGTATGGGCCTTACTAATCGGTGCACATATGCCTAGTAGATACTGGAGTGATGTTGTTACTATAATTGTGTATCTATTGAACCGTATGCCCACAAAGACCTTACAAATTCAAACTCCATTAAAGGTGCTATCTGATCATGTTCCCTTTCCTACTATTTTGATGCTTCTGCCCCAAATTTTTGGATGTGTTGTTTTTTTCCACCTCTATAAAAATCAACGAACTAAGTTGGATCCATGTGCTGTCCAATGTGTATTCTTGGGGTATGGAGTACAAAAAAAGGGATATCGATGCTACGATCCTATCACTAAAATAACCTATATTACCATGGATGTCACTTTCCTAGAATCTGAATGTTTTTTCCCATCACCAGTATCCAATTACCCTCTTCAGTGGGAGAGTTATAAATGAGCAATTACCTAGACTCGAACTTCTAAGAATTGAATATGAATTAGTGACTGAATCTCTAGAAGATGTAGTGGTTGATGCACCCATCCACTCTCTAGTACCCAATGATCCTCCTACTGAGAATACTCCTGAGGTAAGTTCTCCTATCACACCTTTACAAACTAATGCTATAGATACATCTATTGGTTATGTTCTACCTTCCAGACACAATCGAGGTAAACCTCCGAATCGATACTCTCCAGACAAAGAAGAACGAAAATCCAAGTATCTAATATCCAATTATGTATCTACTCAAGGGTTATCAGAACCTATAAGGGAATTTGCACAAACACTCTCCTCATGTAAAATTTCAAGTAGCATTGAAGAGCCCTATATGATCCAAACTGGGGTCAAGCTATAAAAGAAGAATAACACATGGGTGTTAAGTGAGTTACCTCAAGGGAGGTAGATGGTAGGATGCAAGTGGATTTTCTCCATTAAGTATAAAGTAGATGGGCCAATTGATTGATACAAGGTGAGGCTAGTAGCAAAAGGGTATACACAGAAACATGGTATAGATTATCAAGAAACCTTTTCACCTGTGGCTAAACTAAAAATTGTGAGAGTTTTGTTATCTCTTGCAGCAAATTTAGATTGGCCATTACACCAACTTGACGTGAAAAATGCCTTCCTTCATGGTGATCTTGAAGAAGAGATTTACATGGATATCCCACCAGGATATATTGTTTCATCAGGAAAAGGAAATGTATGTAGATTATAATGAGCATTGTATGGACTAAAACAATCACCTTGAGCATGGTTTGGCAGGTTGAGTTCAGCAATGAAGAATATGGGTTTCAACAAAGCAACTCCGATCACTCTTTTTCCTAAAATATTGATTTGGAAAAATAACAGCCCTTATAGTCTATGTAGACGACATGATCATTACAGGGGATGATAAAAAAGAAATTTCTAAGCTTCAGGAACAACTGTCAAATGATTTTGAAATGAAGAACTTGGGAGGGCTCCAATACTTCTTAGGCATTGAGATAACAAGATCAAACCAAGGCATATGTCTTTCCCAAAGGAAATATACTCTAGACCTACTGGTAGAGGCAGGATTACTAGATTGTAAACCTGTTGATATTCCAATGGTTCAAAATCATAAACTTGGAAAATATGTGGACTAAGTACCAGAGATAAACAGAGATATCAATGATTAGTGGGTAAACTCATATATTTATCTCATACTCGACATGATATTGCTTATGTTGTGAGTGTCGTGAGTTAGTTCATGCATTGCCCAAGTGAAGACCATATGGATGCCGTCATGCGAATACTTCGTTATTTAAAATCCTCCCCTGGGAAAGGACTTATGTTTTCAAAGAATGGTCAATTGGAAGTCGTTGGATATACAGATTCAGACTGCACATGGAATATCAAGGATAGGAAATCTACTGTTGGGTACTTTACTTTTATGGGGGCAATCTTGTTACATGGAGAAGCAAGAAACAAAAGGTAGTTGCCTTATCTAGCGCTGAAGCTGAATTTTGAGGAATGGTCAAGGGAATATGTAAGCTCCTTTGGTTGAAAAAACTTCTAATTGAGATTGGTATCGCCCCTAACTCTGAAATGAACTTATTTTGTGATAACAAAGCAGCTATTGCCATTTCCCACAATCCAGTTCAACATGATCGCGCGAAGCATGTTGAAGTGGATCAAAACTTCATCAAACTGAATCTTGAAGAAAAAATTATTCAACTTCCATTTGTTAAATCAAAAGATCAATTGGCTGATATACTCATAAAATCTATGTCTACAAAGAACTTTTACAACTCACTTGACAAGTTGAGCATAAGAGACATATATGCACCAACTTGAGGGGGAGTGTTGGCGTGTGTTGTGACAATGGCAGACAACAATGTTAGTGAAGTAGGGAAATGGAAAATAAAAATGTTTAGTGGAGCAGAAAATATGGGTGTGCAACAGCTGCTAGAGGTAGGGTTTTATTTTCATTTTTCTTAGTATAAATAATCAATATTTTTGTACATGAAAGAGATCAGAAATATATGAAACAATTGATAATTAACAAAAATGACAATATTTTTCAAGTATTTCTTGGGCCCATGGTTTTGAGTAAGCTAAGAGTAGGGTCAAGAAAGTGCTCCTCAAGCAAGATATCCTTCTCTGTTACCTTCTTGATTTTTCAAATGTTGTGACTAAACATGACAATTATGATAACAACTAAGGTGTTAAGAAGAGTAAGGTCTTATCTGGAGTAGTACCTCCTAAGTTTACTGGCATCAAGAACACCTCAAAGCCTCTGATGACTAGTAGGGCTTAAGAGGTAGCATGGGTAGTACACTTCTTGGTTATTTTGCTAGATGATGCCAAGGAGGTTGACCCTCTTAGAACTTTGGTTTTATATATCGTTTTGTTTGTCATTTACTTAGTAGTTATTTTGTTGATCAAACTATATCACTTGTATTTTTTTTAGATCCAGAAGCATCATCACTTTAATCAATAGTAATAACATGGAAATTTTTTCTTTGATATTGCACTTCAAAACTTCCATTTTTTGTTGATAGACATTCTTTTTTTTTTGTTGATGTAGGATAATATTATTGTTATTACGGAGCACTCCTTTTTTATTGATATAGGACCCACTTTGCTTTTATTTAAAATAAAAATGCATCGAGATAGCACCTAGTCCCACACAATGTTGAGATTTGGATAGAAAGTGTTCACTTGTCACTTAATTACCTTGGGACACCTCGTGGAATACTTAGACATGTTTTAGAACGATTTTAGGAGTTGGATGAAAAACGAAGATAAGTAATCCCTAGTTAGCCAAGTTGACAACGATGTCACCCCATGATGTGGATCAAGGAAATTTTTGAACGACACCATGTAGGACGAGTAGTGGTGAAGGTGGGAGCGAGTGTGGATGAAGAAAAATGGATGATGTACCATGTCGTGACGAAAAATGCATGATGGACCATGTCGTGACCAACAAACAAGAAATTGGCATGTAAACTGGTCGATTGGTCAATGGTTAGTTAATGACTGACTAAATGGTCGGCTGGTCGATTTCCTGATCAACAGTGGCACCCAGTAGTGATGGCTAGTCAATTAGTCAGTTGGTCAACGGGACTTCATTGGTGATGATCGTGCTGAGCGATGGTCTGTCGATTACAATCCTTCAAGGTAGGGGTTCAGCGATTGGTGATCCTGCTCTACCATTGCAGTAATGTGTTCTTGGAATGACTCTGCCCAAACTCCAATACTTGTACTCTTTTGGTTACTTCAATTTTTCTAAGTGTTCTGAGGTGTTCCCAAGTCTTGAAATAAATTTTGAGAATCCAGTTTTTTTTTTTTAAATTCCCAAGTGTTGGGTGGTCTGATAATAAGGTTGTGTCTTGCTCTGTAGAGCCCGATATTTCCTAGCCCCCTTGTTCGCCAAAATTTCTCAGTGCGGCAAGTAATATGCATATTCTTGATGCCAATCTATACCTTTCATCTTTTTTGTAGAGGGAGTTAGGTGATTGATTGCTCTAATCATAAACTCAATATCTTTGAAAGTGTAATGTGACTTTGGTGGTCTTATCTGAGTTCCTGATTTCTAGTGGGTAAGTCCCTGGGTATGAAGGAGTTATTAACTCACTTCTTCGCATGGTAAGCTTATTCAAGAATAAATGCCAATATCCTGCACCCGAGTCTTGATGGGCATCAAAGGGGCTATGTTTCTTAATTTGTCTCTCACATAATACTTAGTTGATTCAAACATTGGTGGCATTGTTTGGATCCTAAATCATCGTTATTGTGGATTCTGAAAGAGTGGTATGTTCGCTTCATTTTCCATAAGGAGCAAGTGTATTGAGATAATGGTAAGGTTGAGAAAATCATGCAAATGTTTTGATCCTAGATCAACATTACTATAGGCACCGAAGTGGTTGTGCCCCCACTTCGTGTTCTACACAGAACTTAGTTTATTGAGACACTAATGGAATTTCCTATATCATGGATCATATTCATTGTGGGCACAAAATATATTGTGTGCCTGCTTCATTTTCTACCTAATATTTAGTACATTAAGACAATGATATGAAAAAGTATAGTATGGTAATGTCTAGATACTTGATGACATAGATGTGGGCATCGATGGGGTTTTATTCCTACTTCATTTTAAGCACAAGACTTAGTCCATTAAGAAATTGATGCTTTTTTTTTAATCCTAGACCACAGTATTTATAGGCACCAAAGTGTTGTTTCTCGCTTTATTTTCCGCACAAGACTTACTCAATTAAGATATAAGTGTGGGGAGGCATACCCTGCTTGGTTCTTAGTAAGACTTAATTGGCTCTGAACCTTAGGTAGGAGGTCCAACTATTCCCAAGCATGATTTTTATGGCATAATTCACATGAGGTCTTATACGAGGAATACCATCACATTGTTCTAGGAAAGGTGTTTCCTTCTTGTGTTGGTGTGTGGTTGAGTGGTGATATTTGCGGAGCCCCTATGGGCTAATGATCACTGCAAGATTTTTTTGAGGTGTGACCTTCTTGATCTAGTGCAAGATCCAGTGAAAATGTGCATTGAGCGCTTGTGGGGTGGTGATTACTGCATGGTTTTTGGAAAAGGAGTGATCTTTTTGATCTGGTGCAAAACTTAATGATGTTGTATATCAAGCCTACATGGAGTAAGGGTTACTGCATGGATTTGAGGGAAGATGTATCTTTCTTGATCCAGTGCATGATCGAATGATGTTATGCACCAAACCCACATGGGGTAGGGGTTACTTCATAGGCATGGGGAAAGATGTGTCCTCCTTGATCTATTATAGGCTTAGAGCTGCAGTTAAACCTGTTAAATAAATAATGGTCCAAAACCTCATCAGTCCTAAGCCCATATACCTCATCAAAAACCCTTACCTTTCTTCTTACATATATATATATATAAAAGTTCCTATAAGAAGATTGATGTTTTCGCCATAGGGCTTGCTGAAAAGAAAAGAAAAATCTGTAGTGGCTGAGAACAAAGAACAAAACAGCCGCTAGAAAAAATGGGAGAAATATATATTTTATTTTGGAGAGCAGCTACGAGAAGCTATAGAAGCTGAGAGACAGAGCTTCTATTTTTGTCTCAAACCACCAGTAGTCGCACGACCTCCACCCTCTTTCTGTCCGACGAGCACAACATTTTTTGACCACCAAAGTAGTTTCTTTGTCCCATACAGATCTGCTCTAGTGGCTTGCTAACGACACTGCTAATTTCTTCTTCCTCTGCAAACACCAGTTGGTTTCCACCATTCATGCAATCATCTGCTGTATAAACTACTATGTGGGATATATGTAAGTTTATGGTAATATTTGATTTAATAACAATTTTGTTAATTTATCTTACTATATATTACCAGTAAATTATAGAAAGATATTTTTTGGATGTATTTGTTTTATTGGTATATTTTGTGAATCTCTTTGAATATTGATGTTTGTATCTCCATTTGATTATTAATAGATTTTTCTCAATGTGTCGTCGTCAGTGGAGTACACTTTTTACATTGAATAGTTGTTAAATCATTATGTTCCATTTATTTTCTCATTGCTTACTATTTTGCTGTTACCTATTATTATATATTTGTACAACAAAAATTGGACTCAAACTTTGCTTCTACAAGTGTTAATTTATAATAAATTGGTATCAGATCATTAGGTTATTATGTTATTTATTAGAACTGATCAAGTTTGCTCTTTTGGATTTATTTTGAGCTTATGGTTATTTGATTGGTTTCATATTTTTTGGGTTATACTTCTGTTTATTTAATATTAGATTTTCTGTTATGGTAGCAAAATAGGAAATTGAGAAATTCAATGATAAGAATGACTTCAGTCTATGACAAACGAAGATGCGGGCCATATTAATTAAAGAAGGGATCGTTAAGACACTTGAAGGTAAAGATAAATTGTCAGAAAAATTGACTAATGAAGAAAAAGATGCATTGATGGAAAATGCTCTCAGTTCCATTCAGTTATCCTTATCAGATGAGGTACTATGAGAGGTTGGTGATGAGGAATCTTCTGCTGGGTTATAGCTTCATTTGGAGAATTTGTATATGACCAAGTCCTTGACAAGTTGGTTATATTTGAAGTAGCGTTTGTATACATTCAAAATGTCAGAAGGTACACCTTTACATGATCACCTTGATGAATTTACTAAAATTATTTGTGATCTAAAAAATGGTGGTGTTAAGATTAATGATGAGGATCAGACCTTAGTTATATTATGCTCTTTACCTTATCCATTTGATGGGCGAGACACTATTTCTTTGGAAGATGTTAAAGCAACTTTGAATTCTAGAGAGTTGAAGAAAAAAGTGTGTACAAGCAATAATGATAATAGCAATGATTTATTTATCAGAGGTAAAAATCAAGAAAAAGACACAAGCAATGATAGAAGAAAGTTTAGATCCAAATCTAGAAAAAGAAAAGATAAATGCAATTATTGCCGTCAAGAAGAGCATTAGAAAGTAAATTTTTTGAAACTCAAAGGTAAAGGAAAATCTATCACAATGTCTTCTGTTACTAATGATGTTGCTAGTGTATCAGATAGTTCTGGTTCCATTGGTGAAAATGTTCTATCAGTATCTATTGGTTCTCCTAGAGATGTTTGGATTCTTGATTCGGGTTACACTTACCATATATGCCCCAATAAAGACTGGTTTTCTTCTTATCTGTCTATTGATGAGGGTGTTGTCTTGATGGAAAACAATATGTCCTGCAAGGTTGTTGGTATTGGTACTGTCTGAATTAAGATCCACGATAGTATTGTTAGAAATTTGAAAGATGTTCGCCATATTCTAGATTTGAAAAAGAACTTGATATCTTTGGGTACTCTTGATTCACAAGGCTACAAGTATGTAGCTGAAGGTGGAGTTTTAAGAGTTAGTAAGGGTGTTCTCGTTGTTAATAAAGGACAATTATCGCCTGGTCTCTATATGCTTCAAGGTAGCACTTTTATTGTAAGTGTTTTAGTTTCGTCATCATTAGATCAAGATTCAGATACTACTCAATTATGTCATATGAGGCTAGGGCATATAAGTGAGGCAGGGATGTCTATTTTGAGAAAATAGGATTTTCTTGGTGGTCAGAAAATTGGGAAGCATGATTTTTATGAGCATTGTGCCTATGGAAACCATCGCAGGGTTAAGTTCAGTACAACCATCCATAAAATGAAATTTACTATTGATTATATTCATTCAGGTCTTTGGGGTCCTTCTCGTGTTATGTCTAAGGGTGGTTCCCGGTATATGTTGAATTTTATTGATGACTTCTCTCGTCATATTTTAGTGTATTTTCTGAAGAACAAGAATGACGCGTTCTCAAAATTTGTAAAATTCAAGGCTTGTATAGAAAATCAAACAAGAAAGAAAATCAAGCATTTGAGAACTGATAATGATTTGGAATTTTATGAAAGTCAGTTTAATGAGTTATGTGAAAGAAATGGCATAGTGAGACACCACATTGTGTGTCATACACCACAGTAAAATTGAGAAGTAAAACATATGAATAGGACTCTCTTAGAAAGAGCTCATTGTACCTTATTTCAATCTAACTTGGATAAATCCTTCTAGGCTAAAGCTTGTAACCATGCATGTTATTTGGTGAATAAGTCTCCATCAACTACAATTGAGTTGAAGACTCCATTTGAGGTATTCGTTAGTACTCCTGGTAATTATTCTGATTTGAAAGTTTTTGGTTGTCCTGCTTATGCTTATGTTAATAATGGTAAACTTGAGCCTAGGGCATTGAAATGCGTATTTTTAGGGTATCATTCTGGGGTGAAGGGTAATAGATTATGGTGTGTTGAACCCAAGTCACCTAAATTTTTTATTATTGGAGATGTTAAGTTTGATGAGTTTTCCATGTTGGAAAAGAAAAAAAAGGAGTCTATAGATGAGATAGATGATTTTGCTCATGATAAAGCAGAAGAGTAACATGAGTAACCATATAGTATCACTATGGGCAAAGGAATAAGAGAGATTCAACGCCATCAGAGGTACGTAGATGCAAACTTAGTTTCTTTTGCATTGTCTATGATAGAGTCTATTGAGGTGCATGAACCTTCTAGTTATCATAAAGCTGTCATTTGTGATGAATCTGTTCAGTGGTTGGATGCTATGAATGAAGAGATTGAATCACTTCATAAGAATTATACTTGGAAATTGGTGAAACCGCCTAAGTCCAAAAGATTGCTGGAAACAAATGGGTCTTCAAGAAAAAAGAAGTATATTTGAGGTTAAAATAGCTAGGTTCAAGGCACGTGTTGTTGCAAAGGGTATTGATTTCAATGAAGTATTTTCACCTATTGTGAAACATAGCTCTATTCATGTGTTACTTGCTATGGTTGCATTTTTTGACATGGAAATAGAACAGCTTGATGTCAAGACAGCCTTCTTATATGGCGAGCTTGAGGAACAAATATATATGCATTAACCAGAGGGGTTTATTGTTCCTGGTTAGGAAGATCATGTTTGTTTATTGAAAATGTCTTTATATGGGTTGAAGAAATCCCTTAGACAGTTCTATAAATGGTTTGACTCTTTTATGATTGATCATGGTTACTCTAAGAATGATTCTGATAGTTGTGTTTATCATAAAAGATTTTATGATGGTTTATCTCTCTATTTGTTGCTTTATGTTAATGATATGCTTATTGCTTCTAAGAATAAGTTTGAGATTCATAAATTAAAGTCTTAACTTAGTGGTGAGTTTGAGATGAAATATTTGGGTGTCACGAAGAAATTTTTGGGTATGAAAATTTACAGGGATAGATAAACGAACAAGCTTTATTTGACTCAAAAATGTTATATTTAAAAAGTTTTTGAATGTTTTGGTATGAAATAGTCTAAACCTGTGAGTACACCGTTAGCTACGCATTTCAAGATTTTTTTGGATTTGTCACCATAGTCAGAAAAAGAAGAGCAATACATGTCTCAGGTTCCATACGCTAGTGACATTGGTAGTTTGATGTACGATATGGTTTGTACTCGTCTAGACATTTCACATGCAGTTAATGTTGTCAGGAGATATATAGGTAATCCTGCTAAAGGTCATTGGCAAGTAGTGAAATTGATACTTTGGTTTTGAAAGGTACATCTAATTTTGGTTTGGTATATAATGGAAGTTCTAATACCAGTTGTAGTGTTATTAGTTATATGGACTCTGATTATGCTGGTGATTTAGATAGAAGAAGATCTTTTACAGGTTATGTCTTCACTCTTTCTCATTGTTCCATTAGTTGGAAATCTACTTTATTGTCTACAGTTGCTTTGTCTACGACAGAGGTAGAATATATGGCAACAGTTGAAGCAATGAAAGAAGCCATTTGACTTAGAGGTTTGGTTTGTGATTTGGCTTTATAGTAGGATACTTATGTTTTATTTTGTGATAGTCAAAGTGTGATACACTTAACCAAGAATACTTTGTATCATGAAAGAACTAAACATATTGATGTTAGATATCACTTCGTTCGTGACATTGTCTCTCAGGATGCTATTGTTGTTAATAAGATTCACTACAGAGAATCTAACTGATATGTTAACCAAACCAGTTTCATTGAACAAGTTCAAGCATTGTTTGGACTTGATTGGGGTTTGCAGAAGATGATCATCCATCGAGGCTTTAGATGATGGTTATTTGGTAATTTGAGGAATTTCATATTTGAAGAACATGTTTCTGTTTTGAGCCAAGGTAGAGATTTGTTAAATAAATAATGGCCTAAAACCTCATCATCCCAAAGCCTATATACCTCATTAGAAACCCTTGTATTTCTTTTTACATATATATATATATAGAAGTTCTTGTAAGAAGATTGAAGCTGCCGCCAGAGAGCTTGCTAAAAAGAAAAGAAAAATCTGCTGTGGTTGAGAACAGAGAAAAAGCAGCCGCTAGAAAAACTGGGAGACAAATATATTTTTGTTTTGAAGAGCAGCTGCGAGAAGTTGTAGAAGCCGAGAGATAGAGTTTCTATTTTCATCTCAAACCACTAGCAGTCACACGACCTCCACCCTCCTTCGAACCTCTCCTCCTATCAGACGAGCACAATTTTTTCTGACCACGAAAGCAGTTTCTGCGTCCATCACAGATTCGTTCTAGTGGCTTGCTAACGACACTCTTAATTTCTTCTTCCTTTGTCAACACTAGTTGCTTGCCACCATTCATGCAATCGTCTACAATATAAACTGTTTGGTGGGATATATATAAGTTTAAGGTAAAATTTGATTTAATAGCAAGTTTGTTAATTTATCTTGCTATATATTACCAGTAAATTAGAGTGAGACATTTTCTGGATGTATTTGTTTTATTGGTATATTTTGTGAAGCTCTTTTAACATTAATGTTTGTATCTTCATTTGATTATTAGTGATTTTTTTCTCGATGTGACTTCGTCAATGGAGTACACTTTTTACATTAAAAAGTTTAACTAATTGAATTATTATGTTCTATTTATTTTCTAATTATTTATTATTTTATTATTATTTATTATTATATATTTATATAATCAAAATTTTCCCTGAATTTTTCTTCCACGAACGTTAATTTATAACAAAATCGGAGTGTAAGAACTCTCATTAGAAATACTTTTGCTTATTCTTATCTCAAGGTTTTCTTCCACGAAAGTTAATTTATAACAAAATCTGAGTGTAAGAACTCTCATTAGAAATACTTTTGCTTATTCTTATCTCAAGGTGTGTGCTTTCTGATTCTATGTATTTTATATACCGAGAGCATAACACTTAGATGTGAACAGTAGATTAAGTTCATAAGTGGCATGGTGGATACATTGTTTTATTCATTTTCTATTTTCAATACCAAAATTCTATTTATTTTATTATTTTTTCTTTCGTTAATATTTAATATTTTAATTATCATTAATTTTTTTTAGATAATTAATTATCCATGTTTTAATTATATTACAATTTACACATTTTTTATAGGAGTAATGCATTAACGTTTTACGTGCCATTTCAGGATAGGACAATATCCAAAAGGAATATTTCTAATGTAAGATGTATGTTATCGTTTAAATTAATTAATATCTTATATACTGGGAAAAAAATTTAATGAGAGATACTAGATCTCCACCATAATCGGTGAGATACATATATCCACAGTTACCGATACTGCCAAAACCTCCTCCGTACCTCTGTAAATAATTAACGAAACTTTTTCATTCCCCACACATTTGAAATATGACCTAGCATTAGAGCGTTTAGCAGACACTACACCGGCCGATGCCAAGTATACAATTTTGCAAGAATCATGGAAAGCATAAAGTAATTGATAACAACTCATTAGATCAATCAAAAAAGAAGAAGATAACAATTCATTAGAACATACATTATTCTTGAAAATCGATCAACCATCACTCATCTCGATTTGCTACCTGTAACAGGTGCAAACACGTAATTAATTAATGATTTTGTTCTGAAATTGTCCCATGAAGTAAGAAAACATGAGAAGCACTAATAAATGGCAATTCATAAAAAGACAGATGGTTATAATCATCCATCCATATGTGGACTCCAGTTGATACATGATTAAATCACAACCACCAAATCATCATCCATGCTCCTAAAGTTATTGTATAATTGGACCCATCTATAGATAAATTATTAGTAATATGTCAAATGGGACATGAACTTAGAAATAGCTATTGCTTCTCTACATGTACTCTCACTTTACTAATGGACTATATACAATTAGAAAACTTTAAGACCATGAAGGACAGTAAATGATTAATGGTGAAAAGTCCTAAAAAACAGGATTCTTACACATTATGAAGGAAAGGGGGGTGGAGTGTTTTTTACCTTACAATAGCTATGTAATTGTTTGACTGAGAACAATACCTGGAATTGCCAGCAAAGAAACTGATTCAGATGCAGTTTCGAGGTCATCACTGGTTATAATTATTGCAGTAGCTGACATGTTATTTCTATCCGATTTGTTGATCTTGGTATCAAGCTCTGGATGAATCTTTTTCTTCAGCATCCTCCTCATCAGCTATAAGGCATTACAAATTAATAAGCTTCTTCCTAATTAGAATATGCAAATGTAAATGAGAGCAATGTCAAGATTGTTTATTGCTTTGCTAACTACTTAACAGTAACTGAAAAATGGCATCGACTTTCGTACGGAGCAATTCAAAATTGATACCTTTTAACGATCCATATTTTTATTTTGATAATATTTTTTATTCTTATTTTTAACTAAAATACATCAAATGTTAATGAGATACCTTTTATATAGCTACTTAGTGAGCAAATTAGAAAAATCTCACATTGGTTAGGAATGAATATGAGTGTTGGTTTTAGAGCTATAAATAAAACCATGCTTCAACATTTGTAAAACATCCTAAAATTTATAAATTTTTTTCTCTTTTGTATGGGTAATTGATTAGGTTAATTTTGCTCAATTAGTTGTAATTTTGGAGTTCATCTATTTAGAGATAGTGAAAGTGGTCGCCCGAGAACCTAGATAACATTTATACCAAACCTTGTTAAATTTCTGGTGTTATTATTATTTTGCTTTAATTTCTGTTTTAATATCTACTTTAGTTTATTTTAACATTATATTTTCAATAGCATTATTTTGTCGGGTTAGTTTGAGTTCTATTCATTTAAATCATAAGTGAATAGTAACTACTTAAAATATGAAAAATATACCAATTTTTTCCAACAATTGGTATCAAAGCCGAAGGTTTCTACCTAGACATTTGTTTTTATTCTGTTTGTTTGCTATTGGAATATAGTTGCTAATTGTTGTAATTTGAAGAAATGGTAGAAGAAAAATTTCTTTCAAACAAAGGCCAATCATCCACGTTAGGCAGAACAATGGTGATGAATGCATGGTTCGAGGTGGAGAAGTTGGATGGAACTGGTCATTTCAGCATGTGGCAAGGCAAAGTTCTAGATGCTTTGTTTCAACAAGGTCTAGACATCGCCATTGAAGAGGAGAAACCAAATGGAGTAGATGAAGTAGAGTGGAAAAATATCAACCAAGTGGCATGTGGTGCAATCTGTTCGTGTCTCTCAAGAGAACAAAAATACATGTTTATGAAGGAGACATCCACAAGTAAGTTGTGGAAGGCGTTGGAGAACAAGTTCATGAAGAAGAGTGGGCAAAATCGGCTCTATTTGAAGAAGAAGTTGTTCTGTTTTGAATACCTTTTAGGTACTACAATAAACGACCACATTACTATTTTTAATCAATTAGTAGCAGATTTGTTAAATATGGATGAAAATTTTAAAGATGAAGATTTAGCCTTGATGTTGTTAGCTTCCTTTCTTGATGAGTTTGATTACCTTATTACAAGCTTACTCATTGGGAAGGATAAAATTTCTTTTGAGGAAGTTTGCACTGCTTTGTATATTTATGAAATTAGAAAAAAAGATAAAAAAGAAAGTAGGAATGAAGTTTTAGAGGCACTGTCTATAAGAGGACATTCGCAAACACAACATAAAGGAAAGAGATGTAGATCTTTGTCAAAAGGAAGGCTTGGTAAAGATGAATGTGCCTTTTTTCATGAGAAAGGCCATTGGAGGAAAAATTGTCCGAATCTACAGAAGAAAGGAAAAGTTGTGCAGTTTAATGCATGTGTAGTTAAAAGTAATTCAAATTCAGATTTTGCATTAGTTGGTTCGTTAACAGCATCCCATCCTTGTGATTGGATTTTTGATTTAACGTGTACCTTCCATATGTCTCCTAACAAGGAGTGGTTCTTTAACTTTGAAGAACTAGACGGTGGAGTTTTTTTCATTGGCAATGATTATCCATGCAAAGTTTTGGGGATTGGTACAATTTGTTTGAAGAATCAAGATGGTTCAACCAGGGTCTTGGCGGATGTTCATTATGTTCTAGATATGAAAAAGAATCTCATTGCTGTGGGAGTCTTAGAATCAAAAGGCTTCACTATGACCATACAAAATGGGGCATTGAAGGTTACTTCTGGAGTACTTGTGACGATGAAAGGTGTTCAGAAGAATAACTTGTACTACTACATTGGTAGTACGGTTATTGGGACAGCATCAATAGTAGTTTGAGAGGAAGAAAGAGATTTAGAAACTACCAAGCTATGGCATATGCGTTTGGGACATGCTGATGAAAAAGCTTTACAGATTCAGCTAAGCAAGGCCTATTAAAAGATGCGAGAACTGACAAGTTGGAATTTTTTGAGCATTGTGTATTATGGAAGCAGAAAAGAGTAAGCTTTGGCACTGCTCTCCATAATACAAAGGACATTTTGGATTACATCCATAGGGGCTAACAAGAACTCCATCCATAAGTGATAAACATTATTATGTCACTTTTGTTGATGACTTCTCCAGAAGAGTTTAGGTGTATCTCATGAAGAAAAAGGATGTAGTGTTGGGAATTTTTCTCAAGTGGAAGAAGATGATCGAGACTCAAACTGGTAAAAAGATCAAGCATCTGAGGTCTGATAATGGCACTGAGTACACAAACGATTCATTTATGAAAGTTTGTGAAAAAGAAGGGATAGTGCGACACTTCACTATTCAAAAAACACCACAATAGAACGGAGTTGCAGAACGTATGAACCAGACTTTGCTGGAAAAGGTTTGGTATATGTTGTCAAATGCTGGGTTAGGCAAGCAGTATTGGGCTGAGGTTGTGACATATGTATGCCATCTCGTCAACCGTCTACCATTGTTTGCTCTTGAAGGCAAAACTCCTATGGAGGTATGGTCTGGAAAACATGCTAGAGATTACGATTTCTTACATGTGTTTGGTTCAATTGCATACTACCATGTAACAGAATCAAAGTTGGACCCAAGAGCCAAGAAAGCTATTTTTTTGGGGATCCCTTCTAGTTCTAAAGGGTATTGACTATAGTGCCTTGAAATGAAAAGGATAATCTTTAGCAGAGATGTTACCTTTGATGAATCTGTCTTGTTGAGAAAGGTAACTAAGAAGATTGATGGCACTTTAGAGCAGGTGAAGAAATCTCCAAGTTAGTGAAGATAAGACAGAAGCTGATCCTCCATTGACAGAAGATGAATAAGATGAAGAGGTTTTAACCCAAGAACCTCCATAGTAATAAGAAGAAACTGCAATTGATAGGCCACAACGACAAAATGTCAAGGTGCCTGCTCGATACAAGGATTTTGAAGACCTACCTGTTCAGTTTAAGAATACGATGGCCTATACACTTTCAATTGTGCATGATGATATTCCTTCCATATATAAAGAAGTAATTAGAAGCCCTAAAGTTGAAAGATGGAAGGAAGCCATGGATGAAAAACTTTTGTCCCTTCAGAAGAATAAAACATGGAAGTTGACACAACTACCTAAGGAGAAGAAGGAAATTGGCTACAAATGGGTGTATGCAAAGAAAAAGGGATTTCCTAACAAAGATGGTATTCGTTACAAGGAAAGGTTAGTGGCTAAGGGTTACGCTCAGAAGGAAGGAATCAATTATAATGAAGTATTTTCTCCAGTTGTAAAACATTCCTCCATTAGAATTTTGTTGGCCTTGGTAGTACAGTTCGATTTGGAACTAGTTTAACTTGATGTGAAAACCACGTTTCTACATGGTGACTTAGAAGAGGAAATCTATATGTCTCAACGAGAAGGGTTTAATGTTACTGGTAAAGAGAATTGGGTTTGTAAGTTAAACAAATCATTGTATAGATTGAAGCAATCTCTAAGGCAATGGAATAATTGATTTGATCAGTTTATTTTGCAGCAGAAGTACACCAGAAGCACACATAATCATTGTGTATATTTTCGCAAGCTATAAGAAGAGTCTTTCATCTATCTCCTATTGTACGTCGATGATATATTGATTGCATCGATGAGCCAAACAAAAATTGAGAAGTTGAAGGCTCAACTAAGTCAGGAGTTAGAGATGAAAGATTTGGGAGAAGCCAAGAAAATTCTCAGTATGGAGATAAGTAGAGATAGGAAGAAAGGGAAGCTTAATTTGACCCAGAGTCAATATTTGAAGAGGATACTGCAATGTTTTGGTATGAATGAACAAACAAAATGTGTAAGTACTCCGCTAGTTCCTCAATTCAAGCTTAGTGCTCAATTATCCCCTAAGAATGATGCAGAACGAGAATATATGGCAAAGGTATCATATGCAAATGTGGTTGGTAGCTTGATGTATGCAATGGTGTGTACAAGACCTGACATTTCACATACGGTTGGTGTTGTAAATAGGTACATGCATGATCCTGGTAAAAGACATTGGTTGGCTATGAAATGCATTTTACGGTATATTATAAATATTGTAGATGTTGGTTTAGTGTTTCAGCAGGATAATACCGTTGGTCAATATACAGTCGAATATTGTGATTTCGACTATGCAGGAGATTTAGAGAAGCGTCAGTCAACTACTGGTTATGTGTTTACTCTTGCTAAAGCACTAATAAGTTGGAAGTCTACCTTGTAGTCCACAGTTGCTATGTCTACTACAGAGGCAAAGTATATGGCAGTTACAGAGGTTGTGAATGAAGCTATTTGGTTACGAGGTTTGCTTGAAGACTTGGGAGTTGGTCAAAAACATATTAAGGTGTTTTGTGATAGTCAGAGTTCTATTCATTTAGCAAAGAACCAAGTCTACCATGCACGTATAAAACACATTGATGTTCGTTATCATTTTGTGAGAAAAATTATTGAAGAAAGTGGAGTACTTGTTCAGAAGATCGGTACTACAGAGAATCCCACAGATATGATAACCAAGGTGGTAACAACAATCAAATTCAAACATTTTCTAGACTTGATTAACATATTGCAAATTTTAATTGACACTAGCGTCGCTGATCTAGTGATTGAAGAAATAATTTAAGAATCACTAAGTCGCTAAGGTAGAGATTTGTTATATAGCTCCTTAGTGAGCAAATTAGAAAAGTTTCACATTGGTTAGGATTGAAGTTGAGTGTTGGATTTGGGGCTATAAATAAAACCTTCTTTCATCATTTGTAAAATATCCCAAAATTTGTAAATCTTCTTCTCTTTTGTAAAGGTAATTATTTAGTTTAATTTTGCACAATTAGTTATAATTTTAGAGTTCATCCATTTGGAAATAGTGAAAGTGGTCGCCCGAGGACCTAGGTAACATTTATACCAAACCTCGTTAAATTTCTGGTATTATTATTTTTTTGCTTTAATTTTTGTTTTAATAAGTACTTTAGTTTATTTTAGTATTATATTTCTAATAGCATTATATTTCTAATATTATTATTTTGTCGGATTAGTTTGAATTCTATTAATTTAAATGATAAGTAAATAGTAACTATTTAGAATAGGAAAAATATACTCGATTTTTCCAACAATAACTTAAAGGTAACATTACTGTTGAAATTGACTAAAATGTTTACTAATAACCTAAATAGGTATATTTGATGTGATCTAGTTAAGAATATGAGTCAAAATGGATATCAAAACAAGAATAAGAATAATGGAGAGGTAGTAGCCCTACATGATATTGCAAGTTAAAATAGAAAGACTTTTTTTTACATATTTTGAATAAGATAGTTTATATAAAGAAATTAAGGAGAAGATATACATAGAACTACTTACTGTCTGCATATTCTTTTTTGGGCTTGAATCATTTTTGAGTCGAGGAATGAGTTTTTTGACAAATGAGAGATTGTTTTTTCTTTCAAACTTGACTTTCTTGATATAACCAGACATAGGTTTTCCAGAATCTAGCTTCATTTGAAAATCAGAATCAGCCAAGAATAAGTCAGCAAGCGTAGTCCTTTGAGTTTTCTTCTTTCCATCAATTTTAACAGTAGTATCTTGCGCAATATCAGTGTCAGCAGCAGACGCCATTAATATTTGGGTCAATGGAAGGTAATTCGATATTAACGGGTTTGCTTCTTCATCATCGATATTGTTATTTCCACTTTCATATTCATCATCTGTTCCATGAAGTGAGTTCCCTTGGCTGTTCATCTCTTCATTATTATTATCTTCCTCACTTTCTAAAACCAGGTATTCAATTTGCTGGTTGAATGGTTTCAATGGATGAAAACCAAAAGTGCCAATTGTCAAAATGCCATCTTCCCAAACATTATCATGCCTCTCAACAAGGGCAACCTCATCGAGTGTGTCCTTGACAGTATTAATCTTTTCTGTTTCACTCTTCTCCACATTTTGAACCGAAGCTAAAAATTTCCTTGGAATATTAGCAAAAAGAAGAAGGAAAAAAAAAAAAGAAGACTTCTGGAACATTTTTTCATTCAAAAACAAGTAATACATGTACAAGCTAACTACACTGGAATTGGAACCTATTTAAGAATGATGGCAGTACTTGCCAACTTATATTTAAGAGCATTAGAATTGACAAACTTTTAATCTTTAAAACAATATCATTTTCCTTAAAACATATTCATGAGGGACAAAGAGATCATACCCATAAGTATGTTAGGATGAAACCTTTTGTGAACCCAGTTGAAGATCTGTCACACAAAGAAGAAAACATTTGTAATCATAAAAAGATTAAAGAGATTAACGAAATGTGAGTTGGACTATATGTATAAGATCAGGGTATAAATTAGGAGAATACTAAAATTTTGTAACGTGGTACATGACTAGCTTCTTAACTTACCTTCATGTTTTCTCAAAATGAATTAATGTAGCGTCAAAGCAAACGCGAAAGGCAAAAGGCAAAGCAAGTAAGAGTTGAGGGATGGAAAGCATGAAATAGAACAACTAAAAGTGAAGGGTCAGATGGGGATCGGTAGTACCCTAGATAATGCATTTGTAGCTTGTCACGTCATATTATAATGTTGTGTTTTAATATTTTAATTTAAGTATTAGTCACCTTTTTTAATCATTTCCAATAATTTTGGTTCCTTTTTGGTCAAAATTTATCACAAATAGCATTCCATGACAAATTTAATAAAAATATTTGTAAAAATTTAAGATAAAGAAAAAGACAATAAAAAAAATTAGAATTATATTTGGTATTAGATAAAAAAAATTAAAAAACAAAGTAGTACTTATTATTGAATAAAAAAAGTCAATTTCATCTTAACAAAACAAAAGTGTATGAATTGACTTTTTTAGCCTTATAATTAACTTAAATTTCTTGTTATTATTTTTTAATAAAATTTTAGGTAATGAAAAATTTGTGGTAATAATATTTTGAAAATACAACAAAAATAACATTTTTAAAACTGTAACTATAAAAGTAATACCCCATTTTATCCACCTCATATATTTTTAATGTTAAAAAAACTTATCACATCATTTTATTTTAAACGTAACTAAGATCATTTAGACTCGTTTAATATTGAATGTCGTTTAATTAGATTTTTTTTCAATATTATTAGAGTGTTATTTTTGTTGTTATAAATTTTAAGAGTTTTAATTTTTTGTAATTTTCTTAATATTTTTACTCTACAATCACAATAATTAATATTTTGATAATGTATTTTTTTAAAGGAAGAAAAACCTCATATGGAGTGATGACGTGCGACATTATAAAAAACATATCTATTTTATGTTAGTAGAAAAAGTATCCCTCGCAAGTCCAAACCATGCATCTCACTCTCAAACGAGATAATACTAATTCCTTTCATTCAACCTATTTACAATGTCTCATGATGGATAATATTATTATTCTATTAACACATAAATATGAATAATAAATTTGAACTATTCTAATTTTTTCTTTGAGTTTAGTAGTTAATATATTAGTATTTATTCATGATCCATGTTAATAAAATATTTTATTTTAATATCCTAATTTAATTATTAATACTTTTTATCCATTAATTTTTTTATTATCTGTTTAATCTTTCTTGGATTTCTATAAATAACCTTGATATAGATGATATATAGTTAACTTAATTTAATAAATAAAAAAGAATAAATATTATTTAAAAATAGCTCAAAATTATGTTAATATTTAAATTAAAATATTAAAATACATGAAATATTGAGATAAATTTAAAGTAGCCGGCCAGTTGGATGGAATATTAATAAAAGGAAACCTGTTAAAAACATAAGGGGACCATGTTTCACGGGTGCATGCCATGTTTGAGTAGCCATTGTGTTGGGTCTATCTGGCTTGATCGATGTGCCGAAATTCTTGAAATGATATGCACTGCTTTAGTGACGACCATTAATTCTTGATTTAATAAGCATCAAATTGTTCCTTCATATTGAATTTCATTCTATAAATGAATGATATAACAAAAAAGAATATATATATATATATATATATATAGAGAGAGAGAGAGAGAGAGCTGTCGTAGGTTATTGGATGAAAACATTAATAAAATACATTTTTCTTCCTAACCTTAACTATTTATCAAGGAGTTAGCGATCCAATTTGGTCGAAAAGTACACATACCATTTGTTCTATGATTTCCATACTACTTATGGCATCACCAATATACAATTAGGAGTATCAATTGTGTTATCTCTAGTGTCGTTCCTGATCCTATATTAATTTACACAATAAATATTTTATATAATTTCTATCAAGTAAAGTAAATTATTTATAATAATAAAAATAATAAGATTATTAAATTTATAAAATAATTAATAATAAATTATAATCCAATTTTGTTTTTATCATGTAATAACCGTGTTGAAGTGGTTTCAAGATTACAACCATTAAATATAATCATTTATGGAATCAAATAATTCATCAGAAATAATTCATCTATCAAAACCATCCTAATTAGTTTATAAATTAATACAATAGGAACACATATTTAATATAATTTAATTACATGATATAATTTTTTTATTATAAAATTCGTTATTTACAATAAAATATTAAATACAAGTTCAAATTATTAAAACTATGATAATTTATTAATTTTATATTGTCAATTATATCTATACATGTCGACTATATATCATCTATATAAATTAGAATAATAAGTCACTATATTGAAAGACTATAGAATTAGAGAGGGTCGCATTATGACTCTTACGTGACATTTGGTTCACAGAATATGATCATAATCGGAATGGATGAGAATGAAATGAAAACAATTTTGTTTGATTTGATCACTAGAATCAAAGAAGGAATCAATATTACAGTTTTTGGTTTACAACTTGAATAAATTAGAAAACACTATATATTACCTGAATATCCCTATATTCAGTAAAATTTAAATAATATCATTTAATTATTATTTTTTTGTCACACAAAATACATTATTTAAATCATTATTTTTTTAAATAATTATTACTTAAAAAGAAAATATATTATTAAAATTATTATTTTTTTCTAAATAGGATTGAGGATTTTGAAGTTTGGGATTTGGGATTTGGGATTTGGGATTTAGAGTTATATTAATTTGTGGTTAATGTTTAGGGTTAAAATCATTATTTTTCTAAATAGGGTTTAGTGTTTTAGGATTTGGGATTTAGGATTTAGGATTTTAGGATTTAAGATTTGGGGTTTACGGTTTAGGGTTTATGATTTTGGGATTAGGGATTAAGGATTAGGGATTTAGGGTTTGGGGTTTAAGGTTATATTTGTATGTTAAGGTTTATGATTAAAATTATTATTTTTCTAATATGGTTTAGGGATTAGGGATTAGGGATTTAGGGTTTGGGGTTTAGGGTTATATTTGTAGGTTAAGGTTTATGATTAAAATTATTATTTTTCTAATATGGTTTAGGGTTTTGGGTTATATTTATGGGTTAAAGTTTAGGACTAAAATTATTATTTTTCTAAATAGGATTTTGGGATTTAGGATTTAGGATTTGAGGTTTAGGGTTTAGGTTTTTGGGATTTAGGGTTTGGGGTTTAAGGTTTTGGGATTTAGGTTTTGGGTTTTGGGTTATATTTGGGGTTGGGGTAAAATTGGAAAAATATTTGAGTGGGAATGGAATCATGAGTCCTTAAGTAGGGAGGATGAATTCTGATTCCTTCTCGTTTAAAAATTGATTTCATTCAAATCCTATTTTTCAACCCAACCAAATACAAAAATGAAAGGAATCAATTTTGATTCCATTCCATTCCATCCAACCAAACATAGCATTAATGAAACCATAACACATTAGTCATTTCCCCTCTCTTTTCCTCCCCTCCACCAAACCCTCTCAACTAAACCCAGCCTACCCACCCAAACGCCCTTGTTACCACCATAAACAAGATAACTATTTTGTAAAAGACTATTTTAATATGGAGATATTTTTCTCAAGCGAAACGAGGCTTAAGCCTCTAATTTTAACTTAAAACTTTAAAAAAGTTAAATAAAAGAAATTATTTAGAATAGGTATGAAAATAATAATATAATACATAAAGTAAATCATTTAAGGTTGTAGCTCTATTTTTCAAATGTAATTTTGTAGCTAGCATAGGCATAAACTATAGAAGTAGGACACAAAAATGAAGTTAAACAAAAATAGTTGAACAATGGGTGTAAAGAAGGTGTATTTATAGCCTTCAAAGAAAAGGAAAAAGAAATAAAAATTTAAATATTCAAATACAAAGAAAAGTTGGTTGAATAGGTGGAACTTAGTAAATGCCACATTTAATAGCGTGGAAAATGAGAAGTAGAGGAAGTCCAAAGAATATAAATGAAATAATCTTAATTGTGTTTGTTTATAACATTATGATATTCTTCTTTTTTATTTTTATTAATTTTAACTCTCTATCTTTTCTATATATTAATGAAATCAAATCAAGATTTTGTAAGTAATTCATGAAACGAATATTTTGAAGCTACAACCTTATCTCGACATAAAAAACTTAAGGTATACACCTCATACTAAAAAGATACAAGTCTTATTTTACCACATCAGACTATAATAGAATTAGAACCTTTTTTTAAGCCTCGAGTCCAGTCTTAAAATAACATTTTATAATAAATTTCGTGGTGCCTAAAACACAACACTCGCTCCTAACTACTACCTAAAACATGACACCCACCTGCAAAATTATTTCCCTAACACAAAAACCACACATATTAGCTCATAAATGTTGTGATTTTTTACCATCGCACCCCTCCCAACAAGAAATCGACATCATCTATTACAATTTCTATTCAAAACACACTTAGTCGCTCATATCAAAGTCCATATTCGTGCCTCCATATCTGACTTTCAATTCGTGACCATCTATGGTCGTATCTTCGGTGGTCATCGTGAATTACCATGCCTACAATTTCATGATCCTTTTTTATGCATGTGGTGCCCTTGTTGATGCATTGTTTATGATGCATCTTTGCTAGTCTCTAAAATCCTTGGTTGCTATAGTTTTCCAATAAGATGTATCTTGGGCACATCATATTTTAAGCTCAATTTGATCCTTCTTATCTCCTTTATTAAGCTTATGGATTCCCTATTACTTGTTTGCCTAACTTATTAGTAATCATTTGTGATTGTGATGTTGATCCTTTATATTCTATCGTGATTGACCCTTTATCACTTGCTTATACTAATATTAGTATTGTTGTTTCCTCCATCATGATAACTATGAATGAAAATTCCACTATTTAGATGAGAACATTTAAACTCAATGAATCTAATTATTTGCATTGGGCTTATGTAGTTGTGATATTTTTGGAAGCTAAAGACAAAGATAGTAAATTTATTGATGATCTATCGGTAGGTAACAAACCAGAAGAATTCAAAAATTAGAAAAAGAAAGACATTCTATGGTCCATAATTTGTTATGGAATAGTATGAAATATTATGTTAGGACGTATGTCAAGGATATCTAAAAATAATCCCAAGTATTTCTAGATAGCATAAGCATGCATCTATTACATGTATGTAGCCACCAACTACAAGTTGTGCATGTCCACTATATTTGTCCACTATACTTGCTATGCATACCCACTACATTCCATGTTATGTCAAGTGTAGCTGCTTCATGTTGATCCAAGTGTAATGATATCATGTGTGTCATGCTAAGTGTAAAATTGTTGTGTCCATATGTCTACTGCCTCTTAAGTTGTTTCTATTTTGTTTACACCTTTTGTATGTATTTAAACATGATGAATAGAAAGAAAAAGGTAGAGAATTATAAACTAAAAACCACCCTTCTTACAATCTATTTATTCTTCTCTAATTAGGACCTATTAATTGGTATCAGAGATAAAATAAATGGAAAGAAACCGAGAGCGAATCAAGAATCTAGAAGCTAGTTTAGGAGGCTTGCAAGACAGCTTCACATGATTGGAATTGGTAATAAATGATAAGATATATCAACTTGAGGAAACCATAAACAAAATTTCAGATATCTTGATACATAAACAAGACACTCCTTCAAAAACTGGAAGCGACCCATATGTAAGTCAGTCTTCTAATGGCCAAAATCACGAACCAAGAGATGAAACTCGAAGCAATAGTGAGGAAGGAAGGCCACCATTTATTTCTAAGTTATCCAAATTGGAGTTTCCTTGGTACTTAGGAAATAATCCTACCGAATGGCTTACTAGAGTAGAGAAATTATTCGAATATCAAGGAAAATTAGAAGTGCAAAGGGTTTCACCAGCTTCCTTTCATCTTGAAGATGAGGCAAACCAATGGTGGCAGTGGCTATGTCATGCTTACAAATAGTAAGGCAGAGGGGTTACATGGGAATTGTTTATAATGAAGCTATGGGTATGCTTTGGGCCTACCGACTGTGAAAACTCTCATAAAGCTCTATCAAAGATCAGAAAAGTTGGCTCTTTGAGCAACTACAAAAAGGAGTTCGAAAGATTAGGTAATTGAGTGAGATGATCAGCTAAACCAGAACTAGTAACCAGAACATTGATTAAAATAGTAGATATGGGAGGACTTAAAGCAAAAATAGTAGATAAAATTTGCATGATTAAAACCAGAACATTGAAAGAAGCCACTAGCTTTTCTCGAATGTGAGATGATCAGCTAAACCTTCAATGAAAAATCAATATACTACATGTTCAAGCTTCAACTGAACTAGTAACCATAACAACCTTTAAACCATCAACACGATAAAACAGTTAATATGGGATGAAATGCAGTAAAAAGAGGGCTCAAGGGCTTTGCTTCACTTATGACCAAAAATTTACACCAAGACATAAATGTAGAAATGCTCAACGACTGATGTTAGAAGGATGTAGTGATAGTTTAGATAATGATGAGCTTGAGATATCCATTCATGCTCTTGGTGGATGGTCTGTCAATCACTGTAAGAGTAAAGGTAGTAATTGGTAACCATGAATTGATTTTCCACATTGATAGTGGTTCAACCCATAATGTCATCACTGAAAGAGCAGTTAACATCCTTCCACTTCCAGTGCAACCTACAGAACCTTTTAATGTAAAAATAGAAAATGGTGGCTTATTGACATGCAAAGGGAGATTTGAGAGTGTTCCAATCTTGATCCAAGGTATTTCATTTATTCTCACACTTTATGCCTTACCATTAAATGGCATGGATGCGGTGTTAGGAGTCCAATGGTTGGAATGGTTAGGAACAATTTCATGCAATTGGAAACAATCGACTATGGAGTTCACATGGGAAAACCAAAGTCATAACCTTCAAGGAATTGACAATAGAGAAATAGGATGCACATAAGTGAAATATGTTTCTAAAGATATAAGACATGGATGTGTAGCCTTTGCGATATGCCTTCAATCCTTCACAGTCTCATCCTTACAATAAACTCAACACGACATTCAACAATTACTGTAGGACTTTGGAGACCTATTCCAAGAACCTAAACAATTGCCTCCCATCCAAAAGGTAGACTATCACATTAATTTGAAAGAAGGAACTGAGCCTATTAATATTAGACTATAAAAGTATGCTTATATTCAAAAAGATGAAATTGAAAATCAAGTTCATGAAATGCTGAAATCAGGGTTTATACGACCGTCCTTTCTCTTCCCATGTATTGTTGGTTAAGAAAAAAAATGGTACATGGAAATTTTGTACTGATTATAAGGCACTCAATATAGTTGATGAACATAAGACCAGCATTACAAATATCGATCTTGTAGAATCTCTTTCGTTTTATTATTTGTAAAACTCTCACAAGTGCACGAATTATTTTATAGAAAATGAGACTCCCAAGGTCGATCTAAGGAAATAATATATATGGTTCTTAATTTATTATTCAAAATTTTAAAAATAAAATTAAATCCTAAACATCCTGTCATGATATTTTGGTTTGTTTATTTCCTAATCTAAAAACATAAAAATAAATATAGATATAGATTCAATAAACAATAATGCAATTTTTTATCATTCATAAAAGTGAAGTATTTAAGGATATGATAATTAAGTTAATTATGGTTGTTCATATTATTTAGGTTATTAAAGATATAAATTAATATTTATTGATTTTCTTTTTTTGGTATGAAAGTGTCCTTAGGCAGGGCCCAAATTATTTTTTTTAGTATTAATTAACTAATATCCTTAGTTGGGACATATTAATTAATTAAGTATTAAATTTTAACTTTATTTCTAAGAAAATAACAAACCATCTAATCACAGTTTTAGGTGGAGTCAGTTAATTAGACTTTATTCAAGGTGTCCAAATTAAACCTAAGAATATAATTATCCGAGTATTAACTTCCATGTTTTAAAACCATTACTAAAAATATGTTGTCAATACTTTTTCGAATAATAATTATTATAAAAACTTTGGAATAGA
The DNA here is from genome assembly GCA_033030585.1 of Hippophae rhamnoides. Classification (NCBI taxonomy): domain Eukaryota; kingdom Viridiplantae; phylum Streptophyta; class Magnoliopsida; order Rosales; family Elaeagnaceae; genus Hippophae; species Hippophae rhamnoides. The sequence goes on along the minus strand of CM065434.1, from coordinate 13,346,104 downwards.
GCTTCACTCTAACTATCGGGTGATTGTATCAACAAATAAAGGAGCACTACTTTAAATTAGACCGAATAATTTAAACCTTAAAATCTAATTTTCAAGTTTAAGTTTGTAATGAAAAATAATATATTTCTCTCTAACATCCTTAATATAAAATCTTGAATAAAAACAAATCAATTTATTTTATAAAAAGGTTTTGCCTATTTAATATTTCGCAACCATATCAACGTTATAATTATATCATATTTACAAACAGCCAGTCATGTTAAATTTAATAATATAAAAATTAAATATAACATATAAAAGAATAAAACATAAAAAGTAATTGTAAAGAATCCATTACGATTATACCTTAAAAGAATCCTTACAAACTTTTGACGTTAATTTTGTTGCTAGAAAACCTCCAAATGGATTTGCATTTCTTCTTATTGAATAAAAAAATAAAAATCTATAAAAACATAGCTAGTTCTTCTCAAAAAGAGAAGAACTTAAAAACTAAAAAAATGAAAACTTTCTAGAGAGAGAAAGAGCTCAGAAAATTGTGTGTGTTGGAATGGGAGAAGATGATCCTTTTATAGGTGAGGAAAAGGCCAAAACAGGGGGTAAAATATTTCAAAATTTGAATTTGGACGCATTTAGACAGGTTGGCATGTGGGCATAAGTGGAAGTCAGCACAATGTGTGTTGACTATGTGCATTGGCTATGCGTGTTCCGACCACGTGTAGGCATGTGCTAGGTGTGTGCCGACCACATGCGGGCATGTGCTAGCGTATATTTGTGATGTATTTCTTCTAGTATTTTGCTCAGAGTATTTAAGTTATTTTTGAACTAAAATACTTAAAAAAACAATAAAATACCCGTGATTTCAAAAAGACAAATTTATATAAAAATATGATACAATTATAAAAATATAAATCCATTTAATCAATTAAAGTACACTAAATCATGGTAATTTTATTAATTTTTAAGCATTAATCAAAAGTGACCATTAAGGATAGATTTCCCATTCCAATTGTTGATGACATACTTAATGAGCTTGATGGAGCTTCCTATTTCACAAAACTTGATTTGAAAGCAAGGTTTCGTCAAGTATGAGTACACCCTTCATATATGCCTAAAACTACATTTCTTACCCATAATGGTCATTATGAATATCTGGTTATGCCATTTGGCCTTTGTAATGTCCTATCTACATTTTAAGCTATTATGAATTCCATATTTCATCCTTATCTTCAAAAATTTGTTTTAGTTTTCTTCGATGACATATTGATATATAGCCCCGATTGGAAAACATATCTAAATCATGTTAAAACAACCTTTGAAATATTAAGACAACACATTTTTTTCTCTTAAATTAAGCAAATAGGTGTTCGTGTAATAGGAGTTGGAATATCTTAGTCACATTATTACACCACAAGGTGTAAGGATGGATCAAGGTAAGATTAGAGCAATACTTAACTGGCCTAAACCTACTAACATTTTTGAGCTGTGTGAGTTTTTAGGCCTTACAGGATACTATAGGAAGTTTGTTCATGATTATGGAATCATAGCTTGACCTTTAACTAATCTCCTCAAAAAAGAAAACTTTGGGTGGTCAAATAAACCTAATGATGCCTTTCAAAAACTCAAGCAGGCCATGACTACTACACCAACTCTTACCATGCCAAATTGTAAAGTGCCATTTGTTGTTGAAATAGATGCTTCAGGAGACAATATAGAAGTAGTCCTTTCTCAAGAGGGTAAGCTCATTGCATTCATGAATAGATCATTAGGTCCCTTTAAACGATTATGGTCCACCTATGTTGATGAGATGCTGGCCATTGTTCAGGCTATACAAACTTGGTAACCATATTTGATAGGTTATAAATTCTACATTCAAATAGACCAAAGAAGTCTCAAATACTTGTTAGAACAAAGCATCATAACACCAGAACAAAAAAAAGTGGGTCTAAGCTATTAGGTTATGACTATGAAATCACATATAAGATGGGCAAACAAAATAATGCAGCGCACTATCTCAACTAACAGACAGTCTTACTCTTGACACAATAATCATTGCATAAAATCAAATATGGGATACTGTTAAGTTTGAATAAAAGTCTGCTCCTTACATGCAAAGAATTGGAAAACAAGCCCATGACAAACTAGGAGCTCCCTACTTATGAAAAAATGGCATGATCTTCTACAAAGATAGAATGGTACTTGCTCCTAAATCACCATTCATTTATCAATTGTTGCAGGAGTTTGACAATTATAATTTAGGAAAACACTCAGGTTTGCTTAGAACTTATAAGCATATGGCTCAACAATTCTATTAGCCTTCAATGTATAATACTATAAAGAAATATATAGCTTCCAGTCAAGTATGCCAATGGGTGAAAATGGAGACCCTATCACCTATAAGTATCCTTCAATCATTGCCTATCCCTTGTCAGATTTGGGATGATATCACGATGGATTTCAATGATAGTCTCCTTTCTTCCAATGGAAAAAATGCTATCTTAGTTTTAGTGGATCGACTTAGTAAATCTACTCATTTCATAGCATTGTCTCACTCATACACATCCAAGATGATTGCTAAAAGGTTTGTTGAAGGAGTGGTGAAATTTCACGGCATGCCATGATCTATTATCAACAATCGTGACCCAATCTTTATCAACTACTTTTGGTAGGAGTTCTTCAAGCTTTATGGAACTAAATTAAAGATGAGCTCAGCATATCACCATCAAACAGATGGCCAATCAAAATTTGTGAATAGATGTGTGGAACAATACCTTCGTTGCTTCGGTCATCCTTTCTTCCATATACCGAATTATGGTATAGCACTACTTATCATGCTTATATCAAAATGACACCTTTTGAGGCTCCCTATGGATGTCATCCTCCTACAATTCCACATTATAATGAAGGAACATGTTCTATTAATGAAATAGATCAGTAGTTGGTTTCTTGAGATGTAATACTTAAATAGCTTAAGGAAAATTTATCTAATGCAAACAACTGTTTGAAGCAACAGATAGACATAAGACAAAGGGAAATTGAATTCAAAATTGGTGATATTGTCTTTCTCAAATCACATCCTTACCATCAACATTCAGTGTTTAAAAGGCCCTATCAGAAACATGCAAGCTACTATTATAAACCCTATGAAGTTGAGGAATGGATTGGCCATGTCACTTATAAACTAAAATTACCCTCTAGCTTTCTTATACATCCATTTTTCCATGTGTCCATACTCAAGAAATAATTCGGTGAAGATCGAGCTTCCAATTCTGACTAGCCACCAATTTCTGATGATGGGGAGTACATCATCTAGCCAGAGGCAATTTTAGACTCAGGACGGGTAAAGAAAGGATCCAAGTTCATAGAAGAAAGCCTTATTAAATGGAAAAACTTGCTTGAAGAAGAAGCCACATGGGAGGATTCTCAATAAATAAAGGAATAGTTCTTAAACCTTTAGGACAAGGTTCATTCCAAAGGGAAGGGTAATGTTATGTTAAAACGTATGTCAAAGATATCTAAAAAGAATCCCAATTATTTCTATGTAACATAAGCATGCATCTACTGCATGTATGTAGCCACGTGGCTACTGTGCATATCCACTGCATTCCATGTTGTGCCAAATGAAGTTGCTACATGTTGAACCAAGAGTAATGACAAATGTCATGATATCATGTATGCCATGCTAAGTGTAAAATTGTTTTATGTCCATGTGTCTGCTGCCTCTTAAGATGTTGTTATTTTGTTCACACCTTTTTATGTATTTAAACATGATGAATACAAAGAAAAAGGTAGAGAATTATAAACTAAACACCACCCTTCTTACAATTTTATTCTTCTCTCATTGGGACCTATTATGAAACCTGAGATCGCACCAAATTATATGTTTTTTTCCATTACAAAGGAAGTATGGAAAGTTGTGTCTGACTGATGAGTACTTAAAAAAGCACTAAAACTATCATGATTTAATGTACTTTAATTGATTAAATACATTTATATTTATATGATTTTATTATATTTTTATATAAATTTGTTTTTTCGGAATCATAGATATTTTTATTATTTTTCAAGTATTTTCATTCAAAAATAACTTAAAGACACGAAGAAAAATACTAGAGGTAATGCATCGCAAATATATTGAGAAACAAAATAAGGAAAAGTCAGAAAGATGGAAACAAATTGGACAAAATGGGTCAAAACAATAAAAAATGACAAAAAGGCTGAAATCCAGTGTGCACCAACCCATCCACGCCATGGTCGGCACACAATACGCTGACTTCCGCTTGTGCCAACATATGCACGTGCTAAGCCTTGTGCACACTAGCACACTTCTCGCCATGTCCCGCATATGCCAACCGCCCGTCTACCAAAATGTTGAGCCCCTTTCGCGTTCCAACCTATCCAAATGCATAAAAATTCAAAATTTGAAATATTTTTCCCCCTCTTTTGGCCTTTTTCTCACCTATAAAAGGACCATTTTCCTCCATTCCAAAACACAATTTTCTGAGCTCTTTCTCTCTCTAAAAAATTTTCATTTTTTTTAGTTTTTAGTTTCTAAGTTCTTCTCTTTGTAAGAAGAAATAGCTATGTTTTAATACATTTTTAGTTTTTGATTCAATAAGCGAAAATGCAAATCCATTTGGAGATTTTCCAGCAACAGAATTACCATGAAATTATTATAAGGATTCTATTAAGGTATACTTTTAATAATTATTTACAATTATCTTTTTATGTTTTTATTCTTATATGTTATATTTAATTTGTCTATGATTAAATTTAACATGGTTAACTCTTTGTAAATATGATATAATAATAACGTTGTTATGCTTGCGAAATATCAATTAGGTAAAACATCTCTATAAAATAAATTGATTTTTTTTATTCAAGATTTTGTATTAAGGATGTTAGAGAGTAATATATTATTTTTCATTACAAACTTAAATCTGAAAATTAGATTTTAAGATTTAATTATCCGGTTTGATTTAGAGAAGTGCTCTTTTATTTGTTGGTACAATCGCTCGGTAGTTAGAGTGAAGTTCTCTTTCAAAAGTTTTTATAAGAACTATTTTCGAAAATATATTGATAACATATTTTCAGTAATGGTTTTAAAACTTGAAAGTTAGTACTCGAATAATTAAATTTTTAGGTTTAATTTGGATACCTTGAATAAAATTTAACATGTCTAACCCCATCAAATGTGTCATTTAAATGATTCATTTTCAATCTCTTAGAGAAAAAAAATTAATTTAATTAATCAAATTAATTATCAACACTACCCAAAGGTATTAATTCATTTGTTTAATTAAAAAAGAATATCTAACCCTACCAAATGTGGTATTCATATAAAAAAAGATAATCAATAAATATCAATTTATATGTTTAATAGCCTAAATAATATGAGCAATCATAAATAACTTAATTATTATATTCTTAAATACTCCATTGTTATAAATGATAAATATTTACATTATTGTTTATTGAATCTATATCTATATCTATGTTTATTTTAATTATATCATTATATTAGAATACAAAAATCAAAATATCGTGACAATATATTTATGATTTAATTTCGTTTTTAAAAGCTTGAATAATAAATTAAAAATTACATATATTCGCAAAATCGATATTTGGATTGCCGATCTTGTGGCTCATCAAGTTTTTGACGTCGTTGCCGGGACTTGATGTTATGCTTATCAAGTTTTTGGTGTCGTTGTCGAGAAAAGAATAATATTTTTAAATTATTTATCAAAATTTTGAGAACTTTTTGTGATGTAAGTAATTATGATTTTTTTTATTTATTTTTAGTTAAAAAAAATTCAAAAAAAATTAAAATTTTTATTTAAATAATTAGCTCTAAAAAATAAAAAAATAATGAAAAAACCAAAATATCGTAATATGATGTTTATGATTTAATTTCATTTTTAAAATTTTAAATAATAAATTAAAAATCACTTATGTTTCTTATACTTATAATTTTTTATTGTAAGGGTTTTACCAATTATTTAGAATAAGGAATGAAATGTGATTCCTTGCTATAGTTATGGCTCAAACCTCGTGTTAATGATGTGTATTAAAAATCTCATGAATGAGATGGCTATTGAAGTGTACTCTGATAATCAAAATGTGATATATATGTCCAATAATCCTATGTTTTACTGGGAAACTAAACACGTAGAAATATACTGTAATTTCATAAGAGAGTTTCTAATAAAGGAAGATATGTATACTCCTTATGTCAAGTTACATGACATGCTAGGAGATATATTCACTAAGATTAGTACCAAAACTTACTTTTCTCTCTTTGTACCAAGCTAGGCATCTTGAATATTTATGCTCGGGAAATATAAAATTAAGTGCAATTTAGTAATTTTATATTATCCATTATATCTATACATGTCGGCTATGCATTCTCTTTTTAAATTAGAATAATAAGATATATTAATCTAAAACAAAAATGTTTCTAACTTAAGGAGCATATGCTCAGTCCATGTTTATATGTTTCTATACGTATGCTCGTATTTCTATAACAATTTAAATATATGTTAAATTCATTTCTCTTTATTTATTTTTTAATATGAACATTATATATCTTTATATTTATATTTATATAAAAAATAAAAAATAAAAACATGTGTAAAGACATACGTAGAACACATGTTCGGGTGTTATAGAAATTCGAAGAAAGAGTTCAATTTTTGAACAAGTTACAAAGAAAGTTTATGTATTAAATGAAACCTATTTCAATTATGTCTTGGGATTGAAAAAATTAATATTGTATGAGCTCTGTGTCTTTAGCTCAAAAGTATATATATGTTATGAAAAATGCCAAGAAAAATCTACCATGTGGTATAGTGTACACCATTAATTGGTGTAAATGTATATTGCATTTCTCGTATCATTGGATTGCCTCATTTTCACCACCAAGCAGAAAAGTTGAGCACCTTTTCCCTTTGTCCTTCAGGTCTTCAACCAAGTTGGGAATGTCTTTAACCTATGAAAATTAACAAGTAGATTTAATAAAATTGGAAAGAGTTCAAGCATATTATAACCCTAGTTAAGAATGTAATTTATGTTACCAGACTCACAATAACAATTTGAATTTAATTAAATTTTGAGAGAAGAATTAAACATATTCTCCTTATTTGTGTGAATCTTATAGGAAACAAATAAATAAAATTCAAAATGAAACATGCACAAAATTAATACAATCAATTTACGTGAAAAAACCTTTTCGGTGTAGAAAAGAAACAACCACGGTACTCTTTGATGCGTAATTTCGCAAGTGTACGAATCGTTCAAGTAATAAAGTGTACAAAAGTATAGATATCGAACCCACAAGGAATGACGTTACTAAGTACCGAAATTGACTAATCCTAATTTTATTTGAAAACCGAATTGTTGAATTTGTTTAATAAGTAAATTAACTTAAAACTAAATGCAAATAACAAAATTTAATGTTATTCACAAATGATTAAAAACACTAAGGCATTTGATTTCGCTAAATCAATTCAATCTGATTTTTATATGAGAATCAAAGTTATAAGTGATGGTTGAAAAACCCAAATTTACCTAATACTCTCTCTCGAGTTATATTAGAATTACTTATCTATGAAAACCACCTATATTTCTATGAAGATTTAATCACAAACAAGCACATTACGATTTATGGAATTTCTAAAATAACCATATACATCATGCATTTATTCTCACATTCGCATTCAACATATGGTATTTATCACAAGAAGCGTTCATTACACATCTCCTCTCGGTCTCAATATAATGCAACAAATCATCTAAATCTTGGCCAGAAATTTAAAAGCATTAAGCATGGAAATAAATAATCAACTTAAAAATAATGAATTCATACAACGATAACACAAGAATCAGATTTTCTTGATTTAACTACATCATAGCCTTAGCAAAAATAAATTAGTTCATAACGGAAATAAGAACAAACATATTCTCAATTGAATCCATGAATAACAAATCTGAATAAAATGCAGAAAATAAAAGCTAAGGAGAAGAGATGAAAAACTCTTGAAGATGAAGACTTGGTAGCAACAATGGTGATGATCTTTCAAGCTTCTCCAAACTTTCTCTCCAAAATTTGCCTTTTCTCCTCCAAAAAGGACTCAGATCTGCTCTCTCTGCCATGGCCTCTTTCTCCATCATATTGTATATATAGATCTAGGGTTTTGGGGGCAATTTTGGAACAAAACAACATAAAAAATTTGTTTTCGGACGAAACTCGCCGGCTGCGACATTATTCTCGCCGCGACGAGATTTCTGGAAAAGTTATGATTTTGGTTCCGCTGATTCTCACCGGCGGCGAGATGAATGTGGCCGGCGGGAAGATTATGTTGGCCAACGGCGAGATGAATTTTCCAAAATCCGTGCTCTCGGGAAGATTTTTGCTGTGAGATTTTTTCCGGTGACGAGAATATTCTGGCCGGCGGCAGGATTTCTAAATTTTGAAACTTTGTTTTCTTTTTATTTTCTTTTTATTTTCACTCAATCCGATCATTGTACGTTGTCCAAAACTTCTCCAAAATCATGATTTTACCTTAAATTGCACTTTAAATATGAAATACCCGTGAAATGACATTTGTGGATTAAATAATCAAATAAACACAATTTTCACACTAATATCAACATTTAAATCATAACAAAAATGCAATAATTTAGCTCTTAGCAACAACCCCCAACCAGCTTCTTGCTAGTCTCTAGCAAGAAAAGCGATCTATTTAATAAATTTAAATGAGACATTAAGAGAAAAATTCAAAGAAAATTTATTCTATCTACAAAATTACATTAAGCGTATGCAATAAACCTTTAAATCCCTAGGCGGCCCTAGTAGGACGAGTTGTAGTGTCGCGAGGGCTTCCAATGATGATACCCACAAACATCTTACCTATAACTATCCTAACTCAAAATAATAAAATCACACAACAATTAATTTGCACAAATGTCTCAAAAATTGTAAATAACACACAACACATAGAATAATTAAATGTCACCTAACCTTTAAGAAATCTCAAATGCCAATTTCACTTTTGTTATTGACTCTTAAACATCCATCAAACCACAAACCAATTTCCATAATGCCCGGATAATATTATGCATAACATCCACAAACAAAAAGGTGAAATCTCAAACTCCATAGGCTCAATTTTCAAAACTCTCTCCACTAATGAAGGAAAATATACCACTTCGGATCAATAGGACTTTATGAGGCTTGTAATGTTAGGCTTAGGTATTTGGTTAAGAAAGAACGGGAAGTGTCAAAATACAAATAATAGCACTTATTAGATTAAACACAACCAATTAAGTAAAAGAGTAACACCATTTAACCCAAATTGTTTCTTCCGATCATAACCCATTTTTTCAAAGATAAACAAAATTCTTCCTCAATGTTTCACCTCAATACATCCATCACTAACACTCTTTTATTTACTAGAGTGTAAAGGCCCTTTTTTATTTTTTATTTTATTTTATTTATTTATTTATTTTATTTTATATTTTTCTTATTCCATCCTTACTCCAATTGCCCTTGAAAAATTTGTGTTCAAAATTAAGTGCTCTTAACAAATAAGGTAGGAATTATATATATATATATATATATATATATATATATATATATATATATATATTGGCTAAATAAAAGGTAGGTTATAGAAGGCAAAACGAAAGAAAAATAAGGCTAACAATATATTTAAATAGGCTCAAGGAGGTAACTAGTGATATAAAGATAACAAGGTAGGCTTAAAATGGCACAATCGATCCAAAAATGGCCTACATCATATCCTAAATAGTGCAATTCCAAATTATTTCGCCTCAAGAGGTTTTCAAATGAGTTCTAGAGTTTATTGAGATCACAAAAATGTCCATGAAAAATTCGCACATAAGACTTCTTTAAGCATTTAGACTAATCAACCAAATCATACCAAATACCAAAAGAGTCGCCAACTTGGTAAAATCAACATTTGAAATTATCTTTAAACCGAAGCAAAAATTAATGTCTTTTAAAAGCTACTTGTTATCACAATCACATTTTTATCATCAACGTGCAAATTAAAACAAGTAAAATGCAAATGAGAAAAAAAAGACAATAAAGAAATAAAAGAAATTTAATCAAAATGCAGAACAATAACTAGAATATCAAAATTAAACATAAAAAAACTACTAAAAATGAAGCAAAGAAAAGATTTTCCATTTACCGCACCCCCAACCAAAACCTTACATTGTCCTCAATGTAAGAAAGAAAAACTGCAAATGGCTATCGTCATCACGAAGAGAAAAAGAGTTAGGTGCACCATCACAGTCACAGTAATTTGTTAAATCAAGGGGTTAACAATAAAAGAAAATCAATCATAGTCGCATTTTTTTATTACCTGCAAGACAAATAAAATAAGAAAATTTAATTAAAAATAAAATTATCATAAAATGAAGTGCAGAATTTAAAATCTAACTAATAATTTACCAAAACTTAAAATTTAAGCTAAAATTTAAAATTTAAAATTGCTAAAATAAAATGAGATAAAAGATGAGAAAACTAATCTGATGGGTTGCCTCCCATTAAGCGCTTTAAGTTATAGTCATTAGCTAGACTTTCTGTCAATTTTTTTACTGCAGTTGTTGTAACTCTAGAGAATCCTTCTGCTTGCTGAAATCTCCGTCAAAATATGGCTTCAACCATTGTCCATTCACCTTGAAAGTTCCTTTTGTTTCATGACTGATCTCAATTGTTCCATAAGGAAACACCTTGGTTACTAGAAAAGGTCCTGACCAACGAGATTTTAGCTTTCCTGGAAAAAGTCTGAAATGGGAATTATAAAGCAGCACTTTCTGTCCCATCTCAAAGTTTCGCCTTAAAATGTGCTTATCGTGCCAAACCTTCATCTTGTCCTTGTATATTCGGGCATTCTCATAAGCATCATTCCTAATTTCATCCATCTTATTCAATTACAACACCCTCTTTTCACCTGCTGCCTTAAGATCAAAATTCAGAATTTTAATTGCCCAATATGCCCGATGTTCCAATTCAACTAGAAGGTGACAAGCTTTTCCATACACCAATCGGTATGGGGACATGCCGATAGGTGTCTTGAAAGTTGTCCTATAGGCCCAACGTGCATCATCTAGTTTCCTTGACCAATCCTTGAGTGAGTTATTTACGGTCTTTTCAAGGATCCTCTTCAACTCTCGGTTTGACACTTCAACTTGTCCACTAGTTTGAGAATGGTAAGGTTTTGCTATCCAGTGTGTTACTCCATATTTCTGCAACAAAGCCTCAAATTGGTTATTGCAAAAATGCTTACCTCTATCACTTATAATTGCTCTAGGTGTGCCAAATCTGGAAAATATGTTCTTCTTGAGAAAATTGATCACAAGCCTAGCATCATTGGTAGGCAAAGCAACTGCTTCCACCCATTTAGAGACATAATCTACGCCAACAAGAATGTATTTATTAGAATAAGATGAAGGAAAAGGCCCCATAAAATCAATACCCCAAACATCAAATAAATCAATTATTAAAATATTATTTAAGGGCATTTCATGTCTCCGTGAAATATTTCCGCTCCTTTGGCAATCATCACACATTGAAACAAACTTGAAAGCATCTTTAAACAATGAAGGCCAATAGAATCCAGATTGCAAAATTTTTGCTGCAGTTTTTGTTCCACCAAAATGTCCTCCAACTTCCTTCGAATGGCAATGACAAAGAATGCTTTCCATTTCTTCCTCCGGTACACATCTTCTAATAATTTGATCTGCACAATGTTTATACAAGTAAGGTTCATCCCAAAAATATTGTTTCAAATCAGAAAAGAATTTCCTTCTTTGTTGATAAGACATGTCAGGAGGTAAAATTTTCTTAACCAAATAATTTGCATAATCAGCAAACCATGGAGCCGTTCGGATAGCAAGCAATTGCTCATCAGGAAATGTTTCATTAATTTGTCCTTCAACCTCAAAGTAATCTTCCTCCAACCTGGACAAATGGTCAGCAACCAAATTTTTGGTCCCCTTTTTGTCACGGATTTCTAAGTCAAATTCTTGCAAGAGAAGAATCCATCTTAGTAATCGTGGTTTGGCATCTTTCTTGGCTAGCAAATACTTAAGAGTAGAATGATCAGTATAAACAATGATTTTAGCCCCAATTAAATAAGATCTAAACTTATCAAATGCAAACACTACTGCCAAAAGCTCTTTCTCAGTTGTGGCATAATTAAGTTGTGCATCTGTCAATGTCCTGCTTGCATTATAAATCACATGCAGCAACTTATTCTTCCTTTGGCCCAAAATAGCACCTATAGAATAGTCACTAGCATCACACATTACCTAAAATGGAAGACTCCAATCAGGTGCACAAATTATAGGGACCGAAGTGAGCTTTTCCTTCAAAAGGTTAAAAGCCTTCAAATAGTCGGGAGAAAAATCAAACCGTGTATTTTTAACTAACAAACTGCTAAGAGGTTTTGTTATTTTTGAAAAATCCTTAATAAATCTTCTATAAAACCAAGCATGTCCCAAGAAACTTCTAATGCCCTTTACAGTTGTTAGAGGTGGTAATTTTTCGATCACCTCCACCTTTGCACGGTCCATTTCCAATTCCCTTTGTTGAAATCCGATGGCCAAGAACAATTCCTTCTTGAACCATGAAGTGACATTTCTCCCAATTTAGCACTAAATTTGTGTCTTTACAACGTTGCAAGACTAAAGAGAGATTATGCAAGCAATTATCAAAAGAATGGCCAAAAATAGAAAAATCATCCATAAAAACCTCAATGAACTTTTCGACCATATTAGAGAAATCGCTATCATGCATCTTTGGAAACTTGCAGGTGCATTACATAAACCGAATGGCATCCTTCTGTATGCAAAAGTACCATAAGGGCATGTAAATGTTGTCTTATCTTGATCCTCTGGTGCAATTGCAATTTGGTTGTACCCCGAATATCCATCAAGGAAACAATAATAAGCATGTCCAGCCAATCTTTCCAACATCTGATCAATAAATGGAAAAGGAAAATGATCTTTTCGGGTGGCGTTGTTCAACTTTCGATAATCAATACATACTCTCCACCCAGTCACTATCCTTGTTGGAATAAGCTCATTGTTTTCATTTTCTACAACTGTGATTCCTCCTTTCTTTGGTACACAATGAATTGGGCTTATCCAAGCACTATCTGAAATAAGATAAATTACCCTGGCATCCAAAAGCTTAATCACCTCATCCTTGACCACTTTTTGCATTGTTGGGTTTAAGCGCCTTTGTGGCTGAATTGTGGGCTTGTAATCCTCATTCATCAAGATTTTATGCATGCAAACAGAGTTGCTAATCCCTTTGATGTCCGCCATTGTCCATCCAATTTCCATTTTGTGAGTCCGAAGAACTCCTAATAGCTTGTTTTCCTCTTCATCATTCAAGGAATTGTTAATAATAATAGGAAAGGATTCAGAGTCTTCAAGATAGGCATACCTTAGATGGGATGGAAGTGGCTTTAGCTCAATCTTATTGGCTTCCTTCTTTACCACTGAGGTTGGAGTTTCATTTGTTCCCAACTCCTTGAATGTTTCATCACTAAAAAAATATTCATCAAGTGCTGCCAGTAATTCAGAACATTGTCTCACTCCCTCATCTTCCTCCTCAATTGTTGCAGATTTTACAAGGCAAGCTTCTAGTGGTAGCAATGGAGTTCTCTCTTCAAAAGTTTCCGAGATTATCCTATCAAGAGTGTTAATTTGAAAACAAGAATGTATCTCACTTGGAAATTTCATTGCTTTAAAAACATCAAAAGTCATTTGTTCATCTTGCACCCGTAGAATGAGCTTTTCTTGTTGAACATCAATCAATGTTCTTCTAGTTGCAAGGAACGGTCTCCCCAATATCAACGGTACCTCTCTATCTTCCTACATGTCAAGCACCACAAAATCTACAGGGAAAATAAATTTTTCAACTTTAATTAAAACATTCTCAATTACCCATTGAGGATATTTCATCGATCGATCCGCTAATTGTAGAGAGATTGAAGTGGGTTTCACTTCTCCCAGGCCTAGTTTCCTGAAAATATAAAGTGGTATCAAATTAATGCTTACTCTAAAATCTCATAGGACTTTATCAAAATTGTAACTTCCTATAGTACAAGGTATAGTAAAACTCCTTGGGTCTTTCAATTTCTGTGGCAGTTTTCTTTGAAGAACTGCATTGCACTCCTCATTTAGCATGAAAATTTCATAATCTCCCAACCTTCTCTTCTTTGATAGAATTTCCTTCATGAATTTTGCATACTTGGGCATTTGTTCCAACATCTCTGCAAAAGGAATGTTAATATGCAATTTCTTAAAAATGTCTAGAAATTTATCAAATTGATTATCAAGCTTTTTCTTATTCAATCTTTGAGGATATGGGATAGGCAGCTCATATTTGGCATTTGGGAAAGGTTGAACATATTGGGATGCTGATGGCTTTTCTTTAGATACTTCCATCTTTTTCTCTGATTTCCCTTGCCATTCAAGTTCTTTACCATTTCTCAATGTGATAGCCTTTACATGCTCTTTGGGATTTATTGTGTCACTGGGCAGCGATCCTTGAGACCTTTCTGCAATCTGCTTTGAAAGCTGCCCCAGTTGGTTTTGGATGTCCCTGTTGATTACCTCTTGATTTCTAAAATTTGTTCTTGGCTCCTCAATGAACTTTCCCAAAATTCCTTCCAAATCTGTTTGTTTCTTCTCTTGGGGTTGGTAGGAAGATGATGACGGTTTGAATCCCCCTTGGTTATTTCCCCATAAAAAATTTGGATGATTTCTCCAACTTGGATTGTAGGTGTTCGAATATGGGTTATGTTGAGGTTTTTGGAAATTTGAAACATAATTTGCTTGCTCAGCATTTGATGAAGCAAATGGATTTCCAGCTTGGCACTCGATACTAGCATGATTTCCACCACATAAATCACATTGTACAGTTGGTTTGAATTCGAACTTGGATGACAAAGAATCCATCTTTCTTGAAAGAGCAGCAACTTGAGTTGACAAAGCATTCACTGAATCAATTTCATGCATTGATGCTAGTCTTTTTGCAATTACCCGCTCTGAATGCCACTGATTGTTGTTTTCTTCCATAATCTCTAACAACTCATTAGCATCCTCCGGTGTTTTTCCCATTAAAGACCCTCCAGCTGCAGCATCAATCATTGCACGATAGTTTGAAACCAACCCATTATAAAATGTAGAGACTTGTAGCCAAATTGGTATACCATGATGTGGGCACTTCCTCAACATTTCTTTGAATCTTTCCCAAGCTTCATACAATGATTCTTGGTCATACTGTGTAAAAGATGTGATTTCATTCCTCAATTTTGCCGTATTAGCAGGAGGAAAGAACTTGGACAAGAATTTCTGAACCAACTCATTCCATGTTGTAATTGATCCCAGTGGTAACGAGTTTAGCCACTCCTTGGCTTTATCCCAAAGTGAAAAAGGAAAAACCCTCAATCTTATAGCATCTTCAGACACACCATTTATCTTGTAAAGATCACACACCTCTAGAAAGTAAGCAATATGTGCATTTGGATCATCCTTTGACATTCCCCCAAATTGATTTGATTGAATCATTTGGATAAATGATAGTTTTATCTCAAATTTATTGGCTTGAACAGTTGGCCTCCTTATACCCGAAGTAGTTCCAGCAACATTAGGCGCAGCATAATCCCTCAAAGCTCTATGATTTCCACCTCCCTCAACAAATGGTGGATCCATAGCTGATTGTCTATTAGGAGGTGAGATTGAACACCTTCTCTCTCGGTTTAAACTCCTATATATTCTATCAATCTCCGGATCAAATGGAAAATGGTTAAGGGTTCTTGCACGTCTCATACAACAATCCTACAACCAGAATATTAACTAGCACAAAAACAACACAAAGTTACCTTTTTTATGATAAATGAAATAAAAGAGAAAAATAAACAAAATTAAAAATGAAACAATGATAAAGCAAATTAACTTCAAATTAAAACTAAGATTAAGTAATATCGATATTAATAAAATCAAACCATTCCCTCGCAACGGCGCCAAAACTTGATGCATAATTTTGCAAGTGTATGAATCGTTCAAGTAATAAAGTATACAAAAGTACGGATATCGAACCCACAAGGAATGACGTTACCAAGTACCAAAATTGACTAATCCTAATTTTATTTGAAAACCGAATTGTTGAATTTGTTTAAGAAGTAAATTAACTTAAAACTAAACGCAAATAACAAAATTTAATGTTGCTCACAAATGATTAAAAACGCTAAGGCATTTGATTTCACTAAATCAATTCAATCCGATTTCAAGTCATGTTATATGAGAATCAAAGTTATACGTGATGGTTGAAAACCCCAAATTTACTAAATACTCTCTCTCGAGTTATATTAGAATTACTTATCTATGAAAGCCAACTATATTTCTATGAAGATTTAATCACAAACAAGCACATTACGATTTATGAAATTTCTAGAATAACCACATACATCATGCATTAGTTCTCACACTCGCATTCAACATACGGTATTTATCACAAGAAGTGTTAATTACACATCTCCTCTCGGTCTCAATATAATGCAACAAATCATCTAAATCTTGGCCAAAAATTTACAAGCATTAAGCATGGAAATAAATACTCAACTTGAAAACAATGAATTCATATAACGATAACACAAGAAATCAAATTTTCTTGATTTAACTACATCATAGCCTTAGCAAAAATAAATTAGTTCATAACGGAAATAAGAACAAATATATTCTCAATTGAATCGATGAATAACAAATCTGAATAAAATGCATATAATAAAAGCTAAGGAGAAGAGATGAAAAACTCTTGAAGATGAAGACTTGGTAGCAACAATGGTGATGATCTTTCAAGCTTCTCCAAACTTTCTCTCCGAAATTTGCCTTTTCTCCTCCAAAAATGACTCAAATCTTCTCTCTGTCGTGGCCTCTTTCTCCATCATATTGTATATGTAGATCTAGGGTTTTGGGGGCAATTATGGAACAAAATAACATAAAAAATGTGTTTTGGACGAAACTCGCCGGTGGTGACATTATTCTCGCCCGGCGAGATTTATGGAAAAGTTACGATTTTGGTTTCGCTAATTCTCGCCGGCGGCGAGATCACTTGACCGGCTACGAGATGAATTTTCCAAAATCCATGCTCTCAGGAAGATTTTCACCGGCGGCGAGAATATTCCGGCCGGCGGCGGGATTTCTAAATTTTGAAACTTTGTTTTCTTTTTATTTTCACTCAATCCCGATCATTGTAGTTTGTCCAAAACTTCTCAAAAATCATGATTTTACCTGAAATTGCACTTTCAACACGAAATACCCATGTAATGACATTTGTGGATTAAATAATCAAATAAACACAATTTTTGACGCTTATATCAACATTTAAATCATAACAAAATGCAATAATTTGGCTCTTATCACCCCTCTCCAAAACTTACACTATCAAGAAATAATTGTATGAAAGTTCTCTCTAGGTAAAACTAGAGGCATACAATCAACAACATCATCAAGAATACAACTTCTTGGAAATTAACAATTATTTCAAGAAAATGGAGAGATCTAACCCAATTTCGAAGTCACTATTCACGGTTCATATTTTCCCAAACCGGTGAGCTAAATCCAAATCCCACCATACATATTAAAGAGTCTTGAGTCGTGAACATGTCTGCAAAATTTCAGTTCAATCGGACCACAAAAGACTTTCTATCAGAACACTTGATGAAGGCTTGCTGGAAAGGAAAAACTAAAAGCTTTTCTACTTTTCTTTTTCTGCAGATTTCTCTAGTTGTTGCTTTTAATTTTCTCTTTATTGAATACCCTATCAACAAACCCTAAATGAGTTTATTAATGAAGCAATAAAATGACACATTTGCCACTTCTTACTCCATAGGCTTTACTTGGGCTCCTCTAAATAAGAGGGAAACCCAACAAATCTCCCCATGTCCCTATTAGATGGAGGGATCCGCCATCCCAATAATTGAACAACAAACTTCAAGTTTTTCTCTTGATATTGCTTTTGTCAACATGTCAGATCCATTCTCATTAGTATGAATTTTCTCAATTTCAAGCAACTTATTGTTAAGAGTATCCCTTATCCAATGATACCTTACATCAATATGATTTGATCTTGAGTGAAACACCAAGTTCTTCGCTAGGTGAATAGAACTCTAATTATCGCAGAACAACGCATATTTATGCTGCTTGAAACCAAGTTCTCTTAAGAATTGTTTCATCTACAACAACTCCTTTTATGCTTCCGTTGCTTCAATAAAATATGCCTCTACTGTAGAAAGTGCAACACACTTTTGCAATCTTGACTTCCATGAAACTGCTTCACCAGAGAAAGTAATTAGATAACCTGAAGTAGACTTACGCGAATCTTCATCTCTTGCCAAATCTGAATTAGTGTATCCAACTAACATTGGTTTTCCACTTCTAAAGCTAACAGAAGTACCTCAAAGATATCTCATAATCCATTTTACATCTCAATGCACTATTCCTGAATTCGAAAGAAAACGACTAACAACTCCAACTGCATGAGCTATGTTTGGCCTCGTACACACCATTGCATACATTAAGCTTCATACTGTTGAGGCATATGAAATTTTTCCATATCTTCCTTCTCTTTATCTGTTCAAGGGTCTTGACTCGACCTCAACTTAAAGTGGTTAGATAAAGGAGAAGAAACCACTTTAGCTTTATCAATATGAAACCTTTCAAGTACCTTGTTGATGTACCATTCCTGTGACATGTACAACTTCTTCCTTTTCTTGTCTCGAAAAAATTTGAATACTACGAATTTTTTTTGCTAGCCCTAAGTCCTTCATGGTAAAGGACTTACTCAACTGCTTCTTCAAATTATCAATCCTTGAAGAATTTTTACTAACAATCAATATGCCATCAACATAGAGCAATAAAATGATAAAATCATCAACAGAGAATTTTTGCACAAAAACACAATGATCAAAAGTAGTCTTCTTGTAACCATGTTCCCCCATAACTAACTCAAACTTTTTATACCATTGTCTAGGTGCTTGCTTCAACCCGGATAGGCTTTTTTTTAACCGGTACACATAATCCTCTTTTCCTTTAACCTCAAAACCCTCTGGCTACTCCATATAAATCTCTTCCTCCAACTCACCATGAATAAAGGCAGTTTTCACATCCATTTGCTCAACTTATAAATTCAAGCTTGCTGCTATACCTAGAACAACACGTATGGAAGACATCTTCACAATAGGAGAGAAAATATCATCAAAATCAATACCTTTTCTCTTACTGAATCCCTTAACGACCAGTCTAGTTTTTTATCGTGGTTATGAACTGTGTTATTCTTGCTTCACCCTGTAGACCCTACTTGTTCTTCAAAGCTCTCTTACCTTTAGCCAACTTTACCAGCTCAAACGTGTGATTGTCATACAGTGACTACATCTCATTTTCCATAGCACCAACCCAGTGTGCTTGTTTCCATCTTCCACCGCTTCTGCATAACATTGAGGTTCTCCCTCATCTATCAATAACACATACTCATATGTATCATACCGTGTGGAAGGACGTCATTCTCTAGTAGACCTTCTGTATGGAATTTCTGGTTCTGGCAACTGATTAGTAGTCTAGTGATCTATTTCAACTTGCATATCTACATCATCTGAACCCTGTTGTTCATCTTGAACATTTTGTTCTATCTATACTGATAAAGGAATCGGATCTAGGTCAATCAAATCATCGCTATACTGATGGACTCCTTTTTCTATCTTCTCATCATCTTATATAGTTTGATCTTCTATAAATACAACATCATGACTCCTTACCAGTTTATTCTCAATTGGATCCTAAAATCTGTAGCCAAATTCATCCAGACCATAACCAACAAAGATACACTATCGTGTCTTCACATCAAGCTTAGATCTCTCATCTTTTGGTATATGCATAAATGCCTTGCAACCAAAAACGCAGAGATGATCATAAGAAACATCTTTGTCAATCCCAAACTCTATTTGGTACATCAAACTGAAGAGCAACACATGGTGTGAGATTAAGAACATGTACAACTGTATTCAAAGCCTCACCCCAGAAAGATCTTGGCAACTAAGCCTACGAAAGAAGACATCTTACTCTTTCAACTAATGTCCTGTTCATTCTCTCAACCAACCCATTTAATTGAGGAGTCTTGAGAGGTGTCTTTTGATGTCGAATGCTCTGATGCCTACAATCCCATCAAAGGGACCTGAATACTCTCCCTCATTATTTGTTCTGATGCATTGCAATTTCTTCCCAGTCTATCTCTCCATTAAGGCTTGAAACTGTTTAAACACATCTAATACTTGATCTTTGCTCTTCAAAGTGTACACCCATAACTTTCTTGAACAATCATCTATGAAGGTCACAAAATAACTGGAACCACCCAAAATTTTGTCTTCATAGGACCACATACATCTGAATGTACCAAATCAAATATGTATTGTTTTCTTGAATGAGGAAAACTCTTGAAAGAAACTCTATTTTGCTTCTTTACCAAACAATGAGTACATCTTTTTAAACAAAAATCATTCATTCTAGAAAAAAAGATTCTTTTTAGTCAATACTGCCAAGCCTTTCTCACTCATGTGAGCAAGTCTCTTATGCCACAATTCTGCTATAAGCCCATCTGTCACAGCATTAATAACGCCTTTGAAGAGTCTTTCCTACAATATATACAAACTAGAATTCTTGTTCACATGAGCAACAACCATAGCACTTTTAGTAAGTTTCCATTGACCATTACTAAAGGTATTACAATATCCTTCATCATCAAGTTTACCTGTAGAGATCAAGTTCAAACAAATTTCAGGAATATGTTTTACCCTTCTAAGAAGTAGCCTCGTGCCATTATTCATCTCCAAACACACATCTCCAATACCAATGACTTTAACCAAGCCATCATTACCCAACTTCACTATCCCAAAATCACTTGATGTATAGGATGTAAAGAAGTCCTCTCGAGACGTAGCATGAATGGAGGCTCCACTATCAATAACCCAACTGATCTCGTGACATGCAACATTGACAACATCTTCATTATAAACAATGATAAAGTCTTCTGAGCTAGCGGTGGCAACTCGATCATTTTCCTTGCCAACATCACCATCTTGTTTTTTGTCTTTCTTCTTGTTATCCCGCTTCAAATGTCTACAAGATTTCTCGATGTGCCCTTTCATGCCATAATGATGACACTCAATATTAGAAAACCTGTTGGACTTGATTCTTCCTTTTTCTTTACTCTTGAAACCTCTGCTTTTACTCCTCCCTCTTATTTCTGTAACCAAAATCTCTGACTGTTGAGAAACCCATGTGATTTTCTTCTCATTTCTTCATTAAAAACACTACTCTTAGCTAGATCCATGTTGATTACACCATTTGGAGCTGAGTTACTTAATGACATTCTAAATATTTCCCAAGAGTCTGGCAACATACCCAATAAACACAACCCTTGAATCTCATCATCAAACTTGATACACATTCCAGCTAACTGATTGATTATTCCTTGGATTGTATTCAAGTGATCTATTAATGGAGTTTCATCTTGGTTCCTTAAAACCATCAACTGTTTTATGAGAAATATTTTATTATTTCCTATTTTCTGAGCATACAACTCTTCAAGTTTTTTTCATAGTGACCATGCATGTATTTCTCCACTAATATGATTCAAAATATTATCATCTACCCACTGCTTTATATACCCAGAGACTTGTTGATGTAACAAAGTTCATTCTTCTTCAGACAACTTTTTTGGCTTCTTAGAGGCAAACACCCGTAAATGAAATTGTTTGACATAAATGAGATCTTTCATTTTTCCTTTCCAAGTGTGATAATTAGAACCATTCAAAGTAATCATTCTACTCAAATTTGCTTACATTATTCAACACAAGAAATTCAACAATAATAACCACAGTTATGATACCACTTTGTTAGAAGAATCACAATAACAATTCGAACTTAATCAAGTTCTAAACAGCAGAATTAAACATATTCTCCTTCTTTGTATGAATCTTATAGGAAACAAATAAATAGAGCTCAAAATGAAATGTGCACAAAATCAACACAATCAATTTACGTGAAAAAATCTTCCCGATGTAGGAAGAAAACAATGGCACTCCTCTCCAAAACTTCCACTATCAAGAAATAATTGTACAAAAGTTCTCTTTAGGTAATACTAAAGACATACAATCAAAAACATCATCAAGAATACAACTTTTTGAAAACTAACAATTATTTCAAAAAAAATGGAGAGATCTAACACAATTTCGTAGTCACTGTTCACGGCTCAGATTTTCCCAAATCAATGAGTCAAATCCAAATCCCACTATTCAGATTAAAGAGTATTGAGTCGTAAACTTGCCTGAAAAATTTCAACTCAATCAGACCACAAACGACCTTCATCGAAACACTTGATGAAGGCTTGCTAGAGAGGAAAAACTGATAGCTTTTTTGCTTTTCTGCTTTCCTTTTTCTACATATTTCTCTAATTGATGCTCTTAATGTGCTCTTTGTTGAATACCCTTTTAACAAACCCTAAATGAGTTTATTAATGAAGTAATGAAATGACACAATTGCTTCTTCTTACTCCATGAGATTTACTTGGACCCTTCCAAATAAGAGAGAAACCCAGCAATTTATGTTAAAACTATTAATCAATTATTTTAGGTAACTTAATAATAAGCATCAAAAAACACACGACTCTCGTACAAACATAACCTTGTTCATCATGGTTTTTATTGAATGATTAAGGGAAATTGCATTACATGATTCTATTATTCCTTTATTACTTTTTAACATATTAAAAAAAATTATTTGTGTACACGAGTAGAAAAGCTAAGGCCACCAAGCTTCGACAACTTTGGCAACGAATGGGTGCTGGAGCCCTGCAAACAATACTACACCTTTAACTAAAGTTTTGGACAATGGATACTAATCTTGAACATATGTTTAAATCAATTTCATTTTTTAAATACATATTTTATTTTGAATCTCCTCGTTATTTTTTAAAACATGTTCCAAAAGATTTTGGTTCAGTCGTGGGAGATCCGACTAATCAGACAACTAACGACATTTAGAGCTAAGGTAAACCATGCTAACTCTCCAAGTAAAGTATTAGTGCATTGGATATTTGTTCGGGTTTCATTGTTGAACATGTAAATTAAGTTGGGGTAAAAATAAAAAAATCATGATGGCTATTGGATTAAAAAGAAGAAGAAAACTTCCCAATGATTAAACGTATTTACAAGTTAGGTGGCAGCTTGAAGGAAAATCAGACATGCTAAAGAATGTTTATGCAAAAGGCAAGCTTAGCTAGAATAGATTTTCAAAAAGATCTTGGCCCAGACTAAAGGAAAAAAAAAACAGCCATGTACAGAAGATTTAGAGTTTCCATTGATGTGACAGTCATCTGACCTGTAGCAATTTGTCTGGTTGAAGCAATGGCTAAAAGCTTAAGACAAACTTTAATGATGAAGATGGACGGTTGGCTTTCTGGGTCTTCTTGTGCTGCCTTCAAGCTACTAAAATGCTTCGGATTCTCCACAAAAGGAAACTGATTTAATCTTTCAGACGTGGGTTGGGGTGGGACAGTTTTGGTCTTGATAATAATTCTACATTTTGTATCTCAACAAAAGCAAACTTACGACAAGAAGGCAATTATAACTCTAAAAAGTATGTATCTTTTGAGTACGGATTAAAAGGTACATGATCAAAGCCTGGTCCCATATAAAATTACACCCAACCAAACAGAACGAGCTGTCTGTTATATATTCATGTACTTCATAAAATCCAAATGATGGATGACAGATGCTAACTACTCGCGAGAAATTTACCTGACTGTCTTCACGGTCATTTTCGCAAACAAGTGGTGAGCAAATAAATTATAGGTTTAACAAAGAAATATAAATCCTCAAAACAACTTGATCTTAAGAAGCCAAAGACACATTATATGCACTAGACATTAAAAGGAAGTCATTGCTTTTACAACATTGATTAGAGCAAATCGGAAAGAAGTATTAAGGGAATGTAAATACTTACAGATGGAGGGCTGGGCTTCGTTTCAAGAAAGAGAGACACATATTGATATTCATATGTTGCTGGTTTAAGAGTTTATATTTGTATTTTTTGTATATCTGTAAATATTTAAGATATCAATTGGTAGAACCCTGCCCTCTTTTTTTTGGCAAAACTCCTGTGCTTTATTTCATGTAATGAAACTAAAAGGCCATAAGAGTTTGGACAAATACTCTCAACCATAAATTTGTAGATTTTTCGCATCTGTTGTGAGTTAAAACACAAGTCCCACTCGGAAGGTTGGTAGTGTTTTGTCTTGGCGCCCAATACAGTATATAAAAGAACTATTCTTTTAAAGTTAATTAGTTTTCAATCTCACAATTCACCACCTATCCTTCCAAAAATACCCTTGAAATCCAATTTTCAGCATAACTGTAAAACAAACCAATAATTAAGCTCTTTAAGATATACAGAGAATGAATTATTAGTTAGTACTAAAAGAATCCCACTAGTTGGTTTAGAATAATTAATACGAAAAGAAGTAAGAGGCAAGAATGCGTTAGAAGATTCACAATATCAATCCGAATTTAATCAAATTCTAAATAATAGAATGAAATATATTCTCTTTCTTTGTGTGAATCTTTTAGGAAACAAATAAATAAAACTCAAAATGAAATATTTACAAAATCATCACAACCAATTTACGTGGAAAAACCTTCTTGGTGTAAGAAGGAAAGAATCACAGTACTTTATCTCCAAAACTTCCACTATCAAAAAACAATTGTATAAAATTTCTCTAGATAAAACTAGAAGAAAACAATCAACAACATCATCAAGAATACAACTTCTTGGAAACTAATAGTTATGTCAAGAAAATGGAGAGATCTAACCACTACTACAAAACGGAATATTAATGACTTAAAATTTAAAGTCAGTTTAAAAACCGACTTTAAATGAAATGACTTAAAATTTAAAGTCGGTTCACGCGTTGAACTGACTTTAAATATTTAATTTTGTTTTTTAGAAAATTTACTCATTTTCTATTATACTCAAATTAAAAATTATATTTGATCACTACATAATAGTAGAAAAAAACCCAAAATATGCTTAACAAATAGTTTAAATAATACAAATAATTGAAAAATTAAATATTAATTAATAGCAGAAAAATTACAATGGTGTTGTCATATGTTATTCAAGATTATCATATTTTTCTCCTGATGTTATAATACAAAACCTACATTTATAATACAAAAATTTATACACATAATAGCAAAAGAAAATCAATAATAAGTGCGTAAGATTAATAGAAATACTTATAAGAGTAAATGGAGTGACAAAATGAAAGAAATGAAGAAAAAATAGTGTTTTGTAAGTGAGAAATAGGTATAAAAAATTTAAGTATTTTGCTCAAAAAAATAGAGGATCTAAAAGACAATTTAGAGAGGAAGAAAACCCACTAACCGGTGCTAGAATTGGTGATCGTAGGTGGTCAGAAAATGAGAAAGAGTGGAGAAGAAGTGGATGAGGTTTTGGGTTTTTGAGAGTTATGCAGCACTTGGAATAGTTTCTATCTGGGGAAGAAAGAAGAGAAAAGGAAATATCCACGTGTGTAGTATCTGTTCTATGTGTCAATCGACGCTATCCACGTAATTTGTAGCTTCGGTTGACGTGTCAAACCGACACTACATGTGGACATAGGGTCAGTTCGATACGTCAACCGATGCTATGTGTAGCATCAGTTCTTCACCAAACCAACTTTACATATAGACTTAAATGCCATATTTTGTAGTAGTGAACCCAATTTCGTAGTCAATTTTCAGGGTCTAGATTTTCCAAACAGGTAAGTCAAATCCAAATCCCAACATTAAGATTGAAGAGTCTTGAGTCGTGAACCTTCCTACAAACTTTCAGCTCAATCAAACCACAAACAACCTTCCATTTGAGCACTTGATGAAGGCTTGTTAGAGAAGAAAAATTGAAAAACTGCTCTCTATTTTTCTTTTTGTTTTTCCTGCTAGTTGTTGCCCTTGGTACTACCGATTGCATTCCTATCAACAATCCCTAAATAGATTGATTAATGAAGCAATCAAATAGACAAAAAAATTCCATTCCTTCTCCATGGGTCAGGAAAACACATGGGTCTTTTTGGGCTCCTCCAAACAAGAGGGAAAACCCAATAAATCTCCCACTTTCCCGAATAGATGGAAGGATCCGCCATCTCAGCAATTGAACAAAAAACTTCAAGTTTTTCCCTTGACATTGCTTTTGTCATCATGTTAGATCCATTCTCATCAGTATGGATTTTCTCAAGTTCAAACAATTTATTGTTAAGAGTATCCTTTATCCAATGATACCTTGCATCAATGTGCTTTGATCTTGAGTGAAATGCCGAGTTCTTAACTAGGTGAATAGAACTCTGATTATTGTAGAACAACACATATTTCTACTGTTTGAAACCAAGTTCCCTCAAGAACTGTTTCATTCACAACAACTCCTTACAAGCTTTCGTTGATGAATTAAACTCTTACTCTACTATAGAAGTACAACACACTTTTGCAACCTTAATTGCCAAGAAACTGCTCCACAAGATAAAGTAATTAGAAAACTTGAAATAGACTTACAAGAATCTTCATCTCTTGCCAAATCTAAATCAATGTTTCCAACTAACACTGGTTTTCCTCTTCCAAAGCTAAGTGTTAACTTGGAAGTACCTCGAAAATATCTTATAATCTACTTTACTACATCCTAATGCTCTCTTCCTGGATTCAAAAGAAAATGACTAACAATTACAACTGCATAAGCTATGTTTGGCCTCATACACACCATTACATACATTAAGCTTCCTATTACTAAGGCATATGGAACCTTTTCCATATCTTCCTTCTCTTTATCTATTGAAGGACCTTGACTTGATCTCAACCTAAAGTGGTTAGATAAAGGAGAGGAAACCACTTTAGCTTTATCCATATGAAACCTTTCAAGTACCATGTTGATGTACCATTCCTGTGACATGTACAACTTCTTTCTTTTCTTGTCTCCACAAATTCGAATACCAAGAATTTGTTTTTCTAGCCCCAAGTCCTTCATGGCAAAGGACTTACTCAATTTCTTCTTCAAATTATCAATCCTTGAAGAAATTCTGCCAATAATCAATATGTCATCAACATAAAGCAATAAAATGATAAAATCATCATCAGAGAATTTCTGCACAAAAACACAACGATCAAAAGTAGTATTCTTGTAACCATGCTCCCCTATAACTGACTCAAACTTCTTATACCATTGTCTAGGTGCTTGCTTTAACCCGTATAGGCTTTTATTTAACCGATATACATAATCCTCTTTTTTCTTTTACCTCAAAACCCTCTGGCTACTCCATATAAATCTCTTCCTCCAACTCACCATGAAGAAAGGTAGTTTTCACATCCATTTTCTCAATTTCTAAATCCAAGCTTACTGCTAGACCCAGAACAACACGTATGGAAGACATATTCATAACAGGAGATAAAATATCTTTAAAATCAATACCTTTTCTTTGACTCAATCCCTTAACGACCAGTCTAGCTTTTTATCGTGGTTGTGAACTATGTTATTTTTGCTTCACCCTATAGACCTACTTGTTCTCCAAAGCTCTCTTACCCATAGGCAACTTTACTAGCTCAAACATGTGATTTTTATACAGTGACTGCATCTCATCTTCCATAACACTAACCCAATATGCTATGTTTCCCTCTTCCATCACTTCTGCATAACATTGTGGTTCTCTCTCATTTTTCAATAACACATACTCATTTGTACTATACCATATGGAAGGACGACATTCTTTAGTAGACCTCTTATGTGGAATTTCTGGTTTTGGCAACTCATCAGTAGCCTGGTGATCTGTTTCAACTTTCATATCTACATCATTTGAACCCTGTTGGTCATCTTGAACATTTTGTACCATCTGTACTGATAAAGGAACCAGATCTAGGTCAATAAAATCATCGCTACACTAATGGACTCTTTTTCCTATCTTCTCAACATCTTGTATAGTTTTATCTTCTATAAATATAACATCACGACTCCTTACCAGTTTCTTCTCAACTGGATCATAAAATCTGTAGCCAAATTCATCCAGACCATAACCAAAAAAAGTTCACTATCGTGTCTTCACATCAAGCTTAGATCTCTCCTCTTTTGGTATATACACAAATGCCTTGTAACCAAAAACACAGACATGATCATAAGAAACATCTTTGCCACTCCAAACTCTATTTGGTACATCAAATTGAAGAGGAACACATGGTGTGAGATTAAGAACATGTACACTGTATTCAAAGTCGCACCCCAAAAAGATCTTGGAAACTGAGCCTAAGAAATAAGACATCTTACTCTTTCAACTAATGTCCTGTTCATTCTCTTAGCCAACCCATTTAACTGAGGAGTCTTGGGAGGTGTCTTTTGATGTCGAATGTCATGATGCCTACAATACTCATCAAAAGGACCTGAATAATCTCCCCTATTATCTATTTTGATGCACCGGAATTTCTTCCCAATCTATCTTTCCATTAAGGCTTGAAACTATTTAAACACATCTAATACTTGATCTTTGCTCTTCAAAGTGTACACCCATAACTTTCTTGAACAATCTTCTATAAAGGTCACAAAATAACTAGCACTACCCAAATTTTTTGTCTTCATAGGACCACATACATCTGAATGTACCAAATCAAGTATGTATTGTTTTCTTGAATGAGGGGAACTCTTGAAAGAAACTCTATTTTGCTTCCCTGCCAAACAATGATTACATCTTCTTAAACAAACATCATTCATTCTAGAAAGAAGATTCTTTTTAGTCAATACTGCCAAGCATTTCTCAATTATATGAGCATGTCTCTTATGCTACAAATCTATTGTATGCTCATATGTCACAACATTAATAATGCCTTTGAAGAGTCTTGCCTGCAGTATATACAAACTAGAATGCTTGTTCCCACAAGCAACAACCATAGCACTTTTAGTAGGTTTCCATTGACCATTACTAAAGGTATTGCAATATCCTTCATCATCAAGTTTACCTGCAGAGATTAAGTTTAAACGAATTTTAGGAATATGTTTTACCCCTCTAAGAAGTAGCCTGGTGCTATTATTCATCTCCAAACACACATATCCAATACCAATGACTTTAACCAAACCATTATTACCTAGCTTCCCTATCCCAAAGTCACCTGATGTATAGGATGTAAAGAAGTCTTCTCGAAATGTAGCATGAATGGAGTCTCCACTATCAATAACCCAACTGATCTCGTGACATGCAACATTGACAACATCTTCATTATAAACAACGAGAAAGTCTTTTGAACTAGCGGTGGCAACTCGATCATTTTCCTTGCCAACATAACCCTCTTATTCTTTGTCTTTGTTCTTGTTGTCCCGCTTCAATTATCTACAATATTTCTTGATATGCCTTTTCATGCCACAATGATGACACTCAATATTAGAAAACTTGTTGGACTTGCTTCTTCCTTTTTTCCAAACCGGTGAGCAAAATCCAAATCCCACCGTTAATATGGAAGAGTCTTGAGTCATGAACCTTCTTGCAAAATTTCAGCTTAATCGAATCACAAACAATCTTCAATCCGAGCACTTGGTGAAGGCTTACTAGAGAAGAAAAAATTATCTTTGTATTTCTTTTTGTTTTTCTGTTAGCTACTGCCCTTGTTGCTACCGATTACATTCCTCTCAACAATGCCTAAATAGATTGATTAATGTAGCAATCAAATGAAAAAAAATTGCCTTCTTTCTCCATGGGCTATGAAACCACATGGGCTTTTTTGGGCTCCTCCAAACAAGAGGGAAAACCCAACATAGGGAAGAGAGAGGGAGAACAAGCACATATTTTCTCTTTGATATCTCTATTCTCTATTTTGATGACTTTGTTTAAGATGACCTTACATATGCTCCAAACCAATGAAAAAGGTGTTAAACAAAAGGATTTTTTAGAAGCGTATATGTGCCGCGGTGAAGGTTTTTGTGTGCCACAATGTAGGACAATCAAATCAAGTTTACAATGCATTACATGCTAGATCATACCACGGTGTAAATAAATTCATGTCATGGTGCCTAATCCTCTGAATCACTTTTTCTCTCTTTTGTAGTGTTTTCTACCCTATATAATCCCCTACTTCTTTGTAAAAATCATCCCTCATTACTCAACTTCTTAATTTCACTCCTTTCTAATTTCTTAGTTTTATATTTCTACAAAGTTCTCTCAATTTTGAGAGTTGAACATAATCTAGTTTATATAGTAGTTTTTTAATTCAATGAATGGTGTTGGAAATTCTATTTAGATGTTTTTTGGATACAGAAATGATACTGAATTTCTATACTTGAAAGGATATACTTACGATATAATTTAAATGTATTATTTTATTTTCAGATGAATTTTATGTGTTGTTCTAAATGTTATGTTTAATTTATGGATGATTTATCAAATTAAGCGTATATGGTTAAAAATACTATGAGATATTATTAATGTTATCATTTTTATAAAATTAAGTATTATTTTTTATTCAAGAATTTTACAATGTTTATTACAGAAAATATAATGATGTCATAATTTTCATAGTAAACTTAAAACATAAAAGTTAGATTTAAGATTTGATTATTTGAGTTTAATTTAGAGTATTTCTCTATTATATTTGATTTAAATTAATTGTATAGTTAGAGTAAAACTCTATTTCAAAAGATTTTTATAATAATTACTATTTAAAAATATATTGATCATATATTTTTAACAGTAGTTTTAAAATTTGAAAGTTAATTTTCAGATGTTTAAATTTTAAATCCAACTTTGACACCTCGAATGAAGTTTAAATTGTTAGATCTCACAAAAGGTGAAAAATAAATAGTTCATTAATATCTTATAAAAGAAGCATAATTTAATTAAAATTAACTGATATACCAAACCGAAGGCATTAAGTGATTTTAATCGATAACAAATAGTAGACCCGACCAAATATAATATTTGTATATATAAGAGAGAAACAATAATCTTAATTTATATATTGAATAACCTAATTAATATTGAGAAAACATCCTTTTTGGGAAAGAGTAGCACAGGAACGACACATGGACTTAGACTCTCCCTGACATGACCTTTGATCAAGTACCCTTCAACCTACCTTTGAATCTCTTTAGTTTCTTCGAGGTTGGTCCTATAGGTAGGTCGGTTTGGAAGTGAATCTCTTAGTATGAAGTTAATTTGATGCTCAATCTCTCTAATTGGTGGTACCCCATATGGAATCTCTTCAGGGAACATGTCCTTAAATTCCTGCAAAAGGGAAACAGTGGCACTAGGCAAAGACTAGTTAAGATTGTTAATAGGATTTACCTCCTTGTACAAAAGTACAAGTATGGGTTTTTTTGAATAAAAAGCCACCTTGACCTTACTTGCCTTAGCATAAAAACTCACACTTTTTTCTCTCTTATTTTTCCACTCTCCTCTCCTTTTTCTTCACTCTTTTTTCTTACACTCTTTTATCTTTTTCATTCTTCTCTTTTTGTTCATTTTCACTCTTTTATTTTCCTCTAACCATCCTCATTAGATCTTCAAAGACTTGATTGGGTGAAAGGGGTACAAATGTCATGTTTCTACCATTTTTAACAAACAAATACTTTGTTTCTGTATCTGTCATATGTAACCCTCCTACCATATTTCCAAGGCCTATCTAGCAAGATGGGTCCAGTTTACATGGGTACCACATCACACATCACCTTATCCTAGTACTTTCCAATGGAGAAGCTCACAAATGCTTACTTATTAACCTTCACTTCCCCACTATCATTTAACCATTGCAACTTGTAACACTTCAGATGTAGGCAACCCTAATTTCTCAACTAAGGTAGTACTAGCCACATTGGTGAAAAATCCCCTATCTATGATAACACTACACACTTTGTTACTCACATGACACTTTGTTTGAAATATGTTATCTCTTTGTTGTTCAAGGTCATATTCCTTGACTTGAGTGCTCAAAGATCTCCTTATTACAAGTGCTTCGCCATCCACAGGTCCTATCTCTTCTTCACTAGCTTCCTCTACAGATGGTATCTCATCTTCTTCATTTTCATTATCGGTTCCCACCTTACCCCTAGCTAAGGTGATCATTGCCTTCTTGTTTGGATATTGAGAGGCTATATGACTATTACCAAGACACCGAAAACACTTAAAGTCACAATTACGAACAAGGGTGTTGATTTTATCTTTGTCCTTACTAGTCCCTATCTCTTTGTCTTTGTAAGGCTCAAATCCTGGTTTGGATGTAGTTACTTCATCTTTTTTTCTCATTGGACTTCGAAGGACTACTAGAGTTTGGTTTTGGAGTAATGGGACTAGACCTTGATGGTTAGGACCAAAAAATCTGTTTCTTTAATTGCCTTTCCACCTTAATTTCCATGTGGACCATGTCCTCCATCTCCAGGTAATGATGAAGTTCCACAATGTTGGCAATGTCCGGATTCAACCCCCTAAGAAACCTAGCCATGGTGACCTCTCTATCTTCCTCGACATTAGCTCCTACCATCACCACTTCCATTTCCTTGTAGTACTCATCAATGCATTTATATCCTTGAATCAATCTTTATAGGCACTGGTGTAACTCTCTATAGTAGTAGTTAGGCACAAACATCTTTCTTATGATAGCCTTCATGTCCTCCCAATTATCTATGGGCCTTTCACAGTTTCTCCTCCTACTAATGACCAATTGATCCCACCAATTCAATGCATAGTCATAAAACTCAATTACAATGAGTTTTAATTTTTTCTCCATGGAGTAGTTATGGCATTCAAAAATGTGCTCCACCTTCTTCTCCCACTCGAAATACAACTCCAAGTCATTCTTTTCCTGGAATTGTGGTATCTTTATTTTTATACTACTTAGATCTCTATTAACTCCATCTTGGACTCTAGGTAAGGGTCTCCACATACCACCTTTACCATTTCTTCCTCCTCTATACCCATTTCTTCCTCCTCTAGGCATTCTTCCTTCTTCTTCCTCCAATTCTTCTTCCAATCTTCTTCCTTTATATCATACCCAACATGAGCTTGCCTATTAATCCTCCTAACATTGGGTGGAGGTGTTTCTCATTGTAAAGCTGCTAAGAAATTTTCTTCTTTCATTCATTTCGACCAACAAGTTGTTCATCCTCTCAAAAGTTTGTTGCAGCGCCCTCATCATGAACATCATATCCGGTCTTCCTTCGAGACTATCCATGTTGGACATTTTTTTGCAATACTACACAATAAGAGGTTAGTGTAATAAAATAGAACTAATGTAAATTCGCACAATACCTCACATGTTTAGTGCTCGGATTGATCGCTCAAACCCTCTTAGTTTCTAATCAAAGCATCCAAATCAAGGAATTCCAAACAATTTGTAGAATTATTAAACACCCAAAAAAGTAGTTCACAATATCCCACTTCTTAAAGCACAAAGGAAACTAACTCAAAGTGTTAGGATCCTAAATTAGAGTAGTACGCATAAGGAAAATCAATAGATCAACACGATTGGAAAACAACAATTTCCCCAAAAGAACTAAAGCACATAATGGGAGATTTATAATCAAAGGGTAAAATTCTTGGAACTATGAGTTCAAATACTCATTAGAAAGTAGCAAAAGCAATTTGGCCTATCTTTTTTTTCTTTGCTTTTTTTTTGAATAAATTATGGCCACTCTTTTTTTTTGTTTTTTTTTTTGGGACAAATAGCTAAGAACTCAAGAGTAAATCAATACAACACCATCAATATGAGTTTGAGAAATTTTTGAGATACGTATAATAGCACATAAATTATGACACAAAGAGGAAATGAAATTTCTGTAGGAGCTACCACAAAAATATCAAAAAACAACAAAACAATTGCAGAAAATATCAGATATTGCAGAATATGAAAGGAAAAATGCAGAATAGTTTTAGAAATAGCAGAATTTGCAAGGAAAATTTAGAATACTTTTAGAAACGGCAAGATATGCAAGGTTACTACTAAATATTTTGGACACAATAGAATTTGCAAGGAAACTGCAAAAAAAAAAAACCTGGAAAAAAAGAACAATTTTTTTTGGGTTTGGAAAATAAATTTTAGCAAGAACACAACACAAGGATATATTTTTCTTCTTCTATGTATCAGAAACAAAACAAGAACATAAGAACAAGAAAAAATATAAAGGATAAGAATATGAAAATTAGCACCTAAAGCTCTAATACCAAATGATATGAACCAAGGGGTTATGACCTAGCTAATTTCAGATTATATATCAAAGAGATTCTCCACATTTCAATGGATATTACTCACCATTTTTCTATGGGGAAAGACGCCACAAGGAGGTGTTATTTCCTTGATAAGTCTAGTAAAAATGACACCCTAACAAGTATGGATATTACTCACCAGTAATGGTTGGATGCTATACAATGCCACAAAGGTTGCAAATCCCTTGATAAGTTGCTTAAAGAGGAACAAAGAGCATGAATGAGCTCTCAAAATGATCTAAAAAATCAAATTTCATTCAAAATGTGAATCTCAGTAGCTGAGCTAGTCTTAAGTATTTATATGATACAAATAACCCCTAAACTCTACTACATCACAACCATTGATCTCATCTAAGGGTTGAAAATAAAGATAGCCAAAAAGCACAAAAGGTAGCAGAAAACATGGACCAAAAAATGGAGAAAAATGGGGTAGCTGACTACAAAGGAATAATATAAAAAAATTACATCTTAACCCTTGATTTCATCCAAGGGCTGAAAAGAAAACTGCCCAAAATCAGTTCAAATGGCACAGCAAAAATGGAGCAAAATGTGGAGCAAATTATGGAGCTGTTGAGAACAAAGGAATCCCAATAAAATATTATATCTTAACCTTTGTTTCCATCTAAGGGATAAAAATAAAGCTGCCCAAATTAGTCCAAATGGCATAACAATGTGCCTAGTTTTCTTTTGCCAATTTTGCCCTAATTTCCATCCTAGGCTTGTCCCAATCCTTGTACTCCCAATTTGGGTCCCCTTGGTTATGCATGACCTCTTGAATGAGCCCATTTAAATCCTCTCTGAGTTTCGCCCTTCTAGACCTTATGATTAGTCCACTTGGAATTTGTAGAGCTCGATGATTCTCATCACACTACCAACAAAGAACAATATGAAGTGTGTATGACACTAGGACATGGTGTTGATACATGTCCCTACCAAAGAGATGCATTGGATGGGTAAAAATAAAGACCCAAGTAGAACCCTAATGCAAATACCTATAATCTTAGGTGGAAAAACCATCCTAATTTCTCTTTGAGGCAAAAGAACCCTCCATTTTCCCAAAAGCTCAAATCAATAGGGCCAATATTACCACTAAAAATTCTCATAATCCCTCCACCAAACCTAATCTTGAGTATAACTTGAATGCTTTCATTGAAGTAAGCAGAGATAACCTACCACGAACAAATCAAAGGTGCAAACACGAGTTGAGCAACTAACTAAGCACTTGCAGAAGCAAGGCAAGGAACAATTGCTAGGGTAAAGTAACATATTTAACTCAATGATGTGGGGACATTGAGTCTACTAAAAGAATGAAGTCTCCCGATCAATGTCTTACTAAAGATGATAAAGATAGTCCTGGATCAAAGGTAACTTGTTATTTTTTATTCTTTAATTTAGTTTATTTTTATTCCATATTTATAGTTGTTTTTATTTGTTTTTATTATTAACTACTTCAAAAGCTTATACTAGTTATAGTTATAATGATAAATACTTTGTAATGTATTATGCGCTAAATTTAAGTATTAATTTAGTAATAATAATAAATAATATAAAAAAGGTCTCAGATTGAAAATTAATTTGAAGAACAATTTAACGCATGCCACATCATGAATATTACTTCAATGTGACACTAGTTTTATACTCAAAATAGGATGGAATTTCAAAAGCTTGCACTATGGTATGTTTTTACCTGTGCTACAACCTGCGCATGAAATTTTGCTAGAAATATCAACACAAACGTGTTTCATGCCCATTCTCTCTTAAAAAATTTCAGTTTCTTCATAAAACCTAAAATTTTCTCTCATTTCAAAAAAGTCCATTACTATATATTTCCTACCAATTCCATTGAAAACTTTCGAAAAAAATCAACAAATCTTCATCTTCTTCAAATGGGGGTTCTCCAAATTCATTATCCTTAACAACACAAGTAAATAATCAAAAAAGAAATTTAGAATTTAAGTCTTAAAGTAAATTCTTTCAATTTTGTGGATTAGTTTTGGATTAAAAAGAGTTATCAATCCCTAATTTGGATAAAATGGGATAAATAAAATATTTTGGATTAATTGGCATTGTGTAGTTGTATTAGGACTTGTTTGTGAACCCTTGAATTTAAATTTAATTGATTTTTATCAATGGCACCAAAAAGGAGCAGAACTGATAAGAAAAAGGGATATCAACTTCTATTGAATATGATAGGGCCAAGTTTTCTAGTTATGAGTTAAGATCTCATAAAACTACAAAAATAAATAAAAGTTCTATAATTGAAAGAAGTATGGACTTTGATTTGGGGCCAATGGCCAATTTGGGGGTATTATGATGTGATGTCAGCTTTAGAATCGAGAAGGTTGGTTAAGCAACCAGATTCTACTTGAGAATCAATTGTTTGGAAATTTTAGGCAAATGTTCTTGACACTATCGATAATATGGTTAAAATACGAGGATTACTAGTCTTGTTTGATCCAGTTGATATTAATGCTCATTATTATTTAATGAATATTGGCTAGGGTGACTATAAGGCTTACATGAAAATTTTTGATTATGCTTGATCGGTGTAAAACTACAAGTGCACAATATCGTAGTTTTATAATAAAGTGATAAGAAGAGTATTGTCCTCAGGGATTGATAACTTACTTTTGACAAATACCAAAATTATACTAATCTCAATTTTATCTAGAAAAATCACTAAGGTTGTTGTAATTGAAATTTAAAATAAAATCTAAAGAAAATATGCAAAAGAAAATAAAGATGTTATTCAAAGATCAAATTAATAGGAAGAAAACTTCTAGGAAATCGATTTCACCTAATCCCTCACTATGTTTTACTCATCTAGCTAATTTAAAAGCCTCTTTTAATAATCAATTGGAAATATTCTTGTTCATTAATTTACATAAGAGTATGCAATTTAATAAAACAAGAAAACATTAAGACCATTGACTTTAAAACTACACAGATTCATACAAGTCTTTCGATTTATATATTTACCTATGCTGAAATATTCTAATTTTATCCTATAATTTCCTCTTTCGATAATAAATCACAAGATTAAAATCTTCTAATTAATGGCCAGTTAATTAAAAGTATTAAACTCAAAATAAATCAGACAAACATGAATAGAAATAATTCAAATTAATATAGAAAATCAAATATAGTTCATAATTAAATTACATCTTTTTGTTAAAATAAATAAAAATTAGTTCATATTAAAAATTAAATTTAATATAAACGAATTCACCGTAATTTTTTTTAGAGAAATTAAAAAAACATTTACCAGAAAAAATTTTGCTTTTTCTTTAATTTTGGATAGTTGTTATCACTCTTTTCTCTGTTCGTTTATACACTGTTTTTTTCTAATTTTGTCTTCCTTCGCTCTCTCTATGGTCTGCTGTCACTTCTCTATTCTCTTTATATATATATCTCAAACCCTTTATTACTCTACATATATATCTCTCTATACTTCCTCATATATATATATATATACAAAGAAAGCAAGAAATGGTGCAAAGTGAGATATAAATAAATCTTAAATTAAATTTGATAATTTTTAAAAGATATTCTTCTAAAATTTTGTATCTTCGTTATCTTCAAATTTTAAATAAAATTTAAATAATAATAATAAAGTCAAAAATTATTAAAAAAAATTCATAAAATTTTACTAAAATTAAAGTTGAGAAATGATAAATTTTTTCAAATTATACAAGTCATCAAATACCCCTAAACTTAAAACTTTGTTTGTCCTCAAACAAAAAGAAAAAAAAGACAATTATAGATAGTGTCAACAAGACCCCATAGATAATTACCATCACTCACCAAGCCATGATTTGAATTTAGATTTGATCACTAATAAGTTAATCATTTTACATCGAAGATAGCATGAAAATCAATCAAAATTCAGTAGTTTGTCAAACAAGAACTAAGCATTTACTTTAATCTAAAGCTAAGTCTTTGAATGTGTGTGTGAAATAGTAAATTTAACTCCAAAGCACCAACAAATTAAGATAAAAGTAGAACATTTGAAATAAGAAGAATTCTCTCAAAACTTAACTCCATATGTCCAATTTTCAGAAATCCTCTCCACTAATGTAATCAAATACCAAAATTAGAGATCAAAAGGTCTTTAATCAAGGTTGTAATGGTAGGCCAAGGTGACGGCTAAGAAAGAAATGGATATAGAAAATCAAAGCAAACTGGGAAAATACTTGGTAGAAAAGAAACAGTAAAAAGAATATCCACAAGATTCATACTATAGCTCTTTCTCGACAATATGCTCATATTGCTGACAATATTGTTGTCATACTTAATAAGCATAGTGCTTTTTTTATTTTCCTTTTCCTTTTCTTTCATTTCATCTTTTTTGAAGATGCGGTTGCCTTGATACTCATAATCTTTATTAATTTCAACAACTTTTACCCTTCTTTTATTCTTGCCTCCCACTTTCTTTTTTTCTTTCTTTATTTTTTTTCTTTGATCAAATGGAGAAAACATAATGTGAATTATTTAATTTGAACTAAATTTCTCTTTAAATGCAAATTTCCACCAAAGTATTTTCTCAAAATTTAAGGTAAGTTCATGATTTTTTAGGCTTAAAATGAGAATGATTTATGTAGTTAGAAAAACAAATAAGGCTTGAGGGGGTCGACTATAGGAATACACCATGCAATGATGGCGTTATAATTAGGATGGTTAGGAAAATTTTTTGGCTATGAATAAAAATTTCCTAGATCATTTAATTAATATTTGGTACCAATTAAGATTTTGCCTGAAGGATCCATCAAAGTACCTACAAAACTCTAACTAACAACATAGTAGATTTTGAAAAATAATTCTCAAACTTATTCTCAATCACAAATTTCATAGTCATAGCGAATTCAATCATACTCAAATACATGCTTGATAAGAGAATTCAATAAATCAAGACTATAGGAGTTGACACCCCCAAAATTAAACTAAATAATGTTCTCATTGTAATTTAAAAGTGAGACAAATAGAAGAAATGAAAGAAAATTCCCTCGTTTTATGGTGGATTCACATTAGTTTGTAATTTTCAGCTTTTTATTCCTACAAAATAAATTAGCATCAAAATCCAAGTTATTAAAATAGTAATAAAAAATAAAATAAAATAAAATAAAAGAACTAAAGAAATTTTTATGGGTTGTCTCTCATAAGCGCTTGTTTTATAGTCTACAACCAGAATTTTCAATCTTCATCAATTAGGATTTTGAAGAGGAATAAATGCAAAATTCCTTTCCACTTGTTCTCTATAATGGTGCTTTAATCTCTTACCATTAACTCTGAATATATTCCATGCCTTATTCTTCAAGTCTATTTCTCCAAAAGTGGAAACTTTTTCAATTGTGTAAGGTCCTATCCAAGAAGAGTTTTAGTCGTGAATTGAAGAGAAAAACTTGTTATCTTGGAGCAAACTCATGCCTAAGAATTTTTTTCCATGCCACTTCTTTGTGTGTTCTTTATAGATCTTTGTATTATCATAAGCATCGTTCTAGAATTCATCTATCTCATTCAATTGGAGAAGTCACTTCTTTACAACCCAATAAGATTTATGCTCTAACTCAATAGGGAAATGACATGCTTTTCCAAAAACTAATCAATAAGGAGACATCTCGATATGTTTTTTAAAAGCTGTACGATATGCCCACAAAGCATCATCAAGCTTCTTTGCCCAATCCTTTCTAATGGTGTTGACTATCTTCTCAAGGATATTCTTAATTTCTCGATTTGAAATTTTAGCTTGGCCATTAATTTGAGGATGGTAGGCAAGTGTTATCTTGTGCTTCATGCCATATTTAGAGAGAAGGTTGTCAAAAAACTTGTTGGAAAAAAGGGTCTCTCCATCACTAATAATAGCTCATGGAGTGCCAAATCTTGTGAATATATTCTTATGCAGAAATTTAAGCACTACCTTTGCATCATTAGTTTTTATAAAAATTTCCTCTACCCACTTTGACACATAATCAACAACTAACAAGATATAAACAAAGCCAAAAGAGGGAGGAAAAGGACCCATAAAATCAATTCCCCAAACATCAAATAACTCATCCTCTAAGATATTTTTTGTCGGTAGCTCTTAACGTCTTGAAATATTTCCCATACGTTGGCATTGATGGCAAGTATTCACCAAAGTATAACTATTATGAAAAATAGAAGGCCAAAAGAAACCACTTTGAAGTAAATTAGCTACTATTCGTGTTACTCCAAAATGTCTTCCATTTGATGAGGAATAGAAATGATGGAGAATGGCTTGCATCTCCTCTTCAGGGACACATCTTTGGATGATTTGATCAAGGCATCTTTTGAAAAGCAAAGGCTCATCCCA
This sequence comes from Hippophae rhamnoides, assembly GCA_033030585.1. Taxonomy (NCBI): domain Eukaryota; kingdom Viridiplantae; phylum Streptophyta; class Magnoliopsida; order Rosales; family Elaeagnaceae; genus Hippophae; species Hippophae rhamnoides. Next base: position 13,305,410 of record CM065434.1, on the reverse strand, counting down.
AATATAATATATCATATCATGCAAAAACTTCTTACGTTGGTGGTAAGTAAGATCTAGTGGCAATACCTTACAAGCTAAGTAGTTTACAATATCAGTATAGCAAGGAAGCTTGATCTCATATGAAAACAACTACTCAATAGGGAATGCTTCTTAGATCACTAAATCTAGTTTTATTTCCATTTGATCCAACCGAGAGAGATGGTCGATAACTAAATTTTCACTCCATTTCTTATCTCTAACTTCCAATTCAAATTCTTAAAGAAGAAGAATCCAACAAATTAGTCTAGGCTTGGCATCTTTCTTGCTAAACAAATAACGAAGTGTTACATGATCAATGAACACTATCACCTTTGTACCAATGAGGTAAGACCAAAATTTGTTACAAGAAAACACCATAGCAAGCATCTACTTCTCATTTGTATTATTCAATTAGGCTTCATTCAATGTTCGGCTTGCATAGTATATGGCCCTAAATAGTTTGTCTCACTTTTTTCCTAACACTACTTCAATTACAAAGTCACTTGCATCACACATGACTTCAAAAGGTTGACTCCAATTAGGTACAGTCATTACTGATACTGAAATTAGTTTCTCCTTGATTGCATTAAAGGCTTGCAAAAAAACATTATCAAAGTCAAGTACATAATATTTTTCAAAAAGATTACATAAAGGTTTAGAGAGTTTACTAAAGAATTCTAGAGAAAACTAGAACACTCTTGTACATTCTAGACTTAGAATGATCTAGAAAGTTGTGGCATAGCCTTAAGCTTGGAGCCATACTATAAATAGACCCATTGGTCTTTATTTGCAATCCTCCTTGGGAAATTGTAGGATAATCTCTCTCTAGAGCAATACAAGGCATTCTTTACAAACTCTCTTTCTAGTTCTTGTTTTGCTCTTGAATCCTCTCAATCTCTAAATCTCTTTCTAATCTCTTTGGAGAGTTTCATTTAGGTGAAAGGCAGGCTTAATGCAACGGACCGTGCTAAGTGTCGCATGATCACTATTTGAAATTTAAGGTTGTGACATGGTGCTCCCTTTTAGGGGTTAACTACTCTGATGTTGATTCGTTTGATTCATTTTTCACAAATGCACTTCTCTCTCTAATGGATTTAGGAGAAGAAGTAATGTAGGTAGGCCTTTGATGCTTAATGGGCTAAATTAAGCCTATTGGAAATCTCAACTGAGGGCCTTCTTGTAGGCCCTCGGAGACCGTATTTGGTTTTTGGTTGAAAATGGCCGGATGTATCCAACCAAAACCCTCCCTAATAATACTATGATTCCTAAACCTGTGATTAAGTGGGCTAAAGATGAAAGCAAGGAATATGAATGAAATAACAAGAGATTTCATGCAATCATCAAGGCTGTTACGTCATATGAATATCAAAGAGTTCAAAGTTGTACTTCTTCTAAACAAGCATGAGACATTCTGGAGACTACACATTAAGGTACTTCTATTGTAAAAAGATCTAGAATTTTAAAGTTGAATTGAGATTTTGAACTCTCTATCATGCAATAGGATGAAAACTTTAACAAATTCTATGCACGTTTTTTATCATTGCCAACTATTCTTACAACTTGGGTAGAATTATGAGAGAAGAAAAGTAGATTAAGAAAATCCTTGCTTGCCTACCCTATCGGTTTCATACCAAAATTACCATGCTTGAGTCCATATACAAGCTTTGTGAGCTTACTACTAATGAGTTAGTTGGTGATTTGTAAGTCTTCAAACTTCATCACCTTTTACCCAAACAAGATCTAACTACTACTAAAAAGGTAAAGAGCCTAACTCTAAAGACCACTAAAGGCAATGATCATAGTAAAGAAGCTAAAATCATTATTGTTTGTGATGATTCTGACCCTGATGAGGAAGAAATGGCTTCACTTGCTAAGAGATTCACAAGATTCTTTAGAAAGAACAAACCCTTCTTTGGAGGTATTAGAAAAGGTAGTTCAAACTCTAAAGGCTTTATATATATAAAAGGGGACGATGAATAAGATAATAAATAGGATAAACCAAGAAAAGGGCACTTAAACAATATCATATGCTTAAAATGTAGAAAGTCTAGTCACATTATAGAAAATTGTTTTTTAGAAACAAAAATGTAAGAATAGGCATACAATGAAGGCTAAGGTTACTATTTCGAATAGTACTTGTGGTGATGATAAGGATGACACTAATTTTTTTTATTTCCTGTCTTCAAGTAATGTCATTAATCCTCCAATAGCTTCCACAAATGTTCAAAAGGTTATAGTTGAAGATGACGATGATGAGCAAGATGAGCTACTATATTCTTATAACTAATCCACACGAATTATGTGCAATGAATAAGTAAGTATACGTATCACAACAAGTAATATAATAATAAGAAAATATTGTTCCTATGGAAATTATGTTATTAGAAACTAATTTTTAAAATTAAAAATAAAAATCATTTTTTTTGTGTTTTTATATTTTAAGGAATAAAAATTAAAATAAGTAAAAGTAAATAATGATAATTAATTAAATCATATTTGGTAACTAAGAAGATATATGAGAAAATATCTAGCAATATTTAATCTCTCAATTTTCTAAACATGTGAATTGCTAAAATCCCCCCAATATAATTATCAATTAAATTACATGATCAATTGAATCTAAACTAGCATGTATTCATCTCTCAAGTAAATTTCAAATCATATAGTTATTAATTTAATCACACTCTCATGCCAATTAAATTGCATACTACTCATTAAACTCATCAATTATGGATCACATACATAAGAATCATACATTTTTGTCTATAAACTATTAATGTTATTTAATCAAGACAAACAATTAAATAATTATCTCAAATATATTTAATTATCTCAATAGATCAATTATTGGTCAAATAATTAATAGCATAAAAATTAGATTAAATAATATAATTAAATTGAAATCATAATTGGGGTAAAATATTAGATCATCACATGTTAAAAATTTGATTTATAAGAACCCTATATTAATAAATTAGCTAGACATATTTTTTTTTGCATAAAACTCATATTCTTCGTATAGAAAGATATAAAAATTGATAAAGCAAGGAGAAGAAGAATAAATATAATCAATCTCTTGAATTGTAGCACTAATCTTCTCTTGAATCTTCACCAAAATTGCATCTCATTTTGAATTTTTCTGTATTTTTCTCTCTTTCTCTCTCCATAAACTGATAAATAAATATGTAATTTTTGGCTCTTTAGGGTTTATTGGATAATTAGTGAGTTAAATTAGAATCTAGACTATCAGATCAGCTTTAGATATAAGGTTGAGATCATAAAAGGGAAATTTAACATCTCTGGCTAATAAGATTGTGACATGTGGCACATGAGATTCATTGGGCCAATCAGCGCATGACACATAGTGTGGGTGGACTAGTCATGGTCAACGTGATTGAGTTGATGACATATGGAATGCTATGATTTATGATTATATAGATTGTGCGGTGCCTCGGTGAGAAGAATGGACCAATCAGATGATGATGTGAGGCACACTCGTTCACCATATAGTGAAACTTGGAATGAACGCAATGCTAACACATAACATGGCCTACATTACCCTAATACACAGGGCGTTATGTTATTGGCCCTCTATGCTTGCATGGCATTTACAAGATGTGCCTGGTCAACTCCCTTTTTTTCGTGGTGTTGATGTGCCATCTTTTATTAGTCATGCATTAAAAAAATCATAAAAAATTTTAAAAATTTTCTAAAAAAATATATTTCTACCCATTTTCGCTAAAAAATTATATTTTAATATTTTTAAACACAAAAAATACAATTTATTGAATAAAATAAGCAAATATTAAGTAAAAAGTGCACTCATGACTCTACTTTCATAGAGTCATTACACCCTAAACTTAACTCTTTACGTGTCCTCAAGTAGAGCCAAGTTTAACTAGATAAAATGACATGGGCAGTATATTTATATATATATATATATATATATCAATTAATACATACATATTTAGCAAAAATTATCCCCCCCCAATATGGTACAATTGTATGACAATGAGGTTCACATATTCATCAATAAAATGTTTTATTAATACAAGGATATGGAAGGTTTTTAAAGAACTTATTCTTGTGTGTGTGATGCACATGATATCATCCAATGCACTCGTGAAATCAACCTAAATGAGCATGCTAATCAATTCAATCATAGAACATGTCTAATAAGTCTACTTTTCACATCCCTCTCTATTAATATAAATATGTACTTAGCTAAAAATCAATAAAGGTTTTTCATGCTTGTAATGTAAGGCTTAAATGGGGGTCGATAAATGAAGACATTTAGGCTCTTTTCACACCTTAGATGGTATGAACTTAGAACCTATCAAAAAAATCTCCACAGCCATATTAGGTATATACATGGGAGGTATAACCTCCAAATATTTCACACAATCAACAATATCAATCATAAATTCAATACTTTCAAAAGTAAAGTAGATTGAGTTATTTTTTGGTATGTTTACTTCATTTTTTACATCATTATATGTAATAGTCTTAAGTGTGGGCGACTCAAAATATTTTTTTATTATCACAATCAATAACATCTATCCTTGAGCATTCGTTAGCATTATTAATATCAGCAAGTTCAGATGCTTTAAAAACTTTAAATATTACTTTTTCATCTTGCACACTCATTGTCAACTCACCCTTTTGTACATCAATAAGTGCTCTTCTAGTTCCTAAGAATGGACGACCAAGTATGATAGGAGCGTTATGATCCTCTTCCATGTCTAGTACAATAAAATCTATTGGAAAGATGAACTTTTCTACTTTTACTAGCACATCTTCTGCCACACTACAAGGTAGCTCAATTGATCTATCTGCTATTTATAATATCATTGAAGTGGGTTTGGTTTTACCTACCCCCAATCTCTTAAAGATGCATAATGACATGAGTTTAATGTTGGAACTTAAGTCACATAGTGCTTTTTCAAAGTTCTTGATCCCAATTGTGCAAGGAATGTCAAAGTAACCTAGATTTTTCAATTTTTGGTATAGTTTTCTAGCAAGGATGGCACTACAACCTTAAGTCAAGGTTATTGTTTCATTATCTCTAAGCCTCTTTTTCTTAGACAAGATTTCCTTTAAAAATTTGGTAAAAGAGGGAATTTTTTCAAGTGCATCTGTAAATGGTATATATCTAGCTTCTTAAAGACATTTATAAATTTTAAAAACTACATGTCTAACTTTTGTTTTTGCCGTCTTTGAGGGAAAGGAATAATGGGTTTGTAGAGGTTGCTCTTCTTTGGCTAAGTTATTTCCTTTCCAGTGCTCTGTTAATCCATTTGTTCATCCTCATCCTTTTTAGTCTCATGTTCCTCCTCTAGAGCTTTACCACTTCTCAAGGCTTTAAGATTGCAATGCTCCTTATCTTCTCTTCTTGGATTTATAATTATGTCACTTGGAAGGTTACCTTGAGGCCTTTGACTTATGGCATAAGAAAATTACCCATTTGGTTATCTAAATTTCAAATTAAAGCCTCTTGAGTGGACACTTCTGTATTTACTAACTACATTAAATCTTTCATCATCTCCATTAAAGCATATCTATTGTCCTTAAGAAATGGCTACTTTTCTTAGGCTTGTGATTGTTGGAAATGAGGTGGTGGAAATGATTGAAAATTGAATTGATTACCACCTTGATTGTTATTATTTCAAGAGAAATTTGGATGTTGTCTTCATCTTGGGTTATATGTGTTTGAGTATGGATTATTGTTTCAGTTTACATTACCAACATAGAATACTAATTCAGGATTATTTGGATAATTATCAAACGAATGAGCCTGATCACAAAACACATGAGACACCCTTGAATCTTAGACCTTTTTTATACTCGTTCGTAAGTTTTGAGCCTTCAAAAGATTCACCAAAGATGACACTTGAGCTATAACTGCCATGATATCATTTACTCGTGCACTCTTGCTACTCTTCTTGTGTCTGCCATTCTATCCATTGGCCATTGGTAATTATTGCAAGCCATTTTCTCAAGTAAATCATAAGTTTGATTGTAAAATTTGGCTAGTAGAGCTCCATTAACAGATGCATAAAAATGGTTATTATTTAAGTATTGAGGAAATTATAGAAATTTTCACTTGGATCCAATGTGAGATACCATAATGAGGGCACTTCCTTAGAAATTCTTTGAATCTTTCCTATGCCTTGTATAAAGATTCCCCTTCATATTGTTGGTAGGAGGTAATGTCATTCCTAAGCTTGGCATTATTTGTTGGTAGGAAATATTTAATCAATAATTTCTTTGCCAAATAATTCCAAGTTGTAATGGAATCAGGTGGCAAAGAGTTTAGCCAAGCTCGAGTACAATCTTGCAAAGAGTAAGAGAATAATCTAAGCCTAAATGCCTTCTCAGTCATACCATTGAATTTAAATAAATCTTCAACTTCAATAAACAATCTGAAATATAAATAAGGATCCTCTGTTGGTAATCCATTGAATTGTTCAACTATTTACATCATTTGAAACATCACTGACTTTAATTCAAAATGATTAGCTTGAATATTTGGCCTTATAATATTTTGATTAGGTATTATATATTCATTCATAGCTCTATCTCTATCATCCATTAATGGTACATGGTCTTTCAAATTTAGCTCATTAATGTTTATTTCAAATGGATCAATCATTTCTTCAACTTGGGTGACAACTTACTATTTTTTTTATTAATCTAAGAGTACGCTCGATTTCAAAATCTAAAGGAAAAATTTCTCTCTTATAAACTCTACTAATGCAATATACTCAATTATATTTCTAATAGTACTACGGAGATGTCAAAATTAAGAATAAATAACTAAATTAATTAATTAAAATTATGAAAACTAAATAAAGAAAAATAACTACAATAAATAAGTTAAAATTAAAATTAATACTATGAAAAATAATAAATAACTAAAAAATAACTAAAATAAAATAAAATAAAAATTAATTTCTAATGTTTATAATCCCACACAACGGTACCAAAAACTTGATCGACATGAATTGTGTGTAATGAATACCTAAGTATATATATCGCAACAAGTAATATAATGATAAAAAAATATTGTTCTCACAATAATTATGTTATTAGAAACTATTTTTTAAAACTTAAAAATAAAAATCAATTTTTTTTGTGTTTTTATGTTTTAAGGAAGAAAAATTTTAAAAAATTAAAAATAAATAGCAATAATTAATTAACTTAGAATTAATAGCTAAGAAAAAATATGAGAAAATATTTAGAAATACTTAATACCTCAATTTTCTAAACATATGAATCACTAAAATCTCTCAAATATAATTACATTGATTCAATTGAATCAAATCTAGCATATATTCCACTCTCAATTAAACAAAACATATAGTAATTAACCTAATCACACTCACATATCAATTAAATTTTATACTACTCATTAAATTCATCAATTATGGGTCACATACATAAGAATCATGCATCTTTACCTAGAAGGAGAAAAAGAAGAAATACAATCAATCTCTTGAATTGTAACACCAATATCCTTTTGATTCTTCACCAAAATTGTATCTCCTTTTGAATATTTCTATATTTTTTTCTTTTCTTGGCTCCAAAAACCAATAAAAAATATGTAATTTTTGACTCATTAGGATTTATGGGACAATCGGGGAATTAAATTAGGTTTAGGTGGAATATGGGCCATCATATCAACTTTAGATTAAGAGTTGAGATGAAAAAAGGGAAATTTAATAGCGTTGGCTAATATGATTGTGACATATGGCATATGAGATTCATTAGGAAAATTAGCGCAAGATGTGTGGCGTGCCTATACTGGTCATGGTGAACACAGCTGAGTTAGTGACACGTGGCACCCTATAATTCATAATTATGGATTGTGTGGTGTCCTGGTGGGAAGAATGGACAATTTAGATAATCACGCATAGAACAACTGTTTACTACACAATGCAACTCAGAACAAATGCCATGTTAATACATAGTACAACCTATATCACCCATGTACACACAAAAGTGCACGATTAGCCTTCTTGGCTTACATGGCATCCACATGGCATTCCTGATTAGCTCCCCTTAATACGCAGCATCTTCTAATTGGTCCTACATTAAAAAATTCATTAAAAATCCAAGCTAACTCCAAAAAATATATTTTCACCCATTTCTACTAAAAAGTTCATATTTTAATAATTTTAATCTCAAAAGTACTATTTATTTAATAAAATAAACAAATATTAAGAAAAAAAAATAAATTAATGACTCTAATTTGATAGGATCATTAATAAGGACCTCCTATTGGAGCATATCAAGTTAAAAAAGGATAAGAAAAAAGTTTTGGAAAGCCTAAATGAAAAAGAGCTTGAGATAAATGCATTGAAGAAAGCATTAAAGGAAAAGAAGTCATCCACTGACAGTCAACAGTAGGACCTCACCAATAGATGTGAGGTCATCCAAAAGAGATATTTTGATTTGCTTGAAAAATTTAATACAAATCATGAAAAGTTGAGGAAGCTTGAGGAATATTTTTAAGGTTCCTACTTCAGATACAATTTCTTAGTTGCGCTTATAGAAAAAGAAACCAAGGTTGAACAAAAATTAGGATCTTAACAATTTTGTGGCACATCTTGAATCATTACTTAAGGATAAGAAAGATATGATTAAAGCATTGAAAGACAAACTCAGTATCAATGAAAAGGAACTAGCTCATTATGCATATGTTATAAATAGGATGAGGATTGGCTCTAAAAATTTGAATGAAATGCTCAGTAGCACTAAGATGTTTGGTGACAAGCATAGCATTGGTTATAATGAAGGATTTTCTACATCTACCACTACTAGTCCCAATTTTGTTAAATCCACTACTAAAGATCCAAAGTTGAAGATAAGTGCCACCATCCAAATAGGTCAGTCGATTGTGTTCTTTCATACAATTTCCTCTAGCAAGGTGAACACTTCACCTAAGGAATTACTATGGTGAGCTTGGGCATTTAAGACCACACTACAAGGAATTAAGTTCTCATCCTTATAAGAAAATAAATGTGAATGCTTCTTCTTCTTCTTCTTCTTCTTCTTTATTTATGTGGCACTACTAGCCACATTGCTAGGCAGTGTCCTAGATATGTAAGGAGTACATCTCAGAGTTCTCTGCCTAGCTCTCCCTCATCTTCCTTGTTTGGATGTAGCTACTGTGGCTCATCTAAGCATTTTCAATCTGGTTTTATCATGAAACTTAAACATAGTGTGAAAAGAAATAAAACTTCTTCAAAAATTCCTCATTGTCCCGTTTATATGGATGACTTGATCGGATTTTCTAAAAATTATAAACAAACATATTATGAGTTATGTATACTTATCATGCTCATACGACTCAAAGACTATCCTCTAACTCAATATCCCCTCACAAATGTTCTAAACCGAGGGATGTTGTTTGATCATTATTTCCGAGTGATCTGTTAGGGTTATGCTTTTTTTCTTCCTTCCTTTCGTTGAATGTATTTTTTTTTTGTTATGTTTTTTGTTATCTGTATGTCCTCTATTTTCCTATTCATGCATATCTCTCTCTTTATATTTGTTTATTTATCTTTCATAGTATGTTAACTATTTTATTTGTTGATATGCCTCACTATTTGACCTGTTACTAGTTTTCTTCCATACCTGTTGCTTACTTCTTCTTCTGTGGCTATTCGCATGAGCATCATAATACACGTTTTCATCATATAGTGTCTAATTATTAGGATTTTATTTCTACTATCCTATCATTCTTATTTCATGTCATATAGAATGCATCTCATCTGTTTTACTAGGTTCTCTATTCCTATTCCTATACCTAGTATGTTGTGTGTTGGTTATCTGTTTGTTTCTTTTTTATTTCTATCCACTTTTTTCATGCTTATCCTTTTGTTGTGCTTAATTTGTTTCCTTAAAGTTAACTGATGTGTCATTACAAGCTTGTATTCATAAGTGTTTCTCTATTCTATGCATATTTTGGTTTACCATATGCATCTATATGTCGTATAGATTACTTATCGATATTTAGGAATGTTGACTGATTTGCATTGTTGTAACTAAACATGTATATTTTGTTTGAACTCTTAGTGCTTGGGATGTTGACCCTATATAAGGATGTCATTTGTTTCTGTGTTGAAACGTGTGCCTTTCTCACTTGCTTAGTGGTTTTAGTTGTCTCTTCCTTCTCTTAGGGATGTTACTTATTTTGTTCACTAGTTAGTCAAATTCTTTTTTTCTCTTTACTAGTGATGATGTAAATATGGTTGTTGATCTCGTTTGACACTTTTCCCTTCTTCTTAGACTTTGATCTACTATAAGATCTTCCTTGTCATTTTTCTTGTTAGTTATTATTATTGTATTTTGTGAAAATAATGGCTTTACTCTTTGCTATCTTACTATATGTAAAATGAATTTTAGGGTGACCATGTTGATGTATGGTTGGTATGCACTTGTCTTAAATTGAAATGTGGATGGTTTGACGTGTGTATTTCTTAGGTGTATGTATGGCTAAATTTTTTGTTCATTTTATCTGAAATGTAATTTCGCTTTTACACATGCCATAACTTTGTGAATTTATATGGTTATTTTGATATGCTTGTGCAGACTCATGCTTTGATTATTTTTATCTCTAACATGCCCTATAATCCCTTTTAGTATCTCTTAAGGAAAAATTCTAGGTGCTACTTAGATAGAGAAAGGAGTTAAGCCCTCTTTGGGCCATTTGAACTTTTCAAGCCACCAATATTTATCTATACCTAGTTACCCCCTTTGAGCCATTATATTATCCCTTTATTTCTTTGCACCTAAATACTTACTTAGCCCAAATGTCTATTCCTACTTATCTTATACACCCTTTGTTGAGCATGTATGTTCTGGAGTTATCTATTCTATCCTCTCGGTCTCTATCAATAAAAAGAGGAAAGTTAAAAATGGATTAATGAATATAAAAAAATTGGGGCAAAGATGGAGAAAACTAAAAGAAAATAAAGTGTTTAGAATTATTTGTTATAGAGAAAAGAGGAAGAAATAAATAAAGAAAAGTAAAGTAAAACAATGAGCACTATGAAAAGGAAGTAGTGCATAAATTACTAAATTGTATGTATAGTTCTCACAACATCATTAGTTGAAATTTGGGAAGTAGAGAGAAAAGAACTCATGATTGAAGATATATATTTATATATATCATGGATGTGAACTTATTTGTTTGAATTGGATCGGAAAAGGTGTGTTTGAACCTAACCCTAACCCAAACCTCAGCTTACCATTACAAGCTTTGAAAAACCCATTGATTTTTTCTAGGTTGGTGCTTGCATTAGTCAAGATAAAGACTAAATGTGGACATATGAAGTTTGGTTCTACTTGACCCTATATTTCTATTTGCTTAATTCATATAAGCCTATCTTAATGGCATATAGAGTAAACAAGTTTAGCACACAGAATATGTCATCAAAACTTTATTCATACCTTTACGTGAATACATCATGGATTGATGGATATGTGGATACTTTCTTTGAATGTATTGATTAATCTCTAAGGACCCTCTAGTTCTTTGAACATGCATAGTTTGCTTCCTTCCTTTTGTATTAATCGTTATCTACTGTGTATGGATGCTTTTGTTTTGGGAATGTTTAAGAGTAGAATGTGTAATATGTTTATTGCCCCATGCATATTTTTAATGAGAGAGGTGTGCATCAATTAAATGTTGTTAGGGGAAGAGTTGTGTTTTTTTTACTTCCTATTAGTTTTCCTGTTTATGAGTTATTATCGTTGTCTTGTTCATTTGGTGTTTCCTTCTCTTTGACATCACTTTATATGAAGATGTAAAAATAGGACTGTTAGTATGACATGTTGCATGCATTATATACAAACTCTTATTTCACATGTCTAAATATATGTTTATCTGCTTCCCTTTTGTAGTGAGTTATTTCTTATTTCTTGTATTACATGCTTTTACCTTGCAATTGTATCAATGTTATTCTATGTCTTTTTCACATGACTACATGTGTTTCTTCTTATTGTGTTTGCTCTAATTTTATCTGTAGTGTTATGTTAGAATTATTGCATTTTTCTATGCTTTATCTCCCTTATATAGAGGTTTGATATGTTGCACACTCTATGTGTGCTTTCTTTGACTTTCCACATCAAAAGGAGGGAGAAGAGTGTGCAAAATTAATATTTTTTCCATGTTGTGTGTTGAATGACATGTGAGTGTAGGATATCACTACATCTATTGTTGCCTAACTTACATATGTTCATATGTGTAGGTTATAGGTGTAGATTGAAGTAATTGACTTTCATTTAAGCTATGTACAGTAGTGTCGAGATCTTCATGTTTTCAGAGTGGCAAAGTGGATGAGTTGTTACATGAAGATGGATGGAGGACACAAGATGGATGCATTTAGCTTAAACATGTCTTTTGGTGTTAGATGTGAGAAGATGCTTTGTTCATGGGAACAAACATCTTTAGGTATCTTTAATATCATATTATGATAGATGTGAGCTTAAATTTAGTTATGTAGTGTTTTGACATGGAAAGCCCAAATCGGAGAATGTAAGTCTCATTATACTTGTGTATGTGTCTTGGCTTCCTATATACAAAACACGATATTTGTTTATTTTATTCAGTGTATCAGTCTTCCTTAGGGCTATTCAGCGGATGAAAACCGCTGATTTTATACTCATCCAATCCGATCCGACCATCCGTTTAGATTGAAACATCCTAATCCACAACCGATCTGATCATTTTTCACATCCGATCAATCCGACCAATAAACTTAATTAACTTTATTTTTTGTATTTTTAAATAAAAAATTTAAATTTTCATATAAATCATAACATATAATTATTTGACTTAAAAGAAACATTAAAAAATCAAATAAATATATATTAATTATATATATAATTAATTTCAGTCGGATCGAATGAATCATAGTGAAATCCCCCATCTGATCTGCACTTAACGGATGGAGTTTGGTTGTCATAATGTGCGAGTAAGTCAACAGTATTTGTGGATTTTACTTGGTATTTTTTAAAACAAAAAATATATTTTTTAGAACCTTACCAACAAGCTTGCAAGTACCCTTGCCACCACGTTTGGCAAGGTGTCTAGTGATTTGGCCAATTGAGACTCTTTAAATACCCATACTTCTCTTAACTCTTTACCCATTGATTTTGGTACAAAAACTCTACCAAATTCACATCGGGAATTATATCTATTTATTAAATTATTTTGGAAAGCTTACATTTGAGTGTGAGCCATTTATTGAGCTTAGTTATCAAATTTTTGGTTGTGTGTGTATGTGGTCTGACTCTGTGTCTCTGGTATATGATTTGACTTTAGTAGTGGACTTTGTATCTTTCAAGTTTGAGTAGTTACACTTTTTGTTACTAATAACTCACCATATTAGGTGGTGTTGGCTGTGAAGGATAACCAAGTTTGAGTGTTGAACTTGGTTGTTGCAAAAGCAGAAATAAGTTGATCAGATAGAGGTCATAACTAATAGAGATAATAGTGGTTTTATTTCTTTTGGGGTTGTAATTGATTTATTTTTTAGTGAATTTTTTTATTGAGTGGTTCCTTAACGTTACCACATAGATACAATCTCTATGTGGTTTTACCTTGTTATATCGCTTGTTATACATGATCTACTTTTGCGCTAATATAATCTGAGTTTAAGATCTATATGAGCATACTAAAAGCTTAAACTTTGATTATACAACTTTTATATTCTTACCTCTTTCTATTGAATATATACATAATATATGTTGTCAAAAGTTATTTGCTTATCTGATAAAATATTATTTGTGCATCTAGTTTGTTGCTTGCTTAATAGTTTGCTATTATATTCTTATGAGTCCTTAAGGAATCTAGATCTCCTTACCCAGGCTATATACCAAGTCATGAACTTCTTCATTGTTTTTAGTTTTTTCCTTTCCTTGCTACAGACTAGTAAGAAATTGGTTAGGGTTGTAATGAGTGCTTGAAAAGTAGTAAAACTTACATGATTTATATGCAATTTAGTTTCAAAATGGATTTGTATTTTCATAATTTTATTATTATTTTAGCAAATCTATCTTTTTGAAATCACGAGTATATTTTGTTTTTTTCAAGATTTTAGCTTCAAATTGATTCATTGATAAACACTTCAAGAATCATACCTGAAAGCACTCAATTACAACCATAAAGATTAAAATAATAACATATATAAACCTTACATATGTTCCAACCAAATGTAATTGGTGAAATACAAAAGAGGTTCTAGAAACGCTGAACAACGCAATTTCCGTGGAGGTTAATGTGTGCCACAGCGTTGGAAAATCATATCATAATTCAAGCACGTACAAAATCAAGCCATGCCACAACACCTAACCATATGATCCAACTTTTTTTCTCTTCTTACAACATTTTCTAAACCTATATAAACCCCTTACCATTGTATTCAACAAACCAACGTATAGAATTTTCTTAGTTTTAAAAACAAATTTTTTTCAGAATTTTGTTATAGTTTTTGTTTATAGTTTATGTAGTAGTTCTTTCAACTCAATAAATGGTATTGGCAAATCTATTTGGAAGTTTTCCAAATAACAGATTAGTACTGAAATTCAGTACTTGGAAGGATACGCTTAAGGTATAAATATTTAATGTATTCTTCTATTTTTAGATTAATTTTATGCACTCTTCTAATGCTATGTTTAATTTACTGATAATTTATTAAATTAAGCATGTTTGGTTGAAAATGCCATGGGATATTAGTAATATTGTTATGCTTATGGAATAGTAATATAGATAAAACATTTTTCTAAAATTAATTAATTTGTGTTTCTTCATTCAAGATTTATATAAAGTTTATTATAGAAAAAATATATTTACAAAATACTTTTTATAATAAACTTAAAATATGAAAGTTTTATTTAGAATTTGATTATCTGGATTTGATTTAAAGTCAATACTTTTCGATTTTAAATTTGATTATTTAGATTTGAGTATACTCTTTTTCTTTTTCAAATATTTTTATAAGAACTACTATTTGAAAAATATATTGATGACATATTTTTTACAATAGATTTTAAAATCTGAAAGTTAGTTCTTTGATACATCAATTTTCTTAAATCCAACTTTGAATCTTGAAAGAGTGTTTAAATTGTCGGCTCGACTGAAGGTAACAATTAAATGGTTTGTTAATTTCTTACAAAAGAAGCATAGTTTAATTAAAATTAAATTATCGGTCTGACCGAAAGTGACAAGTTAATTTTAATTAATAAAGAATAATAGTACGACTAAAGGATTTATTTATACATAAAAGATAGAATTAAAAATCTTAATTTATATGTTTAATAAGCTAATTAATATTAAGTAAGCTAGCATGATTTATCCCATAAATTTTCATTGGGTATTAAATGTTATTTGCCTATTGTTAGTTGAATCTATCTTTAAATTTATGTTATTAGTTTAGATATTTTAAAACCCAAACAATTACAACAAAATGTTTAGGTTTATTTTTTATTTTTAAGAATTTTGTTGAATTATTTAAAAATCACGTAATTCCTCTTTAGATCGATCTTAGAAGTATACTTATCATTTTTTACAAAGTGATTCGCACACTTGCGAGCTAGTTGAGATGCTTGTATCAACTTATTGTAGACTTTAGTTTTCGATGTTAATGTTTTAATCTTATGAACAAAATTTCATGAATGTATGATTTGAAATGTGTATTAGAGAAAACTTAGTGAATATGGTGCTGAACTATTAGAGTATCTAGGTTTTAGAATTTATTTGATTACCTTTTGAAGCCAAAATCCTATATGATACTAAGCTTGAAAAATGATTTAGGCCATCTTTGGACTATTTGTGTGTTTTGAAGCCAACCTATGTATACATCAATAGTCACCTCTATTTGTGCCTTAATGCTTAACCCTTTTGTTTCTACAAATATCATGCAAATAAATATTTAACACTCAATGAAGAATTATGAGATATATTAGTTAGTTAATCATACTTTCTTTACATTAATTAGGTTATTAAATATATAAATTAATGTTATTGATTTTTCTTTTTTGTATGAAAATATCATAAGGTGGAAATCAGATTATTTATTAATAAAAATCAATTAATATCGTTAGCTAAGGATCACCAATTAATTAATATTAAATTATGATTTGTTTCCATGGAGAGAAAAATCATCTAAATAATTATTTTAGGATGAGCACATAATTTAGACTCTTATTCAAAGCATAACAATATAACTAATATCCTATAATAATATTCAGCCAGATATGCTTAAATTTAATAAATAATTAGTAAATTAAAGACAGCATTCAAAAAGATATATAAAATTGAATCTGTAAATAGTGTAATACAATTAAAATTAATACCTCAAATGTATTCTTATATATAACTTCTATAGCGATTTGTGATTTGAAAAAGCTCCACAAAGACATGACTTATGGAGTCAACACTACTACATAAAATTAAAAACTACTACAAAGAGAATTTTGTTTCCATTATCTGAAGCTCTTGGCTTATATTGGTGTATTTTGTAAGAGAAGTAAAGGGCCCTTTTATAGATGAAGGAAATGAGAGAAAATGAGATTATGAGGAAACAATCACCTCGCACTGATGCTCAAGTTTTGTATTTAATAAATAGTTTGTAAGTGCATAAATCACTTTGTAAAAAGTGACAAGTACACTTCTAATGCTAGTTTAAAGAAAAATTATGTGGTTTTTAAATAATTCAACAAAATTCTTAAAAAAAGAAAAAATAAACCTAAACATTCTATCACAATATTTATTTTTGAAAATTTTAAACTAATAACATAAAAATAATAAAAGATAAAAGGATAGATTGTTATAAAAAAATTGTCGATTGGCATGTAATTCATTAATTAATGAGGTATTTAGCTAGCTCATTATGTTTGGTAAAATTAATTAGGTTAATGAAATATAAACTCATCTTATTGATTCTTTCTTATATGTATAAATAACACATTTGGTATGACCATTATTCTTTATGAATTAAAAATCATTTTCCATCTTTGATGGGGTCGATAATAAATTCGTAATTAAATTATGCTTATTTTTGAAAAAAATTATCAAACCATTTAACTTGTCACATTTGGTGTGATTGACAATTTTAAACTTCTATTCAAGCTTGTCTAAGTTCATTTTTAGATCGATGAATTTAAACCTAACTTTTAGATTTTAAAATCTATTACAAAAAATAAGTGATTAATATATTTTTAAATAATAATTCTTATAAAAATCTTTGAAATAGAATATGATTCTACCGAATTTTATTATTCTAAATCTATTACGATCAATAACAAATTTTGTAAAATTTTTGAATAAAAATAATCTGTGTTTAATTATTATTAAAAAAATATTCCTCCAAATAATTTACACATGCATAACAACATACCTAAAATGTCATTATCATGATTAGTCATACATGTTTAAATTTAATAAATTATCAATAAATAAAAAATAACATTCAGAAAGATAAATTAATTAAATTTGTAAATAAAGTACAATTAAAGTTAAAGTTAATACATCAACTGATTTTTAATAATCCTTGCACCAATTTATTATCTAAAAAAACTCCTATTATTGTCACTTATTGTGATAACCAAATGTAAATTGTTTATAATGTAAACATAAACTAAGACTTTGTTTAGCTCTCAAAATGAGAGAAAAAATTTAAGAAAAGAGAAAGAAAGAGCTAGAAGTTGAGGGATGATTGAAACAAGATGGTGAGGGATCCTATGTGAGAGAACGCTAGAAAAATGAGAGAAAATTGGATCGTACGACACACATTTTCCAGCATTCCAACCTGCATCAATCTTGTATGCTTTTTATTCTTGATCAAAAAGTTTGGTGTCACAACACACATTAAAGCACATCGTTCTGCGTATATTCAACTTTCTTTGTATTTTACCCCTAATAATATTGATTGATACATAAGTAAAGCTTACAAATATTTTTATTATTTTATTTTTCTTTGGTTACAATAGAGTATTTCCCGATACAATTATTTAAGTGCTTATTAGTTGAATAAATTCGAAGTCAAAAATACTTGAAAAATACAAACCATACCCACGATTCTGAAAACATAGATTTATTAAAATAATAATAAAATTTTGTAAATACAAAACTATTTTGATACTAAAATGCATATAAATCATGTTATATTTAGTGTTTTTCAAACACTCACCATTCATTGCTTAAATATAAATATTTTATTAAACATATTAATATTTTTTTATAATAGATATTTTCACAAGAAAATCACTAATATCAAAATAATTAAATATTTTACTTTATCATTTAACACTTATTTATTTTTTTTAAAAATAAAAATATTACTCTAAAATTAATAATTTTTTTTTATGGCCAATAATTTGGGCATTTAAGGTGGATTGGTTAGGGTAGGAATCCCCTTTTTTTCTTTTCAAAAATAGTTTCCATACCAAAGCCAGAACCAGCTAAAGCCTAATGACCATTCAGGGGTATACGCCACACTTTATACAAGTAACTAAAAAGTGGTATATACACAATCAAATTTTTTTTTTTATCATTTTTGTCAACGACTTTCTAGTATATTTTCTCTGTTTTTCGTAGAGTAAAAAGTCTCATTGCGTTAAGAATAATACATTATAAATGTTACGAGCAAATAACATCGAACAAACCACTCTGATCAGCATAAAAGTTTACAAGTTCTACACACACATTAGAATAAAAAACAAAATTATATATTTAACATAAATTTCAAATTATAATCATAATTATATTTAATTAAAAATTATTATATCATTTTTTATATTATAGAGATTATAATATATTTGTAACTTAAAAAATGTTAAAAAATATTAAAATCATCAAGTAAAAGCTTTGATAATTTCTTAGAGTTTGAGCTATTGCAATCAAAATGATTTCGGCTTTGATAAAAATTATCGAACGCTATTTCATTTCGCTCTTTACACGTACTCATTAACCAGTAATATTTTAACTATAACAATTTCACTTTCATACATAAATATCTTATACATTACAATTCATTGTTATAAATATTCAAATCCTAGTGTTATTACATGAAATGGAGGCAATAGACAATCTTCAACGAAACTCCACGAAAAAGTGACAGGTTACCATGAAGAATCAGAACCCTTTTGCTGCCCTTTGACCAATGACCACTCACATTACTCTCCTATTTTATTTCTTCATTTTTTATTCCTGAATTACATATAATATTCATATTAATATAGAATACAAAATGACTTTTTTTTTTATTTTTCACTTCTTGTCTATTAATTTTCAAGGGTAGTGGGATCCACTTTTTCGTAGAATCCCTCACCAGCTGGCTTGTGATGGAAAGCAAGGTGTACACCAGGATCATGGTGAGTGGATGAACTTTTATACATAATTGAATTGTTAACCCCTTGAACATTGCTATTCATAAAGGTCTTCATTGGCAGTAAATTTTTTGCCTTATTGTTACCAGCCTTGTCCTTTTTCGCTTTTGAGATTCCTTCGTCATTGCTACTAGTGCTACTTGAGCTTCCATTTTTCTCTGTTTTGGAACTACCCTTTTTGAAAAAATTATAATATGGGTTTTTCCCATGTTTGTTGGGTGATTGAACCACTTCCATAAAAGCACCTTTGTTTTTACCAGCCATTGTAATAGCTTTCGTGCCCAGATTATCATAGTCTGTTAACATTTTGCCTATCCCTTTCTCAGGAACATCATCACTACTCTGTGAAATTCCATTGTTTTTATAATTAGGTTTTTCAACAGTCTCTTGAACCAGCACATTTTTTGTATCTGCCTCTGTTGGGATTATGGGCTCTTTAACTTGAGTGGATGATAATGCGAGATGAGAGGGTGGTGGAGAAGTAGGCTTGGGCTTAGGTGTGGTTTCAGCTGCAGGTTTTATGGTTCTTGGGGAACTTGATGCAGTGCTTTGTAAATGAACAGAATAATTAGACGTGGCAATGATTGTTGGATATGTTGATGGTGTCACTGCTTTGTTGGCTGGGGATGAAGGAATCGAAGAAACTGGGGATGTTTTAGTAGCAGGGGCTGGTGCGGGAGCTTCAACTCTGGGTGGGGGGGGGGGGGGAGCGGGGGCTTGAGGTGGGGAGGGTGTGGGAGCGGGAGCTCGAGGTGGGGAAGGGGTGGGGGTGAGTGTGGGAGCGGGAGCTCGAGGTCGAGGTCGAGGTCGAGGTGGGGCAGGGGTAGGGTCAGTGGGAGCGGGAGCTCGAGGTGGGGCGGGGGGGGGGGAGAGCGTGGGAGCGGGAGCGGGAGCTCGAGGTCGAGGTCTAGGTGGGGCAGGGGCGGGATCAGTAGGAGGTCGGATTATAGAGCCTAAGCGGAACCAGGAACGTACGGGGGGTTGAGTAGACATAATGACGAACGAGTGTTTGAATGGATAAATTAAAACCTAAGGCAAAAGAAAATCATACAGAAGAGGGATATGGCATACACTTAAATGGCTAACTTGATTTGTTATTTATAGCTTTAAAAGTTACAAGACAATCAACTGGTGTGGTTAGTAAAATGTAAACATGGAGCATGAAGAACACGCTATCATAAAATACTGAAAGAAAGAAAAAAAAAATAGAGTTAGATTTAAGGAAAGCATCAGATTCAAAAAAGCACCCATTGCTGGATGCAAAATTTATTATGGCGAATTGTTATTTTTTTTAACAAATCATAGGTTCAGCAACTGTCCCAAAACTGAAATGTGTCTCTACACGTGCTATTTATTTGTTTGTCTGTCCTTATAACAATTCGAGTTCGGCTCATTTACCATTTGTGTAAAGCAAACAATAATTACCTAAAATCACGCTGTTTTTTATAATATTTTTACTTTTTATTAAAATTTATCACAACAACAGAATCCTTATTTTATAGTAATTTTGACTAAAAATAATGTATCGGTTTAAAATTAATATAAAAAAATATTAACCTAACGTGAGAAGAATTATCAATGGAATTCAATATTATGATAACGTTTATTATTACAAGATAATAACTTATCATAATAATAACAAATTTTACTTCAAAACGATTTTCTCGATCATCCAAATAAGGGAAATATGTCAATTGCAGCGATAAAATTATTGTGTGAGAAAATCTGTCAAACCGTATAAAATTATTCACTCTCAATCTTCTCAAACATCCAAATCAGAGAAATGGTGGATTAAATATGCCAATTGCAACGATACCTTAACAAAACAACATAGACGTCAATTTTTTCTCTCCTTAATAAAGTGATGGCTAGCATCTTAATAACTCTGTAGCTATAGTGGCTAATAGTTGAAAAGAACATATTCTATAAATCAAAAATCAAAATCTACAACTGTAACTAGATTCTTGCTATAGTTCATGATTTTGGAACCGTTATTGAATGTGTCTTCATTCTGACTTTGCTTGTAAAAGGTAGCTGAGATTGTGATACTGCAACTTTTTAACTACATTTTATTTCAAAATAAATGATGCTTCAAGGGTCCTACTTTATTGTAGAGTTGGTAATTTCAACTTATGATAGACCGCTCTAGTAATTTACCTTTACATGCAAAAGGGCTGCTAATGAATACTAAGATTCTCTTTGTCAACCAAGGCAAAAAGGAGTTCAGATCTGGCAGTCCCCAATATATTTTACCCTTTTTTTCTTCTTTTCTTGTTTAACAAGTTCATGAATGTCACTGTCCAAATTGAAGCTGTGAGTTGCAAATGAGGTATCTCATGCTGGTACAAACACCTTGGATTGTATATTATGCTAAAGAGAATCAATAAAATGTGAAAATTGTAAGCCAATTAACTTCATATATCAACTTAAGTAGGAGTGATAATTCAAGTTATAAACACGAACATGACACGAATAATTTTTCATTTACATTTAACTTTTATGCTCCTAAATACATTGGATTATCACTATAAATATATAATTAGGTCAAAATTAATTTATTTTTTTATAATGTTAAAAATATATATGAAATTGAGTCAGAAAACACAATACTCATAAAAAGATAGAATTGATAACTCTAAGTTCTAGTGGATTGATTATTGTGTTGGTTTTTTTTTCTTATTTGGAGGAGCCCAAGTGAAACCTACGTGACTTAAAATCCCATGGAGTAAAAAGGGCAATTATGTCATTTCATTACTTTAATTAATAAACCCTAAAACCCATTTAGGGTTTATTGTGTGTGAAAATCAGCAGAAAAAACGTGTGCAGCAAAGCATCAGTTGCAGTAGAAAAACTGAGAGCAGTTTTTCAGTTTCTCCTTCTCCAGCAAGTCTTCATCAAATGCTCCGATAGAATGTCGTTTGTGGTCCGATTAAGCTAAAATTTTGCAGACAGGTTCACAACTCAAGACTATTTAATCTGTACGGTGGGATTTGGATTTGGCTTACCAGTTTGAGAAATTTTTAGCAGTGAACAGTGACTACGAATTGGGTTAGATCTCTCCATTTTTCTTGAAATAATTGTTAGTTTCCAAGAAGTGTATTCTTGATGATGTTGTTGATTGTTTGCCTCTAGTTTTACCTATAGAGAACTATTGTACAATTGTTTCTTGATAGTGGAAGTTTTGGATAGGAGTGTCGTGGTTGTTTCCTTTCTACACTTGGAGGTTTTTCCACGTAAATTATTTGTATTAATTTTGTGCATTTTCATTTTAATCTCTATTTAGTTGTTTCCTAAAATATTTACACAAAGAAGGAGAATATGTTTAATTCCGTTGTTTAGAGCTTCATTAAGTTTGAATTGAAATTGTGATTCTCCTAACATATTGCTCTAGCGAGATGGCCTAGTTCGAGAGTGTAAAAATATGACATCAAATGACTCAAGAAACTCAACACTAAAAGTAATGGTGCATTCTTGGTAGCATGCACAAGCCACCTCATATGTACGTTTTAGTCTATAGCTTAATATGAAAAGGTCTCATGCTGTAACTAATTGGCTTGTGTGTATTTTATAAGGTCCTCATTACTTGTTTACACGTGTATAAGGTGATTATGTAGTTTTAGGGATCATATATATATATATGAGAGTAAAAAACTACCATCAATAACTTTTGCTCATTTTGATGTTTTCATTGTACAAATAACGATCAAGTGAGTTCTATGAGAGTAATTATAGAAGTTCCTCTTAGTTTGTAACATCATAATTAATGGAATAACCTAATGAAGTGGCTTAGCTTTCCCGTGGAGTTGTCCCATTAATGAAACACATAAACTTCTTTGTTCTCAGTTATTTTCTTTTGCATTGTTCTTGCTTTGTATGCAAAATCGACGCTAAAGATTGATAAAGAATCCAAACAATTTGAAATCAAAGCGAGTGTTATGTATATCAAGATGAGATTTTGGTAATTTGATTTCAAGATTACATCATCCGATAAAGAACATATCTTAGAGTTTGAGGCTTTTGAGGTGGATCGTGAGGAAATAGCAATCACGATGCCATCAACAAAGTTTGAAGTTAAAAATTTTGATGGTTCTAATAACTTCTCTTTATGGAAGAAAAGGAAGATGAAAAATATTTTAATACAACAAGAGGTACACAGTGCCATTGATGAAGACTTCACGAAGGACTGTTGTGTGTTTTGCAACACACAGAAAATCGTGTAAGTATACACGGTCACAAGTAATAAAGATTTGTATGTAGAGTATCGTTCCCACGAGGATTTGTTACTATAGTTTATTGAGTACTAAAATTGTATCTCTCTGATTTTATCCAAAACAATCGATGATTAAGAAAAAGGTAAAAAGAAAATAAGAAAACTCTAGGATTGCAAGTTTTCACTAAACTAATCCACTCAAATCATATTATTTTCTTTTGATTTATATTTTTTAGTACATTTAATTTGTCAACCGAAAACTTCTATTTTTATTCATACATCTCTTACGAGCTCCGTATAAACACACCTCGTTAAATTAATTCACTATATCTCTATGAGAATTAAATTTAATAAGATTCATTAAGTTCTAAGTTCTCAAATGGTCACACATACAATTAGGGTATATTCCTATCCTTCATCATACATGTCATTCTATTTATGAGCAATATACACAAAAATGTCTTTCTCAAGTTTATTTTTATGCCACAAATCATTTTGATAAAATTCGTAAATAATCAAAAAACATTAAGCACAAAATAGAATGAACAAATCGAACGTCTTATAAATCTTTCAAAAATAGTTAAAATAAAAGCTTCATAAATTTAGATCAAATGCAACCCTAGAAAAATTAAATTACTTCATTAAATTAAAATAAAAATTACAACAGATGCAGAAAAATTAGAAAAAGAACATAGAAAATTAAAACATCACGAAATGAAATATTTGGCACACGCAGAACACAACAAAAGCCAAAAAAATGGCTTCTGCGTGTTCTGCAATCCAAAACCGAACAACACAAAAATTCTAAACTAAAAAAAACTTCTAACTCTATCATAATATCACCTATTTATAGCTAAAAAAATACATCAAAAATATTAAAATATCATACACGCGTTAAAATTTGTATCGAAAATAAAACCCCGATATTCCCCTTAAAATCTGCGGTCACGCGAAAATCAAAAACCTATTTTAATTCACGCGAGACAAGGAGCCGTTTCTGCGTTTTTTTTAATTCATTGTGCGTGCCACGTGTCAGCGTCTGATTCGCTGAAACAAATAGTGTGACACGTGGCAACATCTCATTCGTTGAAGGGAATGGGCGCACGTAGAAATTGTCGCACAGAATCGGGGCGCGTGAAACGTGAGGCAACGGTTGGAACGAGGGCGAGATTCTGCGCTTTTGCATTCACCGATATGTGCCACGCGTCCTCTTATGATTCGTTCAAGGGGAAATTGGGACACCTGGAAGACTTTAATTCGCTAGAAGAACGATTGCACGTGGTTCAGCCGCACAGAACAACCTCCTTTGGCAGACGTGCATCAGACACGTGGGTCCCACTCTGCACGCTGGCCTGCGCGGTAGGTGGGCCCCACTCGAGCACCGAGCCGTGTGAAAGCGCAGAGTCTGCACGCATTTGCATTGGTCGGGCTTGAACTACACGTGCCAATCTGGACCGTTTATGCTTTGATCGGACGGTGGGTGATGGACATCGTGATTTGTGCGAGTGCGATTCTTTTCCTGCGCAGAAAATTCAAATTTTTTTAATTCTATTTTGACCCACAAATATATTTCAAATTACATTTTCAACTTTGTTTAATTACAATCTAACCCTTTTAGTAATTTAAATTAAATTTTAAACTTTTAATAACTGAAATTAAGCCCGATTTTAATTTAAATTATATTTTCAACTTTTATAAATTGCAATTAATAACTCTTTTATTTAAAATTCTATTTTTGGGTACAAATTAGCATTTAAGTACGTTTTCGATACAATTTACTTAATTTTATTAAAATATATAAAAAATAGTAAATACTAATTTATTAAACTAAAATTATCTAAAAATACAGAGAACATAGCATTTATAATCAATAAAATAGGTGAAAATAACTGTATAAAATACAGTTATCAAGGACATCAAAGAAGAGAAAAAGAAGACTATATTAAAAAAAGTCAATAGTTGCATTGAGTTGTATTTAGTCGATAATTTGCTATGGTAGATTGAAGATGTAAGCTTAAAACATATGGAATAGACTTGAAATACTTTAAGCTCAAAACTCTCTATGAAGCGAGATCTTTCTCATAGAAAAATTGTTTGGCTTTAAGATGGACCAAAATAAGAGTATGGAGTACAATCTTGATCGATTCAAGATGATCAATCCCAACTCGCCAATCTTGATAAAAAAAATATTGATGTTAAGGACCAAGCAATAATCAAGCTATAATTCTCTTTGATAGTCTACCATATTATTGTAGTGAATTGAAGATAGTAATCAGATATGGTAGAGAGGAATTGCCTTTAGATTTTATAGTTAATTCACTTCGCTCTTGGAAAAATGAACATAAATGGTGGGGAAAACCCTTAGAATTAGCTAAAGGGTTGTATACTGGGGGAAGAATGGATTCACATCAGCTTAATTACAAAGGTAGAAAACAGTTTAGGTCCAAATCTAGATTGTAAGTTTAAAGTTATGGATCTAATTCACCTATGAAGAGTTGAATAGGTAATTTTTTTAATTATGTTTAATTAAAAATTATCAAGCAGTCAAACATACAATCGTGTATAAAAAATAGAATATGAAAATAAATAAAAACTTAACACATAATATTTTAGGTATAAACAAATTAGATCACAATAGTGACCTAAGATGAAAATCATCGGTCCACCGAACCGCCTAATTATCCACCACGAAAATCAATGTTCAATTACAAAGGCTAGGTCTTAGACTACTAATGCAAAAATTTTGTATTTGATAAATAGTTCAGAAGTATATGAAAAACTGTGTAAGAAATGATAAGTATACTTTCAAGGTGAGTTTAAATAGGAACTATATGGTTTTTAAATAATTAAATAAAATTCTTAAAAAAAATAAAAATAAACCTAAACAGTATATCACAACATTTAGTTTTGAAATATATACTCTGATAACATAAAATAAAAAAAGATAAAGGATAGATAGGTTTATACAAACTATAGGCAAACATACAATTCATTAATCAATAAAGAATTAATATGATACTTAAATTAATAAAATATAAATTTAGATTATTAATTCCTTTTTATACGTATACATAACATCTTTAGAGGCGTTGTTATTCATTATTAATTAAAAATCACTTGACACTTTTGATGAGAATGATAATTAATTTTTAATTAAATTGTTCTTATTTTTTAAGAAAATATCAAACAATTTAACTTGTCATATTTGGTGTGTCGACAATTTTAAACTTCTTTTGAAACTTGTCTAAATTGATTTTTAGATCGATGAATCTTATCCTAATTTTTAGATTTTAAAATATATTAAAAATATATATTATCAGTATATTGTTAAATAATAATTCTTATAAAGATATTTGAAATAGAGTATGACTCTAAATCAAATTTAGATTCATGTTTCTAAAATCGAATTTTCTTATTTTAAACTTAATACAATTAGTAATAAATTTTGTAAAACTCTTGAGTTGAAAATAATGTGTTTAATTTTATTTAAAAGTATTCCCCTACATAATTTACACAAGTATAATAACATAATTAAAATCTCATTATCACAATTAATCAAACATTTATAGATTTAAAAATGATCAATAAATTAAAAATAACATGCAAAAAGATATATAAAATTAAATTTATAAATAGAATACAATTAAATTAATACCTAAACTGTATTCTTACCGGTAACTTCCATAGCAATTTGTTATCTAGAAAAGATCTATTACTATCACCTATTGTGATAACTTAATCTAAACTGTTTATAAAATAAACCTAAATTAAAAATTTATTCAATTATCAAATTGAGATAAGAATTTAAAGTGTAATTATAAAATTAAGAAACTAAGATAGAAGAATAGTTAAATGTTATGGGATATGAAATATGAGAGGATGATGGGTTTTTTATCTGGTACGCGTTACATTCAAGATCCAAAAGTCCCGCGCCATGGCACACATTAAGCATCGTCGCGGCACGCATTGTTCTGTGTGTCTTGAGCATGATATCTCATGTGTCTCTTTTAGTTTGTTAGTTTAATATGATGAAGTCTCATGTTGTAACTAATTAGCTCATGTGTATTCTGTAAGAGCGTAATTACTTGTTTATCGGTGTATAAGATGATTAGCTATTTTAGGGAGGACTAATGTATAAGATGATTAACTATTTTAGGGAGGATTGATGTATATATAAGATTAACAAACTCTCGTTAAGAACTTTTTCTTATTTTTCCATTTTCATTGTACAAAGAATGATCAAGTAAGTTTTGTGAGAGTCAGTGTAGTTGTTATTAGTTTGTAATCTTAGAGTTGTAAAACCTAGTGAACTGTCTTAGCTTCCTCACGGATTACTCCCATTAGTGGATGAACCGTATAAACTTCTTTGTTCTCTTTTACCTTATCAATTTATTTTCAATTTGATCCTAACACAGAGCAATGAGCTACTACCATGAATGTGTATATTGTTTCCAAGGCTTCTATACAAAGTACTACCATACTTGCATGAACCAGGCACGTGACTAAAGCACATTTTGAGAAACTAAGACATTAAAGTCTCTGGATTTAGGTTGGAAGAGTTTTTCTTAAGCTGAACCATAGGTTTGTGAGCATAATTGCAATAGCTTGAGCAAATTATAGTTTGCTCAAGTGAAGCTACATTAACTTTCAATTTCTATACAAATATAAAATGTACATGATCTAGGTATGAGTATAAATATTTGTTGGTCCAATGTTTCAATCCAAAAGGTTAATCCATTAAGATAAATATCTTATAAAAAAATATATATTCAATTTTTCGTTTATATTTTCAATGTGGGACTCATTTTCATGTCGAACATTCTCCTCAAATAAATACCCTTATATTTAAACCATGCCCTTGCGTACCAAATGACCGGTTATTTAGTTACATTATACTTAGGTGGACAATACACCTACAACAATTTCATCATAATTCGAGAGTTCATCATAAGTCTAGAACAATATCATAGTATTCGACGATTGCGATTCACTTGGACCACGTGTGCTGCCAACACAGGCCCAATTTCATTTTAAGGATCCATCCTATGTGTATCTATATGATTCAAAATGTGCTCTAGCTTTGATACCATTTCTTAGACATGTGGTTCAAATATAAATAGTTAATATATTACGAAAAAAAATTCATCTCAATTACATATCCAATTTACTTTCCTATTTTTCAACGTTAGATTTTAAAATATTCAACTATTACTCTTTCAAACCTCACACATTTGGTGCACCACCTTATATTTAATTTGAATAATAAAATTTGTGATATAATAAAAGTTAAAAAATCTATAAATAAATATTAAAAGTTGTGGTTAATTATAAGATAAATATTGAATTATTATAATATAAGTAATTATGTACTTAGATTATTACAACACAAATTTATAAATTTTGTGATATGTAAATTTTATATATTTAAAAAAATTAATGAGAATGAATTGTAGAAGTCAAAATAAATTATTGTATATTTTGTTGAAGACTCACTATTGCAAATGATAATATCTAACAAAATTTTTATTTTTATTTTGTACCCATTTGATGATAATAGTGCATATCTGTCCTCACTCCAACACAGAACATTCGATATTTTATAGACTTTACAATTTTAAAAACTTCTAATATAATTTTTATTACATGTCACAACTAAGTTATTATACATCCCAACTATTAGTATATATTCGTATAGGGGTTAATTTTTTTATCCTAGTAGTAGCCATCGAACCTATGACAATTATTTAAACATATCAAAGTAATTAATTTTTACTTTATAAGACTTGATTTCTTTAAATTATTTTAACATATCAAATTACTTAATTTTAACTCTATAAGATTTTATTTCTTAATTTATTTAAATTGAAAAATTTGATCCAATCTGTCATATTCAAATCATATTGGATTGATAAAATTTTATAGTTGATTAGATTCAAATTGAAAATTATACAATCTGTTTAGATTCAAATTGAATTTAAATTAACAGATTTTATAATTTATTATATTCGATCCGAACCGAATTAACATTAAATTATATATATTTTATTTTATAATATGTTATATTTAAATATTACGCATACCATAATTATATTAAATTATTAATTTAACTAAAAAATAAATATAAATATTTATAATAATTTAATAATTGTACAGATATATTTATTATTATTTTATTTATTTTATTTATGAATATAAATAATAATATTTGTTACATAATATCGATTTAAAATTGAAATTTATGTACATCATATTTTATATGTGATAATAATTTATAAATAAATTTCATTATCAATCTAACCTTATTCAATCCGAAAGATCCGATTTTTTTGAATTTGAATTTATTCAGATTGATTATATCATCGGATCGAATTTGGATTGAAAATCTTCAAATTCATTCGGATCGGATTCAGATCGGTCAAAAATAAACAATTTCGATCTGATGCTCATTCATATGTGATATTAGATAAGACTAGAATGTTACGTGAGATGAGAACCATAACCACTATATATAGCAAATGTACCTTAGTAAAACTCTATACATTAAAAGCTCACACTTTATTAGATATATTAAAACTCAAATTACTCAAATCTTAATAATTTATTTTTAAATGATCTTATCCTTATATATCAATCTATAATATATAATTATGTATATATAAGTTGAACATTAGGTGATACAACAATTAATTCATGGTTGAAAAATCTCAAAAAAAATTGCATAAGCTTAAAAGTCCTAGTTAATGATGTAAAATATATTATAAAAAAGAGATAGAAAGTTGGGCAAAACTTGATAAATAATAATGAGGGTAGATTAGCTTTGCAAGCCTTAGATTGTATGTATTCTTTGATTATAGTGAAATTGATCGATTAGGATTGAGTTGGACTTAGGTTCATATTTTCCCAATTACGTAAGCTGCTTTGTGAACTTTACATTTTTTGCACCCAAACTTAAGTGTTATTTAACTTCTTGTTGCGTTCTATTGTATTGTTGGTTGTTGTTTTTGGGTTATTTTTCCATCATAGTATAGCCCAATATGTCCAGGACATTGGAGGATAACACTCTAAGCCACCTCGTAAACAACAGTGTGGTACAAATTCATCCAAACAATATGACCTTTACTTTCTGATAAACAATGGTGAAATTGAACAATAAAGCAGGAAGCATGAGAATCAACATTGAAAAGGATGAAGGCAAAATGAGCAGGAAAAGTGATGTTGTATTTCAATTAGAGTCTACCTCTTATACAAGTCAAGACCTAAAGACTAAGATAGCTAGCAGCTAGCACAAATGCTACACAATTAGTAACAAAAGGTGTGCATGTGGTATGTGCACTGCCAATCAAAATAAAAAAAATAAATAAATAAAAAACAATCCCTATTAGCTAATAAACGAAGTCAACTAAGAGCTAAACCAAACCAAGCCTAGCTAAACTAAGCCAAGCCAACCTAAGCCAAGTGAAGCTAAAATAAGAGAGTCTCGTTACATTTATTAGTTTAACATCCTCCATAAGCTTATAGTCATGGTAATACCATTAGTTTAGTTCTTAGTTCTTAAAAAACCATTATACAAAGTGGTTTAGTCATGGTAATACCATTAGTTTAGTTCTTAATTCTTAAAAAACCATTATACAAAGTGGTTTAGTCATAACATCAGCAAACTGATCTTGTAAAGAAGTATACTCAACAAACAGCTCACCAATCAAGACTTTTTCTTGTAGAAAATGAAAATCTATATTAACATGTATAGTTCTTGAATGTAAAACAAGATTTCTTGCTAGGCAACCTACAATAATATTATCATAGAAGATTATAAGTGGTTGTGACAATTTGTTATGCAGTTCTTTCAACAACTTTTTAATCCATAACATCTCTATAATACTGAATGCTAAGGTTCTAAATTCTCCTTTAGTAAAGTACCTTGATACAACTTTATATTTTACAGATATCCATGAGAAAAGTGAATGTCCAAGAAATATGCAATACCCTCTGGTACTTCTTCTATCATCTCCAAAAGCTATCCAATCAGCATCAACATAATTACACACTACTGCAAAAAGGGGTATTTAAGTTAATATATAAAGTCGGTTTTTGGAAAAAACAATCGACTCATAATAAATTTAAAGTCGATTCGGTGTCGAACTGACGCTATCCACATAGCGTAGCGTCAGTTGACACCTGGAATCGATGCTACATCCACGTGTAGCGTCGGTTCGACACGTCAACCGACGCTACGTCCTACATGGATAGCATCGGTTGACACATAGAATCGACGCTATACACGTGAATAAATTATTTTCTCTTCTTTCTTCCCCAGACAGAAACTATTCCAAACGCTACATAACTCTCAAAAACACAAAACCTTGTCCACTTCTCCTCCACTCTTTCTCATTTTCCGACCACCTACGATCACCAATTCCAGTGCCAGTTAGTGGATTTTCTTCCTCTCTAACTAATCTTTTAGATCCCCTATTTTTTTTAAGCAAAATACTCAAAAATTTTATACCCATTTCTCACTTACAAAACACCATTTTTTCTTCATTTCTTTCATTTTGCCACTTCATTTTACTCTTATATGTATTTTTATTAACCCTACACACTTATTATTCGTATTTTTTCTTTTATTATGTGTTATTATTTATGTGTATAAATTTTTATATTATATATGTAGGTTTGTATTATAACATCAGGAGAAGAATATGATGATCTTGAATAACATAGAACAACACCATAGTAATTTTCTACTATTAATTAATATTTTATTTTTAAATTATTTGTATTATTTAAACTATTTGCTTAACATTTTTTGTTATTATTTAGTGATCGAACATAGGTTTTAATTTGAGTATAATAGAAAATGAGTAAATTTTGTAAAAAAAAATTAAAAATTTAAAGTCGGTTAACCTTGTGAACCAACTTTAAACATAGAGTCGGTTCAGGCATTGAACCAACTTTACGTTTTAAGTCATTTAATTTAAAATCAGTTTTTAACCGACTCTAATACCCTTTTTGTAGTAGTGATAAGATCTAAATTATCAATTTCATATAGCATGGACCAAGATTATAGTGCCACATAGGTATATAAGTAATCTTTTAGCTACATTCCAATGGCTAGTAGTAGGATAGTGTAAAAATTGACATAATATATTAACAGAATAAACAATGTCTAGACATGTAAGAGTGCAATATTGAAGAGTTCTTATAACAGTTCTATAAAGTGTTTTATCTTTTAATAACTCATCATCTTTTTCTGACAAAAATTTCTTGCTTGAAGGGGTGTGCTTGCTAGTTTTGCTTCATGTAACTCCATTTTCTCTAAAAGTTGCTTGACATATTTTTTCTACCTAAGATGAAACTTGTGGGAGTTCTGTACGCTTATATCTCTAAGAAGTAAGACAAGTTCCCTAGATCTTTTAGTGTAAAAGTAGTATTGAGTTTCTTTATTACTTTTTGAGTGAGAGTTGAATTACTTCCTATGACAATGATGTCATCAACGTAGATTAAAAAAATAATTATTTTAGTGTCTTTGTTGTAAACAAGTAAGGATATATCTGAGTTGGAAGATTTAAACCAAGTCAAGCTTTTGCTTAGCATCATGAACCAAATTCTAGGACCTTGTTTGAGACCATAGTGTGCTTCCTTATTTGCACACAAAGTGAGGATAGTTAGGTGCTCAAAATTAGTTGGTTGTGTTATGTATAGTTCTCTATCCTACTTCTCATACGTTGGATTTATTTCAAAGATTTCTTCAGTTTTTGATTCACCAATATCTTTATTGATAAGTATAGCAGTTTTCTTAACAACCTTGGGTGGAACACTAGCATACCCATCAATGTATGCTTGCACCCCATACACTGTAACTATATATTTATATTGCTCGTTCCATATTAAGTAATTAGTGTCATCTAATTTAGCATTGAAAATAAGGATTGATTGGTAGATTGTAACTAGCTATATTGAAAAAGTAGAGAGAAATCCGTGCAAGTGATTAGATTGTAAATCTATGTTTATGTTTATTCTTTATTCTACTGTGGGTATAGGATGTTTTATTGGGGTTGAGTCACGAGACTCTATGGTTAGTTTATAAAGGATGTTCCGATACCATGATAAACAATGGTGAAAATGGAAGCAACAGAAGAAGCATAAGAATAAACATTGAAGAAGCAAAGGTAAAATGAGCAGGAAAAGTGATTTTGTATTTTAGTTAGAGTATACTTAAGAAGTGTTTAAAAAATTCTCTATATTTCTCATATATTCATCTTGAGAGGGAAATACAATATATATACAAGTAAAGAATCATTTACTTTAAATGACCTCAAACAAAGAAGGAAATAAATTAACTAAATTCCTACGATCAAGGATTATCAACCCTAGAGAGAATCATATTATCAATAGTAAGATTTGACAAGAATTAAATCTTAACAATATTATCAATTAGTAAGATTTGACAAGAATCAAATCTTAACACTCCTCAACTTGGAGCATATATATCAAGCATGTTCAACTTGCCTATTAGTTTTTTAAACACATTTGCTCCTAAGGCCTTGGTAAACACATCAGCAATTTGCATATGAGATGGGAGATAATTGGTGATAATTTAACCATCTTGAATCTTTTCTCTTATGACATGACAATCAAGATCAATGTGTTTTGTGCGCTCATGATACACTGGATTTGGAGCGATATGGAGAGCAGCCTAGTTGTCACAAAAGAGTTATGCTGGCCTTATTGAGACTTGCAAGTCATTGAGCAAGAACTTAGGCCATGTAAGTTCACAAGTTGCAGCTTCCATTGACCTGTACTCTGCTTCAAAAGATGATCAAGAAACAGTTTTTTGTTTCTTTGCCTTCTATGAGATTAAAGAGTCTCCAAAAAATACACAATAACCTGTAGTTGATCTTCTTGTCATAGGACAGTTTCCCCAATTAGCATCGCAATAAGATTTTAAAGTAAGTCAATTGCTAAAAAAGAAAAATAATCCAAGACCTGGATTTCCTTTTATGTACTTAATAAGGCGAAAAGCAACATCCCAATGAGGCTTTCTTGGAGCATGCATAAACTGGCTTAGAATATTCACTGAGTAGGTAATGTTGGGTCTTGTAATAGTAAGATAGATTAGTCATCCTACTAGTCTTCTATAGTGAGATGGGTTTAGTAAGAGATCACCATCTGAGTTTGTGAGCTTCAAATTAGACTCCATAGAGAAGTCAATTGGCTGAGCACCTAGAAGGCCAACATCATCAAGAATTTCTAAGCTGTACTTTCGTTGAGATATAACAATTCCATTTTTTGATCTTGCAACTTCTAAACCAAGAAGTATTTGAGTTGACTGAGGTCTTTCTTTTGAAATTGCTAATGAAGGAACTATTTCAGATTGTGAATGGCCTTTGCATCATTTCCAGTAATCACCATATCATCTACATAGATAAGAACTACTATTATGGATGTTCCTTTTCTATTGATAAACAATGAATAATCAAATTGAGATTGAATGAATCCAGCCTTCTTTATGGCTTCAAAAAACTTTGAGAACCAATTTCGAGGTGCTTGCTTCAGTCTATAAAGAGACTTGTGCAGTCAACATACAAGTTTCTCCCCCTATCGACAAAGGCCTGGTGGTGGAGTCATGTAAAACTCTTCAGTTAAATATCCATGAAGAAAGGAATTTGTGACAACAGGGGCAAAGGTCTCATTGTAATCGAGTCCTTCTTGTTGAGAGAAACCTTTGGTGACAAGCTTAGCCTTGTATCGAACCGCTATGCCATCATATTTGTATTTGATACGAAAAACCCATTTTCTCCCAATAGGATGATGGCCAATAGATAGGGAAACTAGGGACCATGTTTATTGATTAGAGAGAGCTGTAAGTTCAAGTTGCATAGCTTCATGCCATTTTGGATCTAAAACAACCTGAGCATAAGATTAGGGTTCAAAAACACTTGAAATATTGTTAACAAATTGGGTGTGAGAAGGTGAAAGAGAATCATAAGAAAGGAAATTAGCTAATGGATATTGAGTATCTAACTTTAAGGAAGATGATAAACTTAGAGCTACAACTGATGGCACTGTACTAACTTTGCCACAATGAAAATCATGCAAAAGAATGGAAGGTTGTCGAGCACGAGTACTACAACGAAGAACAGGTGAATTTTGTGACAGAGAAGTGTTGAATGATGAATTTGATTCATTTGGTATGGGAAAAGGATCAGGTTGTATAGGTAATGGTAAGTTGGTGTCATTATCATATGTGGAGATAGTGGGTGGTGAGGGATGTTTTGGAGATGTTTCAAAAGTGTGGAAAGGAAAGGTTGTTTCATGGAAAACTACGTCACAACTTGAAAAAAATTGACAAGCGTGTAGATCATAAACTCGATGAGCTTTTTGGCCAAACGAATATCCTACAAAAATGTATTTGCAAGCACATGGTGCAAATTTGGCCATTGGTTGGAGATTGGTTGCATGACAAAGGCAACCAAATACTCTTAAATGTGAGTAATTTGGTGGTTTGTTATAAAGTAGTTCATATGGGGACTTTTGTTTTAGTAGTAGGGTAGGAAGCTGGTTAATAAGATAAGCTGCAGTGAGTATAATTTCTCCCCAAAATGTTAAACGAAGGTTTGCATCAAATCTTAAAGCTCTACCAAAATTTAAAAGATGTTTGTGTTTTCGCTCGACTACACCATTTTGTTGAGGTGTTGAGGGGCATGAAATTTGAAAGAGGATGCCAAGGCTCGTGAAAGAAGGTTTCATTAAGACAATTCTGATACATTGTCACTTCTGATACATTTTATTTGGCAATCAAATTGGGTGTTAACAAATGCAATAAATGTTTTTAGTAGACTGTGTTTCAGATTTGAACTTCATTAAAAATATTCATGTGAAATGTGTGTAATCATCTACAATAGTCAAAAAATAATATGCATCATGATGTGTTACTGGCTTATGAGGCCCCCAAATATCACAATGAATAAGATCAAAAGAGTGTAATGTTTGAATTGAACTTGAAGAAAATGGTAATCGAGTTTGTTTTGCCAAATGACAAATTTCATATGAACGTTGATAATCAAATATAAAAGATGGAATTATTGTGCTTAAAAATTTGGAGGGAGCTTTGGATGGGTGTCCGAGTCTCTTATGCCAAGTGACAATGGTAGGAGAGGTAACTTGATGAATGGAAGGTTGAACTGGTGTTGGTAATTATGAGTGTGGTGTGAGATAGTACAGACCATTAAGTTGCTTCCCCATTCCAATCATCTTCTTCGAATCTAGGTCCTACAATATACAAAAGTTGGGATAAAAGTGAATGGAGCAATTTAATGTAGACGTAAGTTGGCTTACGAGAAGTAAATTGACATGAAATGATGGAGAACATAATATATTTTTAACATGCAGATTATTTGAGAGATTTGTTGAAGCAATTCCAATGATTTTTTGAGTACGAGCCTTTGGTAAAGACACTTTAGAAGGAAAGGTTTTGTGGGCAATATGATTTGTGGCACCATTATCGATAATCCAACTTTTAAAAGTGGATTGAGTTGAATTAAGAGATAAGCAAAAAGGTTTTGATATACCTGTGTAATTTGCATAAATATAGTTGTTACAATGGCTAAAAAAGGCTTTGATTTGAGATAGCTCCTCAGAAGTGAACTAAAGTGATTGTTCTGGGTTTTTTGTCTATACATCTTGTGATATCTTTGTATTGGTGTGATTTGTAGAGGGCTTCTGGTTCGATTTGGAGGCTGGACATCTTTACCATGCAGTTTGTGGCCAACTCGGAACCCTATCAAGTAAAAGCATCTTTCCACTATATGTGTATTGCCATTACAGTAGGTACACATCAACATCCTTTTAGGACCTTGTGGTTTTGAATGAGAAGATTCTCATTGTCTGGATGAACGTTGAGTTTTGACATTCATAGCATAAACTTGATCATTTCCCTTATTTTTCATCAATCTTCTTTGTTTCTCCTCCTCACATAAGAGTGCATATGCTTTCTTGATAGTTGGTATGGGTTGCATTAACATGATTTGACCTCTCATGGCAGAATAAGACTCATTGAGTCCCATAAGAAATTGTCCTAACTGTCTCTTTCTTCTTTAGCATTTAATTCTTTTAAATCACCACATGTACAGGTTATGGACAAACTACAGATTTTGAGTTCATCCCATAATGTTTTTATTTTAGTGTAATAGGTAAAAAGAGAGTCTTGGTTTTTTTTTAATTCAACGATAGACCTTTGTATTTGATAGTGATGGGAGAAGTCACCTTGTGAAAAACGTTCCTGCAAATCGATCCAGATTTCGAAAGGCATCTCAACATAGAGAACACTGTTGGCAAAGATCCTTACTTAGAGAGTTGAATATCCACGACAAAACCATGTCATTACATCGCTACCAAGCTTGATATTTGGGATCTGTTTCGCCTGGCATGGCAATGGTGCCCTTGATGAATCCGAGCTTGTTTTTAGCATTGAGACTCACCAGCATTGAACGTCTCCACATGGCGTAATTGGTGCCGTCAAGAACCTTGGAAATAATTACCATCCCGAGATGATCAGAGGCATGGAGAAATAGAGGATCAGAAGGATCAATTGTTGTGGTAGGCATATTAAAAAAAACTCTTGGTGTGTATTGGATTGTAACTGATAGGAGAATTGGGATCTTCCAAAAAAAAATTCACAGACATTGGGATCAACGCTTTGATACCATGTAAAAAGTGTTGAGAAAATTCTCTATATTTCTCATATAAATCATCTTGACAGGTAAATACAATATATATATACAACTAAAAAATCATTTGCTTTAAATGACCTCAAACAAAGAAGGAAATAAATTAACTAAATTCCTAAGATCAAGGATTATCAACCCTAAAGAGAATCATATTATCAATTAACAAAATTTTAAGAGCATCAAATCTTAACATATACCTCTTATAATTCTAATACAAGTCAAGACGTATACACTAGGCTAGCTAGCATACATGCTGCACAATCAATTACAGAAAGGCGTGTATATGATGTGTGCACTGCCAATCAAAACAGAAGAAGCAAGAAGGAAAAACTGTCCCTTCTAGTGCATAAAATAAGTCAGCTAAGAGCTAAACCAAACAAAGCCAAGTGAGGCTAAAATAAGAGTCTCATTACACTTTGCAAGAGGAAAAGCACACCATTGTGTCACTCCTCATACCCCCTGACCTAAGAAAAATAAACATAATAAAGAACTAACAATGATTTGGAAGAATTATATCTTGAGCGTATAGCTTGAAAACAAAACAAGAAAAGGACATGATTAAGCTTTTCTCTTTGGTTATTTAATTTTCTCGGTAAATTAAGGAAGAAATGCATTATGAATAACTCGATATTATAGAAATTAATGGTTTTGTTTCTTTGAAAATATCAATTATGGTATTTAGAAAGGAATTATAATCCTTGTCTGTCTTCTTGGGGAAATTATAGACTACAGACCATGCAAAATTATATAAAAGTTAAGTGCTGGTCCTACCTAAAGCAGTTGGATATTAAAAAAAAAAAAAAAAAGTGATAAGAGATCTATTGGAAAATGAAAGTTAATTGTTTATTATTTGTGTAAAAGGTTTTGGACAAAACAATTGCTGTATGGAAGCAAAATGTAATCAGCATCAGAAAATTGTTATTATGTATTCGCTTTAAGAGGAACAAAACTGTGTCGTTTGTCTTTCATAGTATTGTACTATACGAAATGAAATGAAATGAAATGTTTTATACATAAACAATTACTTAGGCACATTTATGCTTTAAATTAGTATTGTCAAAAGAAATACTTATGTTTCAAAATCGGCTTGAAATATTATTTCAGTCCAAACATCAAAACTTAAATTTTACTAATATGTAAAAAGATATCATCATTGTGAATGAAAAATTTAGAAAACAATTCACAAAAATGTATAGTTTAATAAAGTTATGAAATTTTTTTAATAAACCTTCAAAAATATCAAAATAATTAATTATTTTTCTTATTTAACACATAAATTTAAATGTACATAATATTTATTTTGACAAATAAAGAATAGGTAGTTAAAATGTTTTTAATAATTATTTAAACTAATAATTAAAAAAAATACACAATTGTGTAAATATTTATGATATAATAAATTTTATTGAAAAAAAATATTATTCTAATTTTAATAAAATTATCTTAAAAAAACTAAATCAAGATATTTAATGGCAAAAAATAAATAACATTAACCATAAAGAACATTTTATCAATATTTTTTTGATATCGACATTTTTGTTCACATTATCACGAATAATATTTATCAATATCGAGATATTTAAAACATAGATATTGTCAAACCATTGTCAAACGAACGGCACTATCCATTAACACTCGATCGTTGACCCATCAAGCCGCATGACTCTACCCTTTAAAAAACTTATATAACTCAGCTCAACCCATAGGCCTAAAATAGGCCTAAAATAGAAGCACATTGTTACCCATGGCCCAACGACCTGTAATAGGTGGGCCAACTGTACAAAGCCCAGTTCTCTCTTAAAATCTAATTTAACGTAAATATATAATAAGTATAAAAATATGATGTATTTATAGTGGACCACGGGTCATGTTGACCCGTCAAACACGACCCAATAGCCCACGCACATCAAATCACGTTAAGCCCACGTGTTAAAAATAAAGGCACGACACGCTAATTAACGACCGTAACATGCCATACCGCACAATGTGAAAGTATTAGAGGGAGACAGAGGAAAGCAGTAGTATATGTGCATTGGATGTACAATTAGTGTGTGAATTCGAAACAGTATGAGAACAATGTGAATTGCAAAAGTTATTTTTTCCTCTTTTTTTTTAAATAACCCACTTATTCAAATTTAATTTAAAAAAAAATATAACCCCAAGCCAACCAAATTCAGTTTCAATAACATATGTTAAAAAAAAGTTATTTTTTCCTGTTTTTTTTTTTAAAATAACCCACTTATTCAAATTTAATTAAAAAAAATATAACCCCAAGCCAACCTGTAAGAAATGGATTTATTGATATGAATAAACGAATGTTTACAACCTATTTATACAAAAGAAAAGCAAATTTGTAATAATTAAAAATAAACACAATTATGGAGAGGCATGTTACATAAATTATCCTATTACCAGTATCGCTTCAATTGGTGTGTTGGTTGAATGAACAGATCTCATGTCTTTAACATTCCCCTCGAGTTAGAATATATGTTAATTATTCCTAACTTGTTAGGTCGAGAACCCAGGAAAACTCGGGGATTTGGTAAATATATCTCCTGGCCGCTTCTAACGGTAGATATGATAAGTTTGATCATTCCCTTGAATCTTTTTCTCTTACTAGATGGCAATCGATCTCTACATGTGTTTGGTTCGTGCTCATTGAAACACCTGGATTTGATGCAATGTGAAGAGGCTGCTTGATTGTCACAATATAACTTGGTTGGTTGAGAGTGTTTGATACCCAAATCATCCAAAATATATCGTAACCAGGTTCTTTAAATACAAGCTTTAGCTAATGATTTCCGCTTCTCGCACTTGATCGTGAGATCGATTTTGTTTCTTAGTCTTCCAAGAAATTAACGAGTTTCCAAGAAACATACAATATCCTGTGGTTGATCGTCGTGTATCGTACTGTTTGCCCCAGATCACAAAAAGCATTTAGTTGTAATGAACTAGTTGCTGAGAAAAAGAGACTTGCCCTGGTGTGTTCTTGACATATCGTAGCACTCGTTAGTGCTTCCAAATGTGGTTGTCGTGGTTTATCCATATATTGGTGAGAATGTATACACTAAGTCCGCCTTGATGGTCGAAGTATATTAATCTCCAACAAGTCTTCGATAGGATGTGGGATTCTTGATGAATTCTCCTTCAACCTTCTTGAGGGATAAAAAAATGTTCCATAGGTGAATTGGCGAGTTGGCACAAGAATAACCCATATCCCTCCAATATTTCAAGTGCGTACTTGCGTTGTGACAACGATTCCCCTTCTTGGAACGCATTGAAACTTCTATGCCCAAAAAAATACTTTTAATTCACCGAGATCTTTAAGCTTGAATTGTCTCATGAGATGATTCTTAGTTTCTTCAATGTCTTGTATATTGTTTCCTGTTATGATTATATCATCTACATAGACAAGTAGAGTGAAGGAATTACCACGGGTTCGGACGAGCAGTGGTGATCATACTTGGATTGGTTAAAACCAAGGCTAGCTTAAGTGTTGTTGATAGCTTGATGAACCATTGTCGTGAGGCTTGTTTAAGTCCATACAAAGATTTATGTAGCTTACATACGTCAGAGCCTTCGTCCGAATCCAGTGGAAGGACGTATGACATCTTCATGAAGATCACCATAGAGAAAAGCATTGTTGACATCAAGTTGTCGAAGATGCCAATTTTGAATAGCAAGAACGGCAAGCGGAGAAGCCGAAACGGTGACAAGATGTTGGCTACCGGTGCAAAAAGTTTCTTGGTAGTCAAAACCTTCAATCTGACGGCCTATCCTTTGGCCACTAATCGAGCCTTGTATCGTTCGCCTACGTAGCCATCAGGATTATACTTGATTTTGTAGACCCATTTACAACCAAGCTGGTTTCTTGTTTGGAGGAAGCCATTGAAGCGTCCAAGTGCCATTAGTTTCAAGGGCATCCAGTTCTTGTTTCATGGCAAGCCGCCATTTGGATCATTGAAAGCTTCAAAGAAAAGTGGTTGGTTCACGAGAATGGAAATAGAAGTAGCAAGGCACGATGTGCGGTGTGATAATTGGTCGTAGGTAAGTACATGAGATAAAGAATGAGAAGTACACTTTGTCTTTGGGCGATCTTTGAGTGAGACGAAGTGGAAGGACCGAGAAAGGTAAGGAAGCTTCTACAGATATTTTTGAAGGTAGCTAGGAACATTGGTGGATCAATGAAGCCTATGTGTGGCTGGTGTTGGAGAAGTTGTGTGTGGTGGAGAAGTTGATGATGATGTTTAGAAGACGAATCTTCAAGATGAAGAAAGTGTCACGAGTTGATTGTTGGAAAGGATGGTGATGTATGATCAAGTGATATATTTGGATTGGTTGATTGACGAATGTTGGGTATGTCATCATAGATAGTATCTTCTGATGGAGGAAATAGGGTTGGAGTGTTGACAGCGGAAGTGAAATAAGGAAATACATGTTCATGAAAGATAACATCTCGAGACACTAAAGTCTTGCTTGTTTCCAAATTGTAGACACGATAATCTTTGATCCCAGATGGATACCCAATGAATATGCATTTATGTGATCTAGCATCAAACTTGGTGAGTCGATCATGATGTGCAGACACAAAACAAAGGGAACCAAAAACACGAAGATGTTCATACCTAGGAGTTTTGTGAAAAAGGACTTCAAATGGTGTTTTACCCTCGAGAAACGGATGTTGAGTCTGATTTATGAGGTATGGTCGTAAGAATGGCATCTCCCGTAATTGTTTAGGAAGATTGGCTTGGAAGAGCAATGAACGAGCGACATTGAGAAGATGACGATGTTTGCGTTCAGCAACACCATTTTGTTGAGGGGTAGAGACACAACTAGTTTGATGAAGGATTCCCTTGGTAGAAAACACCTGGGTCATAGAAAATTCTGGTCCATTGTCACTACGAATGATTTTAACTCTGGATGAAAATTGTGTTTCAACAAGATTGATGAAGGTGGTAAGAAATGGCCTAGGTTGGTGACATTGGCGATCGAAAAGACCAATGGCCTAGGTTGGTGACATTCATTGCACTTTGGAGGGGTGCCTACTTATGGTCTCACTAAGTATGTGGGAGCCAACGTCATAATTTGTGGTAGTTGGGGGCCTGCTTTCTCAGTTCCCATCCCAATCGTCTTCCCTGAGCATTTGTCCTGAACAAAGCACATACTATTAGTGAAGGTGACATGAAATAATGAGGTTTGAGTTAGTTTAGCTACTGAAACTAAGTTTAATTTGAATGAGGGAACACACAAGACATTATGGAGTATGAAATTATTTGAGAAATGTACAGTGCCAATATGTGTGACACGGGCAAGAGAATGATCAGGTA
Organism: Hippophae rhamnoides; assembly: GCA_033030585.1. Lineage (NCBI taxonomy): Eukaryota > Viridiplantae > Streptophyta > Magnoliopsida > Rosales > Elaeagnaceae > Hippophae > Hippophae rhamnoides. The sequence goes on along the minus strand of CM065434.1, from coordinate 13,261,731 downwards.
AATGTACATGTCGATTAGTGACCGGAATCTTGGAGCTGCATAAGGTTTTGGGAACAGACGTGTGATCGGGTTGCCACTGTATCAAAAATCCAACGGGTTTGAATGGAAAAGCATACATGAATGTGTTACCTGAAGAAGTAGTCACTGACCATGCTACACGATTTGGATTGATTGAGAAGTGTTGGAGCTCTTGATATTGGGAAGATGTTAGGTTGTGGAATGGTGTCTTTGTATCGGAGCCTTTCTTGAAAGTCGGTATGATGAGCTTTGGAAGGGAAGCCATAACTTGTATTTCTCTTATCTTGAATTGCTCCTTTCTTCCGATACACGTTTGATGTCACGTCCATTCAAACCACAAAAATTACATTTGAGACGCTTTCGGCGGTTACAAAATTGTGTCCCGTTGAGACCACAAAAATCACATTCGAGGTGACTTCGGCAATTCTCAGGAATTATGGCCTATATTATTGCATCGATTGCACTTGAGATGTGGATTCCTTGGTGGGTAATTTTTGTGAGGATATTGTGACGACTATCTCTGGCAGCAGTGCGGGCTTTCCGGCATCCTTCCCATGCGTTTTGCGTGGAGACGACTTCTTTGCTTTTCATCTTGAACAATAAGGGAATATACCTTATTTACCGTAGGTAATGGTTCCAATGAGCAAGATTTGTCCACGTGCCGATGTGTAAACATTGTTAAGCCCGTGAGAAATTTTATGGTTATTTGTTTTTGTTGATATTCTTGTAGTTCCCTTCCGGCATTCCCTCGCATGACGTGGAAGAGGACATAGTGCATCACGACTATCCCATAGGCTTTTCAATTTTGTATAGTATTCTCCAATGCTTACACCTTCTTGTATGCAATCATGAATCTCTTGCTGATGTGGAATAGGTCTGTTGTTGGTATGCGAAAAACGTTCCTTTTAATTCTTCCATAACTCATAGCGCAAAGTATCACCATACAACACTTTCGCGATTTTGGGTGATATATTTGAGGATCCATCCTTTGACAAGAATGTTGCGTGAGTCCATTGTTTGATTGCTTCAAGGTTTGTTGATGGCCTTTGATCAGGGTGCCAATGAATCCTTCTTTGTTTTGGTTATTAGGGCTACGGCATTGCGTGACTCCAAATGTGATAGTTTTCTTGGTTTAAGGATCGAGCTACGAATCACGCCTGGTTGTCCGCAGTGGTGTAAATATAATGAATGGCTAGAATTAAATCCATACCATTTTTGGTAAAAAGTAGGGTTGGTATTGGTAGTTAAAGACATTATTTGTTGAATAAATTCGAAAGTACGGGATAGGTTTAAGTGTGTTTTAGACAATAATGACTATTTATGAAATAAATAATTGGTAAATATGCTTTATCTTATAGAAAATGAGTTAAGGATTACTGAGCAGGAAATTTGGTAGAAGAACGGTCGGAAAGTGGGTGAACCGGCGGTTGGAATGGGCAAGCTCCAAGCAATGACGGTGGAACAAACCGGATGAAGACCGAATCCCAGGACCGGACCGGATGAAGGACCGAGCGAACGACGCGTCGTTGCTTCGGCTGGCGCGGCGAACGACGTGTCGGGAGTCGTTCTTCTTGCCACCGGGCGCGCGTGTTGGCGCGTGTGTCTCCGGTGAGGCGCGTGGGCAACGCGTGAGTTTAAACAAGGCGCGTGTGAGCGCGTGGTATTTTGGCTTGATTTTAATTGCGGTTGCTCGGATGAATGCGGAATAATATGATGGGATGAAATTTAAAATTATTTTGTGGATCAATTTGGTTTTGAAAAAAACAGTGATGAAGAAAAATGGGAAAAAATTTCTATGAAATGAATTTTATGGGAATTGTTTCCTGCTTGTCTGTGTAAGAAATGGATTTATTGATATGAATAAACGAATGTTTACAACCTATTTATACAAAAGAAAAGCAAATTTGTAATAATTAAAAATAAACATGTACGATTATGGAGAGCGTGTTGACACTTATCCTGTCCCCGTCAAGGTTGTTGGTTGCTTAATTGGTGTGTTAGTTGTCCGAAATTTTGGATCTCTACGTTTCTTTAACACAACCAAATTCAGTTTCAATAAAATATGTTAAAAAAAACATACTTTCAAAATAATAAATGTCAAAAAAAATTATCAAGTAATCAACGTATATTCAAAAATATTTTGTTAAAAAAATATGTTCAGTAATATTTATACAAAAAAAATATGATTTTTCATTTTACATAATGATTAAATAACAAAATAACTATATATTGATTGTGATAGTCTGGTTGGAAATCTAATTACATGTAAGGACATTGCTACTTTGTTAGACAATAAGGGACGCAATTTGCACCTCGCGACTCTACATGATTGATATCTCTTATAATTTTCAATAATCCAAACAAGACATGTCATTTATGTTCTGCGATTTTTGTCTATAATGAAAATATCCCATTCAATACTTTAAAAAAAGACTGTATTAAGTTTTAGTTTAAAAATGAGTGAATCATAGCTCATTTAACAATTTTCTTGTCATTTTTTTATTCTTTTCCGACTCTCATCCTACTTATTCCTGTCATTCTACTGATTCCAACGGATTTATTTTTCTAATAAATAAATATTTTTATTTTTTTCTTATCTCTCTTTTCCTAATTGCAATCATCTTATTTTCTTAAATATATTCACTCACTAACTTTTAATAAATAATAATTTATTTTTATTATAAATAAAAAATAATTTATATTTATATAATAAAAAATATTTATTTTTTATAACAAATAACTTATCAAAATTTTATTATAAAATAATTTAAAATAATAATAATAATAATAATAATAAATTATTAAAAAATTTACTAAATAATTAAGATAATTTTTATGAAAAATTATTGATATTTTAAAAAATAAATTATTTAAGATTAAAAAAAATTAAAAAATAAATTACATTGTAACAATTATCTCTAATATTATTATAATTTTAATTATTATTATTAACGATAATTATATTTAAGTATTAAAATATAATTAATTCAATATAATTTATATATTTTATTATATTAATAATAAAAATAATTATAATAATATTATCTTATATAATATTTTCCCGCAAAATTTATGATATAAAGTTCTATATTTGTATTGTATATTGTAAAAAATTGGATATAGAGACTTCACAATTTTTTTAATAATTTAATTATTTTTATGAATACTATTTTTTATATCATAATTATAATTAATATTATAATTATTTAATAATAATAATAATAATAATATATTATATTATTTATAAATTATCAAAATATTTAACATATTAAATTTATATTTATTTTATTGTAAAATAAATTATTTTTTATTTTTTAAAATAATTTTTTTAATATATGATATGACAAAAAAGATTTATGTATTTAAAATTAATTATAAATTTATAAGATGTTAATATTTTTTATGTTTATAATAATTATGTTTTACAAAATGGAACTAATATATCTTATTCTTTTTTAAATAAAATTGATTAAAAATTTTGCTTTCAAATTTAAAGTAAAATCTTACCTATTTTTTAAAAAAATCTTATTTACGTCTATTTTTAAAGTATTGTGTGGGAGATGACTCTTATAGACAACCTTTTTTTAACCCAAGAACCAAAAAGGAGGTGGGCCGATGGTTTGGGGTGCAAGTCGGGGTTAAAAATGAAACTAAGCTGGGCGGGATTATATGGTGCTATTAAATTATATTTAATTTGCTATACAGAAAACCAAAAGTAATGATACAGCAACCTAGATTTAAGTGCGTGCAAAGATTCGAGCTTGCATTACTCAGAAATTATGAATTTTGATCACAGCAATATAAGGAAACGATGGCGAAAGAAAGAATTTTTCTTACATCATTCAAAATACTCATAGTGCAAAGAACCGCCTTAGGAATGTTGAAATGGAACGCCATTTAGTAAGTCCAGGGGCGTTGTGAAAGTTCTCACTTCAGACACTTCCAGAATTATGTCGATTCCATTTCGTATTTGTCTCACAAAAAGAAGAGTCTAGTGCAGCTGCATGGAGTCTTGTTTGAAACGTCTGTAATTCAAGGCCATTTAGTGAATTCAAACACTTTAAAAACAATGTCAATCCCTGTAGGTATTTGCCACACGAAAAGCACAACGTTTATAGCATTCAATGCAATATGAAGACTTCTGGCAGTCTCACTCCCTTTTTGCATTGCAGGCACAAGTGCTGCTGCTGCCGCCCATAGCACGGTGATGCCTGCTCACAAGAATTAAACGAAATGATTTTAACAGAGCTGAGTTCAATCTTTATCTTCGTTTTAAAACAAAAGGATATGATTTACCTGCGCCTGCAAACAAATGAGGTCCAGGAAATAGCTTTCCTGTCCTTAACCAGGTGTTAATTGCTCCACCAACAGCCTCCAACACTCCAAAACCCAGCAGTATTGAACCTGCATTGAAGTGTCTATCTCTGTAAGACCCTTTCAACAATTCCTTCCTCTCCTGAAATGAATATCAAATTTCATCAGATTTAAGCCCCAAAATAATCATGATGACCTTCAAGAGTTAAGTATAAAATTGATTCCCATTTGTGTGAAAGAACAAAGTGATATTATCATCTAGTAATCTCAATAATCTAAACCAATGGAATGGATAATTTGATATAAACATATAGTTAAGGTTTAGTTACGACTTTAAGAAGCAAAAATATGGCAGAAATTTGGAAATGCTTCTCCTTTGGACTAAAAGTGATTTCCAATAGTCCAAAATACTTTAAATAATTAATAGTGTTTGACAATCTCTAAGTAAGTTGCTTCCAAATTTTGGAGATATGTTATCGGAGCTTTTAAGAGAAGTATATTTTTGAGATAAGTAGATTACACTGCATGCTCCCTTCCTAATAGATTCAGTGCTCATCTGGATGTGGTAATTTAGTTAAAAGTGATTTAAAGAGAAGCATTAAGTATTTGGTATAAAATTAATACAAGTGATTTATAATGACACTTTGAGCATGCATCCTAAACTACTTCATTCAAAAGTGAAGATAACGTGATTTTTCTAAAAACACAAATAATATTTCTCAAAATTTTGAAACTATTTTTTATGGAGATTACCAAACATCTTTAAATGTGCTTTAAGCAATTTGAAACCACTCTCAACCACCAAAAGGAGAAGCGATTCAAAACGTTCTTACTAAAATAAGATTCAAAATCACTTTTTTAACTATTTTATGCCAAAAATCTAAATGACTAATTGACTTTTAATCAAACTATTTCCTTTTCAAACCACTAAGCACATTCAAATGTGCTCTTATTTTGCAAGAAATTATGTCTATCATTTCATTTCATGTTAAAGCAACCACACTGATCAGATCAACTTCAACAAGTCTCTTGAGGGCTCTAAACAACATCAGGGGTTTAAAAAAGAAGAAAATTAATTTTCCCAAATTATAAAATAGTGAAACTTGTTATAAATTAGCACTTTTCGAAACGAAGTTTGGATCCAATTTAGTTACACAAATAAATAATTATGAGTAATAGTAAAATAATAAGCAACGAGAAAAAAATAAATGACACACAATAATTTAAATGGTTCAATTTTTCAATGTAAAAAGTCTACTCCATTGACGACGACACACCGAAGAAAATCCACTAATAATCAAATGAAGATACAAACACTAATATTTAGAGAGCTTCATAAAATATACCAAAAAAACCCAAATACACTTACAAAATAACTCTCTCTAATTTACTGGTAATATATAACAAGATAAATTAACAAACTTGTTATTTAATCAAATATTATCATATAAATGAGATATCCTCTCTTCTAATCAGAAAGCAACATTTATCATCTCTGCTCCTCTGATATACATATCATATATATATTTGTCTTTAGCGTTGCCCTAAGCACATTGAAAAAAAACTTTTGGTCTGGGTCTCTTAAGTCTTATATAATGAAGAAGGTCGTGGGTCTCCAATATATTAATCAAAAGGATATATTAGAAGAGAGAAAAGATATTACAGGTCTATTTGGCTTCTCACCTGCGCAGCTCAAAAATGCAGAAGCCATTCCTAATGGCTGAGGAAAAGGGGAATATATATAAAAGGCAAAATAGGGTTCAAGTGATATTGGGTTTTGGGCCTTATTTGTTTTGGGTCATTATTTTAACAAATCTACACCTTAACTCAAAACAGAAAAAACAAGTTCTTCAAATATGAAATTCCTAAGATTACCAAATAATCGTCATCCAAAGTCCCAAAGGGTGATCATCTTCTGCAAATATCAATCAAGTCCAAATAATATTTGAACTTATTAAATAGAACTGGTTTGGTTAACATATCACTATCTTATTAACAATAATAGCACCCTGAAACACAATGTCACGAACGAAGTGATATCCTATTGTAAACCCAAATCACAAACCAAACCTCTAAGCCAAATAGCTTCTTTTACTGCTTCTGCTGCTGTCATATATTCTGCTTCTGTCGTAGACAAAGCAACTGTAGACTATAAAATAGACTTCTGTTGGGAAATTACGCAAATTCCCGATAAGCTAGATTTATGAGAAAGCAAGAATAGAAAAATAACACACAAATTTGATAAAGGAGTTCGGCCAATCTTGCTTACGTCTCCGGACCTACTGTAGATCTTTTTACTGAAAGGGGAGAAATTACACAAGGTGTTTACAACACTCACAACTCAAAACCCAATTACACCCAAGAAAATTACTCTTAATTTTCTCTCACAAAAGCTTTTCTCTCTAAGCTTTTCTCTCAATTGGAATAAACACTTTGGATGATTAATTCATTACTGTAGATTTTCTGAGAATATTAGGCTGGAATAGTGTTGTACAGGCTGTGAATTTAGTGTAGAACAAGCTGGATTTTGGTTGTTGATATCAGCTGTATTATTCCTAAGTTAGTGGAATTTGTCTACCTTTTAGTCCTATTTATACACAGATATACGTGAATGAACAAGAGAAAATAAAATAAGAATTCGCTTTCTCCACCATCTCTCAATATTTTCTTCACAGATCGTAGCTTTTGAAATCCACCGTCCAAGGAAGAAATTTTTATTTTTCCATCAATACGCCTGTTTTTTCAACCATCATTTCCATCATCATCTCAAAGAATCATCGCAGCCCATTTCAGTGTCCAAATATCATCGCCATGGCCATCTCAGCATCCAACAATCATTCTCGTATCATCTCACCTATCTCAGATCACGTGGTGTTTGCCCATCTGGACAGAACACTGAACTTGGCAACAGTGTTAGGTGGTAATGGTATTCCCCGAGAAGACTCAAGAAGAAGTCTCACCGCTTCTTTATACTTTGTTTGCGCATATGAACACTCTCTTGAAAAACGCCTGACTACCACTGTGTTCTCAAAGACCTTAGTTGCATTTTGTTTTTTTTTAACCCATCCGTAATATATCTAGACCCAATCAGCCTCAGCTTTTAACCCAATGTAGACCCAATCTCGCCTAGCTTCAACCCAATAGACCCAACTTGCTCGTAAAACAATCCGGATCTAACTGCTCTCAAGAATAATTGATCTAATCACCAGATTGAAATAACATCAATTTTATGACAATCCGAGCATCAACGGGCCACAGGAAATCCCGTCATTCTACAAATGGAGGTTCCACCAAAAATAATATTTTACCCATCACCAAATACAAATTAAATGGTCCCAATCACATCACGCCAATCGTGTAACACCACCAACGCTTTTAGTGTGAAACAGTTAAGAGACAATGGATTATAGATTCAGGTGTTTCAGATCACATGACGGGTGATGCATCTCTTCTTGTAAATCTTAAAACTTCCCAAGAAGGATACACTGTCAGAATTGCCGATGGATCAATATCTAAAGTAACAAGAATTGGTTCAACGAAAATTTCAAATTCTTTTATTCTTGATTCTCGGCCCTTATTGTTCCAACCCTTGATTGTAATCTCTTATCAATTACTAAACTCACACGTGATAAAAATTGTGGCAAAATTTGTTCATAATTTACGTGAATTTCGTGACTCGATTCTATGGAAAACGATCAAGTGCTAAGAGTTGCATTGGGACTCTATCTTCTCAACATGGAAGACCTTCCGTAAAACAAGTCCTTCAAGTCGTGTCCGAGGTTCAAGATCAAAATAAAGCTTTATTAAATTTTAATTCCAATAACAATGGTGAAATCATGTTGAAACACTATCGCCTCTGGCCATCCTAATTTCCTATATTTGGAAAAAAAAACTTTTCCCTTCATTATTCAAAATAAAAATTCAAAGGATCTTAAATGTGAAGTACGTGAATTCTCAAAACATGTTAGAAATTCATATCCTACTCTCCCACATAAAAAATCACATCCTTTCTCTCTAATTCACTCCGATATTCGGGGACCGCCTCAAATCAAAAACATAACAGGGACATGATGGTTTATTTCATTTTCATAGATGATCATACTCGAACCACTTGGGTTATTTCTTATGAAAGAAAAATCTAAAGCATGTCGTATATTTAAAAATTTTAATATCATGATTCAAACTCAATTTCAAACAAAGATCCAAGTATTGAAAACTGACAATGCTGTGGGAATACTTCAGATCAATTCTCAAGTGATTATCATTGCTACGGGATTGTCCATCTAAGCTCCTGTGTTGACACACCTCAACAAAATGGGGTGGCTGAAAGGAAAAATTGGCATCTTCTCGAGGTAGCTAGATCTTTCATGTTCACAACTAATGTCCCTAAACATTTCTAGGAGAAGTTGTCCTTACGGTTACCTATCTTATCAATAGGATGCCCTCTCGTGTCCTAGCTTTCAAAAAACCCATTAGTACTCTTCTTGAGTCATACCCACACACAAGAATCGTGTCCAACATTCCTTTTAAAATATTTGGATGTTCTGCTTATGTCCATGTACATCATAGAGATAAACTTGATCCCAGAGCTACCAAATGCATATTCCTAGGGTATTCATCAAACCAAAAAGGTTACAAATGCTTCTCTCCTATCACAAGACGATTTTACAATACAATGGATGTCACATTCTTTGAACAAAATACATACTATTCCAAACCTGTTATTCAGGATGAGAACATAGGCAATGAATACCAACTTTGGAATAGCATTACCACTCAGCCTCCCATAAATTCTCTCAAATCATATCCCGCAAATTCCAGAAAGTGAATCAGTATCTCAAACAAATGCTCCTAATAATCCCAATGAACCCTCAACTCCTCTACCAACAGATCCAAACTTCCATGTCCCAAACAATGATTTTTTTTGTCTACTCTGTGAGTGAGAAGAACTCAAGAGTGGAACTGAGAACCAAGCATATCTCGAACCACCCAAGAGTCCAACCCGAGTACAGATCACTTCGACAATTCACAAGGTAACATCACCGAATCTCCTATTATCGAGTTACCTCCTAATGATTTGAATTTGCCAATTGCTATAAGGAAAGGTGTAAGATCTCGCACAAACCACCCCATCTACAACTTTTGTTTCCTATAAAAATCTCTCACCAAGTTATAAAGCATTTATCAACAACCTCAGCCGACATGTGTTCCAAATTCCGTTCTCAGCGGCTTCTGTGCACTGAATGGAAGACAACAATTTTTGAAGAATCCCAAGGCCTTGTAGAAAACAAGACTGGGAGAGATCACAAAACTACCACTAGGAAAACAAGTCGTCATGGGTGTAAATGGATCTTTACAATCAAACACAGAGTGCATTTCAGGTGTAGAAAGATTCAAAGCTCGCCTCAGGGCTGGATTCACTCGTGACATACGGGATCGACTCATCGCGAGACTTTTGCACCGTAGCTAAGCTCAACACTATTCGTGTTCTTCTCCCCTAGCATCTAACTCGATTGGCCTCTACCAATTAGATGTCAAGAATGCATTCCTCAACGGTGATCTCAAGAAGAAGTCTACACGGACATTCCCATCGAATTGAATCTCCGTTCCAACCAATGTAGCTCAGAAACTTAAGAAATTCTTATATGGATTGAAACAAATTTCTCCACGTGCCTGGTTCGATAGGTTCTCTAAAGTTCAAGAGATACGGGTACAATCAATGTCAATCGATCACACACTATTCGTCAAACACTTCTCCAATGACAAAATAGTTATCCTAATCAGGTACGTAGATGATATTGTTCTAACAGGTAATTCTACAATTGAAATGAATAAACTCAAAGAATTCGCGCTAAGGAATTTGAGATCAAAGACTTAGACAATCTCAAATATTTCCTAGAATGAAAGTAGTACCTAACAAAAGGGTATATCTATATCTCAAAGGAAATATGTACTTGATCTTCTCAAGGAAACTGAATGATCGGTGTAAACCTACAGAACTCTGGATGGACTCTACAAGAAACTCTAATCAAAGAAAATAAGACACCGTGGACAAAGGTCCGTTACCACAACGATTAGTAGGAAAACTCATTTACCTATCCCACACTAGACCGTATATTGGGTTTTTCGCAGTTAGTTGTGTTAATTTATTAACAAAATTCTACTAAAGAACACAATGGAGGTAGATATCGTATACCAGGTATCTCAAGACGACACCAGAAAAGGGATTATACTTCAAGAAGAATCCCACCGTAAAAATCAGTCTTTGCAGATGCCGACCGGGCTCTATAATGGATCGCAGATCTACCACCTGGTATCAGACCAGATCGGGAAATCTTGTAACTCGCTATAAGAAGAAACAATAGTCGTCACAAAGGCGTGTTTCTAATTTCAGTGAGCTACGGCCCATAACATTTGCGGAAGGAACGTGGTTAAGAAGACTACTCAACGAACTAGACTTCACAACTCCCGAACCTATCAAGCATGCATCGTGATAATCAAGTCGCAATAAGTTAATTGCAAAAATCCAGCTCATCATAACCGAACCAAACATGTAGAAATTGATCGTCATTTCATTAAAGCAGGTTAGATGGAAAAATCGCGACCTACTATATACCTCTACCCATCATCAAATTGCATATATCCTTACCAAAGCATTACCTCAAACAAATTTCAAGACCGAGTCAGTAAGTCGGGAATCATTAATATCTTTTACCCAACTCGGGGGGAGCAGATTTTCCGAGAATATTAGGTCGGAATAGTGTTGTACAGGTGCGGAATTTAGCGTGAGAATAAGTCGGATTTTGGTTGTTAATACCAGCTGTATTATTCCTAAGTTAGTGGGAATTTGTCTACCTTTTAGTCCTATTTATAGTGCTGTATATACATGTGAATGAACAAGAGAAAATAAAATAAGAATTCAGTTTCTCTCCACCATCTCTCAATATTTTCTTCAATTACAATTACACATCTATTTATAGGAAAATTCACTCCTTGAATTACTCCTTAAATTAATGGTTCCTTAAATTGCTTCTTGAATTAAGCTCCATGAATTGCTCCTTGAATTAAGCTCCATGAATTGCTCCATGTTTTGCTCCATATTTTGCTCCTTAATTTGCTCCTTAAATTAAGGAGCTTTATGACAATCTCCAACAATCTCCCACTTGAAAACTGATTTCCATCTGTCTTCACACTTCGATCAATGCAGCAGCTTTTCTAGTCTTTATTACTCTAAATAGAGACTAACCGAAGTCGAGCACAACTTCGCTTGTCAATAGTCGCCACCTTTGTTAACATATCTCGGCCGGATTTGATTGCTTCCTCAATCTTCTCCAAAGATAACACATCATCTTCCAATGTAGATACGTAAGGATGATAACGTTCAATACGCTTTGGTTTCTAAAACGAAATGTCAATTCTTCGCCAAATGTATTGCACTGACTATCACTACGCAGTAACATTCTTTTTGTTTGAATCCCACCAATTAACAAACTCAAGCCATATCATCTCTTTACTAGCTTCTGCCATCGCTATATACTCCAGAAGGATGAGCGACAATTTTCTCAGATTAAGGACATCCAACTAACAAATAGCCCAACAAGAATATATAACCTAGAGTGCTTCTTCTGGATCAACTTCACCTCCAAAATCTCAAGGCTTCACGCACCTCTTGTACTTTTAACTCTCCTTTACTAAAGTACAAACACTTTTCTGGTGCCTCGTAGATACCTCAAAATCTACTTGATCGCTTTCCCAACGAGTTTTCCCTAGATTTGACATAACCGCTAACAACTCCCACCGCATTTGCCAATGTCCGGTCTGCATGCACTATCACAGACATCAAACTTCCAATGGTCCGAGGCATAAGGAACCTTAGCCACGAATTCTCTATCTTCCTCCGTCCGAGGAACCGATCCTCGATAGGCGAAATGACCGCCGGGTGCGTTAACCTGCTTCGGGTATCGCCATGTCAATCTTTGCAAAACACGAATATGTACTCCGCCGAGATAACTGGAAGGATCCTCTTATTTCTCAGGATTTGCATTCCAAGAATCTTCATTGACCTAAGTCTTTCATGTCAAATTCCTTTGACAATTGTTGCACTTCTCGGGAAACCTTCCTCAGGTACGGCCGCCAAATTTTTCGTACTCATTGTCTCTGGCTTGCTTCGTGCCATACAAACTCTTCTTAAGTCCGCACACCATGTTCTTCTTCTCCCCTTTCTCGAGAAACCTTCTGGCTTCACGATATCTCTTCATCTAAATCTCCACGAAGGAATGCAATCTTCACATCCAACTGCTTTCAAGGCATGAAGATCTTTGATGGCTACAATACTCAATACCGATCCGATAGTATTAAGCTTCACAACGGAGTAAAAATGTCAAGGTAATCAACTCCTTCCTTCTATTGAAACCCTTTGACAACCAAAGGCTTTCAGTATCTCTCGAACCATCACGCCTCCTCTTTCACCCAAGACACCCATTTGTCAGGAAGTTCCTTCTTTCCCATAAGTAACTCAACTAGCTTCCTATGTCCTGGTCGAGATGAGATTTCATTTCTTCTTTCATAAAGCAAGCTCCCACTTTGGAATCTTAAGTCCGACAAGCTTCATCATAAAGCATTCAAGCTCCCCTCCATCACCAACAACATATAGTTCCATGATCTCCAAGTTAGGCATACGAGGACGGTAAGACCTTCTCAAGAGCCGGAGTAAAGAGGTCATGGCGTGTCGGAATGTGTACGTTTGTCCAACAAGTTCCTCCGTCGAGGACTTGTTACAATTGGTTCCGTCATGAAGTATCCGAGACATCATCTCGCACCGCAAATACCGACTCATTCTCGCTCCGAGTCATCAAGCCTATTTTACGTATGTCCTTATACATCACTCTTTCGTTGAAAATCACATCTCATGGCGATAACTTTATTCTTTTCGTCATCCCAAACGCGGTAGCCAAACTCATCCTCACCATAGCCAATGAACGTGGCATTTCGATTCTGGATCAAGTTTATTCCTACCTTGATCACCGATATGCACAAATGCTACACACCGAAAAACTTTGGGATGTGATAGTTTCACCTCTTTTCCGTTCCATACCTCCTTCCGGGTATTCTACGCTCCAATGGAACATACGGGCCCTTGCTGATCAAGTAAGCTACCGTGGTTGATCGGCTTCGCCCGTAACTACTTCTAGACCCGATCGTATACGAACGCTTCGGCTCTTTCTCGTCAACGTTCGGCTCATACGCCGCCTACACCATTGTGTCGAGGCGCGCCCCGGGCACGCTTCTTTCCATTCCGATCCCGTGTTCATAGCAAAAATTTTTGAATCCTGTGTCTTCATATTCACCACCATTACCTGCCTTCCGAGCTTGATCTTTAAACCCGTTACATTTTCCACCATAGCTTTCCATCTTTGAAAAGCCTCAAATACTTCGTACTTATGCTTTAGAAAGTAAACCCATACCTTCTCGAGAGCCGATCATCGATGAAAGTCACGGCAGCGTTTCCCACCAATAGACGAGACGGCCGTCGTCTCCAAACATCGTGAAGGAATAAGCTCTAGCCTTTCCTTCTTTTCGAGATTCTACACAACTTGTCCGAAAGTCGACTCTTTGCTTTCCAAGTATGCACCCGCACATGTCTATCTCTATGTGACCGTAGACCGAAAGTTTTCCCTTGAGTTGCATAATCTTCATCCCTTTCTCACTCATACGGCCTGGGCCTAGTCTCGTGCCACAGATTCTGTGTTTCGTTGCCCTGCTAACCGTAATTGAACAACGTGCCTCCGTTGTCATGTAAAGAAAGGCCACTTTTCGCCTCGAGCAACCGATATCGCACCCTTGAAATCTTCCAATCATCACCATAAGATCGTAGCAGCCTTCACCGGCCAATCGCCCGACCGAGATTAAGTTCCTTCCGAGACGGAATACGCCCGACATCCTTCACCTCCCAAACAGATCCGTTCAACTTAATCTTCACTACACCTTTGCCACATAAGACATGGTTGATCATCACCAAGATATACCTTTCCAAGGTTTCCGGGGATATATTTCTCGAAGAATTCTTTTTCGTGAAGTAGCATGGAACGATGCTCCAGCCTAACACCCAAGATTCTTTCCGTTTCCCAAAGAGCATATCAATGCATCGTCTCCTCCCGAGACGAAGTAACATTTGCTTCGCCTTCACTGTTTGTCCTTCACAGACTCTTGACCCGATATGCTCGATAGTCTTCGAGCTACGGGAATTATTATGATTCTCGGATTCGGGACCTCCCGTCCCTCGCTTCTACCCCTGCAGTCTGCTCGCCACGTCCATTTCCTTTGGTTGAATTTCTTCCTCTCGACTCAGATGCGCAAAACTGTGTACTGACGATTCACTCCGACTTCTCACGCTCTGATCTCTTCACCGAGAACCAAATCACGAATATCGGCAAATTTTAACTTATCGTTTCCCGACGAGCCTACTACAAAATGTGCGACAAGAGTAGCATTCCAACTTTCTGCAAAGAAGACAAAAGTATTAATGCTCGTACTTCTTCATCGACCATTTTCCACCGAACTCAACTCGTCATGGACCGTGTTTCGAGTTCATCGAGATGTTGGCCTACCGATGCGCCTTCATTCATCCGAAATCAACAAACGCCTCATCAAGTGCACTTTGTTCGGAGGCCTCACGGCTTCATACACATTGAGAGCTGCCATAAGACCCGCCGAGGTCTTTTTCTTTGCTATGTCATCAAGTGCACTTTGTTCGCCGTCAATACGGCTTCTCATACGATTGGGAGTAGAAATGGGCCATAAGACCCGCTGGGTCTTTTTCTTTGCTATGTTAAAGGCAACATTACTGATAGCTAATCGAATAACTCCGGTCATTCTGCCTGTAAGATTCCAATCTTCTTCCTTCATAGCTTCGGTTTCTTCCAGAGGCCGATATAGATTTCTTGATACGTATAATCCTCTATCTCGCATTTTCCAAAACCCAAAATCAGGCCATCAAATTTCCTCGAAGCCACCCTTCCTTCATCTCAAGCGTCATCAAGCTCCCACTAAAACTGATTTCCTCTCGGATCATTTCACTATTTCTTGCGTAAAATTGACTTAAATCACCACCAATAAAATACTTGTCGGGAAATTACGCAAATTCCCAATAACCGATGAGAAAGCAAGAATAGAAAATAACACACAAATTTGATAACTGAGTTCTACCAATCTTCATTACGCCTCCTGACTTGTCAGATCTTTTACCCAAAGCGAGAATTACACAAGGTGTTTACAACACTCACAACTCAAAACCCAATTACACTCAAGAAAATTACTCTTAATTTTCTCTCACAAAAGCTTTTCTCTCTAAGCTTTTCTCTCAATTGGAATGAACACTTTGGATGATTAATTCATTACAATTACACATCTATTTATAGGAAAATTCACTCCTTGAATTACTCCTTAAATTAATGGTTTCTTAAATTGCTCCTTGAATTAAGCTCCATGTTTTGCTCCATGAATTGCTCCATGTTTTGCTCCTTAATTTGCTCCTTAAATTAAGGAGCTTTATGACGATCTCCAATAGCTTCAAACTAATGGCACAATGAGAAAGAATGAAGACATAACTTGTCAAAGATCTTCTATCCAAATCATCAGTATAATCGAAGTCCACATAACCAATAACACTGCAACTGGTATTAGAACTTCCATCATATACTAAATCAAAAATGGATGTACCTCTCAAATATTGAAATATCCATTTCACTGTTTGCCAATGACCCTTATCAGGATTACTCATATATTTGTTGACAACACTAACTGCATGTGAAATGTCTGGACGAGTACAAACCATAACGTACATCAAACTACCAACGGCACTAGTATATGGAACCTGAGAGATGTACTGCTCTTCTTCTTCTTACTGTGGTTACAAATCCAAAGAAAGCTTGAAATGCGCAGCTAATAGCGTACTCACAGGTTTAGACTATTTCATACCAAAGCGTTCAAGAACCTTTTCAATATAACTTTTCTGAGTCAAATAAAGCTTGCCCGCTTACCTATCCTTGTAAATTTCAATGCCCAAAATTTTCTTCGCTGCACCCAAATCTCAAACTCACCACTAAGTTGAGACTTTAATCTCAGAATCTCAAACTTATTCTTAGAAGCAATAAACATGTCATCAACATAAAGCAACAAATAGACAGATGTACCATCACAGAATCATTTATAATAAACACAGCTATCATAATCACTCTTAAAGTAACCATGATCAATTATAAAAGAATCAAACCGCTTATACCACTGTCTAGGGGATTACTTCAACCCATATAAAGACTTTTTCAATAAACAAACATGATCTTCCTTACCTGGAACAACAAATCCCTCTAGTTGATGCATATATATTTGTTCCTCAAGCTTACCATGTAAAAATGTTGTCTTGATATCAAGTTGTTCTAATTCCATGTCAAACAATGCAACAATAGCAAGCAACACACGAATAGAGCTATGTTTCACAACTAGTGAAAATACTTCATTGAAGTCAATACCCTTTTTTGACAATAACCCTTTGCAACAACACGTGCCTTGAACCTAACTGCTTCAACCTTAGGTATATCTTCTTTTTTCTTGAAGACCCATTTGTTTCCAACAATCTTCTGACCCTTAGGCGATTTCATCAATTCCCAAGTATGATTTTTATGAAGTGATTCAATCTTTTTATTCATAGCAACCAACCACTGAACAGACTCATCACAAGTGACAGCTTCATGTACCTCAATAGACTCTACCACAGACAATGCAAAAGAAACTAAGTCTGCATCTGCGTATCTTTGAGGGCGTCGAATCTCTCTTATTCCTTTACCCTTAGCGATACTATATGGTTGCTTATGTTGCTCTTCTGCTACATCATGAGCAAAATCAACTATCTCATCCACAGATGGTTGATCTGAAGTGCCCTATTGCACTTGACTAGGAGCTTCACTCTCAAACTCTACCTGCTTATTAACACAATGGTCTTTACATGCAATAATAGACTCATTTTTTTCCCACATTGGAAAACTCATCAAACTTAACATCACTACTGATCAAAAATTTAGGTGACTTGGATTTAATACACCATAATCTATAACCCTTCACCCCAGATGGATACCCCAAAAACATGTATTTCAATGCCCTAGGCTCAAGTTTAGTATCATTAACATGAGCATAAGCAGGACAACCAAAAACTTTCAAATCAGAATAATTAGCAAGAGTACCAAAGAATACCTCAAACAGAGTCTTCAACTCAATTGCAGTTGATGGAGACCGATTCACCAAATAGTAGGCATGGTTACAAGCTTCAACCCAAAAGGATTTATCAAAATCAGCTTGAAAGAGCATACAACGAGCTATTTCTAAGAGAGTCTTATTCATACTTCTGCTACTCCATTTTGCTGTGGTGTATGATGCACAGTGCGATGTCTCATTATGTCATTTCTTTCACAAAACTCATTAAACTGACTTTCACAAAATTCCAAACCATTGTTAGTCCTTAAATGCTTGATTTTCTTGCCTGTTTGATTTTCTATACAAGCCTTGAATTTTACAAATTTTTAGAACGCATCATTCTTGTTCTTCAGAAAATACACCCAAATATGACGAGAGAAGTCATTAATAAAAGTCAACATATATCGGACACCACCCTTAGATACAACACGAGAAGAACCCCAAAGTTATGAATGAATATAATCAATAGTACCATTTGTTTTATGGATGATTGTACTGAACTTGACCCTACGATGCATTTCATAGACAGAATGCTCACAGAAATCAAGTTTCCCAATTTTATGACCACCAAGCAAATCCCGTTTACTCAAAATAGACATCTCTGCCTCACTCAAATGACCAAGCCACATATGTCATAATCGAGTGGTATCTAAATCTTGATCTGATGATGACGAAACTGAAATACTACCAATAACAATGCTACCCTGAAGCATATAGAGACCATGTGACAATTGCCCTTTAATAACAACGAGAGCACATTTACTAACTCTTAAAACTCCACATTCAGCTACATACTTGTAGCCTTATGAATCAAGAGTACCCAAAGATATCAAATTCTTTTTCAAATCTGGAACATGGCAAACATCTTTCAAAGTCCTAACAATAATGCGGACAGTACCAATACCAACAACCTTGCAGGACATATTGTTTTCCATCAAGACAACACCCCCATCAATAGACTAATAAGAAGCAAACCAGTCTCTACTGCGGCACATATGGTAAGTGCAACCCGAATCAAGAATCCAAACATCTCCAGAAGAACCAATAGATACTGGTATAACATTTTCACCATCGAAACCAAAACTATCTACAACACCAGCAACATCATTAGTAACAGAAAACGTTGTGGCAGATTTTTCTTTATCTTTGAGTTTCAGACAGTTTACTTTCTAGTGTCCTTCCTAACGACAATAGTTGCATTTATCTTTTCTTTTCTAGATTTGGATCTAGACTTACCTCTATTATTGTTTGTGCTTTTTCTTGATTTCTACCTCTGACAAATAAACCACTACTGTTATCATTGTTGCTTGTAGACACTTTTTTCTTAAACTCTCTAGAATTCAAAGCTGTTTTAACATCCTCCAAAGATATAGTGTCTCGCCCATATAACATGGCATCAACAAAATGTTCAAATGAATGAGGCAAAGAACATAATAGAACTAAGGCTTGATCCTCATTATCAATCTTAACACCACCATTTTTTAGATCACGAATAATTTTAGTAAATTCATCAAGGTGATCCTATAAAGGTGTACCTTCTGACATTCTGAAGATATACAAACGCTGCTTCAAATATAACCAACTTGTCAAAAACTTGGTCATATATAATTTCTCTTATTTAAGCCATAACCCATCAGGAGACTCCTTATCACCAACTTCACGTAATACCTCATCAGACAAGGATAACTTAATTGAACTGAGAGCATTTTTCATCAATGCATCTTTTTCTTCATCAGTCAATTTTTCTGACAATATCTTTGTTTTTAAGTATCTTAACGAGCCCTTCTTTAACTAATACGACCCCATTTTCATTCTTCATAGACTAAAATCATTCCTACCATTGAATTTCTCAATTTCATATTTTGCCGTCATGACAAAAAACCCAATATTAAATAAACAGAAGCACAACCCAAAAAATATGAAACCAATCAGATAACTAGAAACTCAAAATAAATCCAAAAGAGCAAACTTGATCAGTTCCAATAAATAGCAAAATAACGCAATGCTCTGATACCAATTTGTTATAAATTAGCACTTGTTGAAGCAAAGTTTGGGTCTAATTTGGTTGCACAAATAAATAATTATGGGTAACAACAAAATAATAAACAATGAGAAAAAATAAATGACATAATGATTTAAATGATTCAACTTTTCAATGTGAAAAGTCTACTCCACTGACGACGACACATCGAGAAAAATCCACTAATAATCAAATGGAGATACAAACATCCATATTCAGATAACTTCACAAAATATATCAAGAAAACCCAAATACACCCACAAAATAACTCTATAATTTACTGGTAATATATAATAAGATAAATTATAAATTAACAAACTTGCTATTAAATCAAATACTACCATACAAATAAGATGTCTTCTCTTCTAATCTAAAAGCAACATTTATCATCTCAGTTCCTCTGATATACATATCATATATATATATATATATATATTCTTTACCGTTTGTTTGAAAAAAGGACTTTTGGCCTGGGTCTCTAAAGTCTTATATAATGAAGGTTGTGGGCCTCGTTTGTTTGGCTTCTCATGCTGCGCAGCTCAAAAATGCAGAAACATAATGGCCGAGGAAAAGGGGAATATATATAAAAGATAAAATAGGGTTTAAGTGATATTGGGTTTTGGGTCTAGTTTGTTTTTTGCCATTATTTTAACAAAATTTTACGATGAATAAACTAAAAGTTAATGCTTCCAAACACACAACACCTTTCTTATATGGGAAAAGTTTGCAAATATAAAAGGAATTGGTTAAAACTTAAAAGCCTACCTCAGTGAGTTGCTGAATTTTAAGTTGTATAGGGGATGGTGGAGCTTCAACCGGGGAGCCTTCAGGGGTAACAGGGGTGAGCTTCTCTTGCTTCTTGAGCTCACTAATCTCATTCTGAATTGTCCTAACCCGCCGCCATTGCCAACCTAAATAGCCAGCCCACAATGTATAAACAAACAATCCACCCATTACAATTGGGTGAATCAAAGCTATTGTCCTCCCTTCTAAAATCCCAAACTCTCCACCAGCAGCAAGTGCTTCCTGTTCAATCATAATCACCCACAACAAATTCAAAATAATAACAAATTAAAACCCAAATGTGAAAAATTATACATAAATATAAAATTATTAAAAAAATAATAAAGAGAGAAGAAGAACAACACATGGCTCAACTTGCCTTTGGGTCTAAAAAGAATGGCAATGTGAAGGTAGTCAAGGGAAGAGAAGCTGACATTATTTGGTGGACGTTGTCGGTAAAAAGCTTTGGCGGGTTGATGGAGTCTTTGGCTATAAATGGTTTAATTGGGGTGAATTGATTTTGAGGTTTAAGAAGGGAAGTGTTTGGTTTTGGTGGTAAAATGGGGAGTTTAAGAAGGCTGAGTGTAACAGCCATGGTCTTCTTCTTGCTGGGATCGTGGAAGGAAGAGAGGGTTTGATTCTGACAGAAAGAGGAGGATAGCTTGGAATAGAAATAGATAAGGAACCAGAATATTAGCGGAAAAATTATCACAATAATTATATAATTTTTATAATTTTATTTTAAAAATAAAGTTACAGTATCAATTGATAACTTATTTTTAAAAAAATATATATAAATATTGTATTTATTAAGATGTATATCAAAAGTATCTATTTTTTAAAAAAGATTATATAATTTAGTTTAAAATAATTATTTATGAAAATAAAAATATCACTAATATCTCTACATTTAGCATATTTTTATTTATGTTCCTAACTAGTTAATGGCATTAACTTTCTATCTAACGATATAATTTTTTTTTTTCTATAATTCTTACAACAAATTGAAACTAGCTATTATTTTTTATAGATTATTATTGAAAGATAAACCTAATGATATTTTTTTATTAAAATATTGTTTGAGCTTTTTATTTTTCTTATATCTATTCTGATGCATACTTGTGCTTAGTTTGTTTGTTTTCATTTTTTTTTATTTATTAATTTTATAAATTTCATAAATAAATTGTTAATTATTCAAGATTATTAATTGGTATGAAATTATAACTATCATACTTGAATTTAATGGATCTACCATGATCTTTCCTTATGTTATTCATCTTCTTTTACTATACCTGATATGCTTCAAATTGCTCAAACCTTATTATCCCACTCATAATAGTGAAGCCTTTGCATCCGTATATAATATGATATCTAAATTAAACTTATAAGAAAATTGAAAAAGAGTGACTACACCTTTTTTTATTCATAATATTAATAAATATTACAATTCTTAAAACTAATTAAAAAATTTTGAAAGGATTCTTAATCACTCATAGTTTTTAGATGCATAGCTACTATGGATAATTTTTTTTAGTATAGACATATTGTTCTTTCTAAAGTTGTGTCCAACTAACGAAAATAAATGTTCCTTTTATAATATAAGAAATCTCTATCTACAATAGTGACAAATCACTATTTTATCACCTACTTTAAAAATTCACTTTTTTACTTTTGCCTTTTGAATCTAAGTCTTTCATGTCCTTGTCATAATATACTCACTAAAGATGTGGATTCTACATCTTTATTTATCTTTGTCATTTTATACCAATAATTCTTTTGATGATGTAGACGATGATGCATCTTCATCTTCTCTATCTCTAATGCAATAAATACATTTGTGATCTTTAGTGGTTTTCTTCGCATAAAAACAAAATATCTTTCTTATTTCTTGACAAATTTACAGGTTATTATTATTAAATTTGCTTCAAACTTACTGATTTTCTTATCATCTTCTTCAATAATAACCATATTACTATGGGAAGTGATTACGATTTTACTAGTCGAATAATTTACTTTAATTTCAGGAAAAATTTAACCTAACATTTGTTCTCTTAGTATATAGAGTTCATCTATATTAAATTCATTTTTTCTAGAAGCACCCTTGGTTTTAGAACTTATCTATTAGTGTTATAAATCACTTATTTGATAAAATGATATGGACTAACACAACTTTCTTCATTCTTATCTATAAGTGAACTAAAAAATTTGAGATAGACTAAGCTTATCACCTAATTTGATCTTTTTCTTGAAGTTCTTTATAGCCTTTTTGAAATTTTCAAGAAAATAATTTAATTCACTTAAATCAATTCTTTGATATAGGTTCTTGATTAAACCTCTATGGAAAGCTTTATAAACAAACGTTGTATTAGCTCCTTAAAGAATATTAAATTTACTACCTGTAGTGAGTTCTTTTTTTATGATGTAAAATTTCATATCTTCAATATGTTCCTGAGTATATTTTCTTGCTAAGTTATAAAGACTCAATCATTATGGTTTACTTAAATTCATGTACTAGTATTTTTCTTCTTTAATGACCAATGTATTCTTAGGATATATTTCTCTGAATAAACTAGTGGTCATACTATCTTTGCTATTTTTGTGAGAGGTGTTTCTCTTAATAGTATCGGTGGTCTTACTGTCTTTCCTAGGGTCTTAAACCTGCTTGGTAGTGATGGATGTTGTTGCAATGTAGTAAAGTAATTTTTAATTATATCTTCTAGAGTTATTAGTTTTGATAATCTATAGTTGGCATAACTATCTTGAGCTTTTACTCTATTAGTGAAAGCTTTGTGAGTTATTTTACTAAATCCGATAATAGTTTTGCTTGCTTCATACCACTTGTTATAAATTCATAGTTTTGGACCATTATAGATCACATAAATCTTTTTTTTTTTTGTCTTCTTTTTCTGCTTTTACAACCCAACTAAGCTTTTTTTTTCTTTTCAGAGATGTTACTCACTTTTGAACTATATAGTTATTTCTTCTCATGTTGAATTCCTTCTTCCAAAGTTTTAACTTCCTTAATATAATCTCTAATGGAGATTCCTCTTTAGAGTTTTTGAACTCTAATTGTTGTTTTGAATTATTAAGTTCTTCCTATTTAATTCCTGTCTCCAAAGGAGATTTCTCTAGGTATTAAACCTAGAGTTGTTCCTAAAGGATTCCTATCTCCTTTTTCTTTATCTTAATCTTGATATCAAGATGTTCCATTCTTGTAAGAATAAAAATATTTAAGGATGTTAATTCTCTTGTAAAGACATTTTCTAAACTATTCTTGTTTCCTTAAAGATGCTTGATATCAAAATAGCAGTGGTTAAACCACAATTGTCATCTAACTAATATTTCTTGTTTATATTCACCTGAAATATTAGTTCTTAAAAATAAACAAAATTCTTGTTATCAATTTTGAAAATAAATATAGAACTTATTACATATATTGCAAATTTTTTAATAATTTTTTTGATAGTTAAGTATTCTCTTTCATTAATGTGACAATTCAATTTCGGATAATGAAAAGATCTTGATGTGTGCATATATATATATAAAGATATTCATCTTTGTCGTCTACTTTTACTTTTAAAATTACTCCCTAATATTCACGTAAAATAGTTGTTTTAATTATCAATCATCTGGACTTGGATGGTAAAAAAATTGTAATTTTTTTTACTTATGCTTTTACTTTATTCATGTACAAAATATCTTGATCTGTCCATTTCCAAACATGGTATTTTTTTTCAATTTTATTTGTAAAGGTTTATTCATTTCTACAAGTTTCTTAATGTATGCTTGATAAGTTTCAAAAGCACTAATTTATTGTGATTTTATGCATGTTTAGTGATAATATAGATTTGTATTTGTTTATTTTAATATTATTTTATGCAAATATATATTTTCAAAATCACAGGTATATTTTGAATTTTTTAGGTATTTCTTGTATTAAAAGATTCCACTTGAAAGAATTATACTTTAAGCATCAATTACAACTTGAAAATTTAAAGGAAACATTTATAAAACATTACTTATGTTTTAAAAATTGGAAAAAAATTACATGAAAATTAGGTTTTCAAAGTGATACAATTTAGAATTTGTTACGGCGTGAAAACTTTGTAAGCCGAAGTGCGAGACCAAAGGAATATGTCTAAAATCAATATGGGCCTCGGTGTAAAAACTTTGTGTGCCCCGATGAGAATATAATGGATCATGTTTTAAACCGTGTATAGTTATGTATGCCGCAGTGTGACAAAAAATGTACGCAGTGGTGTCAAGTTAAAAATTTCACTTTTTTCTCCTTTTCTCACCCCTTAAATAGAACCATATTTCTATTGTAAAAAAAATCTTAGAATCCCACAACTTTCTTAAGTCGCTGATTTCTTAACTTTCTTTAATCTTTTCATTTCTTTTCTTAGTTTACAGTTCTTCTCTCATTTGAGAGAGTTGAATAAATTTAGTTAATGTATTAACTTTATTTAGGCAATTCTAAGAATTCTTTTGAATTATATTTAAACATATTTTATTTAGAATATTTCTAAGTGTTGTTTTACATTATATAAATTTAATTTATTGATTGTATATTAAATTATACATATCTGGCTATAAATAGTATATGATATTAGTAATATTGTTACGCTTGTAAAATGTTAAAATAGGTAAACATTTTTATAAAATGAATTAAGTTTTATTTCTTTATCAAGATTTAAACGAAGTTTGTAAAAGAAAAATATATTAAAAAAGTATTTTTCATAATAAGTATGAAAGTTAGATTTAAGATTTAATTATCTAAATATAATTTAGAGTTAACTCTTCAATTTTGGATTTAATTATTTGGATATTTAGATAACTCTATTTCAAAAAAATTTATAAGAATTTTTCTTGAAAAATATATTGATAACATATTTTAATAGTAGTTTTAAAATCTAAAAGTTAGTTTTCACATGCTTAAATCATAAACCTGCATTTGATACCTTGATGAGATCTTAAATTGTCCATCCGATCGAAGGTAACAATTAAATAGTTTTTTAATTTATTAGAAAATAAGCATAATTTAATTGATGTATAAATTTTCAGCCCGGTCGAAAATGGAAAGTTAAAGTTTTTGAATAGTGCTTTAGGATATTTTCTTATTAAAAAGGGAAAATCCATAATCCTAATTTATATATTTAGTATCATATTTAATATTGAACAAATATTATTAACTAACTAATGTATCTCATAAATTCTCTACTGAATAATAAATTTTTAGTTACTTAAATGTTTATTGAATCTATCTTTATTTTTATGTTATTAGATTAGAAACTCAATCCAAAACAACTGTGACGAGATGTTTAGGTTAATTAATTTTGTTTTTAAATAATTTATTAAATTATTTAAAAACTACACAATTCCTCTTTAAATCAATCTTAAGAGTATATTTATCAATTTCAATAAGTAATTCATATACTTGCGAGCTATTTTATAAATTATACAAAATTTGTAAGCCAAATTTTAACACATCATATTTTTAATGTAATTGCAAAGTAAAACTAGATATTTTAAAATTTTAAATTTTCTCTCATTTAAAAAAATAAGAATAAAATCTAAAAAATCTAAAAATAAATTTTCTTTTCATTACTTCTTTAAAAAAAATTATTTTCTTTTTATTTTTTCTAAAATAAAAAAAGTTAATTTAATTTTTCTTTTCTTTTAAACAATTCTTTATTCTTTATTTTTAATTTAATTTAGTTTATTAATTCTTTTATTCTATTTCTTCTAAATTTTTGTATAATAATTTATTTTATGTACCATTTATTCTACTAATATGTATATAATTTTTATTATTCTATTATTCTTTGTTACACATTTAGTATTTTTATGTATGAACATGTATTGTTTTATAACTTTGTAATTTATTTTATCTTTTTATTTTTTAACTTGATAAGTGAAATCAAATTCTATTTTTTTGTATATGCGAGATAAGAGATTTTTATAATACTCTCTCACACCTTTAAATATTAATATTTATAGACCCTTTAGACTATTAAGAATGCAAGACTTTAGAGTCACTCAAACTTTTATTGAATAAATTTCTAAACCTCACCTTAATCATTTTACTTGAACCACTAAATATGGGAGAAAATCCACCACTAAGAAAGACCGTAATGAAGGAGTTTGCAAGGCCAATAATTGGCATTAAAATTGCCTTTATCCACTTAGGTGAGGCTACTAAGAATTATAAATTACAAAACATTCATTTTTTCGTGCTTCTTTGTTTTTGTGGACTACCTAATGAAGACTCATTGTCCTTCATTAAGGACTTTTATTCTACAATCTAGACTTTCCTCCTCTGTATACTTACTAAGGATCAACTCAAAATGAGGTGTTTTCCACCCTTAAAGACAGGGTCAAGGCTTGGTTAATGCCACTTCCACCA
This sequence comes from Hippophae rhamnoides, assembly GCA_033030585.1. NCBI lineage: Eukaryota > Viridiplantae > Streptophyta > Magnoliopsida > Rosales > Elaeagnaceae > Hippophae > Hippophae rhamnoides. The sequence continues at coordinate 13,234,945 of CM065434.1, read as the reverse complement.
AGTTTTTTGATAATTTGGGAGGAAGTCTACAAAAAAATTATTAGAAAATTTTATTCTTATCAGAAAACATCAGAGTTAAGAGGTAAGATTTCTACTTTCTCTCGGATCGAGGGAGAACGATTCTATGAATCGTGGGATAGGTTCAAACTTTTTCTCACTCAGTGTCCCCATCATAGTTACCCATTATAGCTTTAAAATCAATTTTTCTATGATGGATTGACACAACAATGTAAGTCTATTGTTGATAATGTTGCTGGTGGAGCGATGGGAGAGAAAATAGCCTCAGAGATTTACAATCTCTTTGATATGTTAGGTGCTAATTCCCAATAAAAGATCTCTAGAGTGAAGAGAGTCAAAGTCCATGAAATTGACTCTAGTACTAAAGTTCAAATGTTGCTTGCTCAATTGACCAAGCAAGTTGCAATTATTACTACACATGCTACAACAAACTTAAGTTTTTGCTAGTCCTCGAGCAAAAGGAAGGAAATAAAATAAAGATAACTGCATTTAAAATAGTGAGTTTCAAAGTATTTCTTTCTTTCTTTTTATTATTATTACATTACTCAAAGAAATAATAGAATTTTATCTAAGCATCAAAATCAATTGAAAAGTATATTACATTTTCACAATGAATTTTTGTGTGTGTGTGAAGTCTTTTCATGATTTCATCACAAGAAATCCGGATCGGTTTATACAAATATGAAATCAAACAAATTTTTATGAAATCACAAATCTCATAAGTTTATTTTTCATTTCTCTCTCCACTAATGTAGAGAAACACAAAACACAAAATCAATAGGACTTCATTAAGCTTGTAATGTATGGCTTAGGTGAAGGTAGGATAAAAGATTATATTTAGCACAAAATTTCCTAAGCACATCATTTTAGGATTGAAACAAGAGATCTTCTATCATCACATCCAAACTCAATTTTTTTTTCTTTTCTGCTTTTTTTTTCAGAAACTGTTTTTCCTTTTTCTTTTCTGCTAACCTCTTTGTTTTTCATGATATATGTTTAATTATTTACTAACAACTGTAAATGTTAGTGAGATAGGAAAAATAGATATAACCACACACACACACACACACACACACACACACACACACATATATATATATATATATATATATATATTTTAAGGTAGGCTTTTGAAATGAGATAAATATATATATATATATATAAATTTTGAAGCTCAAAAGGGGTATACTATGGATAGTGTATGTGAAGGTAGATAGAAAGGCTCAAACGATCCAAAGATGGCATAAATCATTTTCTTAGTTAAATGTTATCTATAATTTCGCCTCGAGAGAAAATCAAACACATTCTAAGAATTGTGACACCATAAATATCAATCGAGTTCCATACTCATATAAACCTTCTCTAAATTATCATAGCAAATCAAAAATCAAGACTAGTGCTCATGAATTGTAAAAATGAAACATACGAAAAAATTGTTTATCACTTAGACATTATTCAATTTTTTTTTGTCATACAAAAAAAAATATTCCAATTAAGTTCAAAATATCTACCACCCCCAAACTTAATATGCACATTGTCCCAAATGTGTGAAAATTAAAGAACAAAGGAGAAATGTTAAAAGAACTTCCCTGAATGGTGAGTTGACTTGTGAGATTGAAATCCAAAAATCGTTTTACCTCCTCCGATTGCACCTATCAAAACAAAATAACAAAACGAAGAATTATGCAACTAATACATGTTCTGTAACAAAATATATAAATAAATAAAAAACTAAAACACATGGGTTGCCTACCAAGAAGCGCTGATTTAGAGTCATCACCACCGCCTTTCTCTTTGCTTTAGGTTGGATCAGATAAGAAAATGGTGGACTTTGATGATCAATGTCACCCCACAAATAAGGTTGAGTTTTGCCTGCTCACTTGGAAAGTATTTTGTGATTCTTCACCTTTAATCTCAATGTTCCCCATACGGGTGTACTTGGTAATAATGAAAGGCCCCGACCACTTAGATTTCAATTTCCCGCGAAGAAATTCAAACGAGAATTGGAAGAGCAATACTTTCTCGTCTCCGGTTCAAAGTGTCGATGCAAGATTTTGTCATGCCACCTCTTCTGCCTTTTCCTTATAAATCTCAAGATTTTCATATGCGTGTAAACGAATCTCATCCATCTCATCGAGTCATAGAGACGTTTTTCGCCAAAGCACGCCTAACTCAAAAATTCAAAGTCTTGATAGCCCAATACGCACGGTGTCTCCAATTCAACTAGAGATGACAAGCTTTCCCAAAACCAACCGACATGGGGACATCCCAACGGGTGTCTCAGATGTCAGTTTCTACATGCCAGAGTGAGTCGTCCAATCTTCTGCACCAATCCTTCCTCAAGGATTTACCGTCCTTCTCCAAAATTCTCTCTTCACTTCTCTCCGTTGGATATCTCAACTTGTCCACTAGTCTTCGAGGATGATAAGGCCAGGATCTTACGAGTGACACCGTATTCGCAAGGAGGGTTTCAAAAGATTTGTTGCAAAAATGAGTTCCCCCATCACTTATGATTGCCCTCGGGTGCCAAATCGAGTGAAAATGTTTTCTTTAGAAAATTTAGTACCACTTTGGAATCATTGCAGGCAAGTGGAATTGCTTCTACCCACTTAGAAACATAATCCACAAAGAACCAAAATGTGTAGGTTGTCAGTGACGAGATAAAAGGCCCCATGAAATCAATTCCCCAAACGTCAAATATTTCTACCTCAAGAATGTCACGTTTTAAAGGCATCTCGTGTTTCTTAGAAATGTTACCAACTCTTTCGCACTGTCACAAGGTGAAACAAAGAAATGCATCTTTAAACAAATTTGGCCAATAAAAACCAGATTACGAACCTTAGTCGCAGCTTCTTTCTTTTCCAAAATGGCCCCCCATAGTCAAGAATGACAATGTTTAAGTATATTTTCAATTTCTTCCTTTGGGACACACCTTCCGATAATTTGATACGCACAATGCTTAAACAAGTAAGGTTCATCCCATAAATATTACTTAACATCGTAAGAATTTTTTTCTTCTATTGGAAAGATATTTCAAAGTGGAAAGACATTGCTTACGATGTAATTAACATAGTCTCCGTACTCACGGCACACTTCTATGATCAAAGGAAAACAATTGCTCATCGTGAAAAGTCTCACCAATGATAGTCTCTGGCCCACTACTCCATCATTATTCTCCAATCTCGATAGATGATCTACCACTTGATTTTGCCTTCTCTCTTATCCTTGATCTCCAAATCAAATTCTCAAGAGAGGATCCATCTAATCAATCTCGCTGTATCTTTTTACCATAAGATATTTTATAGAAAATGATCAAAGATAAATCACACTTTAGTTCCAATTAGGTAGGAACGAAACTTTTTCAAAAGCATATACAACAACAAATAATTCTTTTTCTGGTAGCATAATTCATTTGAGCTTCTGGCCAAAGTTTTACTGCAGTGAAGATATGGCATGAAAACTCTCTTTTTCCGTTGTCCTAAAACAAATTCCTATCAAAATCACCGCATCACACATGAGCTCAAAAGGTAGATTCTAACTGTGCAACACGTGCAGTTTCTCAATGGTTTCAATCTTTGCCTATCCACTTCAATTCCTTTAGATTTAAATGTCGGTTTATGACAACACCTTCTTCTACCACGAAGGCATTTTTCCCACCTTAAAACCAAGTTTGCTTTCTTCGCATTTTCAGAGGACCAAAGAAAGGTTACGCATGCAAGCACTTATCAAAGGAATCTCCAAACACCGAGAAGTCATCCATAAATATCTCAATAAAATCTTCCACCATGTTTGATAAGATAGCCATCATACACCTTTGAAAAGGGCCTGAGCATTACACAATCCAAACCGCATTCTTCTGAAGCAAAGGTTCTATATGGACAAGGAAAGCGTCTTCGATCCTGCGCGATAGCAACCGTTGTATCCATAATATCCATCCAAGAAACAATAGAAAGAACGTCCCGCCAACTGCCCAGCATTCGGTCAATAAAACTGAAGGGAAAATGATCCTTTCGAGCTGGCCTTGCTGAGCTCCGATAATCCATGCATACCCGCCAACTCGTCACTTTCCTTATGGAATAAGCTCATTATTGCTATTAGTCTCCACCGTAATTCATCCTTTCTTCTAACACAAATGAATTCGCTAACCCAAGAGCTATCTAAAATAAGATAGATTATACCAAGGCGTTTCTAACCACTTAATGATTTCGTTTTTATACTACCTCCTTCATGATTGATTCAAACGACGGTGCTCAATAAGTAGGCTTGATATTTTCTCAAACAAGATCTTGCAGATGCATAAATGGCTAATTCCTTTAATGTCAGCCTATGTGACCAACCTAATGCTAGCTTGTAATTTCTCAACACTCTTAACAAATGTTCCTTCTTTTCGATCATCATCTAGAGATGCAAAATAATTAAGTGTATCAGAGCCATTTCACCCAAATAAGCATACCTTAGATGGCATAGACAGTAAGGCTTAATGTCACGTCCCAAATTTCCAAATCACCTAAAAATCCAAATGTTGGTTGTCGCTTAAAGGATCTAAGACATGGAAAGTGAGCTGCCTTAGCGAAGTCTAGAAAGCTTTGGAGCTGACGGACTCAACTCAAGCTTGAAGACCCCAGAATGTTCTAGAGCACACCTGAGGGTGCCAGAATGGGCCGAATATTCTAGAACGCGCCGATGGTTCTGAAGGTCAGAAGCTTCCTAAGCTTACTAACATCCCGACAAGCGGCGGCTAGCCAGACAAACCTTAGAAGACTCTAGAGCTGGCAAGGTCCTGTGAGCCTCGTGGCACATCAGATAAATCTAGAATACCCTTGTACATTCCTGTAGCTAGAATAATCTAGAAAGTGGTGGCATAGTCTTAAGCTTTAGAAACCACACTATAAATACCACTCGGTCTTCATTTGCATTCATCCTTGGAAATCCTCGGGAATTCTTAGCATTTGTAACATAAACTCTCTCTAGAGCAATACAAAGCATTCTTTGCAAACTCTTTCTATTCTCTGAGTTACATTTCTATTGAAAGGCAGTGCTTAGTGCAAATCTGACGGCATAAGTGTCGACGATCGCTACTTGAGAAATTAAGGTCGTGATGCTTGGTATCGAGCATTAGGTCAAGCAATCTTACTCTTGGGATAATGAAGTTAACGTTGGTCCATCTACACCAAGCTGATGTTCCACCTATGGAACGCGGATGCGAGAAACCCAGAACCATCAAATAATCTCGAGCCAAGTCGAAAGACATACTCTTCTAGCTCGAGGCACGAGTCGTGGAACGCGCAGACAGCCTCGGGGGAGCCGTTGATCGAAAGGACAACTTGCAGTGAGCGTTGCAATGGCTCGCTGAGGCCGAGTGACGCGGGAGATCCACGCAAATGCTTAAGATGTCACTCAACCAGGCCAGATGGGCGGGCCAAGGCAAGAGATCACGGGTCCGAAAGCCGAACTCGCTGCAAGGTAAGAGATCTCGTCTAAAGAGAACTCGCAAATGTCTTGCTAGAACGAGGATACGGCGTGGTGATCTAGCTCGTGGTCGGGCTACGGCCGCAGGAACCAGCACAACCACCGTAATCGAGGCCAAGAGGTGGACGTTCCCAAGCCCACGACCTTCAACGGCGTTAGAACGCTGTGAAGCGAAGAACTTCCCACGGGGGCCAGAACAATACTTCGAGGCTACCGGCATAACCCGACCACGCCACAAGATCCGAACCGCCGCTATGGCGTATTTTTCCGACACTACTACGTCAGCAGGCGAGACACGGAGACGTGCACCAGGGTTTGACACCGACTCTTTCAAGACTGGCGCGGAGTTCAAAACACGCTTTTTCCCCGTAAATGCCGAGAGAGGCGCGGCCGATTGCGACGATCAAGCAAACTGCAGCATATGGGACTATGTGAAGCGAGTTCATAACCTTGTTGCTAGAAGTCTCGACACAACCGACAAGGATGCCCTATTTCGTTCACGGATAGTCTCCAAACGCGGGCTTAATCCGTGAGCTCAAGCGACGTGGTGTCCAAGACTTGTCTTCTGGCCATCGCGATCGCGAAAGCTTTATTGACTACTCCAATAAACAAGGAGTAGTCCAAAGGCCTCGTATAAAAAGTTTGATGGAGAGTAAGAGTAAATGAGGCCATGTCAAAAGTCGTGGTTCCAAAAATCATAAAGGAAACTCCTCATTCAAGCCAATGGATAAGTGGGAAGGAAAAGCGAGGATCTAATGCCTCAAAGCCTCCGTGTTACGTGCTTCATTTGCGACGGACCGCACGGGGCACGTGAACGTCCGGGCGAGGAAGGCCTCGAGTTGCCTTGGCTTGCTTCCACCATGCAGCAGACGGGGACGTATGAGGCGAGTCGGACGCAGTGCAAAGACGGGTTCTGCGCCTACTTGGTGCAACGCAGTAGGCCCCAAAGACCCCTAAAGGCTTAATGCACGCAGATGCCACCATTAACGGAGCGTTGCCAAAGCATTCGTCGACAGTGTGCATCTCACAACTTTGTTTCAGCCGGAAGAAGAAGCGAGACTCCTACCAAAGGTTGTCACTCTATGTGGTTCTCTCAAAGAAGCTTAACTCACAGAAGACTACCATTACACGGAGTCGCCGGCGAGTTAAAGGCCGGGCCTCATGCACGGACCGGCTGCCGGGACTTATCACGGCGCCATACGATCACCAACGGCTATTCGACACGAGCTTACTGGACCAAAAGAGCTGGGTGCCACGCTCAACCTCTACGTTCCTATCACGCGATGGTACAATGGCGTGCGCGTGTGCCGACGAAAAGGACCAAAGAAACCTACTATCCAAGCTCTTCAGACTTCAATTCAAGAAGTGATCAAGAGGACGTAAGGAGTTACTTGGCCATTCTAAAAGAATACGACGATAAGAGACGCCATCAAAGCCAAGCTTGCCAACTAAGTGCAAGTTGTCTTAGATAAGTTCCAAGATGTAATGCCGTAAGCATTACCCAAACGTTTACCTCCAAGGGAGGTAGCATCATGAAATGTAAGTTTGAACCCGCACTGTGCCACCAAAGAATGAGCCCATATCTGATGGCAAACTTAGAGCTAAGTGACTACTAAGCAACTTGACGAATTGCCGGACGTTGGCTTCATAAGACCCTCCAAAGCCCCATTTGGTGCCCCAAAGGCTATTTCAAAAGAAGAAGGATGGCTCGTCACGAACGGCATCGACTATGAGCTCTAAATAAGATCACTTGGTCAAGAACAAGTATCCTATCCCTCTTATTGCTGATTTGTTTGATCACCAGCGGAGTGCAAGATACTTCACAAAATCGGATCACGACCTGGATACTACCTACGCACGCATAGGCGGAGATGAGCCTCCAAGACTACTCAGGTAACTGTACGCGCCATGAAGCTGTTACATGCCGCTCGCCACAAATGCACCACCACCTTCTCGCATTTTCACGAACAAGATTTTCCATCCCTACTCCCGACCGGTTCGTGGTAGTATATCTCGACGACATTGTGATCTATAGCCTGATTCGCCAAGAACATCTAGAGCATTTCAAGAAGGTGTTCGAGGTCCCAAGGGAAAACGATCTATACGTCAAGAAGCGAGAAGGTTCCTTCGCCCAAGATGAGGCGATGTTCTCAGTGGCATAGGATAAAGCTGACGGGAAATTGACGATGGATGAAAGAGCAAAGGTGAAAGCCATCCAAGAATGGGAACCTCTTACCAAAGTTCCCCGAGTTAAGATCTTTTCTGACTTTTGAACTACTATGTATGTTCATCAAGTCCTACTCAATGAGAGCCTCACTCACTAACTTACTCAAAATGAACAAGGCTCGGGAATGGACAAGTGAACGCCAAGCCTCGTGAAGACTTCAAGAAGGCCGTCAGCGAAGAATCTGCTTTGCCTACCAGACCTCCAAGAGGTACGAGCTGCATACGGGATGCATTGGATTTGCCACGTGCGAGTATTGACGTAGGAAGGACGTCCGATAGCCCATGAGCCGCAAGCTTAATGACACCGAACGCCGCTACACAAGAGAAGGATATGAAATGACCGCCATTCATTGTCTAAGGTGCGGCGACACTACTTATCGGGCTCTCATTTTGTTATCAGCGACGACAATGTCATGAATGTTACTCTGCACTAAAAGAAGTGAGTCCCAAGCAAGCTCGACGTGCAGGATTTCTCGCGTAGTTTGACCATAGCCGAGTACAAGCCTCGACAAAGCTAATGCGGTGGCAAGGCACGAGCCGAAGACGTAACTAGCAGCCTTAAGCAGCCAAGCAGTCCCTTGTTAGAAAGGATCAAAGAAGCGGTTGCAGCACGACGCCCCGGCTCAAAACCTCCTCGCTCTCACGGGCGGGGAAGACAAGACGATTTTGGCCGAGCGACGGACTACTCTACGCTGCGTAGTCGTATTCGTGCCAAACGGGAGCTTAAGGAAAGAGCTTATCGTGGAATGCCACGATTCTCATGGACCGGACACCCAGGAACGAGGCGCACCCTGCTGATCAAATCCATCTACTATCGTCCCTCAAATTCGGATGATGTCGAAGCTTACGGAAGACTCTTGTACGCCAACAAGACAAGATAGAGCAAAGATGCACCCGGCGATTGCAAGAACTGCTTCCTATTCCAAAGAGACTAAGGGAGAGTGTCTCATGGACTTCATTACTGTCCGCCAAAATCGCAGGGCTTTGCAGTACAATTGTCGTTATCGACCGTCAAAGAAATACGCAACATTCATACCGCCAAATGACCGCACGGCGTATGAGACGGCACGCTTGTTCCTTTAAACACGTCAGAAGCATCGGGGATTCCATCCAATATGAGAAGTGATCGAGACCCACGATTCACAGGTGAAATTTTTGACTGGAATTGTTCGCCGCGATCGACTTAAACTTCTACAAGCTTTCATCCTCAAAGTTGACGGGATGACGAGTACGCCAATGCATTTCTCGAGTTGTATCTCGTGCACTTTCAGGAGTTGCCAATCAACGGATCGGGCAAAAGTCATTAACGTAGCCCAATTTTCGTATAATCCGCAGCCGAGTCCACCGCTAAGAGCCTTTTTCGAATTGTCGGCTGGCAAAGAACAGCATGACCCTCATGCGCTCGCCACGAGTTACGAAGGAAAGAGCTCACCCTGCTTTCAAGTTTTCCAAGGCCCTGCATGAACAAGTGAAATGGGTTTCGAGCCTATTTGAATAAGGTGTCTAAAAAGATGAAGAAACAAGGTCGACAAGAGCACGATGGTCGAATTTCAGGAAGGAGATCTAGTCCTTGTCAAACTATTGCCCCAACAATTTAAGTCACCGCGAAGGCTCATAAGTGGGTTATCATGGAAATACGTAGGACCATTTCCTCGTCCCAAGAAAGCTCAGAAGCGTGTCATATAAGCTGCAACTCCCTCCGAAGCTTAAACTCTATCACGTTTTTCATGTAAGCACGCTAAAATCCTTTCACGGAGATGCAAGGAAGTACATAGCAGGAGAATCCAAGAGGGCACCTACCGCAATGTAAACCCTCCTTCAACAAAGAAGTTGACTTAATTTCAGGCGACCGCTGATCCGACGACGAAGGGCGTACTGCCAAGTAAAGGAATACTGGTCAAATGGAAAACGCCCAAACGTGTGAGATGTTCGGGAACCCGGCGAGTCTTTATGGCAATTCAAAAATTCCATAGAGAGGTTTCACTCTGGAAGGGCGCGACGAGGGCGTCGCGAACTCGAGTGTGGTGTGTCATGTCCCGCCCAAATTGCCCCCTAAAAATCCAAATGGGCCGCCAAAGGATCTAAGTCATGGAAAGTTCTAGAGCTTGCTCAGGAAGTCTAGAAAGTGGCTGGAGTCAGACGGACTCAACTCAAGCTTGAAGACCCTAGAATGTTCTGTGAGCACACCGAGGTGCCAGAAATGGGTCGGAATATTCTGTAACGTGCCGATGGTTCTAGAAGGTCAGGCCGCCGGAAGCTGCCGAACATCCCTGGTGCATGAGCTAGACAAACCTAGAAGACTCTCTAGAGTTGGCAAGAAGGTCCTGTGAGCTCTCAGGGCACATCAGAGATAAATCTAGAATACCCTTTGTACATTCTAGAGCTAGAATAATCTGTAGTGGTGGCATAGTCTTAAGCTTAAAGCCACACTATAAATAGATTCACTCGTCTTCATTTGCATTCATCCTTGGAAATCCTTGGAATTCTTAGCATTTGTAACATAAACTCTCTAGAGCAATACAAAGCATTCTTTGCAAACTCTTTCTATTCTCTTTGAAGTTACATTTCTAGCTGAAAGGCGTGCTTAGTGCAACTGGACGGCGTAAGGCCGCACGATCACTACTCGAGAAATTAAGGTCGTGTGACATTAAGCTCTAATAATGGTTTCGTTCCCATACATGGCTTCACATAGTGAACTCGTACTACACGGGTGATGCATCTTCTTCAACAGGACTAAAGAGTCATGGAGATGTCTTAAGCAACTTGAGATATTCAAGAGAATCAAAGTTATCAATAATATTGTCATTCACAAGGCAAGTTCCAAAGCATCAATAGTCAAGTTTTCCCGAAATTGCATTCAACTAACGTATTCACCGTGTCAACTCTAAGGCAATCATCTGATTCTCTGGAAATTTCATAGCTTTAAAGACGTTGAAAGTTACCTCTTGGTCTCGACTCTCACGGTCACTTCTCCTTTTTAACATCAATCAAAGTCCTACCATTTGCTAAAAATGGTCTCCTAGAATAATAGGAATCTCTTTATCTTCCTCCACGTCGAGAATTATGAAATCAGAGGAAAGATAAACTTGTCAACCTTGACAAGCACATCCTCTATAATGCCTCGAGTGTTTCAAGACCTATCCGCAAGTCAAGAAGCATACGTTGGCCTACAGCTTCTCCTAATCCAAGTCTCTCGGTAGATGAAAAGTTGGCATCAAATTAATGCCGCACCCAAATCGCACAAAGCTCTACCAAAAATTTCTCACCAATAGTACAAGGAATGGTGAAACTTCCCGAATCTTTAAGTTTAGATGGTAGCTTCTTTCAAGGATGGCACTACACTTCTCTCGTGAGAGCAAAGCCTCAAAATCACCTAACCTTCTCTTCTTAGACAAAATGTCTTTCATAAATTTAACATAACTAGGCATTTGCTCCAAGGCATCAAAGAGTGGGATGTTAATACGAAGTTTCTTAAATACTTCAAGAAACTCGAGAACTCATCGTTTATCAAGCTGCCACAAGCGCTCGAGGAAATGGAATTATGGGATTACAAGGCTCGAGATTATCTAACACCGGTTTTATTATAGGATTTTTGTTAATTCATTCTCTTCAACCCTACGATCGCCTTTTTCTTGTTTTTCTCGGGTCAACACCCTCAACAATAAGAGCTCATGGAGAAATGGGCTTTTGTATTTCTTCTAACTCTTTTCCACTCCTCAATGTAATCGCTTTGCAATGCTCTTTTCCCTCCCTTTTGGATTGATTTCAAGATCACTAGGTAAAGATCCTCGAGGGCGATTGCTGATAAGCAAGAGCGAGTCAGCCCCAATTGAACTTCAAGATTTCTAATGATGTCATTTGCCCGATTCTCGGGAGAATAGTCTCATTCTTAGCCATATATCGAGCAAACATATCTTCCAACGGCGCTTTCTCTGCTGGCCTTGTTATGAAAACCTGGAGGATTTGCTGGCTTCATGTAAGATGACCGGCCTTGATTATTACTCCAAGAAAAATTAGGGACGATTCTTCCACCATGGATCAGATGTGTTGAATAGGGATTGTTTTGATTATTTTGATTCCTATTATAATTGGAAACAAAATTGATCGATCTCGTAGCCATGCAGGACATTTATCACCTGCATGATTTCCATTGCAAATTTCACATGCAACAAAAGGATCAATAGAACCTGACTCCCAAAGTATCCATCTTTTTCACCAAAGTCGATACTTGCGGCGCTAAAGCGCATAGCATCAATCTCATGAATTCCAAATGCTTTCTTAGGCAACATCCTCTCTCGATGGCCACTTATAACTATTCAAGCCATTTCCTCTAATAAGTTGTGGCTTCATCAATTGATTTCACAAGAGCACCACCGTCATAAAGATCAATCATATTTAGTTCGACCTATCAAACTATTATAAAATGTTTCAACTCGTCCACTTCGGTAATCCACGGTGCGACATCTTCTAAGAGCTCATCAGATCTCTCACAAGCTTCATATAATGATTCTCGAGTCGAATTGCATAAAAGTGGTGATTTTATTCTCATCCGCAGCAATCTTTCACGGCGGAAAATATTCTGCTAAAACTTTTTGAGCCAGATCCTCCCAAGTAAGGATGTAATCTCACGGCAATGAATTCAACCAACTCTTTGCCTTATCCCTAAGTGAAAAGGAAAAAGTCTCAATCAATAGCATCATCAAGGACTCCATTATGCCTAAAGGTATCACAAAAATCTAGAAAATTTGATATATGGGAGTTTGATCATCAAAGCGGGTAAACCACCAAATTGTACAAAGTTTGAATCATATGAATTACAGCAGTTTAATTTCAAAAATTATTAGCTTGAATCGGGCGTCTTCTTATGCTCGAATGGACGCCACCAACCACGGGCAATCTATAATCTCTTAAGGATCTCGTTCTTCAACTTCGAATTTCATTATCCATAGCTAATGCTTTCTAAGGTTTCTTGCTTTATTATTTTTCTTTAAGTTCAAAATAGTTCTATGAATTTCTAGATCTAATGGAACTAAGTCAAGATTTCTTACAAGGCGCGTGATACAAAGTCCCACTCTATCCAAAATTAAATCTAATACAATATATAAATTAAATTTAAAACATAAATAAACACACAAATCCAAGCAAGTAACAGTATGCAATTAAACAAATAATATTTTTGTTTTTTTTTAATTAAAATCAGATTAATTGGTATTAATATCAACAAAAATTAGTAAAATAAATCCACGCAATCCGGCTAAAATTTGTCAGGTGTTTTGCAACACACAAAATCGCGGCAAGTATACACTATTACAAGTAATAATATGATAAGTAAAATATCGTTCTACAGATTTGTTACTAGTATTCGTTAATTATTAAAATTAGTTCAACCTAATTTTATCCAAACAACATAATTTGATGCAGCTGACTAACTAACTTTTTTATAACAGATTGCAAGAAAAATTCTAGGATCATAGCTTTCACTCAAATTAATCCACTTGAATCATTATATTTTATCTTGATTTATGTTATCGTATTTAAGTTGTTAACCAAGAACTCCTAATTTATCCATATATCTCTTCCGAGCTCTATACGTATTACACATCTAGTTAAAATGATTCACTATATTCCTATGCGAATTAAATTCAACCGTGATTTATTAAGTTCGAAGTTCTCAAATTAGCTTACACATACAATAAAAGTATATTTCTATCTCTTAAGGATATACGTTATTTCATCACGAAAGACACAAAAATGCCTTTTTCAAGTTTATTTAAGTGTCACATATCGCTTAATTAATCTTCTCGATAATTAAAAGCATTAAACACGTATAAAATAAACAACTTAAAACAGGCCCATAAATCATTCAAAAATACTTAATTCAAATTTCATAATTTACGCTTACATTGCAATCCTAGAACAAATGTATTAGTTCATAGCAGAATTTAAAATTACAACACAACAAAAAATAAAACATTGCAGTAGAAAAAAAATTAAAAGAAAATAGATAAGAAAAAAAACTCTTTCACGATTCCTCAATGAAAAATAAATTTCTTCCCTTTTCTTCTTCTCCGTTGTCTTGTCTTCTTCTCGTAATTTCCTAAGAAAATACAACATAAAATGTTAAATAAACGTGCGTGTTTTGTGTAACACGCAGAGAAGAAAAGAAATGAAAATGGTACAAAGAAACAAAACTCGCAAGAAGCGAGAGAAAACAAAAAGAAACAAAAACTCCAAAACCGAAAAAGCATTTTTTATTTTTTCTTTTCATGCCACGTGGTCACCATGTGATTCGCTAAGAGAAATACGTGACACGTGGCCGCTTTTCATCGGGGGGTAAGGCATAAAGAACGCGTCGCATAGGATTTCGTCGCGTTGGAAGTGGTTACTGGAAGCGCGTTTTTATTTCACCAAATACATGCCACGTGTCATCATCTTATTCGGCCGTAATATTTATGAGACACGTGGCTGCTCATTTTCCGTTGAAACACGAGGGTGCACGCGATGTCACACTAGATTTGTTCAACGTGCTTCAATCTAGACTGTTCATCTCATCCAACGGTGATCGATGCACCTCGAGGGAATCTACGCAGCTGACATGTGGGTCCCACTCTACACGCCAGTCTGCGCGACAGGTGGGCCCCACTGTCACGCCAGCCTACGCAAACGAAGAACTCTATACCCACTCTCCTTAGTGGGTTTTGATCTACATGCGCGAATCTCAGCCGTGTCTTATGCGTGGCCTCATCTCACCTGCGCAGAAAATTAAACTTTTATTAATTATATTTTCACCCACAAATTTAATTCAAATTACATTTTAAACTTTCTTAAATTACAGTTAAGCTTTTTGCTAATTTTAAATTAAATTTTTAAACTTTTAATAATTATACTTAAGCCCAAATTTAATTTAAATTATATTTTCAATTTTTATAAATTGTAATTAAGAAACCATATTATCTGAAATTATATTTGTGGATAGAAATATGAAATTAAGTACATTTTCGATACAGATTATTTAATTTTATTAAAAATGTATTTTTAGCATATAAAAGGAAAATATTAATTTATTTAACAAAAATACACTAAATATTTAAAGAACATAGCAATTATCATTACTAAAATTGATGAAAATAACTATATAAAATACAGTTATCAGTACCCATCATAGTTACCCATTATAGCTTTAAAATCAATTTTTCTATGAGGGATTGACACAACATACCATTGTTGATAATGTCACCGTGGAGTCACGGGAGAGAAAATAGCCTCAGAGATTTACAATCTCTTTGATATGTTAGGTGCTAATTCCCAATAAAAGATCTCTAGAGTGAAGAGAGTCAAAGTCCATGAAATTGACCCCAGTACTAAAGTTCAAATGTTGCTTGCTCAATTGACCAAGCAAGTTGCAATTATTACTATACATGCTACAACAAATAAAGAACAATATGGTGCATGTGTGTAGTAATTTTGGACATGGTATTGATACCTATCCTTATCAACCAGAAGTTATAGCTAGACCCGAGCAGGTCAATGCATTGGGGGTATACCAACTAAGACCTAGGTATGACCCTAATGCAAATACTTATAATCTTGAGTAGAGGAATCATCCTAATTTCTCTTGAAGGCAAAAACAACCCTCCATTTTCTCAAAGCTCAAATCCATTAGGCCAACAATTCTATCAATAACTGCAAAGGAATCCTCTCAATAAGCCAATTTAGAAGAAAACTGATGAGTGCTTAAAAATCACTAAAAATATCATGATTTAATGTATTTTAATTGATTAAATAGATTATATTTGTATGATTTATCATATATTTTATATAAATTTTTCTTTTCAAAATCATAAGTATTTTTATTATTTTTCAGGTATTTTCGTCCAAAAATAACTTAAAGACTCGAAGAAAAATACTAGTTGCAATACATCACAAATATGTTGAAAAAAATGAGAAAAAGTCAAAATAATGGAGAAAAGGAAAAAACTAGCCAAAACATTTCTATAAAATAAATTGATTTTGTTTTTATTCAAGATTTTAAATTAAAGATGTTAAAGAGAAATATATTATTTTTCATTACAAACTTAAATATGAAAATTAGATTTAAAGGTTTAATTATCTGGTCTGATTTAGAGTAGTATCCTTTTATTTATTGGTACAATCGCCCGGTAGTTAGAGTGAAACTCTATTTCAAATTTTTTTATAAGAACTATTATTCGAAAATATATTGATAACATATTTCTAATAATGGTTTTAAAACTTGAAAGTTAGTCTTGGATAATTAAATTCTTAAGTTTAATTTGAATATCTTGAATAAAATCTAATTAACTGACTTCGCCTAAAGCCGTGATTATATAGTTTGCAATTTTCTTACAAATGTAGCTGAAATTTAATACTTAATTAATTTATAGACCCAGTTTAAGGATATTAGTTAATTAATATTAAACAAAAGAATTTGATGCTCGTCTAAGGACACTTTCATACCAAAAAGAAAAAAAATCAATAAATATCAATTTATATCTTTAATAACCTAAATAATATGAGTAAGCATAATTAATTTAATTATTATATCCATAAATACTTCACTGTTATGAATGATAAAAATTTACATTATTGTATATTAAATCCATATCTATGTTTATTTTTTATGTTATTAGATTAGGAAACACAAATCAAAATATCATGACAAGATGTTTAGGATTTAATTTCATTGTTAAGAGTTTGAATAATAAATTAAAAACCACATATATTCTTTCCTTATATTGACCATGGGAGTATACTTGTAATTTTCTATAAAATTATTCATGCACTTGCGATAGTTTTACAAATATAAAATCAAAGTATCTACAGAATCGATATTGTTAACCCGATATCGGTTTTGCTCATCAAGTTTTTGGCGATGTTGTTGAGGAGGAATAGCATTTTTTAAATTATTTATCAAAATTTTAAAAAAATTTATGTGATGTAAATATTGTGATTTTTATTTTTAGAATTTAAGTTCATGAACAAAAAAATCAGATATAAGATAGAATTATAATTAATATCTAAATTCTTTATCACACACTAAAAAATAGAAAAATAAAATATAAAGGAATAAGAAAAAATAAAGTGAACAAAATAAAATAATAAAAATATTATAAAAAATAAATAAATATAATTAAAGACAAAAAAATAACTGTGTAATAGCATGAAAAGTAAAGATTTAAGGGAGTTTTATCTTGGAAAGTAGTTCTTGGAAGCCTTTGCGCCACTAGTCTTTCTTAAAAACGTTGCTGTGTGTAGGAGGGTGGTTTTTCAGAAAGCTTTGTCCCACCATTGTTTCCTGAAAGCACTCTTGGTTAATACTAATTATGTTATTTAACTTAGAGATTAACTTAACTTGTTTGTTTAGTATTTTTGTATTAAATATGATGTATATTTTCTCTAAATTTTTGTATATTTATTTTATTATTCTGTTTCTTTTTAATTGACAAGTGTTTTAAATTTATGCTTTCAATAGTCTATGCATGGTAGGAGATCCTTAGGAAACCCTCTTACACCATATATAGATAATATTTATAAATTTAAACAATTTTCCACAAGGTTTGATTCTAACCATCAGTCTATTTTTAAGCCAAACACAGAACCAAGACTTAATCCTCTACCAGAACCAATATAAATGGGAGAAAGCTACATGTTAGGGAAACCACCATGAAGGAGTTTGCACGATTAGTAATTGACACGACAATTGCCTCTATCCAGCTATGTGAGGTTGCTTTGAATTATGAATTGAAAAATATTTATTTTTCTATGCTTCCTTCATTCTATGGGCTATTTAATGAAGATTCTCTTTCCTTCATTAGGGACTTCTATGCCACAATACAAACCTTCCCCTTGGTATTCTAAACGAGGATCATCTTAGAATGAGGTATTTTCCCTACACCTTGAAGGACAAAATCAAAGCTTGGTTTATGCCATTCCCTCCAAGTTCTCTAATGACTTGGGAAGATTTTTACAACAAATTTATGGGAAAATTCTATTTCTACCAAAAAACATCAAAGCTTAAAGCAAATATTTCCACTTTATCTCATATGGAAGGAGTACCATTCCATAAAGTCTCAGATAGGTTCAAACTGTTCCTCACTCAATGCCTTCATCACAACTTTCCAATGTAGTTACAGAACCAATTCTTTTATGATGGACTTAAGTAGCAATGTCAGTTCATTGTTGACAATGCTACCGAATGAACTATAGGAGAGAATACAGCCTTAAAGACGTACAACCACTTTGAGATGTTGGGTGTGAATTCCCAACAGAAAAGCTCACAAGTGAGACGAGCTGGAGTTTATGAAATCGATTACAGTAATGAAGTTCAATGATAAATTGTTCAATTGACCAAGCCAGTTTCCCTTCTCACTATGCAAACCAACACCAACAATGAACATTGTGGTTTGTGTAGTAACATAGGATATGGTACTGAAACTTGTCTATATCAAGGAAAAGCACCAGTTGGATCTAAACAGGTTAATATTTTGGGAGCATATCAACAAAGACTAAGATTCGACCAATATTTAAATACCTACAATCTTGGGTGGAAAAATCATCTCAACTTCTTCTAGAGGCAAAACAACCCTCCTTTCGCCCAAATCTCAAATCAATCAGGCCAGTAATTCTATCAGCCCATTCTAAGAAGCCTTCTCAGTAAACCAACCTTGGAGGATAACTTGAATTCTTTTATTCAAGTCTGCAAAGATAACCATTCTAACACCAATCAACATTTGGACTCTATGGAAGCTTTTATCAAAAAGGTGAAAGTCCTAGTAGAATAGTTAGTTGAGAATTTGTAAAAACAAAGCAAAGACTAACTGAATGGTCAAAGTGGATCAAATAAATGAAGAGGTTACATTGATTTTGTCATTATGAAATCTCCAAGAAACGTTTTACCAGAAGACGATAAATTTTAGTCGTAAGTGAGAGGTCACCTATTATTGTATTTTCCTTCTTTTATTTTGTTTTGTTTTTATTTCAAGAATGTGTGTAATAAAATTCAAATGAAATAATATAAATTCATTTGTTTCAAAAATTGCGTCCATTCTTTAAATTTAGCATTATAAAAGAAAACTTAATTTATTAACTTAATTAACTTAGATTTTCACTTTAAAAAAACATTTTAGGTTCCCTGTGTCTTTCTTCTTTAAGCCTTTACATTTTGTCAAGTAAGAAATATTTCTTAGAGAGTTATAATATTTTTCAATTTAGGAGCTAGATGTTGATATGTAAAAGGATGATGATCAATTTCAACTACAAGTAGCCATAAGAGATGCTAGAGGTAGGCAAAAAATGATGAAGGACTATGCAATGCCAATCATTGGCAATGAAACTTTCGGCATACAAATGCAAGAGGCTACAAGGAACTATGAATTGAAAAATATTTATTATTCTTTGTTGCCGTCCTTTTATGGTATCCCTAATGAAGACCTTTTGCATTTCATTAGAGAATTCTATGCTATTGTCCAAACTTTTCCACTCTGAGAATTGATAAAGACTAGCTTAGGATGAGATGTTTTCCTTAAACCCTCAAGGATAAAGCTTGGTCATGGTTCATTACTCTACATTTGAGTTCTCTAACAACTTGGGAGGTAGTTTATGATTTTTTTATGGGTATGTTCAGTCCCCATCAAAAGAATGTTGATCTAAGGATGAAGATAGCAACATTTTCTCAAATAGATGAAGATCCCTTTCATGAATCTTGGGAAAGATTTAAACTTCTTTTCATTCAATATCCTCATCATAGCTTTCCATTACAGCTAAAGAACCAATTTTTTTATGATGGATTGTCACTATAGAGTCAATATATGGTTGATAATGCTGTTGGAGGAGCTGTGAGAGAAAATACCACAGAGGAAACATATAGTCTCTATGAGCAGTTAGGTTCTATTTCTAACAAAGAAGTACTAGAAGAAGGAGAGTAGGAGTCAATGAAGTTGGCTTCGATAATGAGATGACCTTGCAACTTGCAAAATTGACTAAGAAAGTACAACTTCTCACTACCCATAAAATGCCAAATCAAGAGGTGTGTGAAATGTTTATTTAAATTGAGCATATTGCTCATAATTGTTCATATACTTGTGATTCTAGTGTGGATGCCATGGAGGAAGTCAATTCCTTTCAAAGGTATCATCCAAACACCTATAATCACCCTAACCATAATTGGACACAAAATGATTACCAAGCCTACATCTAATGTCAAACACCAATTATCCCTCTAAAGAAAAAGAAAGTATAATTGAAAACAAGAATGTGAAAAGAATGACAAAAGAGGGTGCATTGAAACATCAAGTAAAAGCTCAATTGTAGTTAAAAAGTGCATGATGAACAAAAAGAAAGCTAAGGTGTGAAAAGAGCCTAAGTGTCTACATTTGTCAATCCCCACCTAAGTATTACATTACAACCATGTAAAGTACTTATTGATCTTTAGCTAAGTGCATATTTATATTAGTGAAGAGAGATGTAAAAAATAGACTTATGAGACTTGTTCTATTATTGAATTGATTAGCATGCTCATATAGGTTGATTTCATGAGTGCATTGGATGATATCATGTGCAACACACACACACACGAATAAATTTGTCAAAAACCTTACATATGCTTTTATTGATTAAACGTTAATTGAAGAATATATGAACCTTTTTATCATAGGATTATACGACTTTTGAGAATGATAGTTTTTGTGAAATGTGCATGTATTAATAGAAGTATATTTATGAATATACTACCCATGTTATTTTATTTAGTTCTACTTAGCTTTACTTGAGGACAAGTAAAGAGTTAAGTTTGAGGGTGTGATGACTCTATGAAAGTAGAGTTATTAGCATAATTGTTTACTTAATATTTACTTCTTTTATTCAATACATATTTTTTGGGGGCTAAAAATATTAAAATATTATCTTTTTAGTGAAAAGAGGTGAAAATTTAATTTTTGGATTTTTTTGGGATTTTTCTAGAATTTTTAATGCATGGCCAATCAAGAGCTACCACTTGGCATGCCATACAAGTAGAGGATATGACTAGGCAAGCCACACAAATGCCATGCGAGTAGGGACAATGAATCATATTACGTCACGTGTGAAGAGGACAAATCACATGCCACATGTCAACATGGCATTCAATTCGAGTTTGGAGATTGGTCAAATTGCACAACCATGTGTAGACAAGCGATTGCTGCCCATATTCAACCTGTGTGCCACACCATCCGTTTCCATGAATCATGTTGCATCGCGTGGCACTGACTCAACTGGCGTTGACTCTGACCGATCTCCCTTTCCATGCTTCACACTCTAATTCGTCCAATGAATTCCATGTTCCACGTGTTGCGTTGTGATTAGCTAGCGTTGTTAGTTTTGCTTGTTTTCATCTCAACCTTTGATTTGAAGCTGATATGACGGTCCAGATTACACATGAGCTATATTTAAGCCCCTAATCACCTTATAAATCCAAAATAGGTTGTTATAAGCATAATTTTGGTCAATGTTTGGAGCTAAAAAGGGAGAAAAATATAGAAACATTCAAGTGAGGATGTAATTTTTATAGAGATTCAAGATAAGATTAACACTACAATTCAAGAGATTGATTGTATTTCTTTTTCTGCTATTTTCTTTATTAATTTTTATATCTTTCTTCATGAAAAATATGAGCTTTATGAACATAATTATGTGTAATTAATTTATTAATCTATGGATCTTATGAACTCAATTTTCACTATGTAATTATCTAATATTTTACCCTAGTTATAATTTTAATTTGATTATATTATTTAATCTAATTTTTATGCTATTAATTTTTTGTCAATAATTTATCTATAGAGACAATTAAATTGATTTGAGAGAATTATTTAATTGTTTGTCTTGATTAAATAACATGCATAGTTTCTAAGCAGATATGTTTGATTCTTATGTATGTAATCCATAATTTATGAAATTAATGAGTAGTATATAATTTAATTGGCATGAGAATGTAATTAAATTAATTACTATATGGTGTGTAGTTTACTTGAGAGATGAATACATGCTAGGTTATATTCAATTAATCATGTAATTAATTGATAATTATATTGGGGGGATTTTAACGATTCGTATGTTTAGAAAATTGAAGGATTAAGTATTCCTAGATATTTTCTAATATATCTTCTTAGTTACTAAATATGATTTATTTAATTATTACTATTTACTTTTAATTATTTTAATTTTACTTCCTTAAAATACGAAAACACAAAAAAAAAATGATTTTTATTTTTTTAGTTTTAAAATTAGTTATAATAAAATAATCTTTATGAGAATAATTTTTTCTTATCATCATATTCCTTATTGAGATATGTATACTTACATATTTATTGCACACACAACTTGTTTGGCAATCACTTTTTAAAGTAATTAAAGGATAATTATTGAGCTCTTATTTCTTAAGATAATTATAATGTTTTTATATTTGTAAAGTGATTAGGATCATTCTTTCACTATCACATGAAATATACAAAATTACCCCAATATAACCTTTACAACCCTTTTTACTCAATTACTCATTCTAACTATTACCCATATTTCTTCTTTCTTAAACCAATTAATAACTAGCAATGACAAGTGCTTTTGATGGTGGAGGTGAACATATAGGGGTAATTTTGTGGCGGTGGGCAAGAATCATAAACTGATAACTGAAATTTTTACAAAGGTTTAAAATTCAATGCAACAATCTTGGTGGGTTAACAAGATACAAACTCATATTATTGTTGGGAACAAAAATTACGAGATCGAGGATTCGTAGGCATGAAGATAACTGGATAAGTATTTTTCCATTGCTCTTACTCCCTTTTTTACTATCATAACAATAAGGATTAGGATAGCAATTTGTGTCGTAATTTTGATTGATTGAATTGAACTTGAATCGAACAATATGAATTGAATTAAATTTGGATCAAATTCGGATCAAATCAAATATTTCAAAAAATTAGGGTTAGGTTTGAATTGGGTTGACCAACGCGTTAATCCAAAATAAAATAAAATAAAATTTAAGTCAAAAATTAAAACAATTCAATCCATTTTCTTGAGGAGAATATTGCCATCATATATCATGCTTTTCATTCAAATAGCATTCTTTTCCAAATTAGCAAAAACTTAACTCAAAACTCATAGTTTCATATATATAAATACCAAAATACAATTACTACATATGATTAAATCCCTACAAGATCTCCGACAACTATCGTTGATGACCCATCAGAGTTCTAACGACCCATAGGATTTTCAACAATTTTCATCGACAACCTATCAAATGTAACCTATTACATCTACATGTATCTTTGTAACCTATTATATCCATATGTATGTTTGTATGTAATACGATAAATCAACTTCTACAACTTGGTCGATTCAGCTTCACTCTAAAATTTATAAATACAAATTTACATTTGTATATAACATGTTACATCTATATATATCTTTGGATGTAATATGTTATATATATCTCTAGAAGGATCATCATAGCTTTTGCGAGGTCGTCGATGAGATGATCAGAGCTTCGGTGAGTCAACAAAGATGTGGTGGGGTTTTATAACGATCCCATTTTATTGAATTTATAAAATAAGGATATTTTGGCTATTTCTTGTGTAATTTAATATAAAACTGTGAGTTTTAAGATTGATTGTTACTAGCTAGAAACAATTGATTAATTTATCAAAAGTAATGTTATTTAGTCCAAAAATTGTCTTGTTCTTCTCAACTCAACTAAAATCTTAAAAGAAAAGTCAAATTCAATAATATTTTTATGATTATGAATTTTTTTTATATTGAATTTTCTATTATAAGATTTAAATTTGGTTTTGAAGAAGGATATGTTGAAAGTGATCCTTTTGCTGTTAGTTATCAAGTTTTTTTTGAATGAATAAATTCTAGGAAAGATTATCTAATTAGAAGCAATGACGGGACAATAAAACGAGAATTGAAGAACGAAGAACGAGAATTCATATTTTATACTATGAGATGGGATAAAGATAAAGATTACATTACCAACTCATCCCTCTAAACCATATACTCTATTTAAATAAATATATAATTTTTTATACTTTTAATTTTTCGTTATAGATTTAGTTATATTTAAACTCAAACTAATTATAAGTAATGTATAATATATTTTATATTTGATCTTTAGGTTATTTTTTATTCTATTGAAACATTAATAATTTTTTTAAAAATTATTAAAATTATTTATTTAAATTCTAAAAATATAAAATCTTATAATTATTTTATAATTTATTTTTATTCAAACTAGTTTGTGACAAGATTTTATCAATATTTTTTAGTACAAAAATATTATGTATTTATTATTATATACATTTTATTTTTCTTCATTTTCGTAAATATTATTTATTTATTTTATTTTTTATTAGTTTAAAATTTACTTTTTACACCACAAATATTTATTATTGGCTTATTTTTTTAATAATTTTTCATTCATAAAAAAATAAGAAAAATAAGAAAAAATAAAATCATTGTTTCTCGTTAGGAGTCCTATTCCTCGCTGAAGATCCCAATACATCCATTTATTTTAAAAGATGCATCATATCTAAATAGAATTAATTATTAGAGCTTGAATATTGACAATATATAATACTTGCTAATTGAGTTTTTATGATAATAAATAATTTTTTTGGTATATAAAAAGATTAATTCATTAAAAAAATATACAATTAATACTATAAACCAATTTAAGCTAGCTCATTCTTGTTTATTTGTGTTCAAGTTCATTTTTATTGACTCGAATTAAATTTAATTTGAGTTATAATTTGACTAATTCTAATTAAACTAATTCAAGCCAGTTCAATCTAACCCAACCCACACGAATTGGCACCCCCTAAACTAAGGATTGGGGAGGCAATAAGGAAAATATTTTTGATGCATTTCTTTTTAACGACTTGCTTATGCAAAGCTATGTTACTCTGACTTTTTTAGAAGACGAGAGTTATAAATTTTAGATACATATTAGGGTGTTAAACACGTCAATTTTTTAATTTTTTTTCTTTTGTAGATTTATACCAAATTAAAGTATCCTAGTGCCTATATCCATGTTCATGTCATATTGTTTAAATACAGGCATTTCACAAAATATGAAGAGTCCAAGTAACATAGACGTAGAGTTAAGAAAAGAAAAGAGAACATCCAATCGAATATTTGTATAAAAATTAAAATAAGATAAATAGCAAGAAAAATATCAAATGAACATCCACATCAATTCTTTATTCTTTCCATAACTTAAATAAATCAATATTAATACTTTTCACATAATTTTCACTTTTTATTGACCAAAATAAGACAAATATTAAACTTAAAAGACATAAATAACTTTATTTTTATATAGTTATCACATCTTTATCATGGCTAGAGTTATCTTTAATAGACAATGAGGTAAAATTTTACTTGCTACTACTACATTATTAGACTTAAGAACCAAGTTCTTCCTTTTGTCAATGGCTACCTTTCTTTTCTTAAGAAGAAGATGAGGAATCTCAAAAGTTTAAAGATCACCAATCAACTCATGAATCCTTAAGTCCTCATGCTTGTGAAATTCTTCAATAAAAGTGAGTTTCTCTGTGAATCAAGTTGGGAGCCTACCAAGGACTTTCTTAACCTACTTCTCTTCGTCTATTGGATGATCCAAGTTGTACGACATATTAACAAGGTCTGAAAACTTGGCATAGAAACTTTCAAATGTATGATCTTTTTCCATTTAAAGAAGTTCATAATCTCTCTTGAGATAGATTAGCCTTGATTTTTTGATCGTCGAGGTACCCTAATGTGCCAGTTCCAAAGTGTCTTAAGCTTTTTTGGACATTTTGCACTGTTGGGTTCAGCATTAACAACTCTAGTAATGATGTACCACCCCTTACTAATCTAATATGACTTATTGCCTTCTTCTTTTGTCCATTCAATCATCAATTTTGGGACCATCATGCCATCAACAAGAGTTTAGCTAGGTTAAATCTATCCATTCTTAACTTGAATCCATATGCAGTGTTCTTGCGACCACAAAAAGGCATGCATCTTGAGAAGGAATCAACATTGAAGTAGTTAAGCCCAAAAGGGTGTACTACTTTGATACCAACTTAAAGAGTCTGGGACCTAGTGTACAACCAATGCAAGGTGATACTGATACTTTAAGAATCACCCAACTCTCACATGCAACAAAAACAAATAAAGTAATTAAATATATAGATGTATAAATAGAGAGAAAGAAATAGCCAATTTATACATAGCAATAGACATAAAGATAATCAATAGCTAGCACATATCATGTCAATAGTAAAGGACATGGCATTAATATCATGTAATAGGAAAGGAAAGAAGTAAGAAAAGAAAGGCTTTTCAATCACAATGAGATCCTCTTACCTAGAAACATATTTGATTCTAATCCTGATTATACTAACACAATATGTGATCATTCAAATACAACAATATAACTTGGTAAACCCATTTAGGATCTATACCTATATGGTAATATTCACGGATTTCTTAAGGAAACTTCTCGACATCAATCAAGTTGGTAATGAAAGTAAATCAACATTTTATAACTTAAGATAGTATATGTTAATACCTTTAGTAGTTGGGGCACCATGCTTAATTGGGCCCAAGTTGTCTCCTTTGTTGTCTCCATAACAAATATAATCCAATCTATGAATCTGGCTCTCTTCTAGAAAATGTTGTATGGTATAATCACCTACGACTTAATATGTGATACATCCTTATATAAAGGCAATCTCACGCATATGTACCTAGTTGCCAACTATGTTGTGGTGTTAATCAAATTTTAATTAACCCATTCGAAAACAAGTTGGCACAAATCACTTGAGGTATCAACAATATGGAACCATACTTGTCATATTACTGTTATGGAATTAGAAATACTATTAACTTAAAACTTGAGTTTACAAACTCCAAGAGTTTTCTCATGTTTTCTAATTAATTTCAAAAATGCAAATGAGGGATATTTTGTAGAAAACCCTTTGGTTGTTATGATCACTCGTGGACCACCTCGACAATAATAGTCATCATGACGAGGATAATGGCCTTAATTTCTCATTAATTATCTCACTGATCACTCGATGAGCCCTTATTGAGCTCCAAAACTAGTTGTTTTGTTTGAAAATTTTACCAAGTAATTTTTAACAAATACCCGTAAACATAAACAAATATGATGCAAAAACACAACATAAACATGCCAAGTACATGTTCTCAACCCTCTGAAGGTGTATGTATCATACAAACATACAAAGTGTAAATGTTTTGTGAGTTTGTGTAATGCTAAACTGTTAGTAATTGACCTAACATAAAATATGATAATATACTAAGTAAAATAATACATGCCCAATATTTTGCACAACAAAATAACAACATAAAAATAACATGACTTGCAAATATATGGGGTACTTGATGTTTGGACATTAGAGTACTCAACATGATTGAACCCAACTCAGTTAAAAGTAACCACGTGGATGCAAGTACAAGAGTCAAGATGTATTTTTTGTGGGGGATTTTACAAGTCTATTAACTATGAAAAAATATATTAGAACTCTAGAAATAAAAAAAAAGTTAGAAATAGAAGACGTGGATATACATATGCGTATTTTTTTTTAGTTGTTATATTTTCCGTAAATTAATTATGATTTAAAAAAATATGAATTTTTATAAATTTAAATACATGGCAATTGATTTAGAAACATATAGCAACTTAAAAAAATATACACATGTATATTAAAGTGTTTTATTTATGGTATTTTTTTATTTTATACTCTTAATATTTTTTTTAATAATTAATGTACTTATAATATTTTTTTAAAAAATTAATAATTTTTTATATATTTGTATCAAATATATTCCTTAATTGCGGCTGTAATTTAATACGTTCATTATAGTTAATATGCTTTTTTTTCCAGCTCCTTTAGCAAAGGTGTGAATTGAGTGGTTGTTAAAGAAATTGATACCCTTGGTACTAGGGGTGTCCAAAAACCGGATTGGACCGGACCAAACCGTAAAACCGGACCGGACCGGATCAAACCGAACGGTTTTACTAATCAAACGGTCCGGTCCGGTTTGTATTAATTTTAAACCGTTCAAACCGGACCGGACCAGTTTAATAATATATTAAAAATTTCACATTTTTCTTCATTAAATTATAAAAAAATCGAACCAAATCGGAAATAAACCGACCGGCTTTATAAGTCAAACGGTCGGTCAGGTTTTATTTTTAAAACCGTTTCAAACGGTCCGGTCCGGTCCGGTTCTAGTAATATGAACGGTTCGGTCCGGTTAGATTTTTTTTAAGGAAAACCGGACCGAACCGGACCGTGGACACCCCTACTTGGTACAACCAGCACCTAGTATGTATCAGGTAAAAAGGAGGAAATTTAAAAAAAAACTTTTGGGCAATAAAAATATATATATAAGGTTTCCAAACACGGCAGAGCCATGCATTCAAAGAAAGAGAAAAAGAACAAAACAAGATTCCAAAAGGGAACGTAAGCTATTTAAAAAGTCCCTAACTAATAAAAAATCGTGGCTGGACAACATCCAGCGGTATTAAAAAACAAAAAAAAAAATGATTTTATTTGTTATTATTACTTATGCATATGTTAATTCAAAATAGATAATTTAATTTATCTTTATTGATAATTATTTTATTTTTATAATTACTTTATCTTTAACAACTTTCTTTTATAAAACATGCATACATGCCTAATTGCTTCTTGGTACTTATTGTAAAGGAGATTTAAAATTAAAAACAATAATTAAAATAATATTTCTTAAAATTATCAATACAAAATAATGTTTTTGAAAATTTATAATATTTCCTATAATATATATTTTTTAAAATTTATATATTTTTATTATTAAAAAAATTAAATTATTTAAATAGATATTAAGAAAATTATAAAAAATCAATACCCTTAAAATTTATAACAATAAAAATAACATTAAATAAATATTTAACGAATTTAATTAAATTGTCTGCTGCTGTTACATTTTTAAAGTTAAATAATATGTAAAAAAAATTTAGTTGAAAAAATATAGAATATAATATAATAATTATTATTTTTATAATTATAAATTTAAATATTATTATTTTTATTTTATTTTTAAAAAAAATTATTTAATTTAAATTTATTCAATATTAAATGTACGAAATGATTATGTATTATTTTATATACTATTTTTAGAGTATCAAATAATCTTTTAATTTTAAAAATATATATTAAATTATAAAAAATTTAAATTATCTTAAAATTAATCTTTATTATTCCAAAAATATCAATTATGGTAAGTTTCAGGTCTGCTATTTTATTTAATTTCACAAGAAATTTCGTAATAGTCATCCAAACAAGCTCTTCAAAACCGAGTAAATAAATGAATTTCCATTTAGATAGGCTTTTCTTCTCTTCCTTAGTTACTCCTCTTTGCTCTTGTTCTGTCGTACTGTTTCTCTCTCCCTCCCTCTCTTGAGTTTAAAGTTTAAACCCGTCAATCTATAACAAATAGCCGCCTTTGAATTAAATACTCTGCTTCCCATTGAAATCAGCTTCCATCAATCTCTTTAGCCCTAAATTTGCTCAAATTCGCATTAACTCTGCCGATATATCTTTCCTTTCAAAAAGGAAAACAACTCATCCTTTTCAAATCAATTTTATTTGATCTTCAGTCACAAATTCTGCAACCCAAAATTCACTTTTTTCCAATTGGGTTTTCTTCATTTCGCCCCCAAATGTTTGTTTTCTACCCATTTATTCTATTTCTTGTAATCGCTTGCATATTTCTATTGATTCGTGTACTTTTGTACAAAACTGGGTTAGTTTACATCGTGAAGAAATGGTGGAGTCTATTAGAAGATTGCTTTCATGTTTATCAGATATTCAAAGTCCCTGAATTTAACGAAAGCTTGCAAGATAATCAGCTGTATCACAAAGTAACTGATTACCTCCACTCCTTGCCTTCTATTGAAGATTCGGACTTCACCAACCTTGTCACCGGCATAAAGCCCAATGAAATTGTTCTTAAGCTTGATGCCTACCATCAAACAGTTGAAGACCATTTTCTCGGAGCCAAACTTGTTTGGGTCAATGGAAACAGAGACCAAGAATCCACATGTAGATATTGGGTGTTGAAGATTCGTAAATCTGACAAACGCAGAGTTCTTAAGCCATATCTCCAACACATCCATTCCATAGCCAACGAGCTCCACCAAAATAAAAGTTTGAAACTTTACATGAACATCAACGAAACCCATATTCAGTCGAGTCCGAATCAACGGTGGAGATCCGTCCCTTTTACGCACCCTTCAACTTTTGAGACGATGGCCATGGAAACCGATCTCAAAGCTAAGGTAAAGTCCGACCTTGAATCTTTTCTTAAAGCTAAACATTACTACCACAGAATAGGTCGTGTTTGGAGAAGAAGTTATCTCTTATACGGTCCCTCCGGTACAGGAAAAACAAGCTTCATCGCCGCTATGGCTAATTTCCTCTGCTACGACGTTTATGACATCGATGTATCAAAAGTCACTGATAATTCTGATTTACAATTGCTTTTGTTGCAAACGACAAGAAAATCTGTGGTCGTTATTGAAGATCTTGATCGATTTTTGATTAAGAAATCAACGGATGTGAGCTTGTCTGGGGTGTTGAATTTTATGGACGGTCTGTTAAACTCGAGTTGTGCGGATGGGAGGGTTATGGTTTTCACGATGAACGGAAAAGATAATATTGACCCTGCAATTTTGAGACCGGGTCGGATCGATGTTCATATCCATTTTCCACTTTGCGATTTTGTTGCGTTTAAGAATTTGGCTTGTAATTACTTGGGGGTTAGAGATCATAAGCTATTTCAGCAAGTGGATGAGATTTTTCAGAGCGGGTCAAGTTTGAGTCCGGCTGAGATTGGAGAGCTCATGATTGCTAATCGAAACTCGCCGAGTCGAGCTATCAAATCGGTGATCACAGCATTGCAAACAGACGGTGATGGAAGGGGCACAGCGAAAATCGTACGGCAGTTGTATGATAATGGGTCAAGAAAGTCCGTAGAACCATCTGGTGTACCCGGTGGGTTTTTCCGTAATGAAGGTATGGACTTTAGGAAGTTATACGGGTTCTTGAAGATTAAGAGTAAAAGAATATCTCAATCATTTGATGTGGGCTCAGATAGAATGGATAGCTAAATTGTAAAGGCTCAGAAGGGTCGGTGTTTTCATGACCTACAAAGAAGCTTGATTTCCCTTTTGTGTTCATAGATCCAAAACGACAAGGTTTATTAGAACCTGCTTGTGGCTCAAAGCTTGGGATTCTTTGTGTTGGTGGCCTAACAGAAAATGATAATGTGAAATCGATGATTTACATGTTAATTTTTTTGAATAGTTTGTTTGGAAATCTCTTATTTTGTAAGCAACAAAGCTTTTAAATGGAAACTTAGATTATTAGTTTATTAACAAGAAAAGTACTCTACACAAGCTTTCAATTGAACAAAATGCTAGAGAAAACATACAAAGTAAATACAATATCAATAATGCTAATAAAGATATACAAAGGAAATGCAAAATCAAGTAACCAAATTACCAAATTAGTCCTTGATAAGCCAATAGACACCTTATTTTTTATTAATAGAAAAAAAGGATAATTATTTTATTCTTTAAAGACATGTTTAGTTGAAATGAATAGAATTATGATTGGAATTGTTTTAATATCATGAAATATAATGGAAAAAATTATTAATCGAGAAGAAAATGTCATTTAATTGACTCGCCGTAATAAAAGTTATTTCTTTCAACTCTCAGTTTAAATCTATTTCACATTCGAGCTTTAAATTTCAGCTCTTGATCGTCACCTTATATAAGTTGCCTTTACATCTTCGAGATGAGTTCTCACCCTCTATTGATTTGTTTGTTCTCTTGTGTCTTGCGACCCACTAGTTATTGTAATGCATGTTCTCTTTATTTTTCTTTTTTTTCATCCATGTTTGGTTGTTGTTTTCCAATTCTCATGTTTGGTTGGTATTGATTTGGATTATTTTGTTTTCTTATTCTCACAATTTTTTTGTTCTCCATGGAATTGTATTCACACACAAAATTCACACTCAATTCTCGAGATGTTTTCTTATCTTGTCTGATTGGTATTGTTTTGAGCTGTTATGAAATGTTTGATGGTTTTCGGTTTTTCCTATTGCATCTTTTTTTTTTCTTGTCTTCCAAGGTAGTCACACAATTTTGTCTGAGGATATTGTTCCTGTATTATGAATTTTTATGAATGTAAGGATATTAAGGTATTATATAATATATTCTATTCTAGTTATAAACGAAACATTATAATAATAATTCATTTTTTTATTACAACGATAAATCAAACATTACAATAGTAATTGTGTTTTTTTTTACTTTCAATTCTTTTATCATTATTATTCATATTATTTTAATTTACCGTAACGAAATTATTATTTCTAAAATAGGAAACATTAATTTTGAAGTAATATAATATTTTTAACACTTTAACTTTAATGTTTTTAAAAATAAAATATTATTTTAAAATAAAAAAATTATTCTGAAAATATGGCTGCTCTTCTCTAATCCTAGAATATTAAATAGATAAAAAAAGACATTATTAACATTAATATTGCAAGCTCTAAGCAACTAAGTATAAATTAAAAAAAAACTGATATTCACATTCAAATCAGTTTTAACTTAAAATTTTCATTAAAAAAAACTAAACACTGGAAAGAAAAACGATTAAAGTATCCAAATTTTAATAATAATAAAAAAACAACAACAAAGAACAGTATAATACTACGGGAAAAAGCACATTCAACTTTAAAGTACCTTAATTTTCAAAAAAATAAAAATAAAAAATAAAAAAATGTGAAATAATTTTTTTAAAATTTATAATTAAAAAATAGAATTATTTACGTCAATTTTATATATTTTTACTATTAAAAATATCTAGTATCTAATTTTATTTTAAACGTCGTATAATTGAATGCCGTTTAAATTGAATTATGTTAATTTTAATCGGTTCAATATTAAATGAGATCTAGTTAAAATCCATTCAATATTATTGAGGTGATATTTTTGTTGTTATAAGTTTTTAGATTGTTATATTTTATAACCTTCGAAAAATTTATAGATCAAATTTAGTATTTGTATCTAGGAGCAATATTATATATACAATAAAAGATAATATTAATTAATTAGAAAAATAAAATAAAAAATTTGTAATCATAGAATAGCACTCCTTATGTGTAGCTCATACATTTTTACTATTAAAAAAATGGTCATATCATTTCACATTGAATGTTATTCAATTAGACACCATCTAAGTGAAACTATTAAATGTTATTATGATATTATTTTTGTTGTTATAAATTTAAAGATGTAATTTTTATAATTTTCCTAACTATTACATTATATCTGTTTGAGCATAAGGTTCGACCTTTAGTCTAACCCTTTAACAGCTTGATCCACAATACATCTTGTGCGAGACTTCATTTGTGCTTATGCCTAGAGTATTGACATGCTCGAGACTTCATCGAAAGATCGACCATCTGTTCAGTCTATCAACATTGTCGAGTTTAAGTTAGTTTATATATTTACTATTGTATTCTTTGACACGTTGTGACGTATACCCCTATGTAATCGACACATGTAGATGTAATGTTTTATATATAAACCTAATATAAGATCTACACAATTTACTCTAATTCTCTCACTTCTATCTAGTTTCTCTCTCTATAATCAAATTGTAGGTCCCATTATATTTTTGTTTGTGTATTGACATCCCGTGTACAAAACATAGTGTCTATTATTTTACTTAGTGTTTTAATCTTCCTTTGTGTAAGATTTGTAACTACGGATCAATAATTCACTCAGGCATATTGTTAGGTATACTTTATATATGAGCATGTTTAGTTGTTTACACACCATGTGATTGGTTTCGTGATGTGTATGTTATGATTGCACCGGCATTGTCACTTGTGTTTGATTCATTTCAAGTACGGTCAAGAGTCTACTCAATAATTTTTGGAAATAAAAAAAATGAAATTTTTTAGCACCTCACCAACTAGCTCACCACCAAGCTTACTACCACCCCTGCGACCAACCTTGTTGAGATAGTTAGCGAGGTGGTCGGCGAGATGCCAAAACCGAGTTCTATAAATACCCCATTCATTTCTTTCTTCTTTACCCACGTTTTTAGTATCAAAACTCTACCAAAATTCATATTGAGATTTATATCTATTTTAGAAATCATTTTGGTGAGATTATATTTGAATGTAGGTCATTCAATGTGGTTTGTGATCAAATCATTTTCTATGTGAATATGTGATGAAACTGTGTGTCTCACATACAGGATTTGACATTAGTAGTGGACTATGTGTCCCATGAGGTTATAAGTTTATACACTTCTAGTTATTGATTTTTGGTTATCAATCATATCACATTAGGTAGTGTTGGCTGTAAAGGATAGCTAGGTTCGAGTGTTGAACCATATCGTTGTAGAAGCATTAAGTAAAGAGCTATAGTAGGTAGTTAAAATGGAGGTCCTACAGGTAATAGTAGTTTTACTATTTATTAGAGTTGTAACTTATGTATTGTTTAGTTAATCATTTGTTGTTGAGTGGTTTCCTTAAACAACTCAAAAATGTTACTACATAGACACGGTCTCTAAATGGTTTTACCTCGTTATATCGAGTGTTATGCTTGATCACTAATTTAGTTAGTATAATTTGAGTTTAGTATGTATATATCTCAACATATTGAAGCATAAACTTTGATTAGAAAGCATTTGTTGCTTACTTGTTTTCTGTTATTAATTTATAATATTTGTTATTAACATTTATCTATTTTTGATATTATACCTTTTAGGATTCTGTGTGAACTGTACGAGCATTATAATATTCTATTTCTTGCAAGTTAGGATTGAGACCTTTAGAAGACTGTTTCTCCTTACCTTATTCGTATATTGGGTTATGGACTCTTACAATTGGTACCAGAGTTAGTGTGCCTTTTTGGGCTTAACCGTTCCAATGTTGATTCTGTTAACTCATATGTTCACACATTTATTCTTTCTTTGATGAAGTCATGATAAAGGGGTTAATATAGGTAGACCTTCATTTTTCAATAGACTGAACTATGCCTATTGAAAATCACAAATGAGGGTCTTTTATGGTCCTAAGGAGATTGAGTGTGGTTCCATATCGAGAATGGCTGGACATATCCAATTAAAACCATACCTTATAACACTATGATTCCTAAACCCATGAGTAAGTGTAGTAAAGATGAGAGTAAGGAATTTGAATGGAACATCAAGGTGCTCTATACAATCATCACGGCTATTTTGCCGGATGAATTTCAAAGAATTCAAAGTTATACTTCTTCAAAATAAGCATGAGACATTTTGGAGACCACTCATATAGGCACTTCAACTATAAAAAGATTCAAAATTATGAAGTTGAATAGAGATTTTGAACTTTGTATCATGCAATAGGGTGAAACTTTTGACAAATTCTATACACATTTTTCAAACATTATTAACTGTTCCTACAACTTGGGTAGACCCATTAGTGAAGAAATGTAGATTGAGAAAATCATCACTAGCCTTCCCTATTGTTTTAATACCAAAGTTACCGTGCTTGAGTCAATGTACAAGCCTAGTGAACTTACTATTAATGAATTAGTTGGTGACCTGCAAGTCTTCAAACTATATCACTTGTTGCCAAGATAAGAGTAATCTACTTCCTAGAAGGGAAATAGCTTGGCTCTCAAGACATGAACTAGTTGTTTTCATATGAGCAATATGCATTTCTTGACTCCTACAATGCACTTTCATTGGAGCACATCAAATCAGGAAAAAAACTTTGAAAAAGGCTTTTCAAAGCCTGGATGGAAAGGAGCTCGAGGTAGGCGCTCTAAAGAAAAAAAATTGAGGAAAGGAAGTCCTCAACTGATGATTAACAATATGATCTCACTAACAGGTGTGAGCTCATTCAAAAGAGACATCTAGATTTGCAGGAAAAGTTTGATGCAAATATCAAAAAAGATGAAGATACTTGAGGAACAATTGAAGTGTTCCACCTTTGATAAAGCTATTATATTGTATGTCAATCATGATCTCTCGAATGATCAAATGGATGACATTGAATAGTGAAGAAGGGGTTTATACTTCTACTGCTCCTAAGTTTGTCAACTCTACGGATCAAGATTCTAAGTTGAAGTTAGTTGTTGCTAACCCTAAAGGTAAGTCGATTATCATGTTCTAGCCTAGTTCCTCTATAAAGGTGAACCATTCACCTAAGGCTAACACTTATCGTCACTCTAGTAATGCTCTATTTCCTCTACCTACTACTATCTATACTTGTCACCACTGTGGTGAATTAGGGCATGTCAGATCTCATAGTGAAAAATTAACTTCTTATCCTTGTATGAAAGTTAACATGAGTACCCTTTCTTTCTCTCCTCTATGTACAACTCCTTGAAGTGAAGGACCTAGATTTTCTAACTTTACTCATCTTACTTGTTATCTTATGACACTACTGTCCACTTTTCTAGGTAGCATCCTAGATATGTGAGGAGCTCATCTCGAAGTAAATCATCTCATTCACCCTCATCTTCTTTGCTTGGATATAGCTATTGTGTCCCATATGAGCATAGGGTTTAATTAGATTATAAGGTTTAATTATTTTGTTTGATTTATAGTAGTGCTCTTTTATTTGTTGGTACAATCACCCGATAGTTAGAGTGAAGCTCTATTTCAAAAGTTTTTTTATAAGAACTATTATTTCAAAAATGTATTGACGACATATTTGTAGTAATGGTTTTAAAACTTGAAAGTTAGTATTTGAATAATTAAATTTTTAGGTTTAATCTTGACATAATGAATAAAGTTTAAAATGTCTAACTCCAACAAATGTGATATTTAAATGGTTTATTTTCAATCTATTAGAAAAAAAAAGAATTAATTTAATTAATCTAATTAATTATCGACCCCACCTATAGATGTTAATTGATTTGTTTAATTAACAAAGAATATCTAACCCCACCAAATGTAATATTCATATAAAAATGAGATAATCAATAAATATCAATTTATATATTTAATAACCTAATTAATATGAGTAAACATAATTAACTTAATTATTATATCCTTAAATACTCCATTGTTATAAATGATAAAGATTTGCATGATTGTTTATTGAATTCATATCTATATTTATTTTTTATGTTTTTAGATTAGGAAACAGACAAAACCAAAATATTGTGACATAATGTTTAGGATTTAATTTTGTGTTTAAAAATTTGAATAATAAATTAAAAACCACATATATTCTTTCCTTAGATTGACCTTGGGAGTATACTTATCATTTTCTATAAAATGATTTATGCACTTGCGAGATTTTTAAAAATATAAAACCAAAATATTTGTAAGATTAGAAATGTCGGTCCTGTGCTCATCAATACTATCTTCAAAAGTGGAGCCTAATTCTTCACTCTTTTCTTGTCTTGAATATCTTGGATGTTGAGGGCTCTCTCAAGAAGATGAGATCGAAAAGCATGAAGGTAAGACTACTTTAACTACTACCCTTAATGATACTGCCTATGCATGTTCACTATAAAACGTTACAGAAAAAGATAAATAAGATATGAGAAAATATGAGTTACTTAAAGTCAAGTTTTAAAAGTAAAAGATGAGTAGTGAATTTAAGAACGACCTGAAAAGAAATAAGAAAATGGTTAGGTGGAAAGACCAATCTTTAAAGCCTGAGTAAATTATAAGGTGTGAGGTGAAAATATAAGGTGTTCTTACTAAGATTTTGGTTCACTTTTTAAAAAATAATAAAGCTGAGAATGCCTTGCTCCTCCTTATATAGAAATTTAGATTTTCTCTCTCCAATCAACTGACAAGTATTTATTATGGTGTGTAGAGTCGTTTTGTATTCATAGTCATTATGATTGACTAGTATCTACTCTTCCACCCTAATTTAAGAACTGAGCTACAAGAGTAAGAAAACTTGATGTTTGAGCATAAGGTTCGACTTTCATCTCGACCCTTTAACAACTTGATCCATAATGTACCTTACATGTGACTTCATTTGTGGTAGCGCCTAAAGTATTGATCTACCCGTTACTTCATGGAAAGATCGACCATCCACTACTACAAAATTGATATATGGCTTCGGTCGTTAACCATGATGATAGATCTATGGCTACTGTTATAAAAATGAGGCCTAAGTAGGAGAGATAATAAACTCTTACATATGGTCTCAATTTTTAACTGAGGCCATAGATATACCATTTGCCATATGAAAAATCGGGACCATAGACATACTATTTGGTCTCGGTCTTTTATAAGACCGTGATAGGAGACATATCATTTGGTCACAATCTTATAAAAGAACAAGGCCATAGACATACCATTTGGTCATGGTCTTTAAAAAATTGAGGTCATACACATATCATTTCGTCACGGTTTTTAAAAGACTAAGGCCATAGACATACATTTGGTATCGATCTTTTATAAGATCATGACCAAATGGTATGTCTATTGTCTCGGCTACACTTTAACTGTGACCATATACATCTCAATTAATCCCATTTTTCAATATAAATTACAATAAATTTATCAATTATAATATTAAAAGTCATTTATATTAAAATTAAGAGTGCAATTACATTTGAAAGTTTATACACTAAAACATAATAAAACCTTACTAGGTAGCTAATTAAAGTGTTCCAAATTATGAAATACATTTTTTCCACAATCTAAATCAATCTAACAAAAAATTAGATAAGAGCACATAAATGGTCTAAGTTCTTCCCACTCATTTCGCATCTCATCAATTTCACCATCGATGTAAGTTTCTTCATAATTAATCTATAATGTACACATTTAAATTATTGTTAGCTAGCCAACTATTTTGATTTGATTTTTCATAACTAACAATCTAAGTGGTATCTTTGAGATCCTAAACAAAAATAACTTACATGGTGTGATAAATCAGCATCCATGATCACAACAAAATTTCTAGAGGCTTAACCTAAAATGTACTTAACCTAAAATTGTAAAAAACCTTTAGCCCTTAGCGAGATGACCACATATTAACTAGCAATATGAAAAATGGAATATTTATCAGGATAGGAAATGGTTTAACATGCAAAATATACTCACTTCTCCTCGCTTAATAAATCTCGTATGTCTCAAATCATATAGACGAAATGAAATTTCAAATAATTAACTACCACCGTAAAAAGTGAAACAAATCCACTTATTGCATTTAGTGCATGGATCAACCTATTGCATATGTAACACTTCGATTTTGTCTTTTAAAGGAGCATAGGGGTTGAATATGCTCAATGCATGAATAAATTCATCGAACTCAATAACATCATTTCACTTTTCATCAAAAGGATCAAAGACCTACAGTGACAAGTACTATGTTTGGAACCTATAGAACAAATAAGATAGCAGCAAATTTAAGGTAGAAATAACATATATTCATGTTCATTAGAGAACATAACACCAATATGTGTGCATGCAATATAATGGAAACACATGTTGCCATGCTTGATAATTCGAACATTAGCAAGGGATGAATAATCAATCTACCCAGAAATTCCTCAGATCAATACAATATAGAATAAGCAACTATAGACAATCTGTCCTTTTCTGTTAGAATGTAGATAGCCTCTGTCTACTATCCAAAAAAGAGTTCCATAACCTAATTTGAAATTTCTCAAGTACTTGACAATATGGTTGGTACATTACTGCATATATGAACCAAA
This sequence comes from Hippophae rhamnoides, assembly GCA_033030585.1. Classification (NCBI taxonomy): domain Eukaryota; kingdom Viridiplantae; phylum Streptophyta; class Magnoliopsida; order Rosales; family Elaeagnaceae; genus Hippophae; species Hippophae rhamnoides. Next base: position 13,195,410 of record CM065434.1, on the reverse strand, counting down.
ATTTCCATGCATAATTAAATACCAACTAATGCAGCTTGCTCTTAGTGGTTTATAAGAATTCTTATAGCCATTATTAATAAACATAGAACCAAAGTGACATCAACACTATATATATATATATATATCATTAAAAATTGTGACAATCTATTAAGCATGGTATAGTAAAAATAAGGGTTTCAGATATTATGGTTACCACTAAAATAATTATTTGATTAAATTTGACCCTTTTTAAGACCTTTTTCTATCAAAACCTTTGAATGCTTCAAATCTTTGGAAGAGGTGGAACTACTAATTGTATGGAAAACAATTTCAACATTTTTATCTAGGGTTGAGCTTTTAGAACATAATAGGCAAACTAATCAAGATAATGAATCTTGACCCAAACATTTTACAGGAAAACCTAAAATAAATTCAAATTTGGAAAAATGATTAAAAAATTAAGAGAAGATACCTTGAACAATGACCAACTCCTTTACAACTTTGGCCTCCTTTTCCATCTCTTACAAACATTTCTTCATTTCATCCATTTCCTACAAAAAAATTAGGGCTTCAGTTCATAGTACACCGTAAAACTTGACGATCGAGAGCCAAGGGTTGTAACATAGGCTTTGATGGTGAGAAAGAAGGAGGAAAAGACAAAATTGGGAGGAAAAAAGGAAAATATTAGGAGGAAAAAAATAACAATAAAATTGATAGAGAGATTTGATGTGCTATAAAAGAGAGAAAATACATGAAATTAAATTAAGAGAGAAATGAAAAAAATTGTAAAGTAATTTGTATTTTTTAAAATGAATAAAACACATAATATATTATTTGATTTCAATTTTAAAAAGACTGGGACTCTATTATTTTAATTAGATCACACTTATTTAATAATTGTGACTATATAAGTTTATTTATATTTAAATAATTTTTATAGTTTAATTTATAGTTACAGTTATTGATAAAAATTGAGACTATATGTATACACTATAGTCATGAATTTTATTAGACCATGAACAAAAACCCAATGACCTCGATTTTTAAAAAGACTATGGCTAATTTTTCAAGATCAAATATCATTATTTTAGTAGTGATCTACTCGCTCTCTCAATGTGGTCAAGTCGAAGTTAATTTATATATTTATTATTGTACCTCATCACATAATATGACGTATACGACACGTGTATATGTAATTTCTTAGGTATATTTACTATAATTCTCTGATTTCTCTTTAGTTTCTCTCTCTAAAATTGAATCATCGCAACGATATTTATTATTAATATATATACCTCCTGACATGATGCAACGTATACCTATATTTAATCGATACATACATATGTAATTTCCTATGTGTGTGTATAGGAACATATTATACGATCTACACAATTTACTCTAATTTTGTAATTTCTCTATAAAATCGGATCATTACAACAATATTTATTTTTAATATATATATACATACTATTGTATCTCGTGACATGATGTGATATATATTTATATGTAATCGATACATGTAAACAATCAATTGTTATATTTTAAGTTAATTTTTTATTTAATATATATATATCTTTAAATACATAGAATATTTATATTAATCAATAAGTTGATCAATTAATTAAAATATTATATAATAAAATATATAATTTTTTTTGTAAAATATTGGAGAATAAATAGTTAAAATATTTAAAATAATTAATTAGATTATCTAATTGTATTAACTATTATAAATAAATAAATAAAATTTGATAATATGAAAAAAATATTATTAATATTTTTCGTTATTTTGTCTATTTATGTTGATAATTTAACGATATTTTAGCCACAGAATCTACATTATCAATAATATTTTAGCAAAAAAAAGATAAATTTGAATAACAATTTAATGATAATGATATTTAAGCAACAATTCATTGATATTTTCAAAATTTAAAGACAATTTAATCAAAATATATGTAGATCATATTTCGATATTGAGGTATATAAAATAACAATGTTATCACGATATTATGGATATTTTTATCGTATCACATAACTAGGACTTATCTTATATGTATCTTAACGGGGTTTATACCTTTTATCTTAGTCTCAATTAATATAATTTAAATTTTAAAATTTTATTTCCATTTCGCTATCAGCTTTTTTCAAGTTTTCCCCCTTTCATTTCCTAGCGCTTTCATATGTTTTGAGAGACTTCATTCTTTTGTTTTTTTTAAAGAGAAAATATACAAAAATCAATAACGCTGATAGATTTTGATAATAAAAAAAACAATGCTAATAGAAAAGAAAATATACAAATAAATAACAAAATTAGTGCTTGATAACCCTATTAAGATTGTATTCTTCGTTAATAGGCAAAAAAAAAAAAAACCTTATTCTCTAACTCTAGAATATTAATCGATAAAAAAAATATATATCAATAACTCTAGAATATTATTCTTTATGCTTTGAGACACTTCTTTCTTTTGTTATTTCTAAAGAGAAAAAGTGATCTTTTGTTTAATAATATTTAAAAAATTAGTTATAATGATATAATTTATATTTAATTATCTCTTCTATTAACTTAAATGCATTAAATGACAATATTTTTAGTTTAAGGACCAATCAATATCAGTGACCTCCCTTTTTTTAAAATGCTCCTTTCAAAATCCATAAGTCCAAGCCATTGTCATTTTTAAATGGAAAATGTAACTGTCGAATCTGCTCTGTAGAAACTATTCCAGATTTGCTTTAAGCTTTTTTTTTTTTAGAATTTGAACAAATTCACAATAAAGGTAATAAATAATGTTTAATACTTCTCCCTTTTATGCTATCCGTTCATTTTTATCAACCAATATATACGTGTATATATATATATATATATTATGCCATGTTTGTTCAAATTTTCTAATAAGTTTTGCTCAAGTGTATACTAATAATTAATAGCACATGTATTTTAACACACAAAAATGTCAGAGAAATTAGACTCTTTTTAAGGAAAAATTTAAAATGTATAAGATAAGTGAATTAAACCTGAATATTCTTTAAAACTTATTAAAAAAATTCAACTGTATTTACAAGTAACTGTTTTTTTTTTTGGAAAATAAAACAATTACAATAAATTATAACTGTACATCTTCCCTTACTTGTTGTAAACATTATAAAAGAAAGAGAGGGAAGATGGCATTAATAAAAAGTGCCTAATTTGTTAGTGAGTCATGATCATTGCACCAGTCGATAAGCCATATTGTTAATTTCTTGAGGGATCCAATTGAACTCAGCTGAATCAAATTTTGTAAAATTGTTAAAAGTTGATTGATGAGTAATTGACAATCAACTGATTCTTTGAAATTAAATCCTTGAATGGCTAAAATCATCTAACAATTATCATTTTTCACTATAATATTATCAGGACTGAATGGGCAATTTGAATGACAAAAAGGATTGACTTTAATTATGCTTCTTCTATAGAAATTGTAGATTCTTTATCACACCAAATATCAATGACATTATTAAAGGAATCTCTAGCAATAACTGCAATAAAGATTTGAATGTGATTTCAAGAAGCATCCGTATTCAATTTGATAAATCCATTTGGTGGTTTCCTCCAAGCATGTATATGACTAGTATCCATCTTACAAGTTTTTAAGGTTTATGAATGTTGGGGATATTCATGAACAAAATGTTTAAATGTAGTTTAATTTCTAAGCGTGTTCTCAATATCACTATTCAAGTTAGAAGAAACTATCAAACTTTAAATCCATATATTTCAGATATATACTTGTTCCTAAATACGTTACATTTCGTATTAAACACATAGGAATATCTAATATGTATATTGCTCGATCGATAGATTAATAACTAGATCGATCGAGGAGATAGATCAATCAAGTATCGATTGTATACGATCTATGTTTTTTCGAGTTAATTTTAAAATTGGGGTAGATCGATCAAAATTGAGTTCGATCAATCGAGGTATTGGATCGGGTGAGAATTGACCATACTCGATGTACTTGGTCTCAGATTTTTATTAATCATTGCCTAGATATATTGAAAATGATTTCGATCGATCGACCTTATTGCTTCAATCGGTTGAGCGATGAGAGCTTCAACTTTAATCTAATTTTTTACTCGAACTAAATATTCAAGTTACCATATTATTCCTATTATTTACTACTATATGAATTGTTAAATTGACACATTTTTAATTGGATCTTAACATGGTATTAGGCATTTAATATCTACTATTTAAAGAACCTAATGCCTCTTATTCTCTTGACCAAAATAGCATTAATATTTTTATCTTAAGCTTTCTCTCTCAAATTGTTTTTCCAAAGCAAGATCATATTTTTTTTAGACTTCTTTCTTTAATTAATATACCAAATATTGTGTATTTATGCTTGATTGATTAATAGGCCTATTTAATTTATAATATTTTGATTATATATTTGTGATAGCTTCTTCGTTATCATGTTCTTGAATGCATGGATCAAATAATTATTTGTGTAATATCACAATTATTTGGTCTAACTATTTAACTTTAAAAAATACATATTTATTTAACTTATACTTAATCTACTTATTCTAGGGTTGTTAGATGATTTAAAATTAATTGATATATTCTTGAATCCTCTAGTTAGGGTTATTCATTATTGAATCTAATCTAGGACACACTTTGTACATGTGTTATTGTGCTAACAGTTTAGGTACTATTGAACAGGTTTGATTGTTCGTGTGACTTGAGTTTATTGAAACATTGGTCAAGATTCGAACACCTTTTTTTGCAAAGATTGTGAAGGAAAGTAGTGACTTGTAAGTAGATTATCTGGGGGCATTATCTTGGAGAGTAGTTTAAGTCCTAGCCTTGTAATTGAATTTTATTTTCATAATGGATAGTTTGATGATCTTGTGGATTGATGATTTTCCTCTTAAGTCATTGGTGTGACCTAGGTTGTTTTCATCTAAAATATCGTGTGTCAAGTTTTAGTTATTTTTTATTTATATTTATTACATATGATTGCATGTTTGGTTGCTTGTGAATTTTTAATTTGTTATAATCTAATTAATTACCTATTCACCCCTCTAGTTAATTAGATCGATAACTAAAAACTTTCAATTTGTATCAAAAAAAGTTACCAGATATACTTATTTTTTCCTAAGATCTTGTTATGGATCATCTGAGAGAGGATTCATCTATAACCTATACTCCCTTCTTTGATGGGTCTAACTGCCCATATTGGAAGGCTTATGTGAGAGCCTTTTTACATTTTATAGATAAGAGTGTCTGGAACTCTATTGTTTATGGTTGGAAACCATCTATGATTACCAAAGGTAATGTTGTCACTCTTAAACCTAGGAATAAATGGATCACTCAAGATAAAACTATTAGTAACTAAAACCAAAAAGGGATTAATGCTATCTTTAGTACTGTGTCTATTGAAGAGTTCTGTTGTATCTCAAATGTTGATACTACTAAATATGCTTCGGATATTTTAGAAGTTGCCCATGAGGGTACCACCCAAGTTAAACAAACTAAACATCATATGATTGGTACTCAATTTGAAAACCTTATAATGAAAGAAGATGAGACATTTTTTGAATTGTATTTTAAATTATGTGATATTACTAACATCTCCAATCTTGGAGAGAAAATTGATGATCTAAGGATAGTTTAAAAGATTCTTTTATTGTTACCAAATCTCTTCCATGCAAGGGTCACTACCATTGATGAAAGCAAGGATGTAGATATAATCGAAATTGAGGAACTCGTTGGCTCATTTCAAACCTTTGAAAGAGTTTTCGAACATCTTCAAAGAACAAAAGGTGTCGCTTTCAAAACTACCATAAATGATGATAGTGATAATGAAAATGATTAGAATGATGAAAAATTGAAACTCTTAGCCAAAAGAATCAAGAAAATCTTCCACCAAAGCATTTCACAAAGTAACTGGTAACCAAGTCGTTCAAGAGATCAGAATCCAAAAGAACTCAAACCTATAAGTTTTGAAGGTAAGAAAACTAAACCAACTAGACCTAGATGTTTTGAATGCAATATGGTTGGTCATATTGTAGCTAAGTGTTCTAACAAAAATAAAATAACTAGAAAAGCTATCAATGCTACCCTTAGCCATTCAAAAAGTGACAATGGTAATCCTAACGACTCAAAATATTATGGCAATAATTACATGGAATTTACTGCAATTACTATTGGATACTTCAATAAATTTGACATTGATTTAGACTATGAGGAAATTGATTCTGAATTCCTACTTAATAAATTTAACACAAATAATTTTGATGAATTCTTTATAGACTTAATTGAATGTAAGAGACAACAAGATAAGTTCATTATAAAAGTAAGTAAACTAAATAATAAACTTAAACTCTTTGAAATAAATTCCTCAATTATAGAAAAAGAAAAAAAATTGAATTATTTAAACATGCTAATATTTTGAATTCAAATCTTATAAATCTTAAACAGGAAAACAAGAATATTGTGCAAGAACTTGGAGAATCAAAGAAAGGCGTAAAGAGGTTTATCACTGGAGTTAAAAAGATAAACAAAGTTCTCGATTATAGAAAACCTTTTGGAGACAAAAAAATGTCAAGCTATGAGGATGAGGATTCTACATCATCATCTTCAAAAATAACTCAGTTTGTGAAATCTTCTGACCTTCTTTGCATGATACACATGGAATTAGTTATAACGATGAGAGCTCCATTCCTTCAATATCAAAAACCAAATCTATAAGGCCTTCTATCTCTACTCCCATAGTTATTATTTATGTACAAAGAACCATTGCACTTATGAATGAAAAAATTGTTAAATTTGTACCTATCTATCATCACCGTGGAAGGAAAGGTCATATTAGGTCAAAGTGTACATATTTGATAAAATGCTTGTAAATTTAAGAAAGTTTGGGTCATGAACGATTGTGTCTTTTCGCTCACCTAAATGTCATTTAATGTTCACCTAGATACCTTTTTTGAAATGCTTAATTAATCCTAGGTGAGCATCTTTAGTTAGTTTATTTGTTTCTTTTTTATTTTCATTTTTCTAGTTTTAATAAAAAAAATAAACATGGAGTAGACTTGTTTTAAGAATGACATGAACTTTACACTTTTTTTTAATACTACCTCATTTTTTTAGTTGAATTTACATTGTACAAATGATTATTTTGACTTTTTCATTTACATACTTTTTTACGAGTGGTGATCGATGTTGACAAGAATCTATTCACACACTTCCTGAATATATATGTATATCATACTTGAAGTTTATGATTGGTTATGATAAGATTCTAGTACTTGAGCTAACCTTGACTGCAAAACTATGTTTGAGCTTGGTATTTCACTTTCTAAAATTTTACTATAGAGAGAAACATAGTTTTGAAATGACTATCTATTGTGATGTTTGAAGCTACTACATTGAGCAGAGAGAACTACTTCACAACTAGTGTAAAAGTCATAATACTAGGTTTATGGCTCATGCATATTTCCTTAAAAAATAATAAAGAAAAAGGTAAAATAAAAAAGAAATTGCATGCACAAAAAAAAGTGCCAAAAGTGGTTATAAAAAAAAGGAAAAAATAAATAAAGGAATAACCAATCCCCTGTTTACAAAAAAAAGGACAATAGAAAAAAAAAATTTAAGTTCTCTCTTGATAGATAATTTTATTTTATGCATTATTTTAATTTTTTATAATAGGTGATACTTTTTCTTTTGAATCTTTCATGACTAATCATATACGAATAAATTATCATACTATTACAGTTGAAACATGTATCTTACTTTTGGATAATTGTCAATATGTCATCACATATGTTAGTATGTCTATGTCCCTTGTTTATATACTTATGCTTTATATGGAGAGGAAAAATTTGAACAAAATTATTATCATCAATTGAGTCTTCTGTTCTAGTCATGTTTGAATAAGTCTACTACCCTAAATAACAAAGAAAAATTTATATATATATATATATATAAGATTTTATAAATTTTTGTTTTCTTCTATTTTATTTTGGGGAGTCATAAAGCTTAAGGGAGTTCTTTCATTGCATACATCTTTTTCTTACTCATATTGAATCTATGGTTCAATATTATATTTCGTATTCATATGACAAAAAAAGGGAGAGATAACACACATATGGGAAGAGTACAATGGGATAAATATTATTTAGTGAGAGAGATTACATATAGGGGGAGAACACATTGGATGTTCAAGTCTAAGATTTTGTCACAAGAATATGCCAAATGAACAGATTGTAAGGTTTATGAGAGTTAGAAAATATTCGTGAACAAAATATTTAAATGTAATTTAGTCTCTAGACATCTTTTTATGATCACTATTCAAGTTGAACAAACTATTAAGCTTCAAATCCATATATCTTAGGTATATTCTTGTTCCTAAACATGTTAGATTTCATATTAGATACATAGGAACATTTAGTATATATGTTGCTCAATTGATTGAGTAATGACTAGATCGATCAAAGAGGTAGATCGATCGTGTACAATTTATGTACTCTCGGGTGATTTTAACATTTGAGTAGATCGATCAAAGTTGGGTTCAATCGATCACGGTACTAGATCGATCGAGAATCGATTGTATTCGATCTACTTAGTCTCAAGTTTTTTATTAATCGTTGTTTGGATAGATCGACCTTATTGACTTGAGCAACATTTTAATTTTCATATTGTCTATGTTATTTATTCTCTATGAATTGTTAAATGGATAGATTTATAATTGGAACTTAGCCTAGAATTAGGGCTTTAATATCTACTATTTAATGAACATAATGCCTCTTATTTTCTCAACCATAATAGCATTAATCTTTTCATCTCAAGCTTTCTCTCTCAAATTGTTTTGCAAAATAAGATCATATTTATTTAGGTTTCTTTCTTTGATTAATCTATCAAATATTGTGTGATTATATTTGATTGGTTAATAAGCCTATTTAATTTATAATATTTTGATTATATGTTCATATAGCTTCTTCTTTGTTATGTTCTTGAATGCTTTGATCAAATAATTATGGTTGTTTTATCATAATTATGTGATTTGATTATTTAACTTTAAAGAAGCTATCTTTATTGAACCTATGCTTAATATGGTTGTTATAGGATTGTTAGATAATTTAAGATTAACTGATATATTCTTTAATCTTCTAATTAGGATTATTCATTATTAAATATGCTTTAAGACACATTTTGCACTTATTTTCATAGAGGATAGTTAGTCAATTCAATGGACCCATAGTTTTTCTCTTAAGTCATTAATACGACCTTAGTTGTTTTCATCTAAAATATCGAGTCAAGTTTTATTTATTTTCGCTTTATATTTATTATACATGATTGTTTATTTGGTCGTTTGTGAATTTTTAATTTAACATAATTTGATTAATTACATATTCATTATCTCTAGTTAATTACGTTCGTAACTAAAATCTTTCAAAGTTTCATATTGTTATTGAGCTGAATTGGACAAGAAATCATTTTCAAGGGAAATTATGTCCGAATGTTCTGAAAATTGTTTCTTTAACTGCTCAACCAATAATCCAAAAGAGGTATCTTACCTTGAAATATCCATTGATTCCTTGTGGACCAAATATTATACCAAGTTAGAACAATGGCCAAAGTGAATCCATACTGTAAAAGTTGTGAAATAGCTTTCCAATTTCGAGATTGAGAAAATCACCGAGGATTTGAACCAAAACTTGATATGCTTCCTTTATAGAAAACTGATTTTGAGGTTTCCCCAACAATATCCATCTATCTTCAACCAATTGAGAAGGATCGATCATTAAAATGTCTCTAATGGTAGCATTATCAAATAAAGAAGTAAGGATTCCTTTGTCCCTTTCTCCTGACTGAATTTCAAGTCCATGACTCTCTAAGAAAGATTTTGAATTGCCCCTTCTTTAATTTTTGGAATAAAACCTAGTAAATTAGGAAGCCAGGGTCTAACCAAACATTCGTATGAACTCCATTACCAATACTTTTATAAATTGATTTCTTCAGTAAATCCTTTGATTGGCAAATACCTTTCCATATATAAAAATCCTCATTTCTAGCAATACAATCCAAAAATTCCATTCTATGGTAATATTTTTCATTAAGGATTTTTGGTCAAAGCCTATATTATATATTTAAAAGGAAACAACCCAATTTAGCAATTAAGGCAAGATTTATATCCTAAAATTTTCTAAAACCTAAACCTCCAACCTTTTCAGGTAGACATATATAATTCCAAGTCTTTAGAGGTATGCACTTTTTATTATCAGGCTTATTCCACCAGAAATTTCGAGCAATGTTATCCATTCTATGACAAATGGATTTAGGAATCATAAAAGTACTCATTTGGTAAGTAGGAATAAATTATAGAACAGATAATATTAAAGTAGCCTTACCTGCTTTGGAGAGGAATTTGTCTTGCCAACATTCTGTTCTTTTGCTCATGTTTTCCAATAAATGATGAAAATTTTCTTATCTTTTGCTTTTCAAAAACAGAGGAGTCCCCAAATATTTAACATTACGTGAAGTTATCATAATACCACATTATGTCTCTAAATAAGTCTCCAAGGATTGAGATGCATTTTTAGAAAAGAAGAGACATGATTTTTCAATATTAGCATACTGACCTGACCAGATAAAACATTGTTGTAGCACTTTAACTAAATTGTTGACTTCCATAGGATTTGCTCTACAGAAGAGTAATAAATCATTTGCATAAAGTAAATGATTGATGGAAATTGAATTCCTGGAAATTTTAATGCCATGAAAATGAAGTTGAGTTTCTTCATGTATTGATAACCTTGAAAAACCTAAGCTCCAATAATAAACAAATATGGAGACATTGGATCACCCTATCTTAAGCCCCTTGAAGGAATGATATTTCCATAAGGTGAAACTCTGAGAAGAATAGAATAGGAAACCGAACTTAAACAAACTGAAACGAGTCTACAAAAATGATAACCAAAGCCTTACACATGCATCACCTTTAAAATTAATTCCCAACTCATCCTGTCATAAGCCTTTGCTATGTTAGTTTTAATCCCAAATAATGCACCATTTGAAGAAACCAATATTTGAAGAAATAATCAGAAGAGAAAATCAATGTTTTCTGAATATATTTTTTCTTAATTTGTATCGGATATTTACATTGTTTATATAGACAAATATCAATTACTATTTCACCAACCACCATGATTGAATTGCATGGTTTACAGCTGCTTGGTAGGCGCCGTGTATATTGGAAAAAATGTTTGGCGTCGGTGCAGTGTTTGTTGAATTCAACACTCCCCCTCAAGTTGGTGCATAGATGTCTTTCATGCCCAACTTGACTGAAACTTCTGTGAATACTCGATATGAGACTACTTTAGTGAGGATGTCAGCCAATTGATCTTCTGACTTAATTTTTGGCAATTCCAATGAATTTTCTTCTAACTTTTCCTTAATAAAGAACCGATCAACTTCAACATGTTTTGTACGATTGTGTTGAACTGGATTATGAGCAATATCACATGCTGCTTTATTGTCACAAAATAACTTAATTGCTTCTTTAGAAGGATATCCCAAATCTTTCAAGAGAGATTGTAACCACAAGGCCTCACAAAGCCCAAGTGTCATGCCTCTGTATTCAGACTCTGCGCTTGAACGGGCAATAACATGTTGTTTCTTACTTCTCCATGTTACAAGGTTTCCCCCTACAAAAGTGAAGTAGCTTGATGTAGATCGCCTATCATTTATTGATTCAGCCCAATCAGCATCAGTATATACTTCTATTCATTGGAACTTTGAGTTTTTAGTAAACAATACTTCTTTTCCAGGAGCAGACTTTAAATACCTCAAAATACGAATAACTGCATTCATATGTTGTTCTCTAGGATTATGCATAAATTGGCTGACAATACTTAAAGCATAGGCAAGATCTGGTCTTATGTGTGCAAAATACATCAACCTTCTAACAAGCCTTTGGTATCTTTCTTTATTTATTGGAACTTGATCAACCTTGATACATAACTTTAATCCTTCCTCTACTGGTGTATTAGCTGGTTGACATGCCGACATACCAGTTTCTTTTAATAAATCTAAGGCATACTTTCTTTGAGATAAGAAGATTCCTTCTTTTGATTAAGAAACCTCAATCCCAAGAAAATATTTTAAGGAACCAAGGTCTTTCATTTCAAATTCCTTGGACAAATAACTTTGGAGAGCTTTCCTTTATTCAAGATCATTTCCTGTTACTATCATATCATCAACATATACAATAAGTGCAGTGATCTTACCATACCCTTTTTTCAGAAATAAAGTATGGTCTGAATTGCTTTGCTTGTAGCCAAATGCCTTCATTGATTTTGTGAACCTACCAAACCATGCTCTTGGGGATTGTTTCAATCCATACAGTGATTTTTTTAATTTACACACCTTTTCATCATGGATTTTGAATTTCTTGATTCCTGGTGGTAAATCCATGTAGACTTCTTCAATTAAATCTCCATGTAGAAAGGCATTTTTTACATCAAACTGATATAATGGCCAATCTAAATTTGCAGCTAGAGATACCAAGACTCGAACAGTGTTAATTTTGGCTACAGGCGCAAATGTTTCTGTATAGTCGATCCCATATGTCTGAGTGTATCCTTTTGCCACCAATCTTGCTTTATAGCGTTCAATCATACCATCTGCTTGATACTTTACTGAAAAAATCCATCGACATCCAACAATTTTCTTTGTTGGTGGATGATAGACAAGTTCCCAAGTTCTATTTATTTATAAGGATCTTAGTTCTTCATTCATAGCATCTTTCCATTTTGGGTCAGCTAAAGCTTCTTACACACTGTTAGGAATATATACAGCAGATAATTGATTCACAAATGATACATTTGATTTTGACAAATGATGTTTAGACATATAGTTACTCATGGGATATTTGACTTTACTAGAAATCTCAGGTTCATACATGGCTTTAGGAATACCTCTGTTAGGACATGATGGAAATATTTTTCTAGCTGGTTCAATAGTTGGAACATTCTCAGCAAATGATTGGTTAGGTATATTAGCAACTTGTGGAGAAGGAAACTCGTACTCACTTTGTGGTAGTAAGGAACTTGTTTGATGATCTTGAAGTTGATGAGGACTTGATTCCATTTCCCTTGATTCTTTTCTATATTGAGAGTTATTACCATCCAAATTCAAGTTATTTGTATTTTCCTCACATATAATTTGTCTTTCTTCATAAGGAAACAATTTATATGTAAGGGTCTGAATTTCAGCATGGTTGTACTCCCCTTGCAATTCAGGTGTAGATGAGAAATACATTGTATCTTCATGAAAAATAACATCCATGGTGGTAATCATTTGTTTTGTAGGAGGATGATAACACCAATACCCTTTTTGTTGTATGGCATATCCCATAAAAACACAACGTATTTCTCGTGGATCCAACTTGCTACGTTGTTGTTTATGTAGGTGTACAAATGCCACACAACCAAAGACATGAGGAGGTAAATTGGGAACACTTGGTACAATAATTGCTTCAATGATGGCTTGTAGTGGTGTTTGGAAGTTAATGGGACTGGAAGGTACCCGATCGATCAAATATGCAGCAGAAGTAATTGCTTCTCCCCAATAAGATAATGACATATTAGCTTCGATCAATGAGGCACGGACAACTTTCAACAAATGTCCATTTTTTTCTTGAGATGTATCAACACAAGTAGTTTGATGAATGATCCCTTCTGTTTTAAGATATTCTTGAAGCTCAAAACTTTTATATTCTCCTCCATTGTTACTTCGTAGAACTTGAATATGTGTTTTATATTGAGTACGAACCATTTTATGAAATTTTCTAAATAATATGTTTACCTCACTTTTAGATTTCATTAAATAGACCCAAGTCATTCTATTAAAATCATCAATAAATGTAACAAACCAACGTGATCCTCCCAAAGTAGAGACTTTGGAAGGACCCCATACATCAGAATGTATAACCATAAACAAAAATGGACTTTTATTTAAGATTACAGGAAATGAGGAACGATGACTTTTTGTTAGTTCACAGACATCACATTTTAAAGTAGAAAGATTGAAGCTCAAAAATAAACTTGGAAATAATTTCTTTAAATATCCAAAAGAAGCATGACCCAATCTCTTATGCCATAGCCATATATTTGATTCATCCTTGTTAGATCCAGTTGCTACCAATGCATGATTTGTTAAATCCAAGTCCAAATAATATAGGTTTCCTTGCCTAACACCACGACCAATCGTATGCTTTGTTTGAATGTCCTTGAACACACAAAAGTCAGGCCAAAAAATAACAAAACAAGATAAAGCAGTGGTTATTTGAGAAATAAATATAAGGTTATACTCTAAAGAGGGAACAACTAGTACTGAGTCTAAATTTAAAGTACTAGTGAGAGACAAAGATCTTTCCCTAATGACTGAGGTTGTATTACCATTGGCAGTGCAAACAGTTTTGTGTGAGGATGGTTTTGAGATTTGTCTAGAATCGAATGTCATATGATCAGTTGCACTTGAATCAATGATTCATGTATTATTAAAAACAAGAGAAAAAGCTTTAAGTATCTTACCAACATTTGCTGAGGAGTTTGCAACATGATCTTTTGTTGTTTCAGCAATGGTGATAGTAGACATTTGTCGTGGATTTTTCTTCTGAGAGTCACGGTTGTGATCCCACCAGTCAGGATATCCCACAAGTTCAAAACATCATTCTTTAGTATAACCCTTTTGATGACAATGGGTACATTTAAATGATGATTTATCAGTCACCCTTCGTTCTTGCTGATTAGAAAAAGAACGATTTTTAGAAATCATGGCGGAAGCGTCAACGTCTCCAGATTTTTCCTTCAATGAGATTCGATGTACTACCTCCCGTCGAATCAAGGAATAACAACCTTCTAAATCTGGTATAGTTTCTTTTCACAAAGTTTCTCCATGAACCTGCTCAAAATCATCATCTAATCCAGCAAGAAAAATATGTATCCTTAGTCTTTCAACAGACTTGATATGATATTAGATAATTAGGGTCTTTAATGACCACCTTATCACGATGGTCTAGCTCTTGGAAAATTTCAAATAACTCTCCATAATACTGAAAGTTGATTTTCCTTTTTGTTTGGAAGTGAATGCTTTTTGGTTTAAGACAAATACTTGTAATTCGTCACTGCCATCATAGAATGCTTTTGCCAAAGCACCTCAAATTTCAAGAGTAGTAGGTATGCGTAAATATCGCTTCATGATTTCTGGACTTATTGACATAAGGATCCATCTCTTCACTTTTTGATTTTCTACATACCACTTGTTATAATTGTTTGATGTTTTTTCGGGTTGCAAATTTTTGTCATGAATATAAGAGATTTTTTCTCTCTCTACAATATGCATTTCCATTATTTGAGACCAAACATCATAATTAGTTTCAGTAAGAATAATTCCAGCATTAAACACACCTTCAGATTAAACCGATTGTACAACAAACTAGAAAATGGTGTAATAATTTTAGAACTGATTTTTTTAATGCAATAAATCGGATAAAAATTGGTTTAAAACATGAAAAACTGGACCGGATCGGTTTTAGAAATCCAGAACCGGAAAAAAAAAACCGGGTTCAGACCTTTAAAAGGGATCGAACTGTCCAAAAATGGAAAAATTGTGAAAAACCAAGAAAACCAGGTTCAAACCGAACCGCTGGTTGAACCAACCTGAGTCGAACCGATGCGGGCCGGCTACGCCCTCGAACGTAGCTGCGCCGAACCGAACCGAGCCGTACCGAAACAGCCAAGCCGCACTGAGCCGAATGACACGTCATCATCTTCAACCTCCAGACGGCGCATGAAGGCACGTGGAGTGCGTGGAGCGCGTGAAAAATGTTTCTTTCACTTCAGGCAGCCTGTGGGGGAGTGTGTCACACTTTTCTGCTACTCTATTTTTACTAAAATGTTCACAATTGTGTTTAGAATAATCTGGTAAAATTTGGTGGGACAAATACTGCTTCAAAAATGATGTTTGTAATTAATATTTGCAAGGGTTGTTGAATGAGATTTTTTTTCACGAGAAGAAATATTTTCAGAGAAAGAAATCTCTGTTTTAGAGAATAAGAGTTTCAAATTTGTATAAAGCAACAACTTGGTTCTGATACCATGAAGAAATCAATATTTGAAGAATAATCAGAAGAGAAAATCAATGTTTTCTGAATATATTTTTTCTTAATTTCTATCGGATATTTACATTGTTTATATAGACAAATATCAATTACTATTTCACCAACCACCATGATTGAATTGCATGGTTTACAGTTGCTTGGTAGGTGCCGTGTATATTGGAAAAAATGTTTGGCGTCGGTGCAGTGTTTGTGGAAGTAGAAAATAAAGATTTCATTGATCTATAGAGGTAAATAACCCTCAATGGAGAAATTCTGAACTAATTTAATCAAATTTTCCCCAACAATATCCCATAATCTTTAATAAAAAATGATTGGCATACCATATTTATTTGGAGCGTTTAAATTGTTCATCTTTCATAAAGTAGATTTGATTTCATTGGCATCAGGTACACATGAAAGTGCTATTGGGTTTTTTCCTCTTATTTGGAAGAGTCCAAAAAGATCTATGAGGTTTCATGGCCTATGGAGAAAGAAAGGACAATTTTATCTATTTGATTGCTTCATTAATCAATTTATTTAGGGTTTATAGTTGAATGAATTCAGGAGGCAGATGTAAGAAAGCTGCAGCAAAATGAAAAGCAGAAAAATTGCTCTCAGTTTTTCAGTTTTTCTTTCTCCAACAAGCCTTCATCAAGTGCTCCGATGGAAGGTTTTTTGTGGTCCGATTGAGCTGAAAGTTTGCAGGAAGTTTCACGATTCAAGACTCTTCAATCGGAACGTTGAGATTTGTATTTGGATCATCGGTTTGGAAAATTTTGGACCGTGAACGGTGACTACAAAATTGGGTTAGATCTCTCCATTTTCTTGAAATAATTGTTAGTTTCCAAGAAGTTGTATTCTTGATGATGTTTTTGATTGTTTGCCTATAGTTTTATCTAGAGAGAAATTTTGTAAAAAACGTTTCTTGATAGTGGAAGTTTTGGAGATGGAATGGTGTGGTTGTTTCCTTCCTACACCGGGAATGTTTTTCCACATAAATTGGTTATGTTGATTTTGTGCATGTTTCATTTTGAGCTCTATTTATTTGTTTCCTAAAAGATTCACACAAAGAAGGAGAATATGTTTCATATTTATATTGTGATTCTCCTAACAAGTGCTTGTTGTTCCTTTTCATTGATACAAGATTGAAGCAATCCTTCCAAGTCATCAGGAATTTGAGATTGATTTTTTTGTTTGAAAAGATTGTCATATTAATCCAAATGATATTCAATTTGATTCATTTCCCATGTCCAATTATTATCTCCATCTTGTAAAGACAAAATGAGATTTCTTTTCCTACAGTTGAGAGTGGAAAGGCGAAAAAAAATTTGTATTACCATCAACAAATTTTGGCCACAATTACCTTGATTTTTATCTCCAAATAAGCTTTAATATTTTAGTCAATTCATATAATTTTTGTTTCAGTTATTATTCCTTTGGTGTTGAAACAACTAAAGTTGACATTCTAAGTTCTTGATCTGTTCACATTTGCCAAAAATCTTTTTGTTCCAAATAGCAAGATCATTTACTGTGATATCCAATCTCTCACAGAACTACGTAGGTGTTACGATTAGGGCAGAGAAGATGAACAATGAAGAGAGTAAACTGCAGAGGAAGAGGGGAAATTAGGTATCATTCTTCATATACTTTATTTCATTTCTTAAGGGCTATATATAGCCTGACATTTCAGAGATAAACCAAAGAGAAATTGTGTGAATCAAGTGAACTGTGCTAACAGATTTATGAAATTTTAACCGAATTCTACAGTGGTTTTCTCGTGCCCGTACTGCATCTAGTTATGCCTATCAGTGGTTGGTTGAAGCGCTTCGTTCGTCAGTTGAAGCGACTCGTAGTGGCTGAGCTAATATTGTTCATATCATTCCTCCCTCTCTTTTAGAATCCTTGTCCATAAGGATGAACTCTGGGTAAGCTTTAGAGAAACGTCTTTCATTTTCCCAAGTAGCTTCGGTGTTTGAGGCTCCAACCCATTTGATCAAAATTTCTGCTTTTGATCGGTACCTTCCTTTCTGAATCACTCGACGATTCAAGATAGCTTTAGCCTGTGGCATAATTATTGAGTTATCAGTTGTGGGTGGTAGTTGATGGTTGATAGGTATTGAGGGTCCAATGTGCTTCCTTAGTAGACTGACTTGAAACACAATATGTACCTGAGATCCTAGGGGTAGTGCCAATCGGTAGGCTACAGAACTAATCATTTCCTTGATCTGGTATAGTCTAAAAAATCGTGGAGCTAGCTTCATGTTTGAGCAAAATGCAACATAAGTTTGTCTGTACGGTTGAAATTTTAGGTAAACATAGTCCCCTTCAAGGAAAGTGATTTCCCTTCTATGTTGATCGGTTTGACACTTCATCCGATATTAAGCTTGTATAAGGTTGTGACGTAGTTCTCTAAGGATGGTGTCACGATCACGCAAGCACTCATCTATAATTTAGGTGTTTGAGGTACCTGGGATGTAAGCCACAAGATGGGGAGGAGGGATTCCATAAACGGCTTCAAATGGAGTAGTTTTGGTGGAAGAGTGTATTGAGGTGTTGTAGTTGAATTCCGTCCATGGTATCCACTCCACCCATAGTTTTGGTTTATCACCAGCAAAGCAACATAGGTACTGTTCTAAGACTCGATTGACAACCTCAGTCTATCCATCGGTTTGTGGATGATAGCTGGAACTCATACATAGTTGTGTACCCTGCAACTGAAATAAGGCCCTCCAAAAAGAGCTTATGAAAACTCTATCTCGATCACTCACTATAAAAGTGGGAATGCCATTCATCCTAACTACATTAGACACAAATATCTTAGCAACACCTAGGCTAATAAAAGGATGCTTCATAGCAATGAAGTGTGCATATTTTGTCAATCGATCTACTACCACCAAAACCACGGTATTGCCTTTGGAAAGGGGAAGCCCTTCAATGAAATCCATTGAGATATCAGACCATATCTTTGTGGGAATTGGCAGGGATTGTAGCAACCCTACAGGTGTCATACAATCATTTTTGAACCGCTGATATATGCCACATTATGGAAGGAATTATTTTACCTTATGTTGCATGTTTGGCTAACAAAAATTCTACTTTACCCTAGACAGTGTTTTCTAAAATCCAAAATGTCCTCCAATAGGTGAGGAATGGCATTCTATCAGAATTTTTGGTATCAGGGTAGACTTGGAGCTTAGGTAAACCTTTCTTTTTTTTGAACCAAACACCATTACGATAATGGAGGTGAGGAGTATCTATTGAGGTAGTTGTGATTCTCAACTTATCATAAAAAAGGTCTTGTTGAACTTCTTGTTGGAGTGTTCTCCACCAAGCTGCTAGAATTTGTGAGATAGATAGGTACTAAAATTCTAATACTCTGGATAATGATTCAGGTCCACGGTTCTCAGATCCTTTTTTATATTCGATCACATAATCATAGCCTATAAGTTTAGGCAACCAACGTGCCTGAGTAGGGGTGGTTATTATCTGTTCCAGCAGATACTTAAGGCTTCTTTGATCAGTTTGCACGGTGAAGGGTTTGCCTAACAGATAGGGGCGCCATAATCTAATAGCCTTGACTATAGCTAACATTTCCTTCTCATAAGTTGACAAGGCTAGGGCCAATCCCTTGAGTGCTGCACTAAAATATGCTACTGGCCTATTCTCTTGGCTGAGGATTTCCCCAAGACTCATGCCACTAGCATCACATTCAATCACAAAGCGTTGCGAGAAATCAGGTAGGCACATGACAGGAGGAGATATGAGAGCCTTTTTTAGCTGTTGGAAGGCCATCTCAACTGCCTCACTCTAGTGGAAGCCTTCTTTTCCCAACAGTTGAGTTAAGGGTGCAGTTAATCCTCCAAAGTGTTGAATGAATTTTCTGTAGTAGTCTCCTAACCCAAGGAACCCTCAGACACCCTTATTTGTGGTTAGCGTTGGCCATTCCTTGACAACATGGATTTTAGCAAGGTCCATTGAGACTTCTTGCTCAGAGATAAAGTGGCCTAGGTAATCCACCTACAACACACCAAATTGGCACTTGGATTCTTTTACAATTAATTGATTATCTACAAAGAATCAAGTGATTGTAGATTGTAGTTTCCACTTATGCTCCTCCCAAGATTTGGAATACACCAGTATATCATCAAAGAAAACCAAGACAAATTTCCTGAGGAAGGGTCGAAAGATATCATTCATGAGACTCTGGAAAGTGGATGGCACATTAGTAAGGCCAAACGGCATCACCAGGAACTCATAGTGACCCTTATGTTTTCTGAAGGTAGTTTTATGTGTATCATCCTCTTAAACTCTTATTTGGTGGTATCCTGAACGTAAATCTAGCTCTGAATAAACCATAGATCCATGTAGTTCATCCAATAGCTCATCCATGATAGGTATAGGGTATTTTTCTTTGATAATAAGGTGATTTAGAGCTCGATAATCCACACAAAAAAACTCCAGGTGCCATCTGTTTTCTTGACAAGAAACACTGGTGAGGAAAATAGGTTATTACTCGGTTTGATCAGTTGGGATTGCAGAAGCTCCTACACTATCCTTTCAATCTCAGTTTTTGATAGTATGGGTAACGATAGGGTCTAACATTCACTGGTTTAGAGTTAGTTTGTAGGGAAATTTGGTAATTATGTACTCGTGTAGGAGGTAAGCTAACAATTGGTTCAAAAAATTTAGGAAATTTAGTCAGTAGCTTACTTATCTCAGGAGTGTATATCTGGGAAGGTTTCTAATGATTAGTTGTTGGTCTTATTTGCAGGAGTAACCCTACACCTTGTAAATTCTGGCATTCCTTAGGGTTTAGGGCTATCATATTGGCTCTTTCCAACCCTTGGAAGGTGTGTGAACTTCCTTTTGAATTGAAACGTAGAGTAAGCTTCTTGTAATCCATCTGAATAGGCCCGAGGGTTTCTAGCCATTGAACCCCTAGAACCAATTGACATGCTACCACTGGTAACACATAGTAATCAGCTTCTACAAGATGTCCTTGAATGATGAGAGTGAGGTTGCAGCATTGTCCAACACACTCTAATTTCTCACAATTAGCCACCATTTCTTCCAATTTCCTTCCCCTTGGTTATTGGTAAGCCAAATTGGGTAGCTAAGGCTTAATCGATGAAGTTATGGGTACTGCCCCCAACTATCAATACATTCTTATTTTTCATTTTTCCTATAATACGTAAGGTTTGAGGTGTCAATGGATAGCTTAGTTGTCCATAACAGCTTTGCTGTAATTTGTTATCCTAATTCATTTACTTGTACACAGCTACTGTCCATAGTCTATTTAGCTGTAAATAATTGTCCATAAACAGCTGTCCATAGCTATCCATAGCTGTCCATAGACAACAATCCATGGTCAGTCCACAACGTCCATATAAACAGTCCATTAATTGTCCACATTACTTGTCCATGGGACAACTTTGATATATTTTGTAGGTTAGTTGTATTTTGTAAAATCTATAAATAGAAATAAATCATAAGACCAAATCATTCGGGCATTTTTTATACAACATTCTTGACTTATTTTTGACATGATATCAGAGCTTCTTTGAGAAAAAAATCAATTTTCTATTTCTGAGGAAATCTTCATTGATATTTTTTTAGCGTTTGTTGCTAAACAAGTGTTCTTCGGCAATCTCTATTAAAGGTCCTTATCTTGTTTTTTTTAATTTGTTTGAATATTTCTCGGATATTATTTACTTGCAATGGACACTGCACCAGTGTGTGTTAAGTTTACGGGAAAAAATTACTCTACCTGAGTTTTCTAGTTTGAACTTTTCCTCAAGGAAAAAGACCTTTGAAGCCATATTGATGGCACAGATGTTACACCAACATCTGATACTGTCAACTCTAAGGAAGTTGTGTCTTCTCCTTCTTGGGTTGTGCTTGATGCTCGAATCATGTCTTGGCTTCTTAGCTCGGTGGAACCACATATCGTCACCAACTTGATGGCTCATCGCTCTGTTCACTCCATGTGAAATTATTTGAAGAAAGTTTATCATCAAGATAATGATGCTCGTCGCTTTTAGTTGGAACATGTGATTGCCATATTCGAACATGGTAGTCTTTCCATCTAGGATTATTACTCGACATTTTTGACTCTTTGGCATGAATATGCTGATTTAGTTACAGCAAATGTTTCTGTTGCTGCTATATCAACTATTCAAAATCTTCATAGGACTAGTCAGCTTGATCAATTTCTCATGATATTATGCCCAGAATATGAATCAATATGCTCTTCTCTATTGAACAGATCTCTTGTTCCTTCTCTAGATATTTGCTTTGGTGAGTTACTTCGCGAAGAACAACGTCTAAGTACTCAAGCTATTCTAGAACAATCTTATGGCAATTCCACAAAGACAATTATGGCTTATGCAGTCCAAGGGCATAGATCATCTATGCCTTCTAAGAATATGCAATGTTTTCTGCTGCAAAGAATATGGGCATATTGTTGCCAATTGTCCTAAAAAATGTTGTTCTTATTGCAAGAAAAAGGGTCATATTATCAAAGAATGTCCTATTCGTCCCCAGAATCGTCAGGCCCAAGCATTTCAAATTTCTGTTGTTGTTCCTCCAAAGAAGCACCCGTTGTAGAAGACACGCGGTCTTTCTGCAAGCTTCTCCTAATCTTCCACCTTCAAGTAAAGAACTTATTGCACTCCTAAAATGGTGCAACAGATGATAATTTCGGCATTATCTGCAATGGGATTTCAAGGTAAAAATTCTACTACACTTTGGTATGTAGACTCATGGGCTTCTAATCATATGAAAAATACTCCTACAACTTTGTCTCATGTTCGGCCTTATGTTGGCCAATCTACTATTCAGATAGCCAATGGTAGTTCTTTGCCAATCAAAGCTGTTGGAAATGATTCTTCTACATTTACTGATGTGTTTCTTGCTCCATAACTTTCTACAAACCTCATTTCTGTTGGTCAATTAGTTGATAACAATTGTGCTGTTAACTTTTCTGGTGATGGTCAGGTTGTGCGTGACCGTGCAATGTGGTTCGATCGCGGCGGACCTAAAGTGGGACGTTTGTTTCCATTACTTTTACCTATTCTAGCAATTTATCCAATTCCATCTATTGAGTCTTTTGCTTGTAATAATATTCCTAATCTAAGTATAGTGTGGCATCATCGTTTAGGCCATCTTAATACTCAAGTTTTATCTCATATAATGAACTCGGGCTTTCTTGGTAATAAATAACGTTCTTCTTTACCTTTTGAATGTGACTCGTGTAAACTTGGTAAAAGAAAAAACTCTTCCATTCCTTTGCATGCTAGTAGAGCTTCTCATTGCTTTGATCTTATTCACAGTGATGTTTGGGGACCTTCCTCGATTACTTCACATGACAAATTTAAATACTATGTAACTTTCATTGATGATCAAAGTAGATTCACTTGGGTTTATTTTATTCGCTCTAAATATGATGTTTTTCGTACTTTCACCGAGTTTTTAGCATATGTTGAAAATCAATTTTCTACAAATATTAAAACATTTCGCACAGATTCTGGTGGTGAATATTTGTCCACTGAGTTTCAGGTATTTTTGGCTTCTAAAGGTATCATCCATCAACGTTCATTTCCTGCTACTCCTTAACAAAATGGAGTAGCTGAACGCAAAAATCGTCATCTTCTTGATATGGTACGTACTCTCTTGTTAGAATCTTCTGTTCCATCCATGTTCTGGGTTGAGGCTCTAAAGAATGCTACTCACTTGATTAATCGTTTACCTTCCCAAGTTTTACACATGGAATCTCCCTATTTTCGTTTGTTTACTATGCAACCTAATTATGATAATCTTAGTATCTTTGGTTGTGTATGTTTTGTTCATTTACCACCTCATGAGCGAAATAAATTATCTGCTCAATCTGTTAGATGTGCATTTTTAGGATATAATGTGTGTCAAAAGGGATTTTTTGCTATGATCCTACATTACATCATACACGTATTTCTAGGAATGTTATTTTCTTTGAAAATCAACATTTTTCCCTGTGTCTTATGTGCCCTCTTCTTCTACTATAGTCATTCCCTCCTTTGAGCACCAGTTCTTAGCTCTTCCTCAAAATAGTTCTCGCTTCAAACCAGGAATGGTATATATAAGACGATCCCGCCCACAATCTCTTCTGGTGGCTCACCTGATATCTGATCCTAACATACACCAAAGTCAATCAATTGCAACACCTCTAGAGCCTCTAGTACGTCGCTCTTCTCGAGTGTCTGTACCCCCTGATAGGTATGGTTTTTCTTCTGGCAATTTTATTTTAGTTCCTACTACTGCATTGTCCAATTTTGATATTCCCACATGCTACTCACATGCTGTCAAGCATGATTGTTGGTGCCAAGCTATGCAGGAAGAAATTGATGCTCTTGAGGCCAATCACACCTGGGACATTGAGTCTTGTCCTTCCACTATAGTTCCTCTAGGTTGCAAATGGGTTTACTCAATCAAGGTTCGCTCTAATGGAGGTTTGGATCGTTATAAAGCTCGGCTTGTTGTCCTTGGGAACAAACAAGAATATGGTGTTAATTATAAGGAAACCTTTGCTCCTATGGCTAAAATGACTACTGTTCAAACGATAATAGCTCTTGTTGCTTCCAATGATTGGTCACTACATCAGATGGATGTTAAGAATGCTTTCCTTCATGAAGATCTTAAATAATGTATTTATATGAAGCCACCTCCAGGGTTGTTTTCCTCACCGACATCCAATGTGTGTAAACTTCGTTGTTCTCTTTATGGTCTTAAACAAGCTCCATGGGCATGGTTTGAAAAATTTCGAACCACTTTATTAAAATTTTCTTTCATGCAGAGCAAGTATGACACTTCATTGTTTCTTCGAAAATCAAACATGGGCATTGTTATCCTTTTGGTTTATGTTGATGATATTGTGATCACTGGTTCTGATTCTACTTTACTTGTCCAACTCAAGATCCATCTCTCACAATCTTTTCGTATGAAGGATCTTGGGTATATTACATATTTTCTTGGTCTTGAGGTGCATCGTATTCCCACTGGTATTTCCCTCAATCAACACAAATATGCTAGTGATTTGGTGACTACAGCTGAACTATAGGAAGCTACCTCTGTTGATACTCCCATGTAATTAAATGCCAAGCTTTGCAAAGAGGAAGGTGACTTACTTATTGATCCCAGCTTATATCGAAAATTAGTAGGTAGCCTTGTCTATCTCACGATCACTAGACCAGATATTTCTTTTGATGTACAACAAGTTAGCCAATTTCTTCAGGCTCCTCGTCATCTTCATCTGGCTGTTCTCCGTCGAATCATACGCTATGTTCATGGTACTTCTGCCCGTGGCTTATTCTTTCCTTTAGGCAATTCTCTTTGTCTTATTGCTTATAGCGATGCTGATTGGGCTGGCTGTGCTGATACCCGTCGCTCCATCACTGGTTGGTGCATGTTCTTAGGTGATGCATTGATCTCCTAGAAGAGTAAGAAACAAGACAGAGTTTCTAAGTCATCTACAGAATCTGAGTATCAAGCAATGTCTTTTGCTTGTTCTGAAATTATTTGGCTTCGAGGTTTGCTAGCTGAGTTAGACTTCTTTGAGACCGATCCTACACCTTTACATGCCGATAATACAAGTGCTATTCAGATTACGGCCAATCTGGTCTGTCATGAGCGCACAAAGCATATTGAAGTCGATTATCACTCTATCCGTGAAGCCTTTGAAGCTCGTGTTATCACTCTTCCATATATTTCTACTGAATTACAAATTATTGATATCTTCACCAAGTCTCTCACTCATCATCGACATTGTTTCCTAAGTCGCAAATTGATGCTTATTGATCAACCTGCATCAATTTGAGGGGGGCTATCAATGACGCCTTAGTCCATGTCAGCCATTTTAATTTGTCGTCCTAATTCATTTAGTTGTACACAAATTTGTCCATAGTCTATTTAGTCGTAAATAATTGTCCATAAACAATGGCCCATACGTCCATAGACAACAATCCACGGTCAAGCCACAACCGTCCATATAATAGTTGTCCACAAATGTCTAATAATCCGTCTACAACTGCCTATGTATGTACTTTGATATATTTTGTAGGTTAGTTGTATTTTGCAAAGTCTATAAATAGAAAGAAATCATAAGACCAAATCATTCGGTCATTTTTCATACAACATTCTTGACTTATTTTTGACATAAGGATGTTCAGTTCCTACTATAGCATGGAAGGAGATTTCAGGTAGTATTACCTGGGGGTCCAATAGTGATATGGATTCCTCACACTCTTCTGTATCATTCTGGTCAATTCTTCCATCATAAAGAGTTTTGGACGTGCACATCGGTGGCCCACAAAACAATTATCATCACAGTAGTAACATAATCCCTTCTCTCGTTGCTCACATGCCTCCTAATTGGTTAGCTTTCGAAAGGTTATGGGTTGAGTGGAGCTACTGCGTTGAGCAGGAGCATGTCCTAACAACCCCGCACTAGTGTTAGTTATTGGTTTGGAGGTGTTGACAGGTAGCTGATAACGAGGGATGGTCGTAGATTTCTTTTGTAAGGAATTTTTTTCCTTAATTAATCATGCCACACCAATGGCATCAGCCAGAGTTCTGGGTTGCTTGATTTTAACATCAATTCAAATCTCATCCCTTAATCCTTCGATGAAGCAGCCAATTAGAAACTTTTCAAGTAATCCATCCACACAATGAGAGAGTTTCTCAAAGGATTCCTAGTATGCTTCCACACTCGTAGTGTGTCTCAGGCGAGATAGTGCTTCTGAGGGGTCCTTACCTCAGTTGCATAGCTTTGGAGAACTCCTCCCAGGTGAGAGGTCCACGAAATTTTGTGAGCTACCTGTACCACTGTAACGCGATGCCTTCCAAGTGAAAGGAAGCCAATTGTACTTGTTGGTCAACAACTATATTAGTGAACTTGAAGTAATGCTCGGCCTTATAAATCCATCATGTGGGATCCTTTTCGGCAAACCTTGGAAAGGACAACCTCAATTGGGGATGATTGTTCTCCGTAACTGATCGTGAAGTGTGGGGTTGTGATTGGTTGGTTTCGTCTCTAACAAAAGGGTTATCCTCAAGTAAGTTACGAGTTGCGTGCATTGCTTGCAACTCAATGAGCACTGCTTGTAACGTGTTATCATGATGTGCAAGGGTTTCTATTACGTCATTGCGAAATTCGATATTGGATTTGTCTCGAGTATCCATTCTCGCAACCAGCTTTGATACCACTGTTACGATTAGGGTAGAGAAGATGAACAACGAAGAGAAGAAACTGCAGAGGAAGAGGGGAAATTAGGTATAATTCTTCATATCCTTTATTTCATTTCTTAAGGGCTATATATAGCCTAACATTTCAGAGATAAACCAAAGAGAAATTACATGAATCAAGTGCACTAGTGTGCTAACAGATTTCTGACATTTTAACTGAATTGTGCATTAGTTTTCTCGTGCCCGTACTGCGTCTAGTTGCACCCACTAGTGGTTGGTTGAAGCACCTCGTTCGTCAGTTGAAGCGACTCACAGTGGCTGAGCTAATATTGTTCGTATCAATAGGTAAGTCTGGATAAATGAATTCTATGCAAGCATTTTGGATTACTAGTTTGCACGAATTGTCTCTACACCATCCCTCAAAAAATCGAAATGGTCAAGGCAATCTACTGCGTTCATAACAAAAATCCAACAAGATAGTACAATGATCACTGTAAATTGTAGGAAAAATTTGGATCATGGCTGTATGAGATGAAGTAAACTAACCACTACAACATATTGCTCGATCCAATCTTTGGAAAATTCTCTTGGTCTTCCTTAATTTTTGAACAAGTGAATTTTGGACCAATAAATGGAATGTTCATTCCCCTAACAAAGTTGACAAACAGTTTCATTTTGCTATTTCATCGAGAAGGATAGCCACCTTTATTATCTTGTTGTGAAATTATGTCATTCCAATCTCCTAAACATAACCATTCTCTATCAAAATCTGAAATTAAACCAGATAAAAAGATACCCAAATTCTTCCTTCCCATTATAATATGGAAGGCCATACACAATGCATAGTAGCCATTTTTGAATTATACAACTAGTGCTAGAGATTTCTAAGGCTACCTACCATATGGTCGTTAACTTCTAGTATATTAGCAAAAACATCCCTTTTCCAAAATAAAGAAAACCCTCCAACTGTAGCATCAGATGGGATGACAAGGGAATAAGGATAATTATGATAGTTTTGCAGAGTTCTCATATGCTACTCATTAGCTTTTATTTCGATCAACCAAAGAAAATCTGGATTAAAATTCATAACTAAACTAGAAAGGTTCTGTTTAATAGAAGTTTTAAAAGCATCTCTACAATTCCAAGAGATAATTCTCATTTTAAAATAGGAGAAGAAGTACTGCTATCAAATTTATAAACCTTATCCTGATTTTGATCGATTTGGCTACCCCGAGCAGCATTCTCCATAGCATCTATGATTTGGAAAGGGTTATAGTTTGTTGAGGATGTTTGAAAAGCATTTTCTGCAACTTTATCTTCTTTAGAAAGAACTATACCCTTGTTAAGAACAGATTGTATTTTGTCTTTCACCCATTCATTTTTGTTTTGTTTACCAGAAGACAAATCCAGTCTTTCAACAGATGAAGGAAGTAAGATTTCCCAATGAACTCCAACCTATATCAGAATTACTTGAAGAAGGAATATGAAAAGGAATTAAGATTTCATTTTGTAAAATGTTAATTCCTTCCGATAAAATGATATCTTCAGGTCCCATATCTTGAGTGTTCACAAGATTTTGAAAATAGCTCACATTTGTATCATTGAAGGCAACCATGGAAGTAACAGATGGTAGTTGAGTATAAGCAGGATTTTCTTGCAGTTGACCATCTAGGATGAGAGATGGATTGGTGATTTTTGCAGTTGATTCATTAACTGATATTTCAGTTGAATCTTTGTCTGATTGTGAGCTAAAATAAATAAACAGATAAAAATAAAAAATAAACAACCAAATGTAAATAAATAAAATAATAAAAAAAATTACTAAACAAAAACATATAACACATAAAATATAAAAAATAAAAAGAGAAATAAAACATAAAATAAAATAACAAGTAAAAGAAAATGACAAAAAGAAATAAAAGGAAATAATAAAAATAAAAATAAATAAGAAATAAAAGAACATAATAAAAATAAACTATGAAAAATAAATAGATAAAATAAATAAATAAATAAATAACTAAGAGAAAAAAATAAACAAAAAATGTTTTTATTTTTTTTTATTTTTTAAGGTTTATAATATTTACAAAATCACAAAATAAAAAAATCACGAAAAATAACTAAATAATTTAAAACGTCAATTCCCTAACAATAGCGCCAAAAAATAATAATCAAATTTTATATTTATAAAAAACTCTCAAGTGCACAAATTATTTATAATAAGCGATAAGTATACTTCTAAGGTATTCTCTCAATGAACTACGATCGTTTCAAAAAGTTAAGATATTTTCTAATTTAGTTAAGAAAAACAAGTCATAAACATTCTAACAATTTATTGGATAGATAAAAAAGAACCATAAATTTTAAATTAAATTATATATAAAGAAAAGAAGTAAATTAAAGCAATTAAATGAAAGCAAAAAATTAAACTAGGTCAAACCTAGGACGATTAATGTATATAAAATTTTAGCGTGCATAACCCTTCATACGAATTAAGTGATTTAAGTATAAGCTATATTTATTGATTTATTTTTCTTTAAAATAAAACTCCCTGTAATCATGGTAAGTTTTTAATGATATTCAATAAATTAATTCTTCATTGATAGAACTTAAAATTAATTAATTAGTAAACTAAAGAAATATGTATATAACAAAATCATTAATTAACTAATAATTTCTTTTGGTCAGGCTTGGAATTAAAATTTTAATAAATCTAAGGTAGATATATTTTTTAATTATAAATCAAGATTTTTTCATAATTAATTTATATTAAAGTTATTTTTCAACCATATAAATTAATACAAATTAATGAAATTAAAATAAATTCTTATTCCTTTTGCACATATAATCATAGATTCTTATTCCATATAAATCAAGATTACATGTATAATGCTTAATTTTAAAATATTTTCTTTAATCATAAATTAAGACTTGATCCATCATGAATTTATGACTTGATCCATCATGAATTTATGATTAAAAATGTAAAGATTGTGAATAAGAAATAAATCTAAAACTTTTATTTATTTAAATAACAAAACTATTTTTCTAATCATTAGAAGTACACACGAAAAACCCATATACAAATTTAACTGTTCATAGCTAAATTAATTAAAGCCAATTTAACTATAAAAAGGCATAGATTACAAAGAGAAATAA
The DNA here is from genome assembly GCA_033030585.1 of Hippophae rhamnoides. Taxonomy (NCBI): domain Eukaryota; kingdom Viridiplantae; phylum Streptophyta; class Magnoliopsida; order Rosales; family Elaeagnaceae; genus Hippophae; species Hippophae rhamnoides. The sequence goes on along the minus strand of CM065434.1, from coordinate 13,164,919 downwards.
AATATATAACAATAAAATTATCCCTTCTTGAAAAAAACGATTCAATATCTCTAAATAAGTTGTCATTACTTTCCTTAAATCCTTATATCATCTTTACAATTAGAAAGTTTTCTCTCTATATTTGTACATGATGGTGGAACGAATAACCTAAACTCTACACTAAAATTAACCTATGGATACTCTTATTCTAATAAATGAAAATTTGAATACAAAAACCTAATATTGTTTTATTTATAGTTGGCGTTGGGTATAAGAACATCGAGCCAAATAAATGAAGGCATGCTCCAGCACTAATTTTTCACCATCATGGCATACAATATGTAACACTTCACCCAATTGCAAACAGAGAAGGTTATGTCGTGACCCATATTAATCCATGTCACAATGTATAAGTGATAAGTGATAGTTTATATATATTTTTAGTCATTTAATTCTTCATATTTACAATTATTTTTTTATTCTCGTGTGTTAGAATTGTTTATTTTATATTTTATGAAAAATATGAACTTTTATAATTTTTGGGATGTTTTGTAGTTTTATTAATTTTATTTGACCAGTGGATATACTTAGAACAAAAAGTAGACTTATGTAGCAATGTATAACACCTAAACGGCACCAATTTGAACCAATGCTAACATCACAATGCCAACCAAGGAATTGTTTCCTTCATAGGCATTCTAAATGACGTGTCATTTGGACCAATCTTTAGCCCCAATTGAATGACACGTCATTTGGCCAACAGTCCCCTTTCATGCCAGTGTCACGTCGTATTTCAAATGGTGACACACGGCATGCTATGGTGCATCTATTTGACTCCATCCGATGACCCATACTTAATCTAATCATAAAGCCTAAAATAAAACTCATATAAATACCCACAAATATCATTTTGAAGAGGATAACGACAAAAATTTAGAAAAATAGAGAGAAAAATAAGCTTGGATTATTTAAAGAACATTTTGAAGAAAAATTCAAAAACAAATTTAGAGATTGATGTATCTAATTAAATTGGCTTGACTTTCTTAGAAAACAAGATTCTACTATCTTCATTCTCTTCATAGTTGTGATTTGTTTAGTTATCTTTATATATGTGTTAAATTTTATCTCTAATTAAATAATTCATTATGAATATGTGTAATTCTAAACTCTAAATTATGATCTAACATAAATTATGTTATGATTTGCATAAAATTTCAAGTATAAATTTCTTAATGTGTTTAATTTCATGTTTGAATGTCAAAGTATGTTAATTTTTAAATTAGGTATACAACTAATTTGATATTTAGTTTTTTTATTGTTAGATTATGAAGTTAGTATGAAATTAATAATTTTTATAATTGAAGTAACAATTAAATGTTTAGGTTAGAAATTATTCATAATATTAATTTAATCTAATTTAATTATTGCCTTTTTAGATTATAATGTAACAAACGAATTAAATCTAAAAGTTATAATTCTAAGTTGTTTAAGAGTTTGATTAATTAATAATCGAATTGTTAGTTAATTACAAATAAGAAAAAGTATAAAATTTTAGGCGAATATAAATTTTTAAAACTAAAATTCAGAAAAATAAAAAGGATCTTAAAATTATATAATAAATTTGAGATTTAGAATATAAATAGATCATAACATAATAAATTTGATTGTAATTTAGTGTGAAGAAAAATCTAATAATCATATATTTCTCTTATTAATACAAAAAATTATGTTTTTTTTTGCTATTTTTTATTTTAACTTTCTGTAAAAATATATAAAAATCCCCTATTTATTTTATTTGTAACTTTTAAAATTTGATTTTTTAAAAAGGAAAAAAGTAAGATTTAATATTTGATAGTCTAATTTTACACACATCAAAATTTTGGTTCAAAGGGGGAAAAGAACTATTTCCAAAGAATGCAAGGTATTGATATGTTTCCTTAAAGAGAAATTACTTCTCAAGATAGGGTTGTATGTTCTATGTTTAACTATCTTTGTTATCTTGAATGAAAATCTCACATTCTCTCTCCATATTCATCTTCATTTTTTAGAATATGTTTATTTGAGGAAGAGCTCTTCTCCTATCGAAGTTGAATTTTTTCTCAATAAATTTTTTTTATTTTAGTTAAATAGAATCTATCACGATTTTTAGTGTTCTTATATTTATATTTACATCTAGGATGATATTTCTTTGCATATTTTTTATCTAGTGTAGTTTTTTGACATGCTCTCGTTCTTGTTTTTGCATGGTTTTCTCTTAAGATCTAATCTTATATGTAGATCCTTTTTTATTCATTAAAGATGATATATTGGAGACCAAGCTCATGGAATCAATAAAATTGGTTGAAGACATTAATGCAATATTTATAACAATTAAGAAAAAAAAGTCATTAAATAAGAAGAATATTGTGCTAACACCAAAAGAATTCAAAAGGTAGATTGTACTATAGCATGTTAGTAAATTGTAATTGATTATATATTTATATAGTTGAATCCTCTTAGTATTTTAAAATTTATCAAATGAACTTTTTATTTCCTTAAAAAAACACAAAAAAATTTGTATCAAACTTAACTCCAAATTGAATTATAATTTTTTTTACAATTGTATGATGTAGCTTGAGAGATTGTATGACTTATAAATAAAGATGAAAATATTGAGAACATCATCCACATTGTCACAAAAGTATCTATTTTGTATATCCCGATATCGAAATGTGATATCCATATCTTTAGGCTAAATTGTCGCAAAATTGTCGAGAATGTCGATAAATTGTTTGATTGTCACTTAAATATCTTTTTTAGTTGAAATAATGTAGATATTGTCGACACTTTTGTTTAATATAATTAGATAGTCTATTAATTATTTCAAATATTTTAATTACCTATTATTTAATATTTTGTAAAAAGGAATATATATTTTATTATAAAATATTAATTGGTAAACTTATTGATTAATATAAAAATTATAAGTATAAAAAAATATATGTATTAAATAAAAAATAGTTTAAATTTTTTTCATCGAGTCATCATCGACATTTTCACAACAATGTCTCTATTTTGTATATCACAATATCGAAATATGATATCTATATCTTTTGGTTAAATTGTCTCAAAATTGTCGCTTAAATGTTGTTATTGTTAAATTTTCGTTTAAATATCTTTTTTGGTTGAAATATTGTAGGTATCGTCGACATTGTCGCTAAATATAATTAGATAGTCTATTAATTATTTTGAATATTTTAACTATTCTATGATATTTTGTAAAAAATAATATATATTTTATTATACAATATTAATTGGTAATTTTATTGGCAACGTTTGGTTCACAGGAAAGGAATGGAAATGAGAATATGAATGAAATTGAATGGAAAGGAAATAATATTACTATTATATTGTTTGATTTGATCACTCGAATCAAAGAAAAAATATGTATTATTGTGTTTGATTTACAACTGAATTATAATAAAAAAAATATTATATATTACCTTAATACCCTTATATTCAGTAAAATTTAAATTATGTCATTTAATTGTTATTTTTTCGTCAAATAAAATACATTATTGAAATCATTTTTTTTATAAATAATTATTACTTAAAAATAAAATATATCATTAAAATTATTATTTTTCTAAATAGGATTTAGGGTTTAGGATTTTGGGTTTTACTTTTAAGGTTTAAGATTAGGAAGTTTTGGGATTTTAGAGTTTAGGATTTAGGATTTAGGGTATAGGTTTAAGGTTATATTCGTGGATTAAGATAAATAGGAACCAAAAATTAATATGATAATAGAATCATGATTCCTAAAGGGAGATGATGAAACTTTTCTATTACATTGTTTGGTTTTTCTACTGAAATTAAAGAAAAAATTAGTATTATAATGTTTGGTTTATAACTGGAATGAAATGGAAAACAGTGTACATTACCTTAATACATTTATATTCAGTAAAGTTTAAATAATATCATTTAATTATTATTTTTTCGTAAGATAAAATACATTATTGAAATCATTATTTTTCTAAATAATTATTACTTAAAAATAAAATATATTATTAAAATTATTATTTTCGTAAATAGGATTTTGAGTTTAAGATATAGGGTATATGATTTAGGATTTAGGATATAATATTTAGTATTTAAGGCATAAAGTTTTAAGAATTATAGTTATATTCGTGGGTTAACGTAAAGTTGAAAAAATATTGTACGTAAATAGAATCATATTCTTAAGAAAGAAGATGTAATCCTTATTTTTTCTATTTTAGGAATTAATTCCATTACATTTTTAATTTATAATACAAATAAACATAAAATTGTAAGGAATTAATTCGAATTTTATCATATTTATACAAACAAAATTTGACAATTGATTATTATAAATATTATAAGTAATAAAAAATACATGTAATAGATAAAAAAATTTAGTTTAAAATATAAGTAATATATTTTTTTAGTATTTTATTAAGTTTTATAAAAAAATATTTTTAATAAAATTTATATGATTTTCTTGATTTTTTTAAGATTTATGTCAATAATGATAATAACTTTAATATATTTATAAAAATTATATCATCGTATCGATATTCACTTACACTTCAAACCTTGCTTGTGAGCATGTAGAAAGGCACTGAGTATGAGTGCCAATGGTTGTAAAAAGCAAGATGTTGATACTTTAAAAATATAATAATATTATACAAATGTTTTTCACTGAGTAATAATATTTTACAAAATATGTATTTACCACTATTTTTCCCCCCGCTGACATGTCTGTACTCTAGAAATAAAATACACTTATTTCATAAAATAAACAATAAACAAAACCAATTTATCAAACATGCATTAAACTATATAAGCTTGAGATTATAAATCTTATTAATCACATTGATTTATTTAATAAATGTATACTTTTGTATCCATTAATCTATTAATAAAAATAAGTTATTATGTTGTGTCATTTTTGTGTATCTCAGTTCTCTAAAAAATTTAGTAAAAATATATTATATTAATCAAATATGAATTATTAAATTTATTTTTATAAGAAATTAAATAAATTAAATAATATTAAAATATTAATTTTAAGTTTATGTATTGCATCCTATTTAACCCTTTTAATAAATTACAATAGATTGTGTCATAGAGTTATTGTTATTTTGTATTGTGTCGTGTAAGTATATATGTGAAAACATTTTTTAATGGTTGAACTTAAACCAATATTAATTAAATGTTTACAACGAAAATATTAATTAAATGTATTTTGGTTTAACCGGAGAAAAGAGGTTAATTAAAGATTAATTATTTTATTAAAATATTGTTTTTTATTTTAAGTTATTAAAATACCATAAAATATGAATCATTATTTTGAATAAATGCAAGATTTGATATAAAACTATTTTAAGAAAAAAGTTAACTATAATAATATTCTAACCATATAAATTTTACTATGTTATAAAACAATTGCTATACATTGAGCCATTTATACATTAGGTATACTTTATATCCGGACATTAACCAACAAAAAGGATATAAAAAATTTAGAAAAATTACCAAAACAATAATGTTTTTAAAATTTTAACATAAAAATAATAATTTAATAATATTAAACGAAATTTAATTAAACGGAGTATCTTAATATTAATTAATAAAAATAATATTAAAATAATAATATTTTTAAAATTTTAACTATAAAAACCATAATTTAATCAAATAAAGTTTAATATTTAAAGAATCTACATAATTTTTTAAAAAATGTCACAAGATCATAATAGGTAAAGTGTAACAATCTGCATATTTTTGTCTAACCATAATAGGGGTCCGGTCAAAACATTCAAAACCACTCCTTCCTTCATCTGGCTGATTCATTTATAAAAACAATAAAAGCAACTGAGCCAGTATTGTGGTACAAGAACAAGCCTCGAAGTTTACTACAATCTACTGCGTTATGCAATGTTATGAACCACTTCAAACAATTCCACGCTTACACACTTAAAAATGGCATAGATCACCCGACCAACCTCATTGTTGATCTCCTCCGAATCTCAAATATTTCATATGCCCACAAACTGTTCAATCTTATTCCCAAACCAACTGTGTTTCTTTACAACAAGCTCATTCAAGCCTACTCTTCTCATGGCCAATCCCATCAGTGCATCTCTCTCTATACCAAAATGTGTCTCCATGGCTGCACACCAAATGAACATTCTTTCACCTTCATGTTCCCCGCTTGCGCTTCCCTTTCCTCCCCTAGCCTTGCTCGAGTGCTCCATTCCCATTTTCTCAAACTGGGTTTCCAATTTGACTTGTTTTCTCTAACAGCTCTGCTTGATTCGTATGCCAAGATGGGGATGTTGTCATGTGCACGCCAGGTGTTTGATGAAATGAGTGTAAGAGAGTTGCCCACTTGGAATGCACTGATTTCAGGCTATGCACGTTCTGGGGATATGGATGGAGCATTAGAATTGTTTCGATTGATGCCTTATAGGAATGTGGTTTCTTGGACTTCCATGATATCTGGATATTCGCAGAATGGACTCTATGCGAAGGCCTTGGCCATGTTTTTGCAGATGGAGAAAGAGAAAGATGTTAGGCCAAATGAAGTTACTGTAGCTAGTATTCTCCCAGCTTGTGCAAATCTTGGGGCGTTGGAGGTTGGGGAAAGGATTGAAAAATATTCGAGGAAAAATGGCTTCTTTAGGAATTTATTTGTCAGCAACTCTATACTGGAAATGTATGCTAGGTGTGGTAAAATTGACGTAGCTAAGCGCGTGTTTGATGAGATACGGACCCGGAGAAGCTTGTGCTCTTGGAATTCAATGATCATTGGTTTGGCTGTTCATGGAAGCTGTAATGAAGCTTTTGATCTCTATGATCAATTGCTGGTACGCTCCTTTTTTTTCTTCTCCTTTTTTGGCTCTAATATTGAAATGAATATTTCTTGGTCCTGCAATTTCAAACAATGGGAAATGTTAGCTATTTTAGTTAAGTGTGGAGTGTATAACATCATAGTAGTTTGGTTTCAGAAACCAAAATTCATCTATTACATTTATCTTAATTATTACTTTTGAAGTTGTAATGTGTACCTCTCTGTCTTGGCAAATACCAGAGAGAAGGAATTGCTCCTGATGATGTCACATTTGTTGGACTTATACTGGCATGTACTCACGGTCGTATGGTCAGAAGAGGTCGAGAACTATTCGAATCATTGGAGAAGTTTGGTATTACTCCCAAGTTAGAACATTACGGATGTATGGTTGATCTCTTAGGTCGAGCAGGAGAATTGAAAGAAGCATATGACCTGATACAAAGCATGCCAATGAGAACGGACTCTGTTATATGGGGTAGTCTTCTGGGCGCTTGCAGTTTTCACGCTAACGTGGAAATGGCTGAAAAGGCAGCTGAATTCCTTTTCAAGCTTGAGCCATGGAACCCAGCAAACTACGTCATCCTTTCAAATATATATGCATCAGCGGGTCGATGGGATGGAGTTGCGAAGCTTAGAAAGGTGATGAAGTGTTCAAAAATAACAAAGGCAGCAGGGTATAGTTTTATTGAAGAGGGAGGCCAAGTTCACAAGTTTATTGTGGATGATAAATCACATCCTCAAAGCCAGGATATATATGCTATACTGAGTGGATTTTACACAGAAGTGAAGGTTTTAAGAAATACAACTTATTGTCAAACAGAAATTGAAGTGCAATTGTTTAATTGAGCAACTATGTCATTCGACTTGGTAGTTCTGAAGGAATTTTTACTATTATGTTGCAGTGCTTAATATACTCGTCAATAGTACTAACATTTCTGTTTCTGTTAATCAGTTAAAAGAACTAGTATTGTTACATTCTTCCTTTCACATATGTATAACTCCACACAATAATGAACATGTAAAGAATTATTATAGCAAACAACAATATTGATTCCTCAATCTATCACACGTGTCCGTGAACCTCAGCTTCAATTAAGCCAACTTCTCCTTTCCTTGCATGCGACTCCTTCCCACAAATTTAAGAACCTCATCAATCAGTATCACAGGTGCTGAAATCAAAATGACGAGAATCCACTCGTTCAGGTTCAATGGTACAATTCCAAATACATCTGCTAAAAATTGAACATAGAGAATGAGGCAATGGAGTCCAAAAGAGACTGACATGGCCAGCAAAAGCCAAGGGTTCCTCCAAGGTGGCATTGTCACCAAGCTACTTTCCTCTGAAAGGGCATTCAAAGAGTTGAACATCTCAATTGCAACCAAGACAGATAGAGACAATGTCATTGCTTTTACTTTGCCAAAAGAAAAATAGTCACAAGGGTTTGAGAATGTGATGACTCTACCCCCTCCAACCATGTATGGAGTCACAGTGAAGTTTGACCATGAAGGACAATCCCTCCAGTTACGAAGCTGAGACAAGTCAACCGGCGTATGTCCATCACTAACAAGATTGATACCAATAAAAGATGCTTGAGTATACCAAATGATGAAGATACCAACTGTTGCAATGCCCACATAAGAGCCAATTACCTGCCACTTAAACAGGTGAGTAATAGGCAATGGAACTTCGATCTTTGTTACTTTGGAAAAAACCAACATGAGTTCGTTACCTTTAATAAAAATACACTTTAGATCTATACTTATTTGATAAATTAACACAAGTCCACTACCTTATTAAAAAGGGTCACCTAGCACATGTGACAACTTTTTTGAAAATGAACTTCTACAACCTTTTTTTGTAAAGGTAATGCATAGTAGATTGTGTTGCTCCACCAAATAAATGTGTTTAAAGTACATTTTCGTTAAAGGTAACGGACTTGGACTACCTTTCATCCTTTCAACAATAGGCTCTATTACAATGAGAAGCTTATCAAACACAAATGTTGTCTTTGATCATTTCTACTGTGCTTAGACTAGCAAAATATTAAAAAGTTGATCTTTTGTCATACATAAGTTCATATTCAAGGATAGAATAGTGGTGCAACTAACCAAGTACCGTAAAAGAACCCGATAATTTATTAGAGCATCATTGCTTTTTCGGGGTGGTTTCCTCATAATGTCAACATCAGCAGGGTTAAAACCAAGAGCTATTGCAGGCGGGCCATCAGTAACCAAATTCACCCACAAAAGCTGCACAGGTATCATGCATTCAGGTATCCCCAATGCAGCAGTGAAGAATATGGATATCACCTCTCCGATATTTGAAGATATCATGTACCTACAGACAGTTTGAGACAACAAGAAAATCACTTGTCACAGTAACAATCACAAATAGGAGAAGAAAATGAGGTTAGTGGAGTTAAAATGAGACATGCCTGATAAAAGATTTCATGTTGTTATAAATGGAACGGCCCTCAGCCACAGCTGAAACAATAGAGCTGAAATTGTCATCTGCCAAAACCATATCAGAAGCTTCTTTTGCAACCTGCAATATAAAGTACAGATGGTCAGAATATAACTCTTACATAGCAGTAAGGGAATTCAATAATCCCCAATTTTTCATTCTTGTTTTTTTTTTTCTTTGGTGAAGGGCTGAAGAATCCGCAAGCCTAAATGAAAAGGCATAGGCTGAGAAAAAGAGATTATTTGACTCCAGAAAAAGAAGAAGAAAAAGGGTGATTAGCCAAGTTACCTCGGTTCCAGCAATTCCCATGGCAATTCCAATGTCTGCAAGCTTAAGCGCAGGAGCATCATTGACACCATCTCCTGTCATTGCAACAATCTCACCTATTTCCTTTAGCATCCTAACAATTTCTTGCTTATGTTGAGGTTCAGCTCGAGAGAAAACTTTCCCTCCATGTTTTGATAAAATTTCTATTTGTTTAGAAGGGGGAAGAGCCATGAACTCTTTACCCGTAAAACTTTTTCCTCTAAGGTCCTCATCTTTACTAAACAATTTGATTTCCTTACAAATAGCCTCGGCCGTGGACTTATTATCTCCAGTTATAACCATAACTTTGATCCCAGCTTCTCTACAATCGTCAATTGCTTTGTAAACTTCACCACGGGGAGGGTCCTGAGAAAAATCAATTGATTCATCATTTTATATTCCAAAAGCTACAAGTTTAAAAATTGATTAGCAGACCAAAGAAATATACTCACTCTTAAACCAACAGTTCCTACAAAAACCAAATCACTTTCAATTGAAGAATAGCAAGATGGATCAAGCAGCTTTTTGTGAGCAGGATGACTCTCGGAAGTGAAATCTGAAAGGTCTTCCAAGTCATCTTTATATGCCAAACCCAAACAACGCAAACCCTTTGAGCTCATCTCCAAAAGTCTTGAAAGCAATAGCTCCCTGCAGGGTTCATCTATGGGAAAAAGGGATCCATCGGCAAGTTGAACATGAGAACTACGCTCCAGTAAACTCTCAACAGCACCCTGCATATTCTAAGATTAAATGTACTGCAGAAGAACTACGCTAGTTTAGCATGTAAGACCTACGGCAGTTCATAAAGATCAATGATTGTAAGGATCAGATATAGACAACCCACCTTGACAAGAAGTCGATTACTCCCAGTTGGATCCCGCACAATAACACTCATGGACTTTCGAATACGATCAAACTCCAATGTTGCAACCCTTTTTGATCTTTTTATCCACCACTCACAACAGCCTGAACTAGGAAAAATTGAGTAACATTATAAATTATTCCAGTTGCTTAGAAAGTACTAAGATCGTATACAAAAAGTACGCATTTTGCTTACATAGTTTCACAGAGTTACTGTTAATTAAACTTGCAGCAAGATGCGTATCACGAATTTTGTTCCTTAACTTGGCATCAGGAATCCCCATTTTCTCAACCAAAACCTTAAGAGCTGCCTCCGTGGGCAAGCCAGTAGCTTGAAAAAGACTTCCATCATAATAAATGCCAGAATCATTGCAGACAGCACATATTTCTGCTATTGCTTGCAAGTTAGGATCCATGTTGTAGCAAGTCCAATCAACAATGCCACCATCCTTAGGATCATAAGTTGTGCCTTCAACACGAATTATTCGAGAAGTAGTCATTTTCCCTCCTAAAGTAAAAAATTCTGTCACAGACATCTGATTTGTTGTCAAGGTGCCAGTTTTATCTGAACAAATCACAGTGGTGCATCCTAAGGTTTCTACACTTGGAAGCTTCCGCACTATTACATTTTTTTGGGCCATTTTTCTTGTACCTAGAGCTAAACAAGTCGTTATAACAGTAGGCAGGCCTTCTGGGATTGCAGCTACTGCGAGAGCGACAGCTATCTTAAAATAGTATGTGCATCTCTCGAAGGAAAACTGAATATTTGTGGGTCGTCCATCCACAACATCCCAGGAGAGGAAATTCTTGTAGTTTATGATCCACACAATAAGACAGACAAGTCCAATTGCGGTAGTGAGCCTACTCCCAAACTCGTCTAGCTTCTTCTTGAGAGGTGTATCATCCTCTTCCAGAGAAGCCTCGTGTATTTGCTTTTGTATTTTTCCAATTTCAGTGTCCATACCAGTACTAATTACAATACAGATACATCTCCCATTAACAACAGTAGTGCCTGCAAAAACCATGTTTTCTTTAGCCTGCAAATCACAATCATTCAAAAATATGGGATCAGTGCCTTTCAAAACAGGATTTGCCTCTCCAGTCAATGAGCTTTGCTCAACCCTCAAAGTTGATGTTTTCAAAACCGCCACTCTCATATCAGCAGGGACTTTGTCTCCAACTCTCAATTCAACAATATCACCAGGAACAAGTTCACGTGCCGGTAAATCTGGCACGAAGTAGCTATCCCTTAAGACTTTTGCAGACTCACATTGCATCTGTTTAAGTGCTTCAAGTGCTTTTTCAGCATTACTCTCTTGCCAAACTCCAACAATAGCATTAATTATTAGAATCAAAACAATCACAAAGGGTTCCACATATGCTTCATAACCAGATACCTCGGATTCACTCCCTTGCATATAAGCTAAGATAAAGGATACGAATGCTGCAACTAGGAGTATCTTTACAAGCATGTCATCAAATTGTTCCAATACTAAACGCCATAAAGGCTTACCCTTTTCTTTAACAAGCTCATTCCAACCATACCTCTCTCGTCTTATCTCAACCTCATAAGTGCTTAGACCCTTATCTAGTTTCACACCGTGCTCTTTCAAGCATTGTTCCACTGTGCATGACCATGCAGAAAATGGTTTCTCCATTTTTATATCTTAATCTGGTGTTCAATTTTCCACTCTGACAGAAAACCTTCAGTTAAGAATGTCTAATGCCCATATGAAGTTTGCCTACAGAAAAGTCAAGACATATAAGAAAATGTCAACAGAGCAGAAACAGTGAAACTAACACATAGCCATAAAAAAGAACTTTGATTAGCACGTGACATGTCGTAATTATTAAGTGCACAAGGAGACAAAAAAAGAGTCAAAACTTGAAATTAAACCTGAATCTGTTTTCTCTCAAGAGGCCTATATTACCACACAGCAATAACAAAGAGAGAGATAGAGAGAGAAAATTTAAGATAAGAGAACTGACACCAGAAATCTACAACAGGGGAGAGAGAGATTCATCAAGTCCATAGCAAAAGACAACAAATCTCAACAGAACTAATTGTCTGCAAATTTCACTGGAAAAAAACAAGACAGTTTTTTATAATAAATAGTACTGATTACAATTGGGCATAAAAATAAAGGGAAGAATAAAAGCACCATAATTGCAAATGCGAAGTAGTAAAGCAAATCCAAAAGAACCATGAAGAATAAAAAGTTTGAGAGTCATAAAACTTGTTTGAAGGAGAAAGAAAGAAGTGAGATTTTACCAAACAAATAGGAGTTAGATCAGAAAAGATGCTGGCTTGGAAACAAAGCAAAGCCTTAAAGGAAAGAAGAACCTGTTACTGTGAAGAAGAAGGGACCAAAAGCAGTTGTGGGTCGTACTAGTGGACCAGTCCTTTTTCCCAATCGTCCATCACTTTCGCTTATTATGGGTCTTCTTAGTATCTTATTATGTTTTTAAAATATTTTGGAAAGTACAAGAAATTTCTCCGTTGCTTCCTATTTCCTTCTTTGACACTTTACTTTAATTAATAGCAAACGGTATTGTTACATTAAAAAACAAATTAACGGTACTAAATTCAAAACACTTTATTATATGCTTGAAAATTAGGGAAATAATTTAATTTTTTTAAATGTTATTATATATGATAAAAATTAAATATTATGTATAAAAATTAATTTAAATTTATGTATCGTAATATTTTTAAATTAAATATATATATATATATATTTACTTAAAATAATCAATAAAAAAATTATTAAACACGTTCATAGATCTAATTTAAATAAAACTTGCTACTTTTTATTAAATTATAATTTTGGTTTATTAACTTTATTATTTTTAACAATTCAATTTTTTATTAATTATTTTGTAATTTTTCGTCAACTTTTTTTTTCAAATTTAAGGAATCTTGTTTAAATTTAAAAATTAAATTAAATGATATTATAATAATGAAAATTAACGAGTTAAAAATACTTATATTTAATTATTTAATATCTTAATTTTTAAAGTTTAATATATTTAATATATGTTTAAATTTAAACATATATTAAATATAAAAAATAAATAAACAAAAATTATAAAAAATTATAAAAAATTTATTAAAATTAAAGTATTAAAAATAATAAAGTTATTTTAAAATAGTTGTAATTTATGACAAAATAGTTGTTTTTTAAATGTTATATCAAAATTTATTTTTACATAACTTTACATACTATATCATCACCTTGGGAAAAAAAAAGGAATTTAATTTTATAATAAATGAAGTGTTCTATTACATACATTTTTAATTAATTAAAGTTAATTTAGTAATTTAAATTACAATAAATAAAAAAATTTGTCAAAAATTTTTCATTCATGATAAAAAATTTTAAATCTTTTTTTCATTGAGTAAAAAAAAACTTTAATTTAAAAACAACAGAAGTTAATGATATTATAATTTTATTTGATACTAAAATGATTAAAATCTATTTTATATCTATAAAAAAATATCATGTATCTATAGTATATATTCTTTTGTTTTATTAAAATTGAAATTTATGACTTTCATTTATTTGATACTTTTTACAAAATTTGAGACCAATTAATTTCAATTCAAAAATAACAAAACTAACTACTCATTTTCAAATATAATCAAACTAATTCGATATCTCTCCTTTTTTCTGGAAAACCATAAATTTAGTTCAAAAAAATATCATATAAATAGTAAAAAAATTATTGCTTATTTTTGAGTTGTTACTTGGATTTTATCCAAAAAAAAACAAATGTTATATATATCTTATTTATATATAAATATATTTAAATTATTAATTTTTAATGTGTTTTTGAGAAATAAAACTTTAAAAATGAAACTTTAAAGTATGCATAAACTTATTTTTGATGTAATTAATTTATCTATAATTTTATAAATATTATATTTAAAATATATGTTATAAAAAACTGTGAATGAAGGTGATTCTACTTAGTTCATCGGATGAGGACCGGGGTCAGGTATTGTCTTCACATATCTATTTAACATACTGTTGTGACAATTGATTTCTAGCATTCATTGTATTTTATTAATGATCTACATCATTTCACTTTGAGATTATATATTCCGAATCAAACACTCAAATTTAGTGTTTTTTTTTCTTTTCACTTGCAATCCAACAACCCTTTCCTTTCGCAAGCTCTAAACAATTTTACCTACTTAGTTATGCTTGGTTTGAAAGAAAATACGAGGAAATAAAAGGGGGGAGGGGGAAATAAACTTTCAATTGTTTGGGATGGTGAGGACAAAGGTGGAGAAAAAACTATCTATAACAGGCTTTCTATACAAAGAATTCACCTAATCCAAACTAACACTACTAAGAAAAAGAGTTTTTAAGTTGTTCAACTTAAAAGTAACTTTAATTTTTAAGTTGGTTCATCTCGAAGTAACTTTAATTTTTAAGTTGGTTCACCTAAAAGTAATTTTAATTTTTAAGTTAGTTTACCGTGTTAATCTACTTTAAATTTTAAGTAGGTTGATCCAATAAACCAACTTAAAAATGGTATAACGGGTAAACATATTTTAGTTATTTTCTACTAGCTTTCATACATATTTTAAATCAAATAACCACACAAAAAAAATATGTTTAAACGAGTTTTTAAAGCTTTTTATTCATTTAAAAACTATATATTAATTAATTACTTAAGAACTAAACTTATAACAAAAAATAACTTATATGATATATATACAAATTTAACTTAATTTTAATACCACTAAATATTATGAGTAAATATACAAATACATCTTATATTAGATATAAAATTACGTATATTCATTATTATATGTAATTTTATAATGTAATTTTATAAGATAAACATATAATAATAAGATATCTATACTATTCAAATTCATCATATTCTCTTGTGATTTTTCTTGCGACCTTGTAATTTAAATCATGTTTTCTGTCCATTATTCTCGTAAATCTTCAAAACTTTACCTATCATAGCCCATTTTACTACAACCAAAGAACTACGTATATTTAAATTCAAAATAACAATTTAATAATGTAATGAACAAAACTTATTTCATAATTAACATCATAAATTCATTAAAAATAACTACTTATAACTCTTATATTTCATTAACTTTTTTGTGCCTTTATTTAATTTTATGAAAAATGAGTCACAATACTAAATATGATTACTATATAAGGATTACCAACATCCAATGATCTTGACCATGTTCAAACTTTAGTGTCCAATAGATTATGAACTTTTGATTTCTCTAAATTGTTAATACACTATCACGTAATTGTTTCACTCTTATGCTAACACCATGCTCTTGATATTGATTCATATATGATGAATCATAAAACATCGCTAAATGTAATAAGTAATTAGCTTCAAGTCGATAATAACATAATAATTAGATAATATAAATATAATTATATGCTCTATATAAATGAAAGCTATTTATTAATTGAGGACTCACGTTGTCCAAACTTAAATTATACTTAAGTCAATCATTTGAAATTCAAACAATTATAATATGCACTCGATCGATATATAAGATTGTCCAATGTCTACTTCAAATATTTTTTTAGGAAATGGCATGGTCCATCCATCATTCATACTTTTTTTGCTCGCAACAATAGTCATCAAAGGACTAAGATTTTTGCTAAAGTTTATACCATACTCATAATTATACTTTTTTTATGGCTTCTTCTTGAATGACT
This sequence comes from Hippophae rhamnoides, assembly GCA_033030585.1. Taxonomy (NCBI): domain Eukaryota; kingdom Viridiplantae; phylum Streptophyta; class Magnoliopsida; order Rosales; family Elaeagnaceae; genus Hippophae; species Hippophae rhamnoides. The sequence goes on along the minus strand of CM065434.1, from coordinate 13,148,745 downwards.
TGGTACATGATGATTATCTATTAGATATAGATTTGTCATGAGACACTTCTTTTGCATCTCTTAAATTTACGGCACTTACCAATTTTGATATAATAGATTGAACAACAACTATTATATTAGTAATAATAAAAGAATAATAATAAAATACAACTAGCAAAAACTTTTATTTTAAATAAAATAAATAGTATCATATCAAAATTTAGCACATTTGATTTGATGACCAAGTTATATATTGTCCAACAACTTCTTGGAATGTGGTAGCATCAGAGAGCATTGGTGATGGACAATGATGGAGAAATGATTGATCAATTACTATTCGTCAATGATTTGACAAATATTGATTGTGAATCCTTCGATCATTGCTTAATTGTTGTACCATTCCAATAACAACATTGTCCGTAAATGATGGATCTTTCAGTAGACATTTCATATTCTATAAAATATTTAGGTATTATATATAATAAATAAAATATATAATGAAAAATGAAAAATATATCATTTACATAAACTTTAAATCTTACCACGAATGGTTCATCAAATGGAGGAGGACTCTCATGTGAGGTGGCTATTGGAAGAACATTCTCATCAAAATATTCTTCTAATTGATGGTAAGAATGCACAGGTTACATTGGAGACAGTGAATTACCATGTGATTTCATTGGCATTCCTGGTATATATGTAAGCTCAATAGGATGACTATATCTCATAGAGGACATAGGTTAGCCATGATATTGCATGGGTGGCATATATGTCATAAATGGTGGCATGGATGGTGACATGCCTTGTCAATAGGGCATGCCTTGATTATAGTATGGTTGCATGCTTGGCATGTGTTGTGATGCCCCAGCTTGGTAACTTTGAAATTGTTTTATACTTGCAAACTCACTTAACATGGTAGTCTTAAAGAAGTTCAATTCTTTTTCAACTTTTTTCAACTTATCCTTACTGATCATCTTAGGCCTTTGTTTTGAAATACTAAAAAACTCCATTTAACCATCATATTGACTTCTACCCCTAACATGACTAAGATGATCGGGTCGAAATGCATACTATATGACATCTTTTTCTAGTTGTTCAATTAATTCACCCCTATTTATTTTTTCTTGAACCGTTCTCTACAAATAATGAAAAAAATAAAGAATATCATACATTATTACATGAATATGCAATACTAAAAACAAGGACTTAAAACGATTATGTAAAAAAATACAATTGAGATGAGATATAATACAAAAATGTTATAATATATAATTAATTATAAAAAAATGATTTCCATAAATGAGTTTCCATATCTTGTACTTTTCAAATTCTTCAACATTACTCCCATCATTTATATTGATTGGTATACTTGACTTGACAAGTCTACCAATAGAAGATTTCAAATGTTGGCCATTTTTCTCCCAATGGATTACTAGTTACATCGGATTCAACAAGTATTTTATCATTTGGATTAAGTGGAGCGTCAGATATATTAGCCCAATCCTTTTTTTTAAATGCCCCAATGGATCATTTGGATTGATAATCTCTGACATCCTAGAATTCATTAAATATTTGCAAACAATGATGAAATAATAATTAATTCACAATTTCAACTCCAAACATATAAACAAGAGTTATTAGAATAATATAAAACATATATTAAGTTTAATTAGGTTGTCAATTATATAAATATATATATATATATATATATATATATATATATATATATATTCCTTTACAATCACTTAAAATCCATGACGATGAATCATCCTCATCAACTAGATCATCACATACATTAGGCAATTTATTTGAGAAATGACTAATATTTGATAACGTATCAAGCATGTCATCATCTTCTAAAGCATCATAATGGTTTAACTCTTTTTGTGCAGGTGTTAGCACAACATGCCATCTTGTGTTAATTTCATTATTCACGTAAAAGACTTATTTTGCATGAAGTGCTAACATGAAAAGATCATCAATGTGGTCTATCTGGGATAAGTTTACAAGGATAAATCCAAAATCATCTATTTTATATCCAATATTTATAATACCTTCGACCCAATCACACAAGAATACTTTTTCATGATAGACCTCATAATCAAGTTATCAAATTTATTGAATTATACCATAATATGTTCTATTAGAAAGTATAAGATTACCATCTTTTGAACTAGCAAATTTCCAATTTTATGCAACCATCTTCACCCCACTATTCTAGTTTACTCAAACTTTGTTCCTTGCTTGTGTTGTAAACCTAGAACCATTAATTGTGAAACTAGAATACGATTTGACATCAAATTTTGGACCATGTGCAAGCCATTCCAAAGTTTATGTTATTTTATGATTGGGTTTGTTGAGTTCAACTCGAATCTATGCATATAAAAACATTAAACAAATTTAAAAACAAAGTTGTAAATCATTATATAGAATGCAATCTTATGAATTCTTGTATGTGACACTTACATGGTTGCGAAATCAATTAATAAGTTCTCGTTTATACTTACCATACAATCATTTTTCTCCTCCTTTTTTTATAATGAGAATTGGTATTCAATAAGTTCAAATTCATTCTATGATATTATGAAAGATATATTAATTACGTGTCATTAATAGTTAAATAAATAATAATTTTATTTTATATGAAAAGTATGAGCCCGACATGCATTATCATTACTTACTCTATGTACAGTTATGCCTCATTGTTATTTACCAATATGATTTGGTGTGCTTTTTCCCATCGAGTGTGATCAATGAACAATTTTTTACTTCCACCAAGCATAAGGTTACCTACTTGGATCATGTCACATTCTAAGAACAACTTATGTGTAAGATGCCCAATTTCAGTGTAACCATTAAAGTATTCAAAACAAAACTCAATAGCCTCTTCAACAATGTAACATTCCATCATGCATCCTTTAGGATGACTTATATTATGTACATATCCTTTAAGGACTTGCATGTATCTCTCAAAAGAATACATCCATCTTAAGTAAGTAGGACCACACAATTGAATCTCTCAAACTAAATGAACATACAATTGAATCATTATATTGAAAAAATGAGGAAAATATTCCTCAAGTAGACACAAATTATCCACAACATCTTTTTGTAAAGAGTTTAACTTGCAAATTGATATAGATTTCTTGCATATTATATTGAAGAATGAATAAAGAACTGACCTAATAGCAACTAGAAATAACTTTTGCATTAAGATATGATAGTCATATGATTTCAATTCATAAAGTTTCTTATCGGTCATAAACATAAAATTTCTTAAGTTGGATGAGTAACCATCAAGAAATTTCACACCCATCAAACATTTACAAAACACATCCTTATCTTTTGTTGACATTGTAAATGATACCGGTGGCAAGTATTTTCAATTCTTATCATTTTCCACCCTTGGTGCCAATTCAAGTTGTATGCCCAGTTTCTTTAAATCCAATCTTGCTTTAATTCTATCCTTTGTTTTTTCAGGTATATTAAGTAATGTATCAATCAAGCTCTCACATACATTTTTCTCAATGTACATGACTTCTAAGAAGTGACGAATGTGTAGGTCTTTCCAATAAGGTAATTCCCAAAATATTGAATTTTTATTCCAACAATCATGTTCTACTGATTGAGTAACATTTTCATTTCTACCATTTTTATTAGTTAATCTCTTTCATTTCCTTCTATTAGTGAGTATTCTTTTTTTTTTCATCTTTCCATATCATTTTAATGTCATACTATTCAATCATCTTAATGTATCAACCCCTCATAAGGGTCTTAGTGTAGGATCATGATCTTCTTTACCATCAAAAGGTTTCTTATGGTATCTAAACTTGTGTCCAGATGGAAAAGATATTCTATGTCTTTTATATGACATCTTTCATCCATCAACAAGGTAAATTGCAGAAGTATCACTACTATCAAATAGAGCATCTCATATAACCTTTGTTGCATGTCTTAATAAGTTTCCATAGGTAGGAAAATCATTAATTTTTCATAAAAGGATCCCCTTTTAAATTAAAGTATTCTTCCTTATATACGTCATAAACATTTACACCATAATTCTACAACGTCTTTAAATCATCTATTAGAGGCTACATATACACATCAATATCAACTCCGAAGTATTTCGATCCTCGGATCAATAATGCTAGCATCATGAATTTTCTTTTCATATGCAACCAGGGAGGAAGGTTGTATGTTATCATAATTACTGGCCAACTATAATATTTTCTACTATGGGAACTATGTCGATTAATTCTATCAGCAGCAATGGAAAGACAAAGATTGTGTGAATCAGATGCAAATTGATGGGATAAATCATCTACTACATTCCAATTTGGAGAATCAGAAGGATGATGTAGCATCCCATTATTAGATCGATTCTCTAAATGCCACGTCAACATCTTTGATGTCTCTTTACTTTTGAACAACCCTTGAAAGCGAGTAATGAAAGGGAAAAAAAGAACCTTTGAGGGCAAGCCTTTCTTAAGTGTTGTCTCATTTGTAGTATGCTTTTATCTCAATTATTTACACACTAAACAATCATCTAATGTTTTATATTCTTTCCTTCAAAGAATGCAATCATTTGGATAAGAATGCAATCATTTGGATAAGCATGAAATCATTTGAATTAACATGAATCTTATAATATTTCATACCAAATCAACTAAAAAATTTCTTCATTTCATACATTGAAGATGGTAACTCATTACCTTAAAAAAACATATCTATTAATACATTTAGTAATTCTATGAATCCCTTGTCAAGAAAACCATTTTTTTCCTTCACATTGTACAAATAAACCAATCCCCGCATTTTAGTGTATTTCTTGTATTATGGATACAATGGCTTTTGGCAAAGGTTTTGGAATCATCATTATGTAGTTCATCTTCCACAGCATTAAACATATGTTTTGTCTATATATCATGTATGGAATGACTATTATGATAAGATGTATATAATTCACTCACATCCTTATTTATTTCATCTCTATAAATATCATCAATATTTTCTTCATGATAATACCAACAATTATAACTCAGAAGAATACCACTATGGATAAGGTGATACTCAACCTCACAAACATCATAAAATTTTTCATTTTTATATTTAACACATTGGTATCGAATCATACTGATTTTATTATTACTCTTTCTACGGACAAATTTCAAGAAAGTTTAAACTCCAGAAATATAATCCTACTCAATTCTATACTTTGACATCCAAGATTGGTCCATTTTCTATTAATGACATTAAACATATTAAATATTTACCCAATAAAATATAAATATATTAATCATCAATATATTTCATAATTTAATTATAAAATTTATTATATATGAAGTTTATAATTAAATTATTAGAATATCAATCAAAATATTGTATAAAAATAAATACATAAAATTCAAGCAATTAATAAATTCACTATAACATTAATTAACAATATATACTATTAAAAAACTTAAATTCAAAATAATTTAATATATATATATATATATATAATACATGAAATTAGTTAAAATAAAATTACCTTGTATTAAATAAAAATAAACAATCTAAATAAAACAAAACTATATACAAATAATCAATAACATGTGATATACATAAAAATTTAAAAATTTAAATAAAAATATAAAACATCTATAATAATTGTAAAATAATTCATAGAAATACTTATAAGAATAAAACAAATGAGAAAATGAATTGAAAAATATTGAGTGTTATGTTAAAAAAAAGGTGGATCTAGATAAGCAAGAGGATAGGAACAAAACCCAACTGACGGTGCCAAAAATTGTGGTAAAAAATAGTTGGAAATGGATGAAATAACTTGGAGTTAAAACACGGGTAAGTGAGAGAAAATATGGAGATAGAGGGAAAAACTATCGGAATGAGGAGTGAGGAAGAAGAAAAGGGAAAAAAGATATGTAGCATCAGTTCTACGTGTCAATCGATCCTACACGTGGAATTTAGCATCAATTGACACATAGAACTGATGCTACGTTTCATGCATCGGTTGACGTGTACAATGGACGCTACACATGGCCTATCGTCAGTTTTTACTTGAACCAACTTAAAATTTTAAGATAATTTATAAGAATACCAATTTATAATGAATTATAAGTCGTCTTTTCTTATAACTGACTTTAAATCCCAACTTAAATACTCTTTATTATAATAGTATAATTCATTTAATCTAAAAAAATTTAATCTAGATTATTCAGTTTTTTTTTAATTTATTAGGTTACATTGGTTCAAAAAATCTCAAAATTAATTCAATATAGGTTTGATCTTGATAATCAATATCCCATAAAATATATGGAAGAATTATGATTTTTATGGAAGAGGGACACCATAGATACATGAAAAATAGTATTATTTACATATAAGTTACAAAAGCCCATTATATTAGGTAATTTGTGTCATTTAATCCTTGATGAGCAAAACCGACAATGTTAATCTTGCAAATACAAGAAGGAATATATGTAGTTTTTAATTTATTATTCAAACTTTTTAAAACGAAATTAAATCCTAAATATCATGTCACAATATTTTGGTTTTGTGTTTCCTAATCTAATAACATAAAAATAAACATAGATATGGATATGGATATGAATTCAATAAACACTTATGTAATTTTTTTTATCATTTATAACAGTGGAGTATTTATGGATATAATAACTAAGTTAATTATGCTTCTTCATATTATTTAGCTTATTAAAAATATAAATTAATATTTATTAATTCTCTCTTTTTTATATGAATACCACCTTTGGTGGAGTTAGATATTCTTTGTTAATTAAAAAAATCAATTAACACATACGGGTGGAGTCGATAATTAATTTAGTTAATTAAATTAATTTCTTTTTTTTTTCTAAGCGATTGAAAATGAACCATTTAAATGCCACATTTGGTGGGTTAGACAGTTTAAACTTTATTGAAGGTGTCCAAATTAAACTTAATAATTTAATTATTGAAGAACTAACTTTAAAGTTATAAAACTATTACTGAAAATATGTTGTCAATATATTTTCGAATAATAGTTCTTATAAAAACTTTTGAAATAGAGTTTCATTCTAACTACCGAGCGATTGTACCAACAAATAAAAGAACACTACTCTAAATTAGAACGGATAATTAAACCTTAAAATCTAATTTTTATATTTAAGTTTATAATGAAAATAATATATTTCTCTCTAATATCTTTAATATAAAATATTAAATAAAAACTAAATCAATTCATTTTATATAGATTTTTACCTATTTAATATTTCGTAAGCATAACAACATTATCATTATATCATATTTACAAACAGCCAACTATGTTAAATTTAATCACAGAAAAAATAAATATAACATATAAGAATAAAATATAAAAATAACTCTAAATAATAAGAATTCTTACAAAACCTTTATGCTAATTCCGTTTTTGAAAAACCTCTTAATGGATTTTCATTTCCGTTTACTGAGTCAAAAAGCTAGAAATTTACAAAAAAAAAATAGCTAGTTCTTCTCAAAAAGAGAAGAACTTTAAAACTAAAAACTAAAAAAAGAAAACTTTCTAGAGAGAAAAAAAGCAAAGGAAATTATTTCTTGAGGTATATTTTACAATGGGGGAGAGGGGGTATTTAAAGGTGAGAAAAGAGGTAAAAAAATGGAAAAAATGATAAAAAATGGCCTTGGACACGTAATGAACGGATGTTGACGCAGGTACTAATGCAGAATGGACGGGGGTTGATGCAGGAAGTGGCGCACATGCGAATTCGGCATGATACATAATGTAGGATTGTCTCAAAAGCTAAAATAAAATTATCCATAATTTATCTACCATGGACAAAGCACTCTAGGCCTCATCAATAATATAAGCCATTACTTACTTTAGCCTATTTTCTAACACTTTAGAGATTTTCTTGTAGATTACCATGCCTAGGCTAATCGGGCAAAATTTAGTCAACTTATTTGGGATTCAAACTTTAGATTTTAAAGTTATAAGAAATTTGTTAATTGAGCTAATATCAACATGACCATTAAGAAAATCCAAAAAAGCAGCACACACATCATTACCAACAATAGACAATAGTTTTGGTAGAAAAAAAATGGATAAACCATCAATACCAAGGGTTTTATTTGAATATATATTGAATAATGCGACTCAGATTTCCTCTACAATGAAAGGTGTTAACAAATTGATGTGCTGTTGGTGGATGAGTCTAGACTACTTATAACTCAAAACTGGTTCAAAAACCAACCGATGGTAATACTTGCAAAAGGAATTTTCAATATCATGTTTGGTGGTAATCATTGCTAAGATGTATCTTATTATGTATCATCACCTATAGGATATAATGTACTTAGCTTAGTCATAAAATAAATCAAAGAGTTAGTTATGTTTGTTAACTAACTCCTATATACTATAATGTGTTCATTCAATATCAATTTAGATCACTTTAGACAATTCACTCAACTCTCATTTCTTTATATAGTATCAAGGATTTAGGTTTCTTTTTACTCGGTAAGCTTCTATTTTCTTCATACATTTGATGATAGTGATTCTTTGTTTGGCAAATCATTCATAAACAATATACAGTTGTAATTTGTTTGGCAAATCATTCATAAACAATATACAATCTACAACTATGATGTATCCTTCTATTGGATTAACTTTATCCATCAAACTCGATTGAAATAATTTTTTGATCTGACGAGGGTAGTTGTTGTCAATCATCAATGCCTTCAAGCTTGAGAATTATGTTAATGCTTCTCAACTTTTTCCTTCTACAATTCTACCTCCTATTACTAGATAACCTAATTCAGACTTTTTGATATGAACTCATATGAATGGTACAATAAAATCCTGGATTTATGGCTCTGTCAACAATGTTCTTTTACATCTTCCCTACACTGGAATTGCAGCTCAGATGTGGAAAGCACTTGATAAGAAGTTTCTTGGTTCTTCTCAAGCTCAGATCATGGATTTGAGGCTTCCATTGCAAACAACACAAAAAGGCAATGCATCAATGGATGATTATTTGGTTCATGTTAAAAAGGTGTCTGATCACCTAGCAGCACTTGATGATCTTCATAGTCTTTTTTAAGGACATGAAAGGATGCTAGATCATCAATATGAATAACTTAAGATGTCTAATGTGTATCATGATAATATAGCTCAAGCTTTAGCTAATGTCGCTAAAGCACCTCTCTCTTCCTATTTCTCCTCAAATAAGCTAGCTTCGCATAAAATTCAATGAAATCTATGGAATTTCATTAAGAAAAATGATCAAAATCAAGCACAAACTAAGAAACTTTTTCATTCAAGTAATAATAACAACAACTCCTTAAACTAGTTTATACAAGAAAAAAGGTCACCAAATGGAGGTAGTACTATCAAGTGCCAAGTATGTGGTAAGTTGGGGAATGGAGCACAAAATTATTTGCTACAAAAGATCTTCTACTTGGAAATATTTTCCATTAGTTTCCTAGTGCTTTTTTTTTTGCTGATTTACACAAATGACATATTTATTGATAACTTTACAACTCCTTACTGGCTATTGGAGTTAGGTTTTTCATATTACCTTACTTATAATGTCTCTACTTTTAGCAATTTTGTGCCTTATACTGGACGTGAAATAATCATAGTAGGTAATGGCTCTAACTTACCTATTCAAAGTGTAAGAAGTAGTTCAGTTCTAGTTGTTAATAATGTATTGGACTTGTGTCAAATCTTGCATACTCCTAATGTTTTATCCGATTTACCACCAATTCATCAATTATGTATTGATAATGACTTGAGAGTTGCATTTTTTGCTAATAATTTTTCTATAAAAAAGGAACACACAAAGACAGTTTGCATACTTTACAAGCAACTTGTGCATTGTCATAGAAACATCCATCACACCTTAAAGCTCTTTCCTCTTCTCCTCAGGCTTACTCAAGTATTATTCCATATGATGTATGCCACTCTAGATTGGCTCATCCTTCAAAAACAATTGTATGAAAAATTATTCTAGCAATATTTACTTCCCCATGTAGCTATCAATAGTAAAAATATGCATTTTTGTATTTTGTTCTCTTGCAAAAAGTCACAAATTTTCTTTTCACTCTACACATGTAAAATCTTCTAAGCCATTTGATATTTTGTATATGGATCTTTGGACTTCACTTGTGATTGCATTGATTGGTTTCAAAGTATTTCCTTCTCATTGTTGATGATTGTAGTAAGTTTATGTGAATCTTTTTCTTTAATACAAAAGACCAAGCTCATTCTATCTTCATTACCTTTACAAACATGATAGAAAGAAAACAAACATGATAGAAATAATTTTTTTGTTAAATTGAAATCAATTCAGATAGATGAAGGTGGCGAGTTCTCTTTTCTAGACCCTCATCTAGGTCATTTAGGACTCAATCGTAGGATTACTTGTCCATGTACTTTTGAACATAACAGTGTTTCTAAGTCAAGACATAAAAGGGTTGTTGATAAAGGCCTTGCTTTGTTACTACAAGCTCGTTTGTCACCTACGTTTTGGGATCATTCTTTTAGAAATGTTGTCTACATTGTGAATAGGCTACCTATAAATGTTCTACATAATAGGTCTCCCTATCAAGTGCTCTATGAAAATCTTTTTGACTATACTTTTCTTAGGTCATTTGGTTATGAGTGTTGTCCATGTGTAAGGTTAACTAATAGACATAAGCTTCAACCATTTTCCATATCATGTATTTTCTTAGGATATGCACCTAGTCATAAGGGTTATCTATGTTATGACGTGGTTTCTAAAAGAATCTACACTTGTAGACATGTGCTATTTAATGAATCCATATATCCTTTACAAGCAAAGTCAATTGACCCTTCTATCCTTTCTTCACCAGATCAATATCCTACCACTGACCATATTTTTGTCTCTATCCACCCTACACAACCTTCTTTGCTTAGATAAACATGTCATCTCACTGATGTACCATCTATTTATTTTTCACCACTTGATAATAATCCTTTAACACCTTCATTTCCTACAATTTCTTCCCAAAATCCTTTAACATCTCAAATTATATCCTTACCTTTTCTTTCACCTTTTCTTAACCTTTGTTTCCATTTACTCTTATACCCTTACCTTGCAATACTCATCCAATGCTCACAAGGGCTAAGAATAGTATTCAAAAGCCTAATCCTAGACTTCTTACTGTGGCTCTCACTACCAAGATTACTTTTCCAGATCCCTTTTTATTATAAGGAGGCTCAATGGAAAACAGCCATGAGGGTTGATTATGAGGCTCCCTTTAAGAACCATACTTGGACATTGGTTCCTCTTCCTCCTAGTAAGAATAAAATTGGCTCTAAATAGGTATACAAAGTGAAATTACTTCTTGAACAGTCTCTTGATAAATATAAATCAAGAGTGGTGGCTAAAGGGTATCATTAGAAACAAGGGATTGATTACATAGAGATATTCTCACCTGTTATGAAACCATAAACCATAAGAGTTGTTATCACTTTATCCAATTCTTTTGACTAAGATATCAGTCAAATCAATTTCAACAATGCTATCCTTAATGGTATGCCTAATGAATATGTTTATATAAGTCAAAAAATTGGCTTTTTGATTACTTCTAAACCTAATCTAGTGTGCAAGCTAAATAAGGCGATGAATGGATTTAAACAGGCTCCTAGAACTTGGTTTCACAAGTTATTTGCAACTTTGGTTGGTTTGGGATTCTAAAGCTCAAAATCTGATAGCTTTATGCTTGTGTCCTACACTCCTACACACACTACCATTTTATTAATGTATATTGATGGTAATGTTGTCATTGGGAATGACTCACCTTATCTTAAGGAACTCATTCTTTTCTTAATTCACAATCTACACTTAAGAACCTGGGAAAATTCATTTTTTCTTGGAATTGTGGTTAAGAGATATACTAAAGGTTTACATTTATCTCAACATAAATATATTCAAGATCTTTTATAAAGGGTTGGCCTTAAATATGCTAAACTTCATAACACTCCAATGGTGTTAGGTGAAATTTTGTCTAAGCATGCATGGGTTCCCGTAATTGATTCAACATTTTATCATAGCTTTAACTAGTGCTCTCCAATATTGTGTGATTACAAGGCCTGAGATAGCCTATATTCAATGAATAAGTTGTGCCAATTTTTGCATCGTCCAATTGAAGAACATATGAAAGAAATTAAACGTGTGCTCAGGTATTTGAAAGGTACTGCAGCTCATGGTGTTCTTTTACAAAAATCTAAGGTGCTTGGACTTGTAGGCTTTACTTATTCAGAATGGTATTGTTGCCCTGATGATAGACATAGTACATGAGGCTACTGCATTTATCTTGGCTCTAGCTTTTAAAGAGGTTTTATGGATGTAGTCTTTATTATCTAAACTAAGAGTATCTTTAACTTACAAACCAATTCTATTTTATGATAATATTAGTGTTAAGTATTTGGAATGCAATCCTATCATACATATTAGAATGAAAAATATAGAAATGGATTTTCATTTTTTAAAGGATTTAGAGGTGGATAATAAAATTAACGTTCGATACATATCTTTAGATGATGAGATTATAGATATTTTAACAAAGCCCTTACCTGAAATGAAGTTTTCTTTATTAAAACTGATGGTGCTTCCATCATCCTTAGTTTAAGGGGACTGTTAAGATGTATCTTATTATTGTGTATTGTCATGTATATAATATAATGTATTAACATAGTCATTATAAATAATGAGAGTTACTTATATTTGTTTATGATTGCCACACAAATTGTGTGTTCGACGAATACGCAAGTCTATGTATCGTAACAAGTAATATAATGATAAGTAAAGATCATTTTCACGGAGATTATTTTATTAGACACTAATTTTTAAAACTAAAAATAATAAAAATCAATTTTTTTGGTGTTTTGATATTTTAAAGAAGCAAAATTAAAATAACTAAAAGTAAACAAAAATAATTAATTAAATCAGATTTTGTGACTAAAAAGATATATGAGAAAATATCTAAGAATACTTAATCTCCCAATTTCTAAACATACAAATTGCTAAAATCTTAAGATTAAATTTAAAGTAAAGAAAAATAAATACAAAAATAATAATAAAAAAAATTATTAATTTCTTATTTATAATCCTCGTCAACGGTGCCAAAAACTTGATCGCCACACAAATTGTGTGTGCAATAAATACGCAAGTATATATATCGTAACAAGTAATATAATGATAATTAAAAATTATTCCCACGAAAATTATTTTATTAGAAACTAATTTTTAAAACTAAAAATAATAAAAATCAATTTTTTTGTGTTTTTATATTTGAAGGAAGAAAAATTAAAATAACTAAAAGTAAACAGCAATAATTAATTAAATCAGATTTTGTGACTAAAAAAATATTTTAGAAAATATCTAAGAATACTTAATCCCCCAATTTTCTAAACATGTAAATTGCTAAAGTCCTCCAATATAATTACCAATTAATTACATGATCAATGAAATCTAACATAGCATGTATTCTTCTCTCAAGTAAACTAGACACCATATATTAATTAATTTAATCATACTCTTATGGCAATTAAATTGCATACTACTCATTAAGTTCATCAATTATGGATCGCATACATAAGAATCATATATTCTGTCTATAAACTATACATATTATTTAATCAAGAGAAACAATTAAATAATTCTCTCAAATCTATTTAATTGCCTCTATAGATAAAGTGTTTGCCAAATAATTAATAACATATAAATTAGATTAAATAATATAATTAAATTATAATTATAATTGAGGTAAAATTTTAGATCATCACATGGTAAAAATTAGGTTCATAAGATCCCTAGATTAAGAAATTAATTACACATAATTGTGTTCATAAAGCTCTTATTTTTCATAAATAAAGACATAAAAATTTATAAAGAAAAGAGTAGAAAAATAAATACAATCAATATCTTCAATTGTAGTATTAATCTACTCTTGAATCTTAACCAAATTTGTGTCATCTCTTGAATTTTTCTGTATTTTACTTTCTTTTTAGCTCCAAAAAATGACTAAAATTATGCTAATGGAGGCCAATTAGGGTTTATGGAGTGATCAGGGGCTTAAATAAAGCTCAGGTGCGATCTGAACCGTCAGATCAAGGGCTACGATCAAAATTGACATTTTTAGTCAATCATAACGCGACACGTGGCACCAAAAATTCATTGGGCGAATCAGGGAGCGACGCGTGGCATGTGATTATGGTCAGAGTCAACGCTTGTTGAGTCATCTACACGTGGCACGATGTGATTTGCTAAAACGGATGGCGTGGCTCATGGGTGGAACGCGTGGAGCAATGGCGTGGTGACACGTGGCTTGGCGCGTTAACTGATTTTCGAACTCGGATTAAACGTTATGCTGACACGTGGTGCGTGTTTCGTCCTCCTCACACGTAACGTGACGTGATTCGCTCTCCTTGCGTGACATGGAGTCCTTGTAGCTTGCCCAGATAGCTCCTCTGCTTGCGTGACATACCACGTGACAACTTCTGATTGATCATGCGTTAAAAATTTATAAAAAATTCATAAAAGTTTTAAAAAATATATTTTTACCCTTTTTAACTAAAAAATTTATATTTTATTTTTTATCATAAAAATACTATATATTAAATAAAATAAATATTAAATAATTAAACTTGACTAATTACTCTACTTTGTTACTTTCCTAGAATCTATCAGTTAACTAACTCTTATATATTGTAACGTATTCATCAAATCTCAATTGAGGTCACTTTTATACCATTTACTCTACTCTCGTTTCTTTGTAATTACATCCCCTGAATTCTTCACCAGCCTACGCACAAAATTGTGACTTCTTCGCTGCCTAGTAAACGTATGAAAATAGCTGGAATCGCTGTCACCATGTACCAGCCAGTTTGGGGGTGCACGTGGGACCCAAATATGAAAAGTGACTATGGATTGAGCCACGTTACACACTTGGGTGATGGTATTTCAGAATTCAAAATGATACGAAAAGTCCAAATCGGTGTCAAAAGTAATTTAATTCTGTATATTGATAAGGAAACATGTTCTATAAGTGAAGTGAAAATACAGGACATAAAAATGAAGTGAAAATATTGGTGCCCAAGGTTGACATAGACTCGAGGACTTGAGGTTTGAGCCCAATATATTTTACTCCTTATATTAATTCAATTTCCTTATCGTTTGTTATACAAAATGAGATTTAATAATCTTAAAGATAAGATTTATGTTTTAAATCACAAGTTAAAATTAAAAATATCATTTAATTAAAAAAATAAAAATTAATTATTAATATAATTATATTTAAAAATCAATTTTTTTTAAAAATTTAAATTATTCAAAAATTAATAAATTATATTTTTATACGTTATATTATACCTTATAAATGTTGGTTATATTTGTAATTTAACAAATAAATTTTTATACCTATATTTCTTACATTCATTATCTTAAACGCCTAACTCTTGAGTGGATTAGACTTATAAGAACATTGTTGCTTTACTCTTACTTAACGCGACTTAACATCCCCTCCACATCGCCAGTGATGACAGACGACGATCGTCTGAGAAACCAAGAGCTGGCTACGATAAATCTTAGAAACACAGGCCTAGCTCTGATAAATCTTAGAAACACAGGCCTAACTCTGAACCCAAAAACCAGCTTGTGAGTTAGAGGATTGCCCAAACTTATAAGGAACACTGCTGCCTTACTCTTAACCAATGTGGGACTTAACACAATAAATTTTTTTTTTTAACATTTCATTGCAGAAAACCCAAAAAGTTTATTTTATTTTTTTCCTTTCAGTCGCAAATGTAGGTAGATCATTTTCTTGGTCTCTGATATGCTATCTTTAGATCATCACCACATTGAAAGAAACAAGATAGAATGAGGGACTTGAACTCAAACGGATGAGAAACACAATTAATAGACTCATGGAACCAAATTAAACACATGCATCTAATTAACAAATATAAAACAAAACCCACCATGAAGAAAGAACATTTCTATTTATTTAATCAAATTAATTCAAATATGAGGAGGGTTTGTTTAATCTGGAGTTAAATGGATTTTATAAGGTCATTAATCTTGGACATGTTGGTCTTGGCAAATAATACGAAGGAGAATATATAAATTATATGAGAAAAAAACATACACATGTTATCTCTCTACTTTTGTCTCACTTATATGTATTCTCCATTCTTATTGGCCAAGACCAATATATCAGTTTGAACAAGGATTAATAAGAATCATTTATCAGTGTTGAAGTTAATGAATTTTAAATTTATTCTATAGATTCCACATAAATT
Source organism: Hippophae rhamnoides (assembly GCA_033030585.1). Classification (NCBI taxonomy): domain Eukaryota; kingdom Viridiplantae; phylum Streptophyta; class Magnoliopsida; order Rosales; family Elaeagnaceae; genus Hippophae; species Hippophae rhamnoides. The sequence goes on along the minus strand of CM065434.1, from coordinate 13,132,448 downwards.
TCAATGGATTATAAAGTAATTCTATGTAGAACTTGATGTTTTAAACTATAATATTTGGTGTATTTACTATTTTTACATTGTTATTATGATTTTTATAGACTTTTAATTTCCAGATAATATTATTGAAAATAACTATATTCAAATTCACGTTCATATTGATAGGGTTAAACTATATCAATACATAATGGTTAGTTCATAGTGATTCAATAATTGCAATTCTACCCTTGATCTAAGATAAATCTTCTTCTTCGTCTCCTCATTTTCAATTGCAATCTTAAATACTCATTATCTAGAAAGGTACAAAGATGACTTTGATTTGGTGCAATTAGCAAAAATAAAAAAAAAGGTTTATTTATTAAGCATAATAACATTATCACAACTAATGTAATAATTAATTATATGTTTAAAAAAATGATACTTAATATTTTAATCAATATTTATCTCCGAGAGTTGTCGTATTACCATAACCGGTGATATAAAGAGCTTCAAATATAATTATTTCATATTACTCAAAGATATTATAACATAAAATATTATAGGTTGTATGAAAAAAAAACTCATACTTTATAATAATTGTTAATGTATATTATGTTATAGACTTTAGGCACATCTAGTTTATTTATAACTCCTATATAAAGGTATCATGTATATTCCTTAACACATAGAATACAATTGTTCAATATTTCTACCATGATATTAGAGTCACTACTATAACCTTTCATTTAGCAGTCTTGTCTCTTCTAGTATTACTCCACTCTTATCACTTCCGCCATCATAACAGCCGTTGCAACCACTCACCGTTGAACCTTCGACGTCTTTCAGCCGTTGTCCTTAGGCTCTAGGCCTACATTTGCCATTGTTGAGGAGTCCTATACCGCACAAACCACTTCAATCATCGTCTCCGCCATGCATCTTGCTCCGATAAATTTTTTAAAGGTATCACAATGATTAGCTCACCCTAATCTACACAACCGTGGAAGTCCCACAACCATCGGAATCCATACGTGCCCTCACACGCTTCTCAGAGGAACCACCCCTTTTCCTCACGTACCTCACACGCTCATGCATCGCCCACAAAAAACTACACTCCGGCATGCATCTTGCTCCAATAACACTTTTACAGGTATCACAATGATCGACTCACCACGATCTACACAACTGTGGAAATCCTACAAACATCGAAGTCCGCACACGCCCTCACGCGTCGATCAGAGAAACTGTGCCATTTCCTCACATACCTCACACTCCACCCTCAGGTCCTACTAACGTCATCACCATGTCACCTAGGCTGACATCATCACCACGTACAACTGACATCATTAATGATCGATATTGACCGTTGTTGGAATTTGAGCGTTGACCATTGAATTTTTACAGATGAGATTCTCTCTACCCAATTTTTCACATAGACCTCATTTTTTTAGTCTATTTTTGCAAATTCTGTTTCTATATGGATAAAAATGATGTATTTCTTCCTTGCCCCATCAATACTGTATTGGAGAGGATCAAGAATTACTTATCCTGGTCTCAAGCTATACACAGTTTTCTTAAGGGATGCATGTTCTAGAATTACTGTATTGGTGCAATTACCATTCCTATCAAAGGAGCAAGTGAAGAAGATGCTATCTATATTGGTTGCATGATTGAATGGGATAGTCACAACCACATGATCCTCACATGGATTCAAAATATTTTTGTTCCCTTCATCTCCAATCTATTGGGCAACTTTGATGATGCAAAATCAGCATGAGATATATTGGCCAAAAGGTACTCCACTACTCGTGGATCTATGAAATATAAGTTAGTTGTTGAATTGCATCAACTTCGACAAAGAACCAAGGCAATCCATCAATGACTACTATGATCAGCTTCTCTTTTTATGGGACCAAATTGACCTTTGTAATCCAATTTGGGCATGCTAAAAGGATGCTCAACAATATACTGTAGTTAGAGATGAATTTTGTCTCTATGAGTTGCTGATGTCACTTCACAAGGACTTTGAACTCATCTAGGGTCAGCTTCTCAATCGCAGTCCTCCTCTTCTCTCTTGATACTGCTGTAAACGAGTTGGTTAGAAAATAAGCTCGACTTGCAACCCTTCAAGCCCAAAATAAGTTCAATGTTTTGGCTATTACCCTTTCTGCTCCTACCATTGAGCAACCTCAGCAATCAAGTGATTCCTCTAGCTCTAGAAATTGACGCAAGCAGACCAACAAATTTTTTTGCAATTATTGCAAGCGTTCTGGCCATACCATTGAGACTTGTTACCATCGCAACAAATCTACTATTGTTGTTGCTAATACTGAGCCTACTTCGTTGATGCCTTTCATTCCAATTGAGTCCCAGTCTTCTAGATCCACCATCAACCTTTCTCTTGATACCTCTCCCCTACTGAAGTACACAAGATCATAACTCAGGTTGTTTGTATGGCTGGTAATGCATCTATTTCCACTACTCTCTTAGTTATGCCTAGTAAGTCTTAAACTTATCTTTTTGATTATGTATGTTATAATCACATGACACCTCACTCATCTTTATTCTCCAAACTTGACCCTGCACCACATCCTTTTAATATTCATATAGCTGATGGTCTTCCATGTACCTAACCTATCCTATAATTTGTGCTATGTGGGACAATTAGTTGAACTAGGATATCGCCTTATTTTTTACTATTCTAGGTGTATTGTGCAGGATCTGAGGACGAGGTAAGAGCTTGGGACCAATCCTAGGGTTGGGTGTATGTTTCACGTGGACAATATTCATCTTCCACCTGTTGCTCCTATCTCTGTTACTGTTGTAGCTGTTATAGTTTCTTCCTTACCTTCTCTTGTACTTTGGCATTCTCGTCTTGGTCATGCCCCATCCACTCGGGTACAACAGTTAACTTCTAAAGGTCTATTGGGTTCTATGTCCAAGGACAATTTTGATTGTACTTCATACCAGTTAGGAAAATAGCCAACTTTACCTTTAAATAATAGTGAATCTATCTCTAATAGTATTTTTGAGTTAAATTCATTCTGATGTTTGGGGACCTTCTCTTGTTACTAATATTGATGGATCTCATTATTTTGTTGTTTTTATTGATGATTATTCTCGTTATAGTTGGATCTTTCCTATGAAATCTCGTTCTGAAATCTTACCAATATACAATAACTTTGCAAAAATGGTTGAAACACAATTCTCCAAGCATATCAACAATTTTCGATCTAATAATGCTCTTGAATATACTCAATATGATTTTCAATATTTGTTATATTCCTATGACATTGTACATCATCTAACCTGTCTAGGCACCTCTCAACAAAATGGTCAAGTGATGAGTGAAAACCAGCATCGCCGATTCTGCCAATACTTTGGTTTTATATTTATAAAACTCTCGCAAGTGCACGAATCATTTCGTAGAAAATGATAAGTATACTCCTAAGGTCGATCTAAGGAAAGAATGTATGTGGTTTTTAATTTATTATTCAAACTTTTAAAAACAAAATTAAATCCTAAACATCCTATCATGATATTTTGGGTTTTGGGTTTTTAATCTACTGACATAAAAATAAACATAGATTCAATAAATATTTATGCAAATTTTATCATTTATAATAGTGGAGTATTTATGGATATAATAACTAAGTTAATTATGCTTGTTCATATTATTTAGGTTATTAAAGATATGAATTGATATTTATTGATTCTCACTTTTTTGTATGAATACCACCTTTGGTGGGGTTAGATATTCTTTGTTAACTAAACAAATCAATTAACAACTATGGGTGGGGTTGATAACTAATTTGGTTAATTAAATTAATTCCTTTTTCTAAGAGATTGAAAATGAACCATTTAAATGCCACATTTGGTGGGGTTAGACAGTTTAAACTTTATTCAAGGTGTCCAAATTAGACCTAAGAATTTAATTATCCGAGTACTAACTTTCAAGTTTTAAAACCACTACTGAAAACATGTTGTCAATACATTTTCAGATAATAATTCTTATAAAAACTTTTGAAATAGAGCTTCACTCTAACTACCAGGCGATTGTACCAACAAATAAAATAGCACTACTCTAAATTAGACTGGATAACTAAACCTTAAAATCTAATTTTCAGATTTAAGTTTGTAATGAAAAATAATATATTTCTCTCTAAAATTCTTAATATAAAATCTTGAATAAAAATAAAATCAATTCATTTTATAGATTTTCACCTATTTAATATTTCGCAAGCATAACAACGTTATTATTATATTATGTTTACAAACAGCCAGCACAGTTAAATTTAATCACAGACAAATTAAATATAACATGTAATAATAAAGCATAAAAAATAACTACAAAGAAAATAAAATCCTTACAGAACTTCGATGCTATTCACGTAGCTAGAAAACCTCCAAATGGAATTTGTTCTCCCATTTATTGAATCAAAAAGCTAATAAATTACAAAAACATAACTAGTTCTTCTCAAAAAGAGAAGAACTCTAAAACTAAGAGAAACTAACTAAGAAAAACTAAAAACTAAGAAAGAAACTAAGAAAAGCTTAAAAACTAAGAAATGAGAGAAAGAAAGAGAGAAGAGAATGTGTTTTGAGGTGTGTTATGAAGTGAAAAGAAGGGGGTATTTATAGGTGAGGATGGAGAGAAAAAGTGGGTGAAAAAATGTTAAAAAAATGGTGTAAACACGAAATGGTGGATGATGATATCATTTGATGATGTCAGCATGACGTGGGGGGCGATTGAAAGTGAAAATGGGGTGAGATGGAAACGGCGCGCGCGGGAGTTGGCGCGCGTGAGTTGGGCGTTTAGCGTGCACGTTTTCCTCCTTTTTGACCTTTTTGAGCCATTTTGTCCAAGTTTTCCATATTTTTTGACCTTTCCTCATTTATTTATTAATATATTTGTGATGTATTGTTTCCAGTATTCCTCTTTGAGTCTTTAAGTTACGTTTTTAAGCGAAAATACCTGAAAAATAATAAAAATACCCGTAATTCTGAAAAAGACAAATATATATAAATATATGATAAAACATATAAATATATATATATATATATATATATATATATATATATATTTAATCAATTAATGTGCATAAAATCATGGTAATTTTAGTGCTTTTTGAGCACTCATCATCAAGCCGAAAGAAAACTTCGTCATATTCTTGACATGGTCCGTGTTCTTCTTCTTTCTGCCAAAGTTCTTGTCCAATTTTGGGGTGAAGTCACTCTTTATGCTATTCATTCCATTAATCGCATTCCAAATGTTGTCATTCATAATCAGACTTCTTATGAGTGCCTTTTTGGTTCATCCCTTGACTATCATTACCTTCGCTCCTTCGGATCTATCTGTTCCATTCTTATTTAGCCTCATGAGCACAACAAACTTGAGCCTCTCTCACTTTCGTTCTTCCCTAACTAACTCTTCTGTTTTAGAAATATATTCAGATGAGTCTCGTGTTCCTTCTATAGATACTTTTGATCCTCCTTTGGACTTCTCTATTAAATCTTCAAATATTTTTGATGATTTTCCTAGACAGGTTGTAGATGAACAGGTTAATGACGAGCTACCCCACCTTGAGCTTAGGTCTCCTACTCCTACTTCGCCTAAATATCTTACACAAGACATTCATCTCTCCACTTGATAACTGTATTTTATACAGTGATTTGCGTCTATTTTATTAATTATAATTGCTAGTTTTTTACATTTTTAGTTAATTTTTAATTAATTAAATTAATATTCAGTATTAGTTTTTAATAAATATATTTTAAAGGAAATTAATAAATTTTAATAAAAAAGGGGCTTAATTGCAATTATAAAAAGATCATAATTTAATTTGAAATTAAGAATGGGTTAAATTCCAAATATCAAAAGATCAGAAATTAATTTAAATTAAATTTGTGGGTCAAAATGCAATTAATAAAAAATTGAATTTCTGTGCAGGAGAAGAGCCACTCGCGACATTCACAATGCCCAACACACACCGCTCGATCATTCCATCAAACGGTCAAGATTAGGCGCATGGCATCCAGACGCAACAAGAGCGTTTACGCTGAAATTCCAGAAAGCGCGCGTCCTGACACACGTGGGGCCCACCTATTATGTAGATTGGCGTGTAGGGTGGGACCCACATTTCAATTGCGCAGAATTTCCCCGAGGCGCATCGCTCACCGCTGACGAAGCCGAACCGGCCCGCATTGAAGTGCGGGAACTCAAGCCGCCGTGCACCGAGCCGCGCGTCTACGAATCATGTGCGACGCGGTTCATCCAAGCAGCATGCACTCTCGCGTTTCAACGACAAATAAGCAGCCACGTGTCTCTATATTTCTCTTAGCCAATCATATGGTGACACGTGGCATGCGTAAAAAGAAAAAAAACAGAAACGCGCAGAATGGTTTTCACGCGTGTTATTAGTTTAATTCCCCATACATTTTTTTGTCCCCCACTTAAAATAAAAAGAATAATTCAAAAGGGGGATATATTTTGTACGCGAGAGGATGTGGGAGTTAGTTTCAGTTTTAGTTCTCGTTTTTCCTGCCACTTCAATTTTTTTCTCTCGCGTGTTCTCTACAACACGTTAACCTTTATTTTATATTTTGATGTTGTATTTTCTCGAGGAAATAGAGAGAAAGAAGACAACTAAGAAGAAGGAAAGTGGAAGCATTTATTTTTCATTTAGGAATCGTGGAAAGAGTTTTTCCTAATCTTTTCTTTTTAAATTTTATTTCTCCGAAATGTGTGATTATTATCAGTGTTGTAATTTTAATTTCTATGAATTAATTTATTTGTTCTAGTGGTCAGTAGGTAGCTTGAATTATGAAACTTGAATTAATTATTTTCGAATGATTTATTGAACTGCTTTTAAGTTGTTTATTTTATCTACGCTAATGCTCTTAATTATCTGAAGATTAATTAATTGATCTACGACACTTAAATAAACTTGGAAAATGCATTTTTGGTATCGCTTCATGATAAAATAACGTATATGTATGGGATAGGAATATACTTATCAGGTGCGTAACTATTTCGAGAACTTAGAACTTAATAACTGCCGTTGAATTTAATTCTCATAGAATATAGTGAATTATTTTAACGAGATGTGTTTCAGATGAGCTCTAAGAGATACATGGATAAATTTAGAGTTCTCGTTGACAACTTAAAATACGAGAACATAAATCAAGATAAAATATAATGATTCAAGTGATTAATTTTGTGAAATTGCAATTCTAGAATTTTTCTTACAACCGTTATAAAAATTAGTTAATCAAATCGCATCAAATTATGTAACGTTCGATAAAATTAGGTTGAAATAATTTTAGTAATTAACGAACATTAGTAACAAATCTATGTGGGAACGATATTTTACTTATCATATTATTACTTGTGACCGTGTATACTTGCACGATTTCATGTTCTCCAAAAGCAACAACAAGTTTTTGGCGCCGTTGCTAGGGATTTGTTTTACTAATTTTTGTTGAAATTAATACCAATTAATTTGATTTTAGTTCAAAAAAAAATTTCTTTTTTTTATTGCTAAGTGTTACTTGCCTAGATTTGTGTGTTTATTTATGTTTTTAATTTTATTTATATATTGTATTAGATTTATTTTTGGATAGAGTGAGACTTTGTATGCGACACATAAGAAATCTTGATATAGTTCCATTAGTTCTAGAAATTGAGAGAACAATTTTAAAATTAAAAAAAAGATTAAAAATAAACAAGAAATCTCAAAACATTTAATTATGGATGAGGAAATTCCTGAAGTGGAGGAACTAAGATCTTTAAGAGATTATGTGGTGCCTATGGTTGGCGGCATTCATTCAAGCATTAGAAGATCATAAATTCAAGCCAATAATTTTGAAATTAAGCCTGCAATCATTCATATGATTCAAACATCAGTTCAATTTGGTGGTTTACCCCATGATGATCCAAACTCTCATATAGCAAATTTTTTAGAGATTTGTGACACCTTTAGGCATAATGGAGTCACTGATGATGCTATTCATTTGAGACTTTTTCCTTTTTCACTTAGGGATAAGGAAAAGAGTTGGTCAATTCATTTCCACGTGGTTCTATCACTACTGGGGAGGATTTGGCTCAAAACTTTTTAGCCAACATTTTCCACCGAAAGATTGCACCTGGATGAGGAATGAAATCACCACTTTTATGCAGCTTCGACTCGTAGTCATTATATGAAGCTCGGGAGAGGTACAAGGAGCTACTTAAGATGTCCTCACCACTTGCCATCGTTGGCTTCAAGTTCAAACCTTTTATAATAGTTTGATGGGTCAAACCAAAAACATGATTGATGCTGCAACAGGTGGTGCTCTAATGGGGAAATCAATTGATGAAGCCTATAACTTATTAGAAGAAATGGCTTCAAATAGCTATGAGTGGCCATCAGAGAGGATAATGCCTAAGAGAGCGGCTAGAATTCACGAGATTGATGCTATGATTGCTTTAACTGCACAAGTATCCGCTTTGGTGAAAAAGATTGATACTTTGGGTGTCCCTTCTATTCAGAGTCCTTTTATTGCATGTGAAATTTGCAATGAAAGTACGCCAAATGGAGAGATGTCCTCACAACTCTGAATCTGTTAATTTTGTTTCCAACTATAATAGGAATCAAAATAATCCCTATGCTAACACTTACAATCCAGGGTGGAAGAATCATCCTAATTTATCTTGGAGTAACAATGAGGGACCATCATCTTCTATAAAGCCCACATATCCTCAGGCCTTTCATAACCAAGTTCCACCATAAGAAAAGAAGCAATCATTGGAAGATATGTTTGCTCGATACATGGATAATAATGAGAATATTCTTCAGAATCAAGCAGCTTCCATCAGAAATCTTGAAGTTCAATTGGGGCAACTTACTAATGCCATCAACAACTGCCCTCAGGGAGCTTTTCCGAGTGATACTGAAACTAATCCTAATAGGGGAGGAAAAGAGCAATGTAAGGCAATTGCACTCAGAAGTGGAAAAGAGTTAAAAGAAATACCTAAGCCCATTTTTTTGCCAACCCCTAATGTTGAAGCTATTAGCCTAGAAAAACAAAATTGTGGAGAAGAAAGAGCTGAAAAAAATGGAGCATCAGCAAAACCCATGATGAAACCAGTTTTAGAAAGTCTTAAGCCTTACACTCTACCAATTATGTTTCCTCAACGCTTCCATAAGCAAAATCTTGATAAGAAATTCTCCAAATTTCTTGAAGTTTTTAAAAAGCTTCATATTAATATTCCTTTTGCTAATGCCTTGGAGCAAATGCCTAGCTATGTGAAATTTATGAAGGAAATCTTATCTAAAAAGAGAAGGTTAGGTGATTTTGAGACCGTTGCTCTCATAGAGTGTTGCAGAAGGCCATCCTTCGTAAGGTTAAGCTACCACCTAAGCTTAAAGATCCAAGTTTTACCATTCCTTGTACTATCAAAGTGAGAAATTCTTTGGCAGAGCTCGGCGATCTATAAGTGCAAGCATTAATTTGATGCCACTTTCCATCTATTGTAGACTTGGATTGTGAGAAGCACAACCGACCACCGTAACTCTTCAACTTGCAGATAGTGTCTTTGAAACACCCAAGAGGCATTACAGAGGATGTGCTTGTAAGGTAGACAAGTTTATCTTTCCTACAGATTTCATAATTCTTGATAATGGAGGAAGATAAAGAGATCCCTATTATTCTAGGTAGACCATTTTTTCAGCAATCCGGTAGGAATTTGATCGATGTTCAAAAGGAACTCACTACGAGTTCAAGACCAAAGAGGTCACTTTCAAAGTTGTTTAAAGATATGAAATTTCCAGTGATTCTCGATGCTTGTTATAGAGTAAATGAGTTATTTGATACAGTGTCTACAAAAACTCTACTATTAATACTTCTACAATTTCTCCTATTTAATCTAAATAATGACTTAAGAGCCGCTCATAAAAGCGTTGTCTCCGCCAATCAATGTTATGGACTGGCCTGGCTCTCTACAAGTATATAAAAATGTTAAGCCTCTATAAAGAGAAGACAAAGAGACGGCATGACAATAAGCTATCAGATCGACATTTTGAACAAGGACAAAAGGTTTTGCTCTCCAAGTTCAGTTAAAATTCTTCCTAGGGAAACTAAAATCAAGGTGGTCAGGTCCTTTCACTATTTTCAAAATGCATCCATACGGCACTGTTAAGATTAAAGATGAAAAATCACAGAGGAATCTCCAAGTGAATGGGTAAAAACTCAAACCTTGTTAGGGAGGTGACGTCGATCATCAAAAGCCAACCATTTTGTTATATGACCCAACCTGAAATAAGGAAAAAGGAAGTCAAGTTGATGACTCTAAATCAAGAGCTTCTTGGGAGGCAACCCATGTGTTTTAGTTTTTATTTATTTATTTATTGTATTTTAGAACATGTATTAGTTGCATATTTCTTTATTCTGTTATTTTGTTTTGATAGGTGCAAATCGGAGGAGGTAAAACGATTTTGGATTTCAATCTCACAAGCCAACTCACCAACCAGGAAGTTTCTTTAAACCCATATCATATGTTCTTTAATCGTTAACACATCGAGACAATGTATATTAAGTTCAGCGGGAGATATATTGAACTTAATTGAAATATTTTCTGGGTGTTCTCGCCAGAAATTATTATTTTTGTTTGATTAATCAAGATATTTTGCTATGAATAGTGATTTATTTTTATTTCTTCGATTTAAATGATGCATATCTCCTTGAAACATTTGAATATTGTCTAAGTTATGAATATTTTTTACGTATGTTTCATTTTTTACAAGAATAAATATTCACGAAAGCACTAGTCTTGATTTTTGAATTGCTATGATAATTTAGAGAAGGTTTAAGGAGTATGGAATTCGATTGATATTCTCAGGGTGTCACGCTTCTTAGAATTTGTTTGATTTTCTCTCGAGATGAAATTATAGATAACATTTAAACTAAGAAAATGATTTAGGCCATCTTTGGATCGTTTCAGCCTTTATATCTACCTTCACATGCTTTATCCTTAGAATACCCCTTTGAGCTTCAAAGTTTATATATATATTTTTATCTCATTTCCAAAGCCTACATGAAAATATATATATATATACAGATATATCTATTTTTCTTATCTGACTAACAGTTGATAATTGTTAGTAAATATTTAAAGATATATCGGAAAGAAAAAGAGGATACTAAAAAAATGTGTTGAGAAAAAGGAAAAGAAAACAAATTAAAAGAAAAAGAACGAAAAAAAATGATTATTGTATGTGATGATGAATCCCAAATTGGGAAGTATTTATTATGATGATAGAATGTATCTTTTTCAATCCTAAAATGTTATGTTTGGGAAAAGTTTTGAGCTAAATATGATCATTTGTTCTACCTTTACCTAAGCCATACATTATAAGCTTGATAAAGTCTTATTGATTTTTGGTTGTGTTTGTCTACATTAGCGGAGAGAGAAAAGAAAAATAAACTTATGAGATTTGTGATTTCATTAAAATCTGTTTGATTTTATATTTGCATAAACTCATACGGATTGCATATGATGAAATATGAAAAGACTTCACACACACACTAAAATTCATTGTGAAAATGTAATATATTTTTATATTGATTTTGATACATAGATAAAATTCTTTTATTTCTTTGAGTTATGTAATTTGGAACGACTAAAAAGAAATATTTTGAAAATCACAATTTTAAATGCAGTTATTTTTGTTTTATTTCTTTCCTTTTGCTCGAGGACTAGCAAAAATCTAAGTTTGGGGGTGTGATAACTGTATTTTATACAGTGATTTGCGTCTATTTTATTAATTATAATTGCTAGTTTTTTACAATTTTAGTTAATTTTTAATTAATTAAATTAATATTCAGTATTAGTTTTTAATAAATATATTTTAAAGGAAATTAATAAATTTTAATAAAAAAGGGGCTTAATTGCAATTATAAAAAGATCATATATTAATTTGAAATTAAGAATGGGTTAAATTCCAAATATCAAAAGATCAGAAATTAATTTAAATTAAATTTGTGGGTCAAAATGCAATTAATAAAAAATTGAATTTCTGTGCAGGAGAAGAGCCACTCGCGACATTCACAATGCCCAACACACACCGCTCGATCATTCCATCAAACGGTCAAGATTGGTGATGGGCATCCAGACGCAACAAGAACATTACACCGAAATTCCTGCAAAGTTACGTCGGTCTCGACACACGTGGGGCCCACCTATTATGTAGATTGGCGTGTAGGGTGGGACCCACATTTCAATTGCGCAGAATTTCCCCGAGGCGCATCGCTCACCGTTGGATGAGTTGAACGGTCCAGATTGAAGTGCGTGGAACCAAGCTGTCGTGCACCGAGCCGCGCGTCTACGAATCATGTGCGATGCGGTTCATCCAAGCAGCATGCACTCTCGCGTTTCAACGACAAATAAGCAGCCACGTGTCTCTATATTTCTCTTAGCCAATCATATGGTGACACGTGGTACGCCAGTAAAAAGAAAATGTAAACGCGTTAATGGTTTTCACGCGTGTTATTAGTTTAATTCCCCATACATTTTTTTCGTCCCCCGCTTAAAATAAAAAAGAATAATTCAAAAGCGGGATATATTTTGTACGCTGTGAGGATGTGCGGAGTTAGTTTCCGCTTTAGTTCTCGTTTCCGCTTACTTCAATTTTTCGCTTTCCTCGCGTGTTCTCTACAACACGCAGTAACCTTTATTTTATATTTTGATGTTGTATTTTCTCGAGGAAATAGAGAGAAGAAGACAACGAAGAAGTTAAGGAAAGTGGAAGCATTTATTTTTCATTTAGGAATCGTGGAAAGAAGTTTTTCCTAATCTTTTTCTTTTTAAATTTTATTTCTCCTAAATGTGTGATTATTATTGTGTTGTAATTTTAATTTCGTTATGAATTAATTTATTTGTTCTGGGTCATAAAGGTAGCTTGAATTATGAAACTTGGAATTAATTATTTTCGAATGATTTATTGAACGGTTTTTAAGTTGTTTATTTTATCTATGCTTAATGCTCTTAATTATCTAAGATTAATTAATTGATCTATTTACACTTAAATAAACTTGGAAAATGCATTTTGTATGCTTCATGATAAAATAACGTATACGTATAAGTGATAGGAATATACTTTTATCAGATGTAACTATTTGAGAACTTAGAACTTAATAAATCTGGTTGAATTTAATTCTCATAGGAATATAGTGAATTATTTTAACGAGATGTGTTTGTATAGAGCTCGGAAGAGATACATGGATAAATTTAGGAGTTCTTGGTTGACAACTTAAAATACGAGAACATAAATCAAGATAAAATATAATGATTCAAGTGGATTAATTTTGTGAAATTGCAATTCTAGAATTTTCTTACAAACTGTTATAAAAATTAGTTAATCAAACTGCATCAAATTATAGAATGTTTGGATAAAATTAGGTTGAAATAATTTTAGTAATTAACGAATATTAGTAACAAATCTCTGTGAGAACGATATTTTACTTATCATATTATTACTTGTGACCGTGTATACTTGCACGATTTCATGTTCTCCAAAAGAGACAACACCACTCAACCCGGGTAAAATCCATTCCTACACATTTACTTGACTATCATTATTGCATTACCCTTACTACACTACATGAGCCTTACACCTATCGTAAGGCATCTATTGACCCTTTATGAAAGATTGCAATGAAAGAGGAAATTGATGCATTAACCAAAAACCATACTTAGGATCTGGTTACTCTCCTTCCTGGTCAGTCTATTGTTGGTTGTAAGTTGATCTATAAGATCAAGACTCTCTTTGATGGGTCAATCGAGCGCTATAAGGCTCGTCTTGTTGCAAAAGGTTTTACACAAGAGTATGAGATTGATTATGAAGAGACTTTTGCTCCAATTACTCGTATCTCCTTTATTCGTGCCTTCTTAGCTGTTGCCGTTGCTAGTAAATGGGACCTTTTTCATTTGGATGTTAAAAATGCCTTCCTTAATAGGGATCTGCATGAAGAAGTCTAAATGCAACCTTTTCCTTATCTTTCTGTTAAAACAAACAAGGTTTGTTGCCTTCGACGTGCACTTTATGACCTTAAACAAGCTCCACGAGTGTGGTTTTCCAAGTTCAGCTCTACCATCCTTCGCTTGGGTTACACTGCCAGTCCTTATGATTATTCCTTATTTCTTCATCACAATGATAAATGCACCATTTTTCTTCTCCTATATATGGATGATATAATCATAACTGGTGATGACCTCAGTGGCATTCAAGAACTCAAGGATTTTCTTAGTCGGTAGTTTGAGATGAAAGACCTTGGAAATCTCAACTATTTCTTGGGTCTTGAGATCACTCGTTCCACATATGGTCTTTATATTACTCAAGCCAAGTATGCATTTGACCTTTTATCTCGAGCTGGACTCACTAACAGTAAGACTATTGACACTCTAGTTGAACTTAATGCGCATCTAACACTCTCAGGGGGGAAACCATTGTCTAATCCCTCTCTTTACAAACGATTGGTTGGCAGCCTATTTTTCTCATAGTTACTCGTCCAAACATTTCTTATGTTTTTCATCAAGTGAGCTAATATATGTCTACTCCACGATCGACTCATTATGTTGTTGTTTTGTGCATTCTACGATACTTGAAGGGCACTCTCTTCTATGGCCTTTTCTACTCGGCTCAGTCTCTTCTTGTACTTCGTGCATTCTCTAATGCTTATTGGGTAGAAGATCCCACTGATCGCAAGTCCACTACATGTTATCTCTTTCTCCTTGGTTCTTCTTTGATTTTTGGCAAAGTAAGAAACAAACTTTCGTGGCCCGCTCTAGTACTGAAGCAGAATATTGTGCTCTTGCTGATACCACATCTGAGCTCATTTGGCTACGATGACTTCTTAAGGATTTGGGTGTGTCCACATCCTCTGCTACTCCCCTTTATTGTGACAATCAGAGTGTCATTCATATTGCTCACAATGATGTCTTCCATGAACGGACTAAACACATCGAGATTGATTGTCACTTTATTCGTTCTCATCTTGTCCATGGTGCTCTCAAGCTTTTCCCCGTCTTTTCCAACATTCAACTTGCAAATATCTTCACCAAGGCACTTCCTAAGGGATGCACTTGTAATTTGGTTGACAACCTCAAACTGGTCTCACATCTACCTTGAGTTTGAAGAGGACTATTAATGTATATTTGTTAACAGATTGATGTATATCATATATGTTAATGTATATCATGTTATGGGCTTTAAGTACATCTAGTTTACGTGTAACTCATATATAAAGACATCATATATATTTTATAACATACATAATATAATTGTTCAATATTTCTAACAGTAATATTCTCAATCGATTCACAACTCCACAACAAATTCAAGAAATCAAAAGAAATATATACTTTTAGTCCAGAAATAGATATGCTAACTAGTCCTTGGTTTTGGACTTCTAGTAGTAATATACTATAATGTAAGATCAATGGTAGTCCTTGTGTCCCGTTGGTTTTGGACTTGTAGTAGTAATATACTATAATATTTAAGATCAATGGTTAAAAGTTTGGAAGAGGAACAACCCAATTTTTTTTTTATAAATTCTAATAACCTAACGATATAATATTCATATCTATATATTAATCAATAACATTAAAAAAGTAAGAGAAAAATAAATAATAGACAATAAAGAATATGATTAATTACTACAAGTTTTGATCAAGAATGCAAATACGAATTTATTTCTTCTTGATGATACCTTCGGCAAGCATATTTATTTTTTCTTCGTGGAGGCGTCTAAGAGGTATTAGGGGTGTAATATGGTATGTATTGTATTTAGTCCAAAATCATCAAAATCTTAAAATTTATGTAATTTTAGGGTTTGTTTGATCATTTAACTTAAAAAAAATTCTTAAAAATTATTTTCAAATCATCACCCAAAAGTAATCATCTACAGCTTAAAAAAAACTTGTTTGACCATTATTTTAAAAAAATTCTAAAAATAACAAAAAACATAAAAAAATAGTATGTTTGGTGAATTCATTCTTAGAAATTATATTTAGTATGAAATATTTCTATTTAAAGTTTTAATTATATCATTTTTTTTACAATTAGTTTTTACCATAATTTTAAATATCTATCAATGAATTAAAAATATTAAATAATATTCAAAATTAATAAGTTTTCACAATCTAAAATTAAAATGGTAAAACAACTTTATTTTTATCACGTACATAAAATATCCATTTTATTATTATTATTATTTTTAGTTTAATTTTATTAATATTAAATAAAATTATAATTAATAAATTATTTTATGATAAAATAATTAACATAAAAATAAATTAAGATTGATAATATTACAGTACCATTAAAATAAATATATCAATTGAAACATAATTTAGATTATATTTATCCACTAAAGGTGTAACTTTAAAGTCACACATCAAATTTTATTAAAAACACTTATATATCACTTTTACGTAAAATTAAAAAAATGTTAAAAATATACTTCTCTTTTTTTATATGGCGGTGTCGTACTCTATTAAAAACGTACGTTAATATATTTATTAAGTTAGGAAAAACAAATTATATAAAATGGTACCTAAACTAAATCAACATAATACGACAGGAATATATAAGCATTATAGCCTTAGACTTTTTGGAAAGGTTGTTTTCCTTCTTTTCTTAAAAAAAAAAAGAAAGAAAGGGAAACCATGTATTAAATGTTTTTTATTTTTTATTTTTAAGTTCATATAATTTTTAAAAATTATAAGTTAAAACTTATAGTGGAATATATTAATTAATTTTAAAATTAATATTTTATTTTTAAATATGTAAAATAATTTTTGAACTATTTAAACAAGCAATTTTTTTTAATCTGTAAGAATTTCAATTAATTAAATACACCTATTTCTATGGATTCTTTTAAAATCCATAATGAATGGGGACCAATGATATATCTTACCTAAATTCATTAGACTCTAAATTCAATACAAACTAGTTTAAAGGACTGGTTTTACAAACACTAGCCAAATAGCTTCAGCTAATTTCCTCGAAGATAATTATATTAAAATCTCATAATAATATATACAAATTATACATAATCAAATTTATCTTAAAATAATAGTTATACAAAACGTGTACATAATTACATACTTAGTTTATAGACACAAATACAAAAACAAATGCACATTATATACAATATATACATATAACATATATACACATTATGTCATAATATGTAATGCTATTTTAGGACCAATTCAATTATATATATAACATCTACATGTTATTTAAGGCATGCACTCTTAATTAAGACTATACACGGTTGTAGCCTCTTCTGAAACTTTTGTAAACAATTAGTACAATGGACTCGTCTTATTATTTTTTGTGTTATTATATATATCGATCACCAATAAAAATTTGATACATAAGCAATTTAAACCTCTTTTCTTCCATTTTATATTCACTTTTCAACTCTTCATGTCCATATTTATAATGATTATTAGTTTCACATGCAATGACAAATCAAAATGAAACAAAAAAAATTGACTCAAAATAAATTATATATATATATTTTAGGCAATAATCTCGTATATAATATGGTATTATCACATAGTTGAACCGTTCACTCTAAGCGTTAATTTTTATAATATTATAAAATTATAATAATTAAATGGAGATTAAATCAACAATATATATCATGTATACAACATTTGATATAATATTTTCTCAAGTCTTAAATACTTGTATTTCATTAATCAAAATATAGTTCAAATACACAAGTTTTGGTCAATCTATAATAACAGTAAAACTTATTTTATTTTTCATTAATCTCATTAAAAGTTTTTATGATATTTTTCTTTTAATTATAACATTATGTGAAATTATATTATTTAAGATTTTATTTTTGTTGAGAAATCAAATATACTAGAGAGGAGGGTTAACGTAGCAAATAGGAGGATTAAAAAACATACTATTGTTATTGTTATTTCATTGATAACTATTAGAGTATAATTGTTTATTTATAAATAGAATACAACACCAAAACTCAAATAGATAAATAACTTAACAATAATTCTAATTTATTACTCATTAACTAATAAAGAAACAAAATATTTGATATTTATTATTTCTAGTATTCTCCCTAAGCTCTATGTCCAACTTGGACAAATACACAAGACATAAAGACCTAATAATAATAAAGTAAGAAGACAAATATCTGACACATATAATTGAGCAGAGCCATTTGCCATTAGAGTTTAATATAATAAGCATATGAGTAATAGCTTGTTCAAACTAGCTATGGAATCGTACCAATATTTTCAAGTTATATTACTATAAAAATGAACATTTAAGTCGAGATTTAAAGTTAATTTTTTTAAAAAAATCAATTTAAAATGTATTTTAAGTAAGTATGTTTAAAAACCGACTTAAAAAATTAAAAAAAATAACGAAAATCTTACGTATCAATTTACACTACACATAGATAATTGAAAACAATCCATAAATAATTTGAATATAGTCACATGGAATACATGCTATGGTAATTTTTTGGTAAAAATAGAAGGCAAAGTAGATATGTACAGCGTTAACATATATAGCAGAAATTTTTTAGTATTTTAAGAGACAGAAAAAGTGAATCCACGTGGAATTCAAAGACAAACATAGAGCCCAATAATGTTTTTGGCATAGAAAAAATTAAAAGTGACAAAATAAATTTTAATTTAAAATCAATAATTCTCTCAATCATGACTTAAAATGGGAGAATACAGAGTTTTATTGCTAAATCATTGGGTGAATCATGTTGAATTACATCAACCATGTAAGTCTTTTTTATTCATTATATAGAGCTAACAATAATATTCATAAATTAACTTTATAAAAAAATAATAGTTCTAAAATATAATTATTTTTATTAAAAAAATTAATTCATATATTATTTTAGAAGCAATAAAAAATTCTGTTGGAATAATATTATTACCATAATAATATTTACTTGGTGGTTGAAGCATGGGAGAAAGAGATTAAGAGCTTCAAGTTGTCAAAGATATATATAATTAGAAAAGAGAGGAGGAATTGGAGAGGAATATTGGAGTTCTTGAAGTGAAAGAGTGTGAGATGAGGAGCAAGAAGATTAGGGTTGAGGAAGATATGAAAGAACAAATTGATGATAAAATGAGCGAAATAAATGTATTTAAGAGGAAAGTTGAGGAGTTAAAGTATATGAATTTTAAGAATAATTTAGAATGGGAAATGGGTGGAAAACAAACTGAATTTTGAAGAGGCACTTTAAATGATTGAGGAGAAAGCTAGGGGTATGGAAGCTTGGGTCGTTCATCACTATAGTCAAAGTTATACATACTCTTTTTTTCTTTTTTCTTTTTTCTTTCTTATTTATTTGTTTAACTATGCACGTAAGAAGTATGTAAGAATATTTAATGTTTTCCTTGTGTCATTGACGAGCAATTGATGAAATGATAGATTTATAACATTATGTCATTGATGGACAAATTGATGAAATAATAGATTTATAACATTTGAATAGACTAGTTGTACGTTTGTAACAATTTATTTTAATAATAAGTATATAATATTTACAATACTTTAGTGTTAGAAAATAAGAAATAATGTTATACATTTTCTTTATATTAAATCATTAATGTTATTTTCATTTATCTGTTGATATATTAAATCATTCAATTATGGTTTTCTGTTATTTAATTTACTTTAGAACACACATTTATACTTGTATTATTGTGTTAACTTTTCAAGTACCAATTGTATAGGTTCGATTAACTCATGTGACGCGAGTTCATCAAAATGTTGGTTTAGATCCGAACATATTTCTTATAAAGACTATGATGAAAGCAAATATCTATAAGTAGATTACTTAAGGGCATTACCTTGTAATTGGACCTTATTTTTAATAATGGATAGTTAGGTGATCAGATAGACATGTGATTTTCCTTTTAAGTCATTGATGTAACCTAGGTTATTTTCACCTAAAAATATCATGTGTCAATCTTCATTTATTTCCACTTTATTTTATTTACATGTGTTGCATGTCTGATTGTTTATAAAAAAATTAATTTATCATAATTTCGTTGATTATCTATTCATTATTCTAGCTAATTAGGTTTGTAACTAAAAAAAGAAACTTTCATTTGATATTAAAGTGAGTCACTATATACACTTAGTGTGCCTAGGGCCTTGTTATGCATCATTTAATAGAGGGTTCATCCATAACCTATACACCTTACTTTGATGAGTTTAATTACCCATGTTGGAAGGTTCGTATGAGAGCCTTTTCTACGATCTATAGATAAGAGTGTCTAAAACTCTGTACTTTATGGTTGAGAATCACCTACAATTACCAAAGACAATGTAGTCACTTTTAATTCTAGGAACGAATTGACTATCAATAAAAAATTGCTAGTAACAAGAATCAAAAGGGTATTCATGATATTTTTAGTGGTGTGTCTCCTAATTAGTTTCTTCATATTTTTAATGTTGATATTGCTAAGTATGCTTGTGATATTTTAGAGGTTACCCATGGGGGCCCTACACAAGCTAAACGAACTAAATTTTGCATGCTTGGTAGTTAATTTGAAAATCTTAGGATGAAAGAAGATGAAAGTTTCTTTGAACTTTATATTAGATTATTTGATATTACTAACACCTCTACTAATCTTAGAAAAAATATTGATAATTTCAAGATAGTTCAAAAAATTCTCTACTCATTACTAGATCGCTTCCATGTAAGGATTACTATTATTGATGAAAGTAAAGACATGGACACCATCAAAATAGAGGAACTCATTAGCTCACTTCGAATCATTGAGATGAGCTTTCAAAAACCTCCAAAGAGCAAAGGTATCGCTTTCAAAACTGCTATGATTGAAAATCGTGAAAATTATGATGATGAAGAACTGGTACTCTTAACTTGAAGATTGAAAAAAATCCTCAACAAAAAGAATTCTCAAAATAAAGAACATTTAAGTTGTCAAAAAGATCAGAATTTGAGAGAACTCAAGTCTATGAGTTTTGATAGTAAGAAATCTAAACCTACTGGACTTCCATGTTTTGAATGTATGGGTTTTGGTCACTTCGTAATTGACTATACAAAAAAGAAGGACCAAACAGAAAGAGATTTCAATGCTACACTTACAAACTCTAAAAGCGATAATGATAATCCAGTTGAATCAAAAATTGTGGTACCAATTACCAGACATTTATTGTAACTGTTGGTGGACATTCCAATAAGTCTGACATTAATTCAAAGGATGAGGAAAGTGGTGCTGAATTTTACTTAATAAATTTAATGTCACAAGTGATCGACACAAATTGGGTGCAATGAATATGCAAGTATGTGTATCGCAACAAGTAATATAATGATAAGAAAATATTATTTCTATGGAGATTATGTTATTAGAAACTAATTTTTAAAGTTAAACGATAAAAATCAATTTTTTTTTGTGTTTTTATGTTTTAAGAAAGAAAAATTAAAAGAACTAAAAATAAATAACAGTAATTAATTAACTCAGATTTGATAGCTAAGAAGATATATGATAAAATATCTAAGAACATTAATCATCTAATTTTCTAAACATTTGAATCACTAAAATCCCCCCAATATAATTACCAATCAATTATATGATCAATTAAATCTAACATAACATGTGTTCATCTCTTAAGTAAACTACACACAATATAGTAATTAATTTAATCACACTCTCATGTCAATTAAAATGCATATTACTCATTAAGTTCATCAAATATGGATCACCTACATAAGAATCATACATCTCTGCCTAACAATTATGTATATTATTTAATCAAGATAAACAATTAAATAATTCTCTCAAATATATTTAATTACCTCCATAGATCAATTGTTGGGTAAAAAATTAATAGTATAAAAATTAGATTAAATAATATAACTAAATTGAAATCATAATTGGGGTAAAATATTATATCATCGCATGTAAAAAATTGGGTTCATAAAACCCATAAATTAATAAATTAGCTAGACATGACTTTGTTTATAAAACTTATATTTTTCATAAAGAAAGACATAAAAATTGATAAATAAAGGAGAAGAATAATACATATAATCAATCTCTTGCATCATAGCACCAATATCCTCTTGATTCTCGACCGAAATTGTATATTCTTTTGAATTTTTCCATATTTTTCTCTCTTATTGACTTTAAAAATTGATAATAAAAAATATGTAATTTTTGGTTCATTAGGATTTATAGGGAAATTAGGGGTTAAATTAGGTTTAGGTAAAATCTAGATCGTCATATCAACTTTAGATTAAGGGTTGAGATGAAAAAAAGAAAAATTAACAATGTTGGCCAATGAGGTTGTTACAAGTGGCATGAAATATTTACTAGGCGAATCAACGTTCGATGTGTGGCATGGGTGGATTGGTTGTGGTCAACATGTACTGAGTCAATACCACATGGCAGAATATGATTCATGATTACGAATGGTGTGGTACCACATTGGGAAGAATGGATGAATCAGGTTACGACTAGTGACACGCCCATTTAATGAACAATGAAACTCAAAACTAACATTGATGTAACACGTGGCAAGGTGTGCATTACCTGGTACACTTAGCATTGCATGATTTTCCTTCTTTTCTTTCATGGAATTCATGTGGCATGCTTGGTTGGCTTTTCTACCTACGTGACATTCACATGACATCTTTTGATTTATCCTACATTAAAACAATTTATAAAAACCCAAAAAAAATTCAAAAAATATATGTTCACCCATTTTCACTATAATTACTTTAATATTTTTAAACCCAAAAAATTCTTTATTGAATAAAACTAACAAATATTAAGTAGAAAAGTACACTAATGAGTCTACTTTCATAGAATCATCAACAAGTATTAAACAAGTATTCATAGATTATGTAAGATACAAAACAAAAAATGATAGGTTGCTTATAGAAGTAACTAAACTAAATGATAAACTAAAATCCTACGAAAGAAGTTCCTCAGTATTGGAAAAATAAAAATTGAACTGTCTGAACATACTAATGTTTTGAATTCAAGTATTGCAGATCTTAAACATGAAAATAAGAATCAAATACAGAAACTTGAACAATCAAAAGAATTTGTTAAGAGCCTAACCATTTTAATTGAAAGGATAAATAAAATTTTGAATTATGGAAAACCTATTGGAGACAAGAGAGGATTAGGCTATATAGATAAGGATTCTACGCCATCATCTTCAAAAACAATTGAGTTTGTAAAACCCTCCTCAAACCCTTCTTCCTCACAAGCTATACTTATAGCTTCAACATCAAAAACCATATACATAATGCTTTCTAATCCTAATCTCAATGTTATTCATTATACACAAAGAATAGTTGCACATGTGAGTGAAAAATCTGTTAAGTTTGTACATCTCTGTTATCATTGTAGTAGGAAAGGTCATATTAGGCTCAAGTATATATTTTTGGAGAATGCTTCTAAATTTAATAATACTTTTCATGCTTAAATAGTATATTCATAACCATTATCCATCTATGCATGTTGCATCATAATCTAGGATAGATAGAAATTATAATAACATGTTTAAAAATTCAACTAAAAAGCATGAAGTTGTTGGTCCAAAAAGGCAAGTGAAATTCAATATTTTTAATACTATCATGCATACTTCATTTTCATTTAGGATGAATGGAAAATTTAAAGATAAGTCCAAGAATATTCCTATGACAACTAAGTTAGTTGATTTTCAACCCAAAGATATTCAAAAACCAAAATTCTTGGATTAGGAAAGATTTTTTTTTTCGGTCACCTAGATACTTTTGTTTGATTTCTTAAAAGACCTTAGGTGAGCATATTTAGTTTATTTGTTTATTTTTATTTTTATTGATATTTCTTTAGTTTCAAAAAAATAAATAAATAAGAGGGAAGTAGAAATGCTTTAACATTGACATGATCATTACATACTCCATTCATATTTATTTTGATTGACTATACATTATACAAATAGATATTTTAATTTGTGCATTTACATGTTTTTCATATCTAGTAATCGATGTTGACATGAACCTACTCACACACTTACTAGACACATATGCATATCATACTTGAAGGTTATGATTGATTTTGTGAGATTCTAGGGAATAAGCCAACCATGACTATAGAGTTGTTTTTGGGATATATATTTCACTTTCTAAAATGTTACCATAGAAAGACACCTAGTTTTGAGAGGGCAACTTAATATAATGTGTGAAGCTGTGATAATAAGCGGATAGGGCTACCTCACAACTAGTGTGAAAATCATTATACTAGGTTTTTAACTCATGCATATTTCCTTAAAATAATAATAATATCAAAGAAAAAAATACAAAACCTTTTGCATGCACAAATGTTTATACAAAAAGAAAATAATAACCAATCCCTCACAAAAAAGTACAATAGGAGAATACAAAAATAAAACGAAAAAGTTATTTAAGTTCTCTCTTTGGTAAGTACAATTTTATTTTGTGCAAGTATTAATTTAACTACAATTTTTTTATGATAGTTGATACTCCTTCCTTTATATCATTCATAAGTAATCATAAATTGACTAATTGATATACTGTCACAATTTTCATTTTTATCTCGCTTTTGATGACAATCGATATGTCACTATATGTGTTAGTATGTTTATGTGACTTGTTTATATATATATCAATTTTTATAATTTTTTTTGTTTTATTCTAATTTATTTAGATGAGTCGTAGACCTTAAGGGATTTTATTCATTTTTGAGAAATATATTATTTTCAGCTCCCCGTTTTGATTATTCTAAGCTTTTAGAATGTGTATTTCTCTTTTCAATCATTAAATATATTGTTTGCTTGCTCAACCTATTGTCATTGTTTTATGATTATATTTTTTGTTCATACGACAAAAAGGGAGACAAAAATTGAAACATTAATTAAAAATTTTACAAAAAGGGGAGAGTTACTTTAGGAAAATAATTACTTTGAAAATATTTTTTTGAGATATTACACACATGGGAGTTGTGAGATAAGTGATAAAAAAACACTTAATATATTATGATTTTATGCATTTTTAATGACTAAATAGATTTATATTTATTTGTTTTACTATCATTTTATGCAAATCTAACTTTTCGAAATCACAAGTATATTTTGTTATTTTTGAGGTATTTTTTTATTAAAATAAATCAACTTGGAGAATTACACTTGAAGTACCCCATTATAGTTAGAGTAGGCTCTATTTCGAAGATTTTTATAGGAATTAGATTTATGATTTAAATTACTTGAATCTGATTTAGAGTTCCACTCTATGATCTTTTGTTCTATGTCAACTTTATAGTTAGAGTAGGCTCTATTTTAAAGATCTTAATAAGAATTATAATTGAAAATATTGATGACATATCCTTCAAAATAGTTTTAAAATCTGAAAGTCAGTTTCATATACTTAAATCATAAACCTAATTTAGACACCTTGACAAAGTTTAAATTGTCAATCCGACCAAAGATGGCAAGTTAAATGGTTTAATAATTTCTTAGAAAATGAGCATGATTTAATTAAGGTTTAAATTGTCGACCCAACTAAAGGTTGCAAGTTAAAGTTTAATTAACAAAAAATATTATCCATGCCTTAGGATATTTTCATACCTATAAGAAAGAATCAATAATCTTAATTCATATCTTAAATATTATACTTAATATCAAACGAGTATGACTAACTAATTAGTATATCCCATAAATTCTCCATTGCATGATAAAAATTGAATTGGTTAAATGTTTATTGGATCTATCTTTAATTTTTATGTTATTAGTTTAGAAATTCAACCCAAAATAGTTATGATAAGATGTTTAGGTTATTTAATTTCGTTTCTAAAGAATTTGTTGAATAATTTAAAAACCACATGATTCCTCTTTAAACTAACCTTGAAAGTATACTTGTCATTTTTTATAAGTGATTCATGCACTTACAAAGTATTTTATAAATTATGCAAAATTTATATACCTAATTTTGACACATCAAGTCATTGGTATAATTGCCCGGTAAACCGTTAATAGCAATGAAAACTAATTGACATTTATAAGCATCAAATTTTGGTACCATTGTTGGGAAGAAATAGCATTTTAAAATTTTTATTATCAATATTTTGAAAACTCTTTGTGTTGTAAATATTATTATTTTTATTTAAAATATCTAAGTTATTAATTAATTTTTTATGCTTAAAAATTTTAATTTTTCTCTTATTTAAAAAACATAAAATATAAAAAAATATAAAAATTATTTTTCTTTTTATTTATTTTTTAAAAAACTTTATTTTCTTCTTTTGTCTAAAAAAATTTAATTTAATTTTCTTTTCTTTTAAAATTATTTATTATTTATTTTAAAAATTTATTTTCTTTATTTTCTTTATTTTATTAATTCTTTTATTCTTTTATTTCTTCTAAATTTTGTTGAACTTTTGTGTGATAAATTATTTCATATATCTATTTATTCTACTAACATGTGTATAATTTTATTATTCTATTATTATTTGCTACATGTTTACTATTTTTGTGTAATAACATGTATTGTTTTATAATTTTATAAATTTATTTTATCTTTTTTATTTTTTAACTTGACAAGTGAAATTAAATTCTATTTTTATTAACATATGCGAAATATGAGGCTTTTAGGGCAGTTCTCTCACCTTTAAATAATAATATTCATAAACCCTCTAGTTTGTTAAGAAAGTTGAACTTGAACGTCCCTGAGCCTTTTATTGAATAGATTTATGAACCCCACCATGACCCTTTACCTAAATCATTAAATATGGGGAAAAAACTCACCAACTAGAAAGACCATATTGAAAGAGTTTGCAAGGTTAGTAATAGGTAGCCTTTATCCACTTGGGAAAGCCTGTTAGGAATTATGAATTGTGAAACATTCATTTTTATATGCTTTCTTATTTTCAAGGACTGCCTAATGAATACTCAATGTTCCTCATTAGGGATTTTTATTCTGTAGTCTAGACTTTCCCCTAGGCATACCCATCAAGGATTAACTCTAAATGAGGTGTTTCTCCTACACTCTTAAAGATAGGGTCAAGACATGGTTAATGTCACTTCTTTTAGGCTCCCAAATGACTCGGGAAGAAGTCAAACAAATTTATGAAAAAATTCTATTCCTATCAAAAGACATTAGAGTTGAGAGGTAAGATTTCCACTTTCTCTCATATGGAGGGAGAACCTTTACATGAATCATGGGATAGGTTCAAAAAAATTCTCACTTAGTGCCCTTATCATAGCTACCTGCTATAGCTTCAAAACCAATTTTTATATGATGGATTGACACTATTGTATCAATCCACTGTTGATAATGCTACTAGTGGAGCAATAGGAGAGAAAACATCCTTAGAGACTTATAATCTCTTTGAGATATTGCGTGTTGATTCCCAATAAAAAGCTCCAAAATGAGAAGAGTCGAAGTTCATGAAATTGACTCTGATACTTAAGTTTAAATGTAACTTGCTCAGTTCACCAAGCAAGTTGAACTTCTAACTACACATGCCACAACAAATAAATAATAATGTGGTGTATAAAATACTTTGGGACATGGTGCTGAAACCTGTTCCTATTAACCAAAAGCCACAATTGGACCTGAGTAGGTCAATGTACTAGGGCGATACCAACTAAGACCTAGGTATGACCCTATTGTTAATATTGATAATTCTAGGTGGAAGAATCATCCCAATTTCTCTTGGAGGTAGAAAAACTTTCTATTTGCCCTAAGTTCGAACCTACCAAGGCAATAATTCCACCAACGATAGCAAATGAATCCTCCCAACAAGCCTAATCTGGAGGAAAACTTGAATTCATTATTCAAGTGAGTTGAGACAACCAGTCAAGGACAAATAAAAGGTTGGACTGTGTATAAATTTTCATTAAAAAGATGGAAATATAGGTGGAGTAGTAAACCGAGTCTTGTAGAAGAAAGGCAAGGAATAACTACAAGGTTAGAAAATAGATGAACTCATTAATGAGGGCTATTAAGTTTACATAAATATTGAAATCCCCCAATGCAACGTCTCGTTAAAGACGATAAAAATAGTCCTATATAAAAAGTAACACTTTAATTATTTATTGCTTTAAATTATTTATTTGTTGTATTTTACTTATTTTTGTGCTTTTACTTTATGTATGCTTAATTTATATATATATATATATATATATATATATATATATACACACACATATATATATAAAGTGAAACAGAAAAGGCCACACCATGGCATGAAAGTTATGTACATCGCGGCATGGAGTATTAAATATGTAAAGGGTATAACTTATAAAGGATCATGTTGCGACATGAACAAAATGTATGTTGCGCATGCGTGTAAATTTATACTTTCAAACCTTTTTCTTCACCAAAAACTCACATTTTTCTCCATTTTTCTCACACTTTCTCTCAAACCTAATTTTTCTCTCCCCCCAAGCATAATTAATCCCGAAAAAATCCCACCTTTCTCCAAATTGTTTTTCACAAATCCTTTCCTAAAGCCAATTTTCTAACCAATTTCTACCATTATATCAACAAATTTTTAAGTTTTTCAAGTTCTTTCAAGATTTTCATCTTCAAAGTGGTGTTCTTCATTCTTTCTTGAAAGCTTTAACAACAAAAAGTAAGTATTCATAAATTTTGGAATTAATTTATTCAATTTAATTTTTTATAAATTTGTGGAGTGTTTATATATTAATTAAGAATCCAAAGGCTTATATAGGATAAAGAGAGGTTTGGGAATTATTTGGAATATAATTGTGTTTTTGAAAATTTTGATGAGCCCCTATTTAGATTTTGTGATAAAAACTTGAAAATGGCACCTAAGAAGTCTAAGAAAGGAAAGAAAGTCTCAACTTTTGGAGATTCTGTAAGTTTAAAATTTTCAAATTTTGATGCTTAAGTCCACTTTAAAAAAATGACGAAAATTAACAAAGGATTTATCCTAGAGAGGAGAATGGAATTTAATAATAGACCGAAGGGGATTACTAATGTAATAAAAGTCCTAGGCTAGAGAAGGCTTGTTGAGGAATCAGAGGCTACTATTGAATTTTTAGTCCAAGAATTTTACGCAAATTTCCCTTATGCCGTTGATGATAAAGTTTTTATTAAGAATGTGCTAATGCCATGTGGACGTAAGATTATAAATGCTCACTTTAATTTAATACATGTTGTAGAAGGTAAGTGTGAGCAGTATCTTATATTATAATCTACATTACAAGGTGCTAAATGGATTATAGCAAGTGTTAAACATAAAGGTTTCAAAGCAGATTATTTGAACAAAATTTCAAAAATTTGGAAATACTTTGTATGTTCTAAGATAATGCCCATCAAACATTACAATAATGTTGATAGAGAGAGTTATTTTGTTATATGCAATCGCATGTAAAATGTCCATGAATACTGGAACAATAATTCACCAATGAAGTAAGTTGTCTATAAATAATTATCACATGGGTTTTTTCCCCTTAATTAATAACTTCTTTATGAAAGAAAGCGGGAGAACCCTATTCAAAAGGTGAGATTGTTATACAGCTTGATGAATTATTGAATATTACTTACTTTGATGAGCTTATTTCTAGTATGAACATTATTTCAAGAGAAAGGAGAGTCATTCCTCCATCAAGAATGTTTATGAAAGATCAATTTCATAACTTCGGTGAGAGAATGAACCACATGGATGAAAACCAATAAGCAACATTTCTAAATTAGCAGCATTGTGATCAAGTAGAACATAGTTGATTAATGCATGAAATAAATCTATTATAATTAAATCATCTCTAGTAGATACAATAATAATTCTTTTATTTAACTCCCATCTGAGATTGTTTCTAGTAAAATTGAAATCAACAAGATTCCATAAATATTTAGGCAAATAAACATTCATCATACAGTGGAGAATTTCTAAAATATATTAGCTAATTAATTATGTTTGCTCAATATTAATTAGTATAGTAAAGTTATGAATTAAGATTATTGATTCTTTATTTTTAATAAGAAAATATCATAACGCATGGATCATATTCTTTTGGTAATAACAAACCAATTAATATCCTAAGACCAAGATTATCAATTGATTAATTATTAAATTTTGATTTATTTTTAAGGCATTAACAAACCATCTAATTACTACCTAAATGTACATATTTTATATGATTTATAAAATAGCTTGCAAGTACATGAATCACTTATAGAAAATGATAAATATATTTGAAGTTTTGTCTAAAGAGAAATCGTATGGTTTTTAAATAATTCAAAAAATTCTTAAAAACAAAAATAATAACCTAAGCACCCTGTGACAATCGTTTTGATTTGAAGACCTAAACTAATAATTTAAAAATAAAAATAAAAATAGATTCAATTAATATTTAGGCAAATAAACATTCATCATGCAATAAAGAATTTGTAGGATAGATTATCTAGTTAATTATACTTTCTCAATATTAATTAAAATAGTAAAGATATAAATTAAGATTATTGATTCTCTATTTTTAATAAGAAAATATCTTAATACAGTGATCAGATTCTTTAATTAATAATAAACCAGTCAATATCCTAAGTTTGGGATTATCAATTGATTAATTAATAAATTCTAATTTATTTAAAAAAAATTAACAAACCATTTAGTTACTACCTAATGTCGTGATGTCGTTAGACTTTCATTCAACGTGACAAAGTTAGGTTCATGATTTAAGTATCTGAAAACTAACTTTTAGATTTTAAATCTACTATAAAAAATAAGCCGTCAATATAGCTTTTAATAATAAATCTTATAAAAATCCTTGAAATAGAGCATGACTTAATGTAAGATTTAGGTAGTAAATATCTTATCCAAGAATATTATCTAAATCAAATTTAGATAATTACTAAATTCTAATTTATTTCTAAGAAATTAATAAACTATCTAGATTTAGATAATTAAATTATAAATCTAACTCTCATATTTGTTATGAAAAATACTGAGTCAATTTACTATTATATAACAATTTTTTGTCTAAATATTAATGAATAAATAAAACTTAATTCATTTATAAAAAATGTTTATCCATTTTAATATTTCACAAGCATAAAAACATTACTAATATCCTATATTATTTATAACCAGACATACATATTTTAATAAATTAAACATAGCATGTAAAATAACATATAAAGATAATACAAAAAATATATATTTAAATTATACCTCAATTGTATCCTTACAGAATTCATTATTGTTTATATTTTGAAAAATCTCAAAATGGAATTGCCAACATCGTTTTTGAATTAAAACTAAAACTACTACATAAACTAAAACTGTCAACAATCAATTGAGATAAGAATTTGAAACTAAAGAAAAAGAAAAGTTAAATAAAGCTTAAGAAAAAACTAGAGAGAGTTGAAAGGGATAGAAATGACTTTTACAATGAAGGGGTCATTTATATAACTTTATAAATGCTACAAAAAAAAGTGGATCAGAATGTCAGGCCCTGTGGCATACATTATTTTCGTGGCATACATTATTTTCGTGCCACGACATGAGACATACTATACAAACTTTGGTGACGATCCACTTCACCCATGTCGCAGCACACATTATTTCTCTGTCGGATCCTGCGTCTTTTTCAACAACTAGAACCCTAATTTTCTTTTACACCATTTTCAATAGTTTAGAACATATTTAAGCCTTACATACATTATCTTTTAAGTTTCAATGTTGTAATGGAGTGCTTTCAGATACTATTCATTGAGTGTTAATTTAATTAGAACATTTTGAAGCTAAAATGCATGAAAAACAAAAAAAATATATCCATGATTCTAAAAAAACATATTTGCATTAAAAGATAATAAAACTATACAAATACAAATATATTTTATTATTTAAAGTACATAAAATCATGAAATGATTAAGACATTAGGATTAACTTTTTTAGCTAAGGAAATGTGACTGTAAAAGTCTTATACTTATTCTAAAAATGAAACTTAGGTCTTATACTTATTTTTTATAATAGTTTATTCTTATTGTTGTGAAAAAGTGATTGCACAAAGACAAATAATTATTTTTTATATTTTTATTTATTTTATTTTTATTTTTTAAGTTATAGTTTATTAAAGTTATAATAGTCTTTATCTAATATAATTAAAAAAAATTAAAAACTATATAATAAATAAAAATTAACTTTGTTCTCATGCGGTTACTTTTTAATAACAATAAGATTAAACTGTTACAAAAATAAGTACATGTCCTAAGTGTCATTTTTGTAATAAGTAAAGAACTTGGGATATATTTTTCTTTTTAGCTAAATTGTCTTACCCTTAATGTTGTTGTTCTTATAAAGACAATCCTTTTAGTCAATCAATTTGAGTCTGCATGAGTCAATTATTTATACATACTTCTTACTATTTAAACCAAACACCTTATACATTCCCTAGAGTTCAAGAATAAGTAGAATAGCATAAAAAGATAATGCATTTTATGAAAATACTAGAATAAAATTTAATAGTATCAATTGTGCTATAATTGATTAAATATCCAACATATATAAAACAATTATTACTATAATATGTACCCCATGTATATTTTAGTTTCAAAAAAATAATAATAAAGAGGCAAGTTGAAAAGAAACATAATAAGGAGTTAGTATTGAAAAAAAATGGCAAAAAGAATGAAAAAGAAGCCAATAATGATATTTAGGTCCAAAATAATGAAATTTGACTCTATTTTATTAATGTAATTAGTCTTAAAATAATGTTATTTATAAATTTATTTCTCTTACTACATGGACTCGTGAACTTTTTGTTGTCCTTTTCCCTTTCATTTGATTAAGCCAACAAGTTTTAACTTTATTATAACCAAATGAAAGACATGTTGATTTTAGGATATACTTTTAATAAGTGAAGATGTAACTTTAAGAAAAAGAAAAAGCTGTGGTGCTTTATTTAACTCGAGAGACTATTGCTAATAGATGATATATCACATACACACTTTATGCATGGTTATTATATAGTATCTATAGCAAATGGAAGACTAAGGGTAATATATAACATTTATTAAAATTTAAAACCATAATATTATTAAACCCTTAGATAAAATGTCAGAAAATTAATTCTCTCTGCTAGAGGTGTTGACTTTTTTTGAGGATTAACAAAAGGTAGGTATATGAGAGTTTACTAAGTAATAAATTATGCATTTTATTAGTTATTAATTCCTCTATATTTATACATACTTTTTTTAAATTTGGTGGATTAATCACATCTGTATGGCTAAACCAAGCACCATTCAAGGACTGGAGTTTGTTGGGCTTGACTTACCCGATTCTATTGGTGAATTTGTTGTTTGTGGAATATTAGTTCTTCAAGCTGAGCGTGTCTTGGGGTTGATTTCACGTTTTATGCAGGCTAGAGCGCAAAGAGGTAATGCTACATCTTATAGATGTCTAATTCGTCTTTCTTGTCTGAAATGATTGCTCTAGTCTTTTAATGATACTACCTTTCTTCAGCCAAGAGTCTGACTTTCCTGTTTTAAATTATTTATATATGTTACTTGCCAGTTTCTTTCATTACTTTCACTGATCTTTGTCTGTGTGCTTCACTGCTTGTACATCTTTTGACTGATATTTGCCTTCTCTCCTATTCAGGGACATCATAGTTTGCAATTGCATGATCCTTGTTGCATCTGAATTGCTGAACACCATTTTCGATCAAATTTTGTTAAATTATCTATATATCATAGATGAACTTGGAAAGAAAATCCCAGTTACTTGTGCACCACATGTCGTCCAAACAGAGAGCCATATGATGCCATGCCATTCACCATTTCCAACAAAGCACATACCTTAATCAAGACTAGCGCAAAGATCGCGTGTATCGAATCGCCTAATATTGTTCATACATGTGTGGCGCATGTTTAGACCATGTGCAAGTGGTTTTTCTTGATGTATTTAATTTCATGTTTGAATATCAAAACACGATAATTCTTGAATTAAGTGTACATTTAGTTTGACATTTAGTTTTTTTATTTCTAGATTATGAAATTAGTATGAAATTGATAATTTTTGTAATTAAAGTAGTAAGTTGTTATTTTTATTGCAATTGAAATTAAATGCTTATATTAGAAATTATTAATGCTATTGATATAATTTAGTTATTATTTTTTTGATTATAATGCAACAAATGAATTAAATTAGTTTTCTTAATTTTAGGTTGTTCATGAGTTAGATTCATCAATATTCAAGTTGTTATTTAATTACAAAGTAAGAAAAAATAAAAAAATTTAAGCAAACCTAAATTCTTAAAGCTAAAATTGAGAAATAGAAAATGATCCTAAAATTATGTAATAAGGTTAGGTCTTAGAAACCAAGTGAATCATAACATGATAAATTGGATTGTAATCTAATGACGAAGATAGTGTCGTAATCACATGTTTCTCCAATTGATTCGAAAGTCGTGCTTTTAACTATTTTGTTATTTTTTATGTTATTTTATTTTTTTTAAAATATTCAAAAATCCCTCAATCATTTTATTTGTGATATTATAAGATTTATTTTTTAGACTGATAATTAATATGATAAATTTTATTAGTTATCTATGGATATGACCATTATTTATAATTATATTTACATCAACATTTTTTTAAGAAAAATAACATTAAATATTTGATTGTATATTTTGGAATCGTCGGTGATACTCATGCAAAAAGTTGTAGAAGAAGAATCAAGCAAAAAAATGACAAACATAAATATAAAACATGTTAAAACAACCAGTAGAGAAGAATACTAGTAAATGATTAAACAATCAGGCATAACAACAAATAAGACACTTACACATTATGCATGGTAAGAAGCAATAAATACATGATATAAAATAAACATATATCACATGCTTTACAACACAAACACTTAAAAAGCTTCATCACATAGTCATACATGAAATCTACATTCAATCATAGAATGTTGATATGGAAATAAAAAGCATACTTTAAAAGAGAGATACATAAAGCAAATATGTATTATCAAGAAAACATGGATGATGCAATTAACACAAGTTTATAGAGATAAAGAACCTCACAGAACAACAACATCCCACTCCACTAAAGGCAAAGGAAACAAACATATAAAGGTATATGTATGCGTAAATAGAGCTCTAAAATAAAGCACCGAGGCAATTAAGCCTAAACAGGGTGACTCGATCTAATAGTAAATAAGAGTTTTATACATCAGAATAATTGTATATATATAAATTAAACTTTCAACCCATATAAGTATTCAAGACCTATAAAAAGGGATGAGATGCCAACCCATATAAGAACTCAAGCAGTTAAGTCTCATAATGCGAATTAAAAAGATAGTAAAATAAAAATAACATGTTTAACTCAACACACCACAAAAAAACCCACAGATAAGAAAGAAAGATTTTTAATAAACAAACTAGTGATGGTATGCCTTACAAGATCCTGTCTAAGCTAGCAACATGCATAACTAGCTATTGTTATTGAAAGATAAGAGAATGAACTGACCTTTGGGTTTAGCACTTTTATAGTGTAAATGAATAAAGCAATATTTTCTCTTTATATTGTTTTTTTGGATAATATAGCTTCATTTGCTTTGGTAGGCTCTTATCATACGTAGTTTGATAAGTGTCAACTAATTAAGAAAGTAGTACTTATTTAGTACCTTTCATAAGACTCCATAGCCAATTAGGCCATGGGAAGACTTATTAGGAATGCCTCAAACCTAATGAAATGATTTCTATGAAAATCTGTTTAGAAAATCAAGGTATCACCTAAGATAAGACAGTTTCTATAACGATATCTCCAAAAGTCTTTAGCTGCGAAACATCTTGTCTCATCTGTAATTCTCATGTTGTTTATATTACTCAACTACTAGTTGAATGTCATAGGGTAAGTACTATCTTAACATCCCTTTGCCTAGGTTTTAACTTTCTTTGACATGTTAATAGTTCTTTTTCTCAATTCTATAGTTGGTCACGTCGTATTGCTAATGAAGATTATTGACTTACAAGTGTTGTTTCTATTTTTTGGCGCATCTAAAACGGCTACAATGACTTGGTTTTCAAGAATGTGTCTTTTGATTGTAATGTGGTAGCTAAGGTTTACTCGATATGATTTGAATTATTATAACTTGGCTTTTGGTTAACATTATATGCTTTTTGTGTGTTTAGGTGTTAGTGGTCACAAATGTTCCTTTGAGTGCCTTAATTTCTATTTTATCTTTATAATTTTATAAGATGATTACTCTGTTAGACTATTGCATCCTCACTTAGAAGATTGTTTATTAAATAAATACAATACCATATTTTTTGATAAAAAAATTTCAAAAATTAATAAACTAAAATATATTATTTTAAATAAAAAATATTTAATAAATTCATTTCGTGGTTGGTGATTGTGTAATATAATAATAATGTGATCTTTAAATTTTATAAAATATATACTTTAGTTACTTAACTTCTTTTTGTGCGATTTA
This sequence comes from Hippophae rhamnoides, assembly GCA_033030585.1. NCBI lineage: Eukaryota > Viridiplantae > Streptophyta > Magnoliopsida > Rosales > Elaeagnaceae > Hippophae > Hippophae rhamnoides. The sequence continues at coordinate 13,095,975 of CM065434.1, read as the reverse complement.
ACCTCTTAACTCTTCAATTTAAAACTTTAGTTTAAATTTAAAAATTATATTGAAATTTTATTGTAACAATCATAATTAACATGTTTAAATAACTTTGTTTAATAACATTTCAATTTTAATACATTTAGTTCTTTTTAGATTAAAAATTTGGAATTAAATCTTACTTAAAAAAAGTAAAGAAAATAAAGTGTTGTATTTAGTAAAAATTCTAGATCACAATAATAAAATATATATTAAAAAAAAACTCATATTATCGTATTTTAACATATTTATAAAACATAGTATACATATAGCATTAAAATTATATTACGGATGTATTCATGTCTGCGTTTGTGTTGGTATTATATTGTCACATTAAACCAAAAATTGCAACCGGTGAACAAAACAAAACCAAAAAAAAAAAAGTCATTATATGTCTTTTGTGTGTTTTACATTTGTTTTTTTTTTCTTTCCAAAAATTATATGTTTGTTGTAGCGTGTGTACAATGTACACGAATCGCAATACCGTAAATCTTAATGGTCACATTTTTAATAAAAAGCTATAGTCCCTTTTTACCGATTTAGACAATTTCGTTGAAAAATAAATTTGAAATATATTTTTATAATTATTTTTATTATTATTACTATAAAAATTATAAAAAAATTGACCTAAAATAACACACTTAAAATTCTTAACAATAAAAATTAAATGCTTATCTTAAATTAAAAGGTAGGATATAATTTTTATTTTTATAAATTTTAATTACATTAGTTTTGTATTTGTTAAAATTTATATTATTTTTATTATTAATTATAAATTAATATCATTGTTAATTATTATTAATAAATTATTTTTATATCAATAATAATTTAAATTATGAATATCTTATCAACCATTAATTGTTATTTAAAAAAGTTCATAAAGTTTACTATTTACATTATTTTAGAAAATAATTAAAATAATAGTTTTTAAAATTTATAACTATAAAAATAAAATCGCTTATATCTAATTCATATATTTTTACAATTAAAAAAATATATTATTTTATATTAAATGTTATATAAGTGAATATTTTTTAAGTTGAATCATAATCGTTTAAAGATATTAAACATCATTTAATTAAAATTCATTTAATATTATTTTATTATTATAAATTTTATAGTTATTATTTTATAAAGTTTCTTAAAAAAGGATTATGTATCATAAAGATTGTAATAAATATTTTAAATCAATTAGTATCATTCTATATGCTCCTAATATGTGACAAACAAATACATCAAAATGATATACTTTTATAAAACAAACAATTTTATTTACATATTTGCTACTTAATACAAACATAAATTAATATCAAAAGTGGCGCATGATATTTGAACTCAATCTAAGGTTAAAGAGAAAAAAAAATCTTAATAATTAAATTATCCACTTCGTTAGAAAAAAAAAATACTTTGTCCACTTAATTTATGACTTTTTTTACTAAAACAATTAGATTTTTTAAAAATATTAAGTAAAATAATATCTTTAAATTATAATAATAAAATTACTAAAATTTAATATTAAATATATTTAAATAATTATAATTTAATTTAAACAATATCAAATTAAATAAAATATAAGTATCTAAAAAGTATCCAATTGTTAGTAGTTATATTTCATTTTAAATTAATATTACTTTAGTTTTTTCTCTTTTATTTTTTAATTTATATTAAATATTATAATTTAATTGAATAAGACAAGAAATAAAAATAAAAATAGGAAAGAAGTAACAGGTTACATTTGCTTCTATTTACATCAAGTATAACCTCAAGTCCTTAGGGTTTCCTTAACACTAAATTCATTTTCTGGTCAAGATATACACTATCTATATTTCCTAATCCTCCCTCCATATACAGGCTATATCTTCTCTTTTATTCTGTTTCCGGAGAAGGCAGAAAACAAAACTAAAAAGGTTTGAAAAACTTGAAAGTTTGAACATTTCCTCTTTCATTTTTGGGATGTCTGTATATTTCTCAAACCATAGCTTTGAGATTTTCTGTAAAAAAAATATTAGCTTTGTTTTTTCTTCATATGGGAAAACAAATGGTTTTACGTTCTTTACTAATTGATTGTTGGGGTTATTGTATTTTTCTTTTTCAGGGTTTCTTCCTTTATCTTTCATTTGTGGGCTATTCGCAAAAATGAAGCCGATATTTGTCGGAAACTTTGGGTATGATACTCGCCAGTCGGAACTGGAGCGTTTGTTTTCCAAATACGGGAGGATCGACCGTGTCGACATGAAATCTGGTATAAACCATCATCTTCGTGTTATTAACGTTATATATCTCTGAAATTCGTTTTTTTAATGCGCATTCAATGTTTCGAGTATTGAGATGGATGTTTTGAGTGGAGTGTTATATTTGACTAAATAGCTTTATATCATAGTTTCATATTGAACAGAATTGGGAAATGGTGTTACGTATTTCTTGATGGCTGAAGTTAAACACCATGTATTAAGTAGATGAAGGAGCAACCTTGCTGAACTTGTTGAGTTGTTTCAGTACAAAGTCTGATAATTCCTAACTTCATATAATTATTTATGCTCGACCCTTTTTTTTTTCCTTCGGACTAGGAATAAATATGGATTTGAGATCAATTGTGTCACTTGTGATGTGCCATTGTATGGGCCACCAATACACACCAGACACGTGGACAAAAAAACCCACCTTTTTAATCACTTTTACTCATGTGTTTGTTGTGTATTGGTGGTACATAGAATGACGCACCAAAAATGGCACATGAGTTTTGAATTCATGTTGGGTAGTTGTTTTGGTCGTGTATATATGAGGTTGTTACATGTATACTAATTGGGCTTTAGACTTGGGAGATGAATTTGGCTGTTTGTCTCAAGAAACAAAGTCATTAATCTGATTTTGTCAAGCATCTTCTTCATGGAGTCATTTCCCAAGATTTTATCACATGTCAAATTTTGTTTTTCTTAAAGTTGTATATTTCAAGCTTAAGCACTTGGTTTATGTGTTTTATAGATCATCGTAGATCTATTCTTCCTGCATTGTTGATTTATATACTATTAAATCAACTGTCGCCTATTTCTGACCAGTGGAGTCAATTTATGTCTTTCACTCTTTCTGCTGATGTTTTATTTTTTCACTTTTTATCCCCCCATTTTGTTCTTCATTTGTTTCTTTTTTTTATATTAGACTAGTTAACCAGTCTAATTTCATGTACCTAGGAAAATGTCTGTTTCACAGTGGCACTAGATCCACTTGCTGCTTCTCCTATTTACTGGCATAGGGAAATCTTAATGTTTTTACTTTTTAGTTGAAGACAATTGTGGAGAACAACAGTTCATTGGATATGTGGCTACTTTTGTAGTGTGTATATCTAATGTCTGATTCCTTGTTGGGAAAGAAATGGCAGCCACGAAATTGATGTATCTTTGGAGAAAGTTCCCATATTTGTGTTTCTTTTGACGCAGGAAGTTCTTCTAAGGGAAAATGAACTGAGCTTCTATGGGCTCGTCAACATCTGTGAAAAAATAATAATTTGGAAAGTAAACCTTCTCGGTCATATTGGAATCACTCAATTGTTATGACATTCCTACCACTACTGTTCATAAGAGATTAATGAATTCTTTCATGCCACGTCTTCTACATTGATTTCTTTCATGCCACGTCTTCTACATTGATTTCTTTCATGCCCTGCCTTCTACATTGAATTCTTTCATGCCACGTGTTTCCATTACTGTACTCGTGCTGTCTGAATGGAGAACTGTGCTTAGCAATGACATCTCAGACCTGAAACCTTTGGAAATATATATTTTGTTATGCAACCATCATGATTTAATTCATCATACAACGTCTCTACAGCCTTATGTGCGACAGCCCCACAAATATATGCAGGTGTTGTATTTTTTTTATTTGTGCTGGGGAATAATTAATCGGCTGATGTACTTCCAGTTGTGCAGATGAGATGTTATTTTCTTATTTTATTTCATTTTTAATGTATCTTCTCCTCCAGGTTTTGCTTTTGTGTATTTTGAAGATGAGCGGGATGCTGAAGATGCCATCCGTGCCCTGGACAATAGATCATTTGGTTATGATAGGCGCAAACTATCTGTTGAGTGGGCGAAGGTAAGTTCTGATTCTGTCTTTCTTTTTATTTCCTCCCTTCACTATCTTGCACATACTTGTTAAGTATGCATCAAGAACCTGTTTGCTATTAAGTTCTATATCATTGGCTTAATGTTATAAGCATCAATTTGTCAGGGAGAACGCGGTCGACCCCGTGATGGTTCCAGAGCTAGTCAGCGACCCACTAAGACCTTGTTTGTAATTAACTTTGACCCAATTCGCACCAGAACTCGTGATATTGAAAGACACTTTGAACCATATGGGAAGATGCTTTCAGTTAGAATTCGACGGAACTTTGCATTTGTGCAATTTGAGACACAGGAAGATGCTACCAAAGCTCTTGAGTGCACCCACATGAGGTAACTTGCTTTTCTTTTGACCTCATTTGATTCTTCCTTACTGCTTCCTTATTTTCCCATATGCATATGTAAAACTAATGGAGGATTTAATCTGCACAGCAAGATACTTGACAGGGTGGTATCTGTTGAGTATGCTCTGAAGGATGACAGTGATAAGGATCCGTATGTCAACAGTCCTAGAACAGCCAGTTATGGGAGGCGTGGGGACAGTCCATATGGGAGGTCACCAAGCCCTCCATATCGTCGTCGTCCTAGTCCTGACTATGGTCGTGCTCGCAGCCCTCTTTATGATCGTGCTCGCAGCCCTGCTTATGATAGATATGATGGCCCTGCTTATGACAAACATAGGAATCCTGGTTATGGCCGGGACATCAGTCCTGAATATGGAAGACACCGCAGGTTGGTATTTGTTGAATACCTTCTGTCGTTTAGTAACATTTATGACAAATAGTGTGCTTTTTCATGAATCCGTTGTATACTGTTTATATTTTGGCTCTGGTGTGCTTTTCTATTCATTGTTTTTTTTTTTAATGCAGCCGCACGCCTGTTAGAAGATCAAGAACATGAAATATGCATTTCCTCGGAGGAAGAGTGCTAAATATTTAAACTTAATGGCGGTTTCGATTGAGCTTAGTTATATATTGTAGATGATGGAGTGTTAGTATTGGCGATAGATTTCTTTGTAGGTGAGACATGTATCTTTGGAGTACCCTTGATCTTGCAATGAGTACTATTGGATGCTTGAATATTAGTCACTTTGTTTGAATTGGTTTTGGAGTGTATCACATTATGTTAAGCTTAATGCGAAAAATATAAGTACCTAGTTATTTTTTCCTCTGATGGAATTTTCTTCTGCGTTCTGGGATTTGACTAGTCCTATTATCCTATAAATCCTTGTGCTGTGTGTATAAAAATCTAGTAGTAACTGGATATGCGTCTTTATTTTGATGTTGAATTGAAGGACAAAATTTTGTGTTTATAACCGGACATGGCAAATATCTGAATTGTTTGGCACCACTCTTTGGTTGTAACAAAAATGTGGGATTTGGGAAGTAAACTCAGGTCCTCGAGGCTTAAAATTGGAAGTTGGTGTTCGTCAGCATGTTAGGATGGTTAAGGACGTGTTCCTCTTCACAAGTGAGTTGTTTAGAGTTAGGTAGGCTACTCCAATTAAGGTGCTTATCATTTGTTAAAAAAGGGGAGCTCAACATGTGACAATAGAGTAGCCCTTTTTTGAATTTAAGGTGGTTCCTATATTGAGCAGTACTACGACAAGGCTTGACTGAAGAATCCACCCTATCATTAGGAGGTTTTGTACCATTTATGTGAAATTCTTAACAATTTTATTTCATTATTGACAATAACATGTTAAGAAACAGGTTATGACTTTGCATTGTAGTGAAGAACATGAAAAAATCAAGTTGAAGTGGATTTGCTTAGCTCTTGATCAAGTGCCTTCTCGAGCCATGCTTCGGCATCTTCCATAATCTCAGGGCTAAGTCTTACCATCAATATGCAGAATTCGGTCTCACTGAGTGCTCCATCTCCATCAATATCTCCTCCTCCAACCATGGCATCAGCATCCTCTTTACTCATTCCTTCCATGCCCAGATGTGCTGCATTCTTTCTTAGACTTCCAGATGTTATCAATCCTCTTTCTGGGTCTGCCAGTAATTGAAACCCTTTGCATAACTCAGACACGAAGTTCTCCACATCCAGCTTCTCTGCCATAACTGACAACAAGTCTGTGTATTCAGCTGTTGTCATCGTGCTTGTCTTTCCGGTTTGATCATATTCCATCCCCTTTTTTTGATAGTGAGACACTCAAAAGGTTGAGTATTAGCAAGACTTTTAACAAAGTTGTAGAATATATAAAGGCCCGAGGAGACCTTTGTGAATGTAGGAAGTCTCTCTCTCTCACTCTCCCTTTTTTTTTAATTGGCTTTTATGAGAAATGTGAATTATGTTTTGGTGCTTTCAATCTTAAAGTTCATTTGCATCTCTGATTCTCTATGCTGTGAAAAACAATCCTACCCTCTCATCATATTGGATAAAATATATGCCTAAATGGACGGGTAGATTTTATACATGTTAAGGGTACATGATTTGTTCAACATACCAAAGTCAGTGTTGGTGTCACTACCTGATGATATTTCATGTTAATATTGATGTTTATTTTCTGGGATTCTTCAATTTTTTTTTATTTTTCATATTTAAAAATAGTTAATATAGATGGTTTCTAGGAAATTTCTTGTAGAGGACATATAGATGATATTGTGGACAAACGTAATCATCATAGAAAGAAGAGCTTAATTTTTCCGGAGTATGGTTTCCAGGAAGTTTCCGTTTCTCATCAATAATTTTGATATTTATGAGAATCATCAACTTTGGTTTCTTTTTCTTCCTTATTAAATGATAGAATAAATATCTTTTAGTATAATGTCATATATTTTTTATTGACATCGCATGAGTTCGAAATCTCCTTAGTATGTATGAGTAGGCGAATGTGTAATTTAAAAAAAAACTATTATTAAGGAGAAGCAAATTAACAACTTGGGAAAAAAAAATCCTTGATCTATAGATTATTGTAATAATTTTATATTAATAAAAAATCATATATAATATCTTCTAAATGTAATTTTTGTAAAACATGACAATAATAACCTTATATTTCATTTATCAAACTTAATTAATATTTGATTATGCATTTGTAGAATTTAATGGATCTAAATTTGACGCCCATCAATTTGACAATAGTATGTATGAGTAGGCAAATGTGTAATTTAAAAAAAAATTATTATTAAGGAGAATATTGTAATAATTTTATATTAATCAAAAATCAATATAATCTTTTCAAAATGTAACTTTTATAAAATATAACAATAATAACATTATGTTTTATTTAGTAAACTTAATTAAACTTTGATTATATGTCGGTAGAATTTGATTGATATAAATTTTATTAGAATTTGATCGATCATGAGTTTGATCGATCATGATCAAATGTAATACATGTATAATTAAATTAAATATTATTTAATTAATTAAATTTTAATCATTTAAATATTTATTTAAATTTTAATCGATTGAAATTGAATTTGATACTTGTAAAACTTATAGTATGTTTTTCTCTTCTTTTTTTGCTACAACTCGTACTAATTTAAATATACAAGTTTTCAAGTCAACTTTTGCATCAATGCTACGACAAGTTTCCTATGACAGTAATGTCCAAAACATATTCGTCATCTTTGAGTTAAGTACCAAAGGCAAATACAGGGTCCTCGACTTTCGAGGTTCGTGATTTCATGGATCTTTGAGAGTGATGAAAATGTTATTTTTAATTTTTAACGATTTATAAAATAATAACCTAAACAAAACAGTAAAGTATGCAATCAAGTATAAAAATAAAGTACGAAAATGAAAGAATAATACACAATATTTTTAGGTAGAGACAACTTAGGTCACAATCATGATATAAGAGGAAAACTATCGATTTTTCGGACCATCTAACTTTCTACTATAAAAAATAAATGTTCAAGTACAAACTCGATCTTATGCTACCCTTCCTAAGATATTGTCCCAATATATCTTACTTATGAGCCCCTGCTCTGTTTTCAAAGTTTCTAATATTAACGTGAATGGTTTTCAAATCAAGGTTCCAATAAGCTTCCCACCAATTAGATACGTTCATGAATCAATTGCAAAAATATTAGCACAAAAATACAAGTACACGTTTGTGTTTTAGAATGAATTTAATAATGAATAATCCTAACTAGATAATTCAAAACATATGTCATTTAAATCAAATCAACTAGCAAATTCTAGAACAAAACAATTAAACACAAGTTTAATAAAAATAACTCCTTTAAAATAAATAATCAAACCAAATAATTCTGATATAACAAACAAAATTATTTGACCTAACAATTCAAAAAAATAAAGAAGAGGTTATAAGAACATGTGATCAAAATATCATAAATTTATTAGGCTTATTAGTCAATCAAATACAATCACCAATGTTTGATAGATTAATCAAATAAAGAAGCCTAAAAAATTATGATCTTATATTTGCAAAACAAGAAAGATAAATTAAGAAGAAGAGAATAATATTTTTGTGTAGTTGATTGAAACAACAAGAAATGAGTTTTATTTATAGGAAAAAATAAAACCTTAATATTATGTAATTGATAAATATATTTTCTATTATAAATATGATTAGTAATACTCATTAATCAAGAAGATCCTATTTAAAGAAGATTTTTTTTAAAATAGACTTATTAATATATAAGACTTATATTTAAAAAAGAGTTTTTTTAAAGTAGACTCATTAATCAATAAGACTTCTATTTAAAAAAGATTCTTTTAAAGTATATTTTAGGCTATAATATTTTAGCATATATCTTATTATATATTTTAACCTATATCTTATCCTATATTTCAGCCTAATATTTTGGATATATATTCAAAACAATGAAAACACATTGAAGAATAAACTAAGTGGTATTAAATTGATTCAAGTTTAAATAAATATTTTAGTAGCAAAAATAATTATAGATTTATGAACATGTGTTATTAAATGTATGAGTGCAATATGTGTTATAGTTATAAAGGATATACCCAAAGTACGACTAACTAAAATTATGATGTCTCTTTGACTTTGCTTGAAAGATTTGATAATGATCTTAAAAACAAGTTTATATGAAAATATTTTGTCCACAAAAATAGGCAACACATATAATCTTTACAAACTCTCCCTTTGAAATTTTTGTGTGGCAAAGCCCCTGTCTCTCACTACATGACATTTATAAGAATAAGATAAAAATAAAATGATGTCCGAGACTCTATAGTGTAACTATCCTATGATCTAGTGAGTCCATCTTCGCTGAAACTTGACAAGCTTGTAAGTAACTAAAATAACATAGACAAAGCATATAACAACTTGGCTTGAAAGCCTCATTGTACATTAGTTTAGAATTATCATGTAGTTCATGCATTCATACCAATCAAGCTTAACATAAGACAAAATGATGGAAATCATTCTTATCCTAAATATGTTCTCTCCCTATGTGCATAATAAAATAAATTATGAAAGTAAAATACACTCTTCCAATTTTTGACATATGAGAAGGACAAAGCATTGGACAAAGCAATGGAGCTAAACTCCTCGTAAAGATAAAGGAGCAATGTAAAAGTAAATTAATGCATAAGTGCAATGTGATTTAAACTCCCTCTAAGTTCTATGACTTCATAACTTAAAAACCAATTAAAAAGTTAATAAATAAGTAGAAGATGTAAATGAGTAAAAGTTTGATTTTTTTTATTTCCATAAATAGCCACATAATGTATTAAAATAATTTAATCACAAATGAGCACACAACCAACTGAGAACTCATCATTTTTAACTCAAATTTTGATTATCTATTGTATAAATAAACAAGTATAGTAGAAGATGCACACACGTATACTTTGTACATATAATGACATATTGACATTTACTTAAAAGTAATATATGTGTTTAAACTCCACAAATATGCCAATTAAGTTATTTATGATCAATCAAGAAAGACTTAAAATAAAAAATATCACCCATCATATAAAATTATAATTGAGTCTTTATTCTCACAAAATAAAATATATCTACCAAAAGAGGACTCAAAATTTTATTTTTGTATCTTTATTTTGTAAATGAAGCATATGATTATATTTTTTCTTTGACCTTTATTGGCCATTTCTTTTTGTGCATTCTAAGTACAAGTGATGGAGATTGAGGTGCTAACGAAGTTGATGTTTACCAATATTATAAAAATTCTCAAGATCATACAAATATTCTCAAGATACTACACAAGGGATAGATTTGGAACATTAAATTGGATGCAAAGATTGATTTAGGAAGTAATATTTTTGTTTTAGCTAATTATGGGCTTTTTATGTTTAATGATTTTTATTTTAGTGAATTTTGGGCTTTTTATGTTAAGTCTTTTAGTTTTTTAGTCTTTTATTTTTAAGGTTGGATTAAGCCTAATCCATAACTAGATAGGTCCATTCCATCTAGAGTTTTTTCTTTTAGGTTTTCTTGCTTATTAATAATAAGAGCTATGTAATGGAGGTAAGAACGAATATTCATTAATGAAAAAAAATTTAGAAAGCTTCTTGCTTTGCCTTCTAGTGTTCTTGATTGAATGCTTGAATTTGACTTATCAAAGGGAGTGATCATTCTTTGTGACGTCTCAAGATTTTGGTTTTAAGAAATTTATTTCCTTAGGGTTCTAATATGATTATATTCAACACGTTCTTAGCAAATCAATGGTTTCAATTCCCTTGAGTTCGTGGGTTCTTAGGTTGTTCGCCTAAAGGGTCTGCATCTACCAAAAGAGGACTTAAATTTTTTTTATCTTTATTTTGTAAATGAAGCACATGATTATATTTTTTCTTTAACCTCTATTGGCCATTTCTTTTTGTGTATTCTAAGTACAAGTTTTATAAGAATCACTTTTTGCACAATCTTTCTTTCTTTGTTTTTTTTTCATGGAACATAAACCTAGCATTATGAATTTCATAATAGTTGTGAGGTAGTCCTTTTTGTTTACTACGATAGCTTCACAAATCACAATAGGTATCCCTCTCAATACTAGGTGCCTCCATGCGGTAAAATTTTAGAAAACAAGAAATATAACTTAACATAATTTTTTAGTCAAGATCAATTGAAGTCCTTGAGTCTTTCAAAAGAATTCATAAACTTTAAGCATAGCAATATGTGTGTTCGTGAGTGTGTGAATAAATTAATGTCAACATCGATCATCACATATACAAGAATAAGTATGTGCATAAGTCAAAATTGTAGAATAATTTATACAATAACTATCAAAATGAGTTAAGTCACTAAAAATAATGTTGTATGTCTATAAATGTTGAATAAGTCCAATACATTGTGGCTAGATAAGGATTCTACTTCTCTCTCTCTCTCTTTTGTAAGTTTAACTAATAAATAAAATAAAGATTGCTCACATAGGCTCATTTAATTACTCTAACAGAAATACATATATGAAAGAATAAAAGACAGTCAGGTGACCAGAAAAAAAACAATGTTTTCTAACCCAAATTTTCTTGCATTTTGGTTTCTATAAATCATTGGGTTAGGACTTAACTACATTAGGTTTCATAGGTGTGTTATTGGACTTAGTTGTACTTTTTTCATTCATCCCAAATGAAGATGCAGTATGCATAGTAGGATGATGAAAATGAGTCCTAGCATTAAAAGTATTGAATTTTACTTGCATTTTTTAACCTAAGATTTCATGCTTCTTAGTAGAATTTTTGAGCATGTTATTATAATTTATATTCATCCTTGAATATGATGTAGCATGCATATATAGATGATGCGTATGAGTCCTACTATGTGAAATATGCAAAGAATGATTAATATCATGAGTATTCATCAAAAATCTACATTTTGGTCTTATATGATTTTTTTTACCATAATGAGGACATAAAAGCACAAACTTAATAAATTTTTCTACCATAGGTGCAATAGTTCTTTGTGCATAAGTAGTAATAATATGAGTAGAATTTAAGGGCCTTACAAATGTGGTCTTTGATGTTGAAGGTTTTGACTGTTCATCTATGTATCCAAGACCTCTCTTATCTCCATGTGACTTTCCATAGTCTAGGACTTTGGTCAATTTTTCAACACCTATGCTCAAATTCCTCACAGTCTCTTTATCAATACTAAGTTCTTGCCTAAGCTTTTTATTTTCCTCATTGGTTTCTACAAGTCTTAGATTTAAGGCATTAATATGTTCAGACAATTCTTTTTATCTTTCTTTATGCTAGAAGAATTTATTTTGTGGACATTGATGATATCATTAAGTTTAGTTACTTCAATAAGTAGTTTACCTCTCTCTTTCTTGGCACCTAAACAATCCATGAATATTTCATCGTAATTTTATACATTGAACTTAGATAGTAAGAGAGAAGAGTTTACTTTCTCATTTTCTTCATTCGAGTTAGAATCGGAGTCATTATGGTGTGCTTTGATAGTTGCGGTGAAAGCACAATAGTTAGTGTCTTCATCCTCTGAGTTACTAGCATTATCATGTTCACTTTCTATGTCACTGAGTGTAGTATTAAAGGCTTTTTCAACTTTCAATTTATTGTTCACACATTCTGTAGAAATATGACCAAAGCCCCCGTAAGTAAAGCATTGAAGACTAGTGGGCTTAATTTTCTTACCATCAGAGCTATGAGGCTTGATTTTCTTTGACTTTCGATCCTTAAAATAACTGGATTGTCCCTTATTAGATTGATTATTATGTTGACCCTTCTTTTTCAAGAACTTCTTAAATTTTCGTGCTAATAAGACTAGTGACTCACCATTCATATCCTCGTCACTATGAGAGATGTTCTTTTTGGAGCTTTTGAATGCCATATCCTTGACTTTCTTGGGTGGATCAAGAGTAAGCTCATAGATTTTGATTGAATCGAAAAGTTCATCAATGTTTAGTGTATCCATATTCTTACTTTCCTCTATCGCTGTAACTTTCATCTTGTAGTATGTTGTTAAGGAGCTTAGGAGTTTTCATACTTGTATAGGTTGTAGAATTTTCTCACCAAGGTTGGAACAAGCATTAATGATATCACAAAAAGAGCATAAAATTTACCAAAAGTTTCAATGTTACTCAATTTAATGGAATCAAAATAGGATGTTAGCAATCACAATTTTGTTTGCTTCATTTGAGAAGTTCCCTTATAAGCAAGAGCAAGTGCATTTCATGCATCTTTAGCAGTCTCACAGTCGGAGATGTGATGGAGCTCATCCATCGACACTGCAGTAAAGATTGATTTTAGACCTTTTTGGTTTGCCTAACTAAGGGTACGTTCTCTAATGGTCCAATCTCTTCTTAGATTTTTGATTTTTACACCATCTTTTGTTACCGAAGGTGGTTCCCAACCATCAAGAATAGCATCCTAGACATTTTCATCTTGTTTGAGAAAGGATTTCATGTGAGCCTTCTAGTAAGGGTAATTATACCCATCAAAGAGTAATGGTCTAACAAATGACCCACCTTCTTTCATTTGGTCCATAAGTAAGTGTGTGTGTCCCTTAGGATCAAACTTACTAAGTGTGTCTAGTGTTAGCTCGAATACCAATTAAAAGTTTATAAAATACGGACCTAATTAAACTAGAGGGGTGAATAGGTTATTTTCAACTTTTATCAATTTATAAAATAATAACCTAAACAAAGCGGCTAGGTATGCAATCGTGTGTAAAAATAAATTACGAAAATAAAGAATAACACACGATATTTTTAGGTGGAAATAACCTAGGCCACAACCATGACCTAAGAGAAAAACCATCAGTCCATCGGACCACCTAACTTTCCACTATGAAAAACAAATGTTTAAATACAAACTCGGTCTTATGCTACCCTTCATAAGATACTGCCCCAATGTACCTTACTTATGAGCCCTACTCTATTTTCACAGTTTCTAATATTAGCTTGAGCGGTTTACAGACCAACATTCTAATAAGCTTTCCACCAATTAGATATGTTCACAAATCAACTGTAAAAAGGTTCGCATAAAAATACAAGTGCTCGTGTGTGTTCTAGAACAAATTTAATAATGAATAATTCTAACTAGATGATTCAAAACATATGTCATTTAAATAAAATCAATTAGAATTTAAAAAGATTAAACACAAGTTCAATAAAAATAACTCCTTTAAAATGAATAATAAAACCAAATAATTCAAATAATTCTGATATGACACACACAATTATTTGACCTAACAATTCAAGAACAAAAATAAAGAAGAATAAGAACATATTATCAAAATATCATAAATTAATTAGGCTTATTAGTCAATCAAATACAACCACAAATGTTTGATAGATTAACAAAATAAATAAGCCTAAAGAATTATGATATATTTGCAAAACAAGAGGGAGAAATTAAGAAGAATAGAATAATGCTCTTGTGTGGTTGATTGAAACAATGATCAATGAGTTTTATTTATAAGAAAAATTAAAATCATTAATCCTATGTAACTGATAAATATCTTTTCTATTATAAATAGGATTAATAATACTCATTAGTTAAGAATACTCCTATTTAAAAAAGATTTCTTTTAAAATGGACTCATTAATATAGAAGACTCATATTTAAAGAAGAGTTCTTTTAAAGTAGACTCATTAATCAAGAAGACTCCTATTTAAAGAATAGTAGTTTTATAGTATATTTTAGGCTAAGATTTAGCCTATAATTTAAGCTATATCTTATCTAATATTTTAGCATATATCTTATTATATATTTTAACCTATATCTTATCCTATATTTTAGCCTAAAATTTAGGATATATATTCAAAAAAATGAAACACATTAAAGAATAGGCTAAGTGGTAGTAAATTGATTCAAGTTTAAATAAATATTTTAATAGGAAAAATAATTATAGATTTATGAATATGTGCTATTAAATGCATGAGTGTAATTCTATGTGTGATAGTTATATAAGATATACCTGAAGTATAACTATATAAAATTCTGAAGTCTCTTTGACCTTGCTTGATAAACTTAATAGCGTGCTTAAAAACAAGCTTACATGTAAACACTTTGTCCATGAAGATAACCAACACTTATAATCCTTATACATGTATCATATTAGATAGTTTTTATAAACAATTTTTGTAAAAATGTATAATATTGATGAGCGCTTGAAAAACATTAATATTTCATAGTTTTGTTGTATTTAAATGTGAATAAATTAATTTAATTATGCATATTTTATCATTATTTATGAAAATTCATATGTTCGAAATCATGAGTATTTTCTGTTACATTTCAGGTGTTTTCAGCTTCAAAAATATAAAATGATCAACACATGAAGAAAAGTACCTAAAATGCTCAATTTGCACCTTAGAAGCTTAAATAAATAAAACATGTAAGCCTTACATGAATAATCAATGTGTAAGATAAGAATGAAAGTAGAGCATATTGTGCCGCAGTATGACCTACGGTATGGAAATAGTGTGCCACAACATCACCTATTTGGGTTAGGATTTGGCTAGCCTCTACGTATATGTTTTGTTATTCTTGTTTAAGTGAGCAACCAATTTTTAGTCAAAGTTGGAAATAATTTAGGTTTTATAGAGCCATCAGAGATCTGTTTTTTTGTTTTTATGTTCTTAGTTTAGTTTGTTATACACAATTTAAACTATATAATAGCAAATAAAAGGCAACATTAGAAAGGTTTTTCAAATCAAGTGATACAACAAGATTGCTAAAAATTAGGAAATACTATGAAGATCAAGATCATAAATATGGAGCATGGCACATCCGTCTATCTACTTTTTGCATTAAAATATGATTTGTATTATTATTTCTTTTTAGTAAAACTTTTTTGCATTCTTTGAATTTGTTGAAAACAATTTACTGACAATTTATTAATTTTGAGCATGTTTAGCTAACTGTAATAATAAAAATTTAGTTTTGTTGTTATATTTGTGTAAATTATTTAGTTGAATATTCAAACTATAGATTATTTTTTATTTTAAGATTTTTATTATTAAATAATATATTAACGACATATTTTTTGTAATATATTTAAAATATAAAAATTAGGTTTCAAATATATTATCTGGATCTAATTTAGATAGGTTGAATATTAGCTTAAATTGGTAATCCGATCAAATGTATCGAGTTAGCTAGTTTATTAATTCTTTAAACATTAGGCATAATTCAATTAAATTAATTGGTGATTCGATCGAAGGCATTAAGTAATTTGATTAATAAGGAATAATGGTCCCACCGAAGACATTATTTTTACTAAAAAGTAAAAATCAATAATTTATATTTCATTAACTTAAATAATTCTACCAAACATAATCAAATAGTTAATTTTTTTTAATTTTATCTTGATTGTAAGTGTATATCTATCTCAAATTTGTTTGAGCCCAATCTATCTTTTATCATTTTATTATTTTTCTCATTAGTTTAATCTTTTAAATAGTGTGATAAAATATTTATGTTTAATTTCCGGGTTTATTTTTAAGAATTGTTTTGAATTATTTAAAACTACGTAATGTTTCTTCGTTTTTTATAAATTATTCGTACACTTATATATTTTTTTATAAATTTACAAAATTAAACTGTCAAATTTTTGTTCATCAAATATTCATCTCTCTCTTTGTATGATAAATCATCAATGGAGATTAAAAAAACAATTTAAATTATTGGCATTTAAATTACTTATATAATTGAAATATCAAAATTATTTTGGTTGGATTGGGTTATAAGATTTTGGTTTTCATTAGTGACTTGAATATTAAACTCGATCTTTTAACTTCTTTTTTTAAGATAATAACCAAAAATCATTTTTATTTATTTTTTAATTTTTAACATAATAATACAAAAAAAATATTATTATTTTATTCATAATATTAATAAAAATAATATTTGTATAAAAAATAAAATATCAAATAATACTTTCTTTTTAAAAAAGATTAAATAAACAATTTAGTTTAATATACAAAATATTTGAAACATTATTCTCAATACTATATAAAAATTTAAATCATATATTATAAATTTATAAACAAATTTTCTTTTTCACATATTTTAAAATAACATTGTTATAGTCTTTAATTGTTATATAATTTATTTAATATTATTATTTTTTATTAATTAAGTAATAAATTATTAATAATTAAAATTTTAAAAATTATCTAAATAAAATTTATCTTAAATAGTATAAATAATTATTTAATTATGATTAATTTCAAATCTTAGAGTTGTAGATTTAGTTTATTTGTACTCCATTTTTGAGACGTGTACTTGAATTTTTAGGTATGTTACATTTTTTTTGTATTTTTAAATTTTAATGTGCATTTATTTTTATTTTTTGCTTTATTTTCAAGTAATTTATGATATGGGAGATGTTATTAATTATTCTTTGAATAAATTATTTATTAATTAGTTTATTATTTTTTCTTTATTTCTTATTTGTTTTTTTAAATAAAATTTATATTAATTTTAAATTCATTCACTTAAAATATTAGGTAATCACGTAACTAAAAAGTAATAATTATTTATATGCTACAATATCAAATGCAAGTTTATTGAAGTCACAATTAGCACTAATTATAATATTGCATGTGAATCTCCAAATGTTGGATGTTCATGACTGCATTTATTATTTTGGTCTATATTAGTGTTCAAACCAACTTTGTTAATAGGTTAGGGCTTATTAGTACGTGGTTGAATGCTAGTAAATGTACACGTGTATTTATTTTTATATTTATATTATTTAAATTTTGTTATATATTAATATTATTTAAAAATTTAATTTTTTAAAAATAAATATGATATATGGTAAAATATAAAGGTTATCCGTATAAATGTGTACAAAATTCAGTGATATTGATACTTTTTTTTTTTGAACGAGCACTACAAGTAGAAGTTGTTTTCATGTTTTTTTAGCTTAGTTCAACTATTTGACTTGACTTTGTATTTATGTTCTACTTTTACAACCATTTAGAGAACTTTCTCTAGTATAGGCATAAACAATGGCTTTAATATTTAATTAGTTTTAGTTAGCTAATTAATACAAAAATAATTATAAAATATTTATTTTTATAGTCGACTTACAACCACCACCGAAAATGCAATTGCTATACATAACTGTTGAAATTCAAGAAAAGCATTCACAAATTACTCTAACAAAAACTAAGGAACTGACACTGAATGACAAACATGAAGCTTCCACAAAATGGAAAGATAGCAACAATGGAAAAGATAAACGAAAGTCTTTTAAATCTCATTATGATAGCAACAATGGAAAAGATAAACGAAAGTCTTTTAAATCTCATTATGAAGTATGAAAACATTTTGATATAGTGGGTAGAGTTTTAGAACCAAGGTTTTAAGTTTCTTTCTCGTAACATTGTTGCGTGAGATTATTTAAGTTTTTTCTTGAAAAGAAAATATAAATTAAAGAAATCTTTTCCTCATTTCTTTAAAAGAGTTTATTTGACCAATAGCATATAGACTTCTACATAAAAAATTAAACTATATGTATTTCAATACTCAATTTATCGATGATTGTTGAAAACTTTAAAAAAAGAAAGAAAAAAAAGATTTTAAATTTTGTTGTAGTTCCTATCCGTAAGATGATATCCTCGAATAGTTATGTTTTCTATTTCAATGTAATAAAAAACTACAAAACATATATATATTTGAGTTCATCTTGATCTTATTAGGTTGATGCCTTTTGAAGGTCGGAAAATGATTGTACGCATAAAGAAACTTGTAGAAGATAAATTTACAATTCTTGGAGGCTATAAACACAATGTTGAGGTATGTTATCTACAACATCTCTATGATGTGATATACATTGAGCTACTCAAGGTGACATCTATGTTATGTTTGTGTTTCATGTAGATTTTGTTCTTGTTACATCTTTCGTGTGTTAATTTCACATATCTTTGAAAGGAAGAAAGCCCAACTAAGTTTGTACATCTCTTACTAATTTGAGGGCATATTTGTTACACATACCAGGTTTTATATGGTGATACAAATTGAATTATGGTGCAATTTTGTGTGCCTAGTAGTGTAGGAGCATCAATGGAATTGGGGAGGAAAGCAATTTACTAATTGAGTTACTTTATTTTAGAAGAAAATTATGTAATTGGCTGGTGAGGAATTATCAATTTACTAATTACTTCATAATTTGGTAGAAGTTCCTAATAGTTATTTGTTATTTTATTTACCATTTGTATATTTAGTTTTCATTTTTTATCATTAATTCTATCATACATAAAACCTAAAGTTTTTCTTTATATCTATTATTTTAATTATGTATAAATATTATGTGCAGTTACTGTTGAGACTGTAGGGCTTATCTAGAGAGAGATTAGAGAAATTAATACAAAAAGGTTGAATGTGTGGATCCTTATAAGTGATCCATATATTTATAGCACATAAATGGTACAGGTATTAGATAAACAATGTGTAAATGTAAATACATATCAGGAGGGCATGATTTAACTTAAGGTATAATGTGTCAGGGATCCAGGTCGGGTTCAACCGAGCTTTCCACGAGGTTGTGTTGTGACTGAGCTTGAGATGACCTTGGGTTCTGTCTTTCTTGGGCTCGGGATGACATTGAGCTCGGTCTTTCTAGGCTCGAGCTGACATCGAGCTCGGTCTTGATAGGGGTTGAGGCTATATGGGCTTGGTTTGTCCCATGGGTGAGATGTCTAGGGTTCTTCATCTTCCATCTTGGGTTGGACTTGGGCTTAGTCTGTATAAAGCTCGGTATTTGGGCCGGTTCAGATGTCCAAACATCAAGTCCCCCCACTCTTTTAGCTCGGGCTTTAGATTGAAGTGGAAGAGTACATACCGGTCACCGGATATTAACCGTTCGACTTCCACTATAAATGTGTGTCAGTTGATTGAAGAGAGAAATCCAATGTACCTATATAAAGGGGTGCCTAGGCTGGGACTTTATCATTTATTCACCTACAAAAATCGAGAAATAGTGAAAAAATGCTCTTTCGTTTCTCCTCGAGTTGTGAGAGATTTTTAGTTCGGTGGAAAGATTTCAACTCGTGTTACCATATTCTCTATTCGGCTTTTTTAGAATTCAAGCATAGATTTCCAAATGATTTGCTACTTTCTTTTTAGGTCGGTTTTAAAAGGAACATTTTCTTTAATTTTCAGACCGTCTCTAGGTAATCTCTTTTTTAGTATCTTACCACCTGCTACTGTTTTGTCTTTATATTTTTGTAGCTCTTATCAAAATACAAAGGGAAGAGACATCAGCTTTTAGCTCGTGCTTATGGGAGAGTCCCCAGTATGCCAGTACAAGTGAAGACTCAAGGTCCTCTAGCCTGGGTTCTTCTAATGCAACGAGTTCATCCTTATCACAGCCATCTACCTCTGTCCACCATCCCCAGACCGTTCCAACCGTGAGATTGAGCGTGCCTCAAACTCAGATTTCAGTATCTAGGACATAGAGGAAGAAAAATGGGAAAATAGGGTCTGGCGAACTGATAAGTCATGTTAGGGGCTGGGCAGCCGCTCCAAAAACTTATGGGTTGTTGCCTTAGGATGAGGAGAGGATAAGGAGGACCTATGATATCCCCTTAACCGTTCAGATAATGATTCCTCCCGAGGGTTCTTGTAATGGTAATGCACCTCCAATTGGATGGACTGTTTTTCATGAGAAGGCTTTGTGGTTGGGAGTAAGGTTTTCTTTGTATCCTCTTATCAGGAGATTTTTAGTTAGGAATCAGCTTACACTGGGGCATTTTTTCCTAATGGTTGGAGATATCTTCTTTGCCTAACGCTGATATGCCAAGAACTTGGGATGAATCTAGAGATGACATTTGTTGGAGGACTCTGCCTGACCATTGGCCTGGGGGTAGTAGGGGGTTGAGTGACCTATCTTGATATTGTATTTGAGAGTGAATTCTTTGATCTTTCGACCAGTGAATTGGAATTCGTTATCCATAACGAGCTCTTTGGGGAGGCTGAATCAACAAACTATGGACCTCCATAAAAACTTGATTTCCTCCTCCTCTCGTATTCTTGCTAGGGCTTTTGTTTCTATCCATTTTGAAAAATAGTCAGTGGCAACAAGTAGAAACTTTTTCTAGCCCGTGCCTGTGGGCAGAGGTCCTATTATGTCCAATCCCCACTTGTAGAAAATCCAGGAACTTACTACTCCCCTCATGTCATTAGGCGGCGTGTGGGTTAGAGGGCCAAATCTTTTGCATTTGTTGCACCTCTGAGTGTATTTAACGCAATCAGCAAGCATAGTGGGCGAGTAATAACCCTGTCTCATAATTCGCTGGGATAATCTTCTACCCCCAGAATGCGAGCCACAATCTCCCTCGTGTGCTTCATATATTATTTTTTCGACTCAATTTTCCTACCTCGATCATGTACTGGCCTACTTTAGCTCTGATTTGCTTTGTGACCATGCGATTTTCAGGTAGGTCCCATTTATCCAATAAATTATAGATCGGTGTGAACCATGTTGTAGATGGATTGTCCATGCATCCAATCATTTTTTCAGTTTCTTCGAGAGATGCTTCTGCCAGCACCGTTACTGAGACCACCCAGTCGTATTTGGTTTCTCTTATTGACGCTAAGGTGGCCAAGGCATTAGCGTGATTGTTCTCGTTTCGAGCTATTTGCTTGATCTTGAACTCTGAGAATTTTGCGCATTCTTCTTTTAGTCTTTCCAAGTACTTCTTCATCTTTCCATCTCGTGCCTCAAATGTTCCTAGGAATTGATTGACCATGAGCTGGGATTTGCTATGTAGGGTGATTCTATTTACTCCTAGTTTTTTTTGTGATCATGACTCCGAATATGGCTACTTTATGTTCTGTGATGTTGTTGGTTGCTTGGAAGTCAAGCCAGATAGCATATTCAAAGCAGTTTTCCTTTTCATCCCTTGTAACCGCCCCTAGTCCTGAGCCATTAAAGTTGTAAGCACCATCCACAGATACCTGCCAGGTCGGTGCATTATTTGGGTCAACTGTCCATACCTCATTATTTTATGTTTTGGTAACGACTTCGGGGCATTCAGTGAACTCGGCCATAAATTCGGCCACAGTTTTCCCTTTAATGGTAGTCTTAGCCATGTATTTGATGTCATATTCCCCCAATTCCACTACTATTTGGGCCAGCCTTCCTATAACCTTTGGTTTTGTTAGTACATTTTTTAGGGGATGTGAGGTGAGTACTATGATGGTGTGTGAGCCAAAGTAGTACCTGAGCTTTCTTGCAGTAGTTTTGAGGGCAAAGGCAGATTTATCTATGGTGGGATATTTTCTTTGGGCCTCAGTTAAAATTTGGCTGACATAATAGATGGGGTGCTAGATTTTGTGCCTTTCTGTTAGAAGCATGGCACTGCATGTTTGGGGTGTAACAGCCAGATATAGATAAAGAACCTCTCCTGATAGTGGGCTGATTAGGACTGGGGTATTGCTGACGTATTTCTTGATATCCTAAAAGGCCGTGCTACAATCCTCATTCCAGAAAACAGTCTTGTTCTTTCTTAGCATTTTGAAGAAAGACATACATTTGTCTGTGTATTTAGCTATGAATCTGCCCAATGCCCCAATTCTTCCATTTAACTGTTGTATACCCCCGAGACTACTGGGTGGCTACATGTTTACCAGTGCCTGTATTTTATTCAGATTGACCTCAATTTCTCTTGCTGATAGGATGTACCCTAGGAATTTTCCTATAGCAACACCAAAAATGCATTTTTTTGGGTTAAGTTTCATGTCATACCTTCGTATCACTTCGAATATCTCCTACAGGTCTTTGATATGGTTCAATGGTTGAATTTTCTTGACTACCATGTCTTCGATGTATGCTTCCATGTTCCTGCCCAACTGTTTGTGGAACATTTTTTGACGAGATGCTGGTATATTGCACCTGTGTTTTTTCAATCCGAACGACATTCTTGTGTAGCAAAATGTTCCTTCTTCTATTATGAAAGAAGTTTTCTCCTCATCCTTAGGATGCATTTTGATTTGATGATACACGGAGTATGCGTCTAAGAAACTCATCAATGTGAACCCGAAAGAGGCATCCACCAATTGATCAATTCTTGGGAAGGGGAAGCAGTCTTTGGGGCAGGCCTCGTTTAGATCGGTGAAGGCTACACACATGCGAGACGTTCCGCATGCCTTTTTTACGAGTACCACATTTGAGAGCCATGAGGGATACTTGACCTCCCTGATGACTCCAACCTCTTTGAGGGCTGCTACATGACATTTGATTGCCTTATTTTTCTCTAGGGAATTTCCTCTTCTTTTGTTGAACGGGTCTAGCCTTTGAATCAACATTTATTCGGTGTTTTATTACTCGTGAATCAATTTCTGATATGTTCATAGGGGTCCATGCGAAGACATCTGTATTGGCTTTGAGAAATAATGAGAGTTGCTCCTCGAGCTCTGTTATTAGGTGATCGCCTATTTTTACGGGTTGGCCCTTTCCCTCCGCATCTGTTGGGAATTATTGTACTTTGTTTAGAAATACTGACCTCGTTATACTTTTATTCCTTTGTTTCATTGGGAGGAAACCTCTCGATGATTGCTATTTAGAGGTAGTTCCCTTCATTGTGGCATTATAACAACTTCTGGCATTTTCCTGATCTCTTCTTATCTCCTCGGGGCCTTTAGGTGTAGGGAATTTTACCACCTGGTGGAAAGTATATAGAACTGCTTTCATCTTGTGTATCCAGGGTCTTTCCAGGATTATATTGTAGTGATTTGGGGCATTAATGATGACAAAATTAGTCATTATTATTACCCCATTTGTTATGACCGGTAGGATCACCGTTGCTATTGCATAGGTAGTGCTGTTATTGAATCCTACGAGGGGAATATCGGCCTTGATAATGTCCCTGTCTCCAAGCCCTAGGGCCATAGCTGTGGTTTGAAAAAGGAGGTCTATTGAACTCCCAATGTCAATCATTATATGTCGGACGTCACATGACTCGATCCTCAAGGTAATCACCAATGGATCCATGTGATGGGATGCAATTTCATCCTTCTCCATGAAATTTATTCTCATAGGGGGCTTGCTCTATCCAACGTGTAAACGTGGGGTGCGTTTTGCATCTCCCTTGCAAATCTTTTGTGGGCATTGTTGGAAACCCCATTGACCCCTGGTCCTCTATGTATGATGTCTATGGTTTTAACACTGGGCCCATTATTCCTCGCTCTCCTTGGTATATTCTTCTATCATCATTCTCTGTGACAAGGTCCTTGAAATATCCTCTCGCCAGTAATGTTTCCAACTCTCTTTTTAGGTCTATACAATCTCTTGTATCATGTCCCACATCTTTGTGAAAAGTGCACCACTTAGACATGTCTCTTTCTAGGGCATTCATCATGGGTGGCCATCTGGTCTCAGGCTCCCGCTCCATTCTTTTTATTACCTTAGTTAAATCCCCTTTTAAAGGATTCTGCAATCGCGGAGGACCCTTGAAAGGGGATTCTGCTCTTCCTCATGTTTCCCTATTTCCTGGTCAATTTTTATTCACCGCCCAATTTATGTTGATCGGCCAGTGTCTATTCTTGAGTCAGTGATGCATATTTTCACAAGTGTACGAATCGTTCAAGTAATAAAGTATACAAAAGTATGGATATCGAACCCACAAGGAATGGTGTTACTAAGTACCGAAATTGACTAATCCTAATTTTATTTGAAAACCTAATTGTTGAAATTGTTTAAGAAGCAAATTAACTTAAAAATAAACGCAAATAACACAATTGAATTTTGTTCACAAATGATTAAAAATGCTAAGGCATTTGATTTCGCTAAATTAATTCAATCCGATTTCAAGTCATGTTATATGAGAATCAAAGCTAAAAGTGATGGTTGAAAAACCCAAATTTACCTAATACTCTCTCTCAAGTTATATTAGAATTACTTATCTATGAAACCCAACTATATTTCTATAAAGATTTAATCACAAACAAGCACATTACGATTTATGGAATTTCTAGAATAACCACATACATCATGCATTAGGTCTCACACTCACATTCAACATACGGTATTTATCACAAGAAGCATTCATTACACATCTCCTTTCGGTCTCAATATAATGCAACAAATCATCTAAATCTTGGCCAGAAATTTAAAAGCATTAAACATGGAAATAAATACTCAACTTGAAAACAATAAACTCATATAACAATAACAAAAGAAATCAGATTTTCTTGATTCAACTACATCATAGCCTTAGCAAAAATGAATTAGTTCATAATGGAAATAAGAACAAACATTATCTTAATTGAATCCATGAATAACAAATCTGAATAAAATGCAGAAAATGAAAGCTAAGGAGAAGAGATGAAAAACTCTTGAAGATGAACACTTGGTCCAATGGTGATAATCCTTCAAGCTTCTCAAAACTTTCTCTCCAAAATTGCCTTCTCTCCTCCAAAAATGTCTCAGACTTCCTCCTTTCTACCGTCCCCTCTTTTCTCTATCTTATGGTATATATAGATCTAGGGTTTTGGGGGCAATTTTGTAACAAAACAACATAAAAAATGTGTTTTCGGACGAAACTCACCGCGGCGACATTATTTTCACCGCGACGAGATTTCAGGAAAAATTAAAATTTTGGTTCCTCTAATTCTTGCCAGTGGCGAAATAATCACGTTGGTAGTGAGATTTGCATCTGCCAAAACCTGTGCTCTCTGTAAGATTTTATCTGTGCTCTCTGTATGATTTTAACCGGCGACGAGAATCTTCTCACCTGCGGTAGGATTTCCAAATTTTGAAACTTTGTTTTTTTTTATTTTCACTCAATCCCGATCATAACAAAAATGCACTTTAAACACGAAATACCCGTGAAATGACATTTGTGGATTAAATAATCAAATAAACACAATTTTCACACAAATATCAACATTTAAATCATAACAAAAATGCAAAAATTTGACTCTTATCAGTCAGCAAATCGCTTGTTTTTGTATTTTTAGTATGCTTGCTCCAGGCTAGTCCTCTTTTTTTCTCTACTTGGGGTCGGGACCATCTCCACCCCTGTTCGACGATCCTTTGCCAGGCTAAGCTCTCTTTCTAAGTTGACAAACTTCTTGGCCTCCCGTAAGCTTCCTCCAAGGTACGTGGCACTGATTTAGTTAGTTCCATGAATAGGGCATAATTTTTTAGCAAGCCTTGCCTGAAAGCCTCTATAGCGATAGAGCTAGGGCAGTAAGTGATTTCTAATCTTTCTTCTCTAAAACACTTCATATACTCTTTGATGGGATCATTTTCCCCTTGTATAATAGAAAAGAGGTGGTCGATTCTTTTCTCAAGGGTTTATTGCAGGCGTAGTTAGTGATGAATAGCTTGGCGAACTGTGGGCAGGAAGATATGGACCAGGAAAGCAAGTTGTTAAACCACTTTTGTGCACCCTCGCATAGAGTGGCAGCGAACAATTTACACATCATTGCATCTCTTTTTGCCTGGATTAGGCTTATAGGTGCCATGGCTGTTTTGAAATGTTGTACATGAGTTACTGGATCTTTTGTCCCAAAATAGCCTGGGCATTTAGGAGCATTGAACTTGGGTGGGGGTTCATCATTTTCGATTGTATCTACAAATGGTGAGATGTACAATTGTTCGCAATCTCTATCCACTTCAAAAGGGGCTTTTCCCTTTTCCTGTCTCTTGTTTGCTGCTTTCAGAGCCTCGTCCTATCTCATGTTGTTATTCTCTAAAGCTTGTAGTCTTGTTTCCCAACTTCTCTTTTCTTGGAGCCATTTCTCTTCATTGAGGTGAGTCGAGCTGGAAAAAGGATGTCTTTCAACCGCATGCTCGGTATGACGAGCTTGAATAGACCGCGTCCCCTTGCCTCCCCCATCGTTGGTTCGGCGGTAGGATTTTCCAAGGTCCTTCCGTCTTCTAGGGACTGGAGAGTTCTGTTTTCTCTTCGAGTTTCATCGAGTTCTTTTCTTAGCTCGAGGAATTGTCTAGATAACTCCTAATAGAGGGCGTTACCTTCTGCCCTCTCCCTATTGGTGGCCTGTGGTGTGCTTTCTTGAGTTGCCATTATTTCGGCATCAATCGAATCTGATATTCTTTCAAACCGAGTTATTGCCATGAATGTCGATTTGTGAGTTACTAATTGCCAATTTCTCTCTAAGGGCAAGGTGAGTCTACGGGATATGGGGTCAGAAACTTATGATTGACTTGAGAATCTGAGCCCCACGGTGGGTACCAAATTGTTGAGACTGTAAGGCTTATCTAGAGAGAGATTAATATAAAAAGACTGAATGTGTGGATCCTCATAAGTGATCCATATATTTATAGCACATAAATGGTACTAGTCTTAGATAAACAATGTATAAATGTAAATACATGTAAGGAGGGCATGATTTAACTTAAGATATAATGTGTCAGGGATCCAGGTCGGGTTCCACCATGCTTTTCATAAGGTCGTGTTGTGATCAAGCTCGAGATGACCTTGGGCTCGATCTTTCTTAGGCTCAGGATGACATCGAACTCGATCTTTTTAGGCTCGAGCTGACATTGAGCTCGGTCTTGATAGGAGTTGAGGCTATATGGGCTTGGCTTGTCCCATGAGTGGGATGTCTAAGGTGCTTCATCTTCTGTCTTAGGCTGGACTTGGGTTTGGTCTGTATAAAGCTCGGTATTTAAGCTAGTTCAGATGTCCAAACAGATACAATTCTCTTCAAATATAGAAGTCCAACCAATTATTCTTTGTCTGTTGATACAATTAAACTAAGGGTCATCTATTTGGTATTTTTTAGTAGTATTAGAAGATTAATGCAATGGTTTCACTAGATTTTGAAAATTGAGATCTAACTGAACTGGACAAATACTTGCAAAATATTATATGTTTGTTTAAAGCAACTAATTTATAAGATCTAGTAGTACTATTTTATAGTTTTAATTAAACTACTTCGTGACTTTCGGTATCAAAACTCTGGTTTTGTTATTTTGTGATTTGTTGGATGTACATTAGTTAAATAATAATACATATTATACTTATATTATTATTAGCTAAAGCTAGCTAGCTACTATCGATGAATATTGGTCTTTTGTAAATGAATTGCTGATTGATGTGTATAATATGTAATAGTATTATTTATGAATTTATTCTCTTAATCTTTGTTTGAGTTTTCTTTGTAAATATTTAATTTTTACCTTTTGATAATCAATACCTTTATTAATTTATTATCAAAACTAGCCATGATATTCATGCATGTTTAAAATTTATAATAATTTATATAAATATATACATGATTTTATATTTAATGCCTTCAAACAACACTTCAAAGAAAAAAACAGTTGTAATAGATGATAAATAAGAACGATTAATACTATATAATTAGATGTTATAAATAATTTTTACATGAGTTCTTTAAGGTATTACATCGGTTACTAAAGTTTTTAATCGCTTATTATTTTATAAAAAATTGATGCAACTGTTTTTACAGCACCCACTTAGACAACTATTTTTCATGAAAAATGAGTTATGTAAAAAACTTACTACAACGCTTTTTAAAGTTGAAAAATCGATATCTATCATTGATTTTGTAATAGTGTATGTTTATAAGATGATGATGTGATATTTAAGTAAGAGTTTAACATTGAAAATGATAGTTACAAGTCTCTTGATTTCATTGACCGATATGATGCTCACATATTTGTAATATTTTTGAATATATTTTATGATGTAACATTCAGATTTTTCAATTACTTGTATGTACTTCAAATTTGTTTTTAGATTTTATGTTAAAAATGAAAGAAATAATGAAAACAAAGTTCAATAAACATTAGGATGGTATAAAAAAGATGAATGTTTTTTTATCTATTGCAGTTTTATTTGTTCCAAGACATAAGGATCAATAAGGTTTGGGAGTTTGTTTGAATTTTTTGTGTGATAAAGATGATATTGAGGTTGGCATGATGATAAACAAATTTAGACAAACTTTGAATAATATGTTTGATTATAATTCAATATTTTATTCTATAAATTCACAAGTTACATGGTCATAATATTTTGACATGATAGAAGTAGTTGTGCGTAGCATTGATTCATTTTCATTATGGGTGAATTGTTATAAAAACCTTGTCAAAAAGGCAAAAAATATAGATAATCAAATCAAAGTGGATAAATATTTGAGCATGAGGATGTGGATGATAAGTCTTTTGACCTTTTGTATTGGTGGAAGGTGAACTCATCAAGGTACAAGGCTCTTTTTAAGATTGTCAAAGATATTTTAGCAATACCTATATCAATTATAACTTTCGAAGGCCGACTTATTAATTATTTTAGTAACTTATTGTTTCTAAAAACAAAATTCAAGCTCTTATTTGTTCTTAAAATTGGATTCAATCATCACCGATAATTAAAATTTATGATTCACTTGATGAAATTAAAATATACAAATAATATTACTTTAATTATTTATTTATTAATTGATAACATCTTCTTATAATGTTTTAATATTTCCGTCACTTTCTTTTACCTTTCATTTTATAGATATGTTGGGAGGCATTAACAATATTATGCTTAATTGAATATAATATATAGTTAGATTATTTTTTGAAATGGTAAGCTTTTTCAAATGTTCTTTTACTAATGTTAATTATCGCTCCTTTTTATGAAATCAAGTATTTTTCTTATATAATCATGTTTATATATACTCCTAGGTTACCAATTTATTTACATTTTTATAAAATTACGGCTTATAGGTCATGAACATATCAATTTCTTTTCTATTGTTCTCAAGACTCAAGAATGTTTTCAAGTTACTTGTTGATGTGAAAGAATGAAATGATGAACTTGAATAACCTTCGAACTATCTTTTTTGATAATTATTTGAATTGATTGTTAATATTGTCTAAACCAATATTGTATTTTGTAATTTAATTTTTTATATAGGTTTGAGTTGTACTATAACTTGACTAGATTAGTATAAATTGTTATTTGTTATTTTAGAAATTATTTTAGCTCAAATAATTGAGTGATTATTTAGTTGATCTGATTTAGTCGGTAGTCCAATCTATAGGAGCCAAAATTGGACAAATGTTTGATACGAGAATAAAAAAACACATCAAAAATTTTACAAATTAATTAACATTTACAATCAAGGAATTTAAAATTAATAATTATATATAATAATTATTTAAATATTAATTTATTATCAAATGTAATTATCTTAAAGTCTTAGGATTAACAAAATCAATCAAATAATATCAAATGAGTTAAAATTTGATTTCATTTAACATTGCTTCCAAGAGATTTCATAAGAAGAATGCGGAATTTTGAAGATAAATTTTGTTCTTGATATTCAAATTGAATGATTTAAAATGATATCGAAATGGAACTCAAAGATTGATTATTTTATATTTCACATAGAGTATTAAAATCTCAATTTTCAAGGGCTAAAATGAGTTACATTCTAAAATATCTTTCATTTGAGCATCTTTTGTATTTTTGAAATTACTTTTGGTATACACCTTTGAGAGATTTTTGATTACATTGATGGATAAGGATTGATATACAATTCTCGATTGA
The DNA here is from genome assembly GCA_033030585.1 of Hippophae rhamnoides. NCBI lineage: Eukaryota > Viridiplantae > Streptophyta > Magnoliopsida > Rosales > Elaeagnaceae > Hippophae > Hippophae rhamnoides. The sequence goes on along the minus strand of CM065434.1, from coordinate 13,065,422 downwards.
AAATAATTTTCAAATTAATTATCTTCAATACAAAAATCCTATAATATGATTTAAATTCAAAACATCTTTCTACTCCAAGCATATAAATAGATGGAGTTTTAAACACTTGAAAGTCATCAATTATCAAGAAGTACCTTCATCTCTCATATTTTCTCTCTATATTTTGTGGGAATAAATAGCATCTTAATTAATTAGAGTTATTCTATTTTTCTTGTTTAAAATGACTTAGATTATTACAACAATAATAATTTTCTACATAATCAAGTGATTTAGGGTTTAAAATTAATGTTTTTTTTTTCAAATAAAAAATTTCATTACTTAATATTAAAATACAAGATCAAAAGCTTGTATATATTGTTTACATCCACATAAATTATATGTATAAGATAATATCTCAATTAATTTGAACAATTTAAATGATTCTTTTCTGACCCATTACACAACACGTATGACAAAGAGAAATGAATAGTATTATGCATCACTAAGGATTTTTTAAACTCTATTGCACAATAATGCAAGTAATTTCTACCATCCAATAGATATGCACTCTTGAAATGAAGTTCATAGAACACCTTGTAATCACATACTAAACTCACTTCTTCACCATGTATAATAAACCTTGCTTTGTTCGAAAATCTTCCATCAATACATCTAAAATAATAGAATCTACAAGTAAAACTCTAGTTGTCCAACTAGTTGCCTTCCTATAACTTATCACAAATAGACCATAAGATGCCTCAATTATGAAATTGAAAGTACAATTTGATTTTCCTTTCCCTTTACTAATGATTAAATATTTTTCTCTTTCAAATATCTTATTTTGTATGCTAACACACAAAAAATAACTCTTTGCATTTACTTGCAGAGCTAGCAAGTAGAACTCAACTGTTCACTATTAAATGGTGCATTCATAGTATCAAACGATAATAATTTCACCACAAAAGGTACACCATAAATATCACCTAACAAAATGAGAAAAAAATTTAATGATAACTGTAAGGATTATAAGTGTTGGTTATAGATAAAATATTTTTAAGTAAATTTATTTTTAAGCTCGTTATCAAGTCAATAAAGCAAAGTCGAAAAAATATCAGAATTTCAGATAGTCATACTTAGGTATATCTTTTATAACTAAGAGTCTAAGACACATAGAATTGCATTCATGTATTTAATAGTACATATTCATTAAATTGAAATTATTTTTACTACTAAAATATTTATTTAAACTTGAATAAATTGATAAAATTATTAATTAAATATTTTTTAGATGTGTTTTAATATTTTCAAAAAATAATTTTTTATAATATTAAGATGTTTAATGGGCTTTAAAAAATTAAATTTAAAATATATTTAATCCTGATATTATTAGATTGTTATTATTGTATATATATAATATGGTGTTGAATACGCCGAATTGTAATAAATTTGTGGTGAAAAGCTGTCGAAACATGGCATAATTTTTTTATGTAAATTTATTATCTATATATACATATAAATTTGGATGGTAGGCATAAAAGTTTAATAATTTGGTAATTATAATAAATATTTTTATTAACGAATCTTTAGAAATTTAATTACAAAGAATTAAATAGGTTGATTCATAGCAAATTGGTATCGTACCATAGATATTTATTAGTCAATTTATTTTGTTTTTTATCTTTATATAGCTTTTTCTTCATTAGATTTTTACATGTTTAGATTAAATAATTTTATGTGTGATCATAATTATTTGATTATTTATTAAATTTCAAAGAAGTTATTTTTATTGAACTTATAGTTAATTTTTTTATTCTAAGATTTGCTAGTTAATTTGATTTAAATGATATATGTTTTGAATCATCTAGTTAGGATTATTCATTGTTAAATCTTTTCTAAAATACATACTGATGAGCAGAATCGTGATCGCCAAATACTTTGATGAACAAAAACTTGATGAACGAAAACCGGCATCGCCGATCCTGCCAATACTTTGGTTTTATATTTATAAAACTCTCGCAAGTGCACGAATCATTTCGTAGAAAATGATAAGTATACTCCCAAGGTCGATCTAAGGAAGGAATGTATGTGGTTCTTAATTTATTATTCAAACTTTTAAAAACGAAATTAAATCCTAAACATCCTGTCACGATAGTTTGGTTTTTGTGTTCCTAATCTAATAACATAAAATAAACATATATACAGATTAATTAAATATAATCTAATATAAAAATAAACATAGATTCAATAAACATTCATGCAAATTTTATCTTTTATAAATAGTGGAGTATTTATGGATATAATAACTAAGTTAATTATGCTTGCTCGTATTATCTAGGTTATTAAAGATATGAATTGATATTTATTGATTCTCCCTTTTTTGTATGAATACCACCTTTGGTGGGGTTAGATATTCTTTGTTAACAAAAAAAATCAATTAACACATATGGGTGGGGTTGATAACTAATTTGGTTAATTAAATTAATTCCTTTTTCTAAGAGATTGAAAATGAACCATTTAAATGCCACCTTTGGTGGGGTTAGACAGTTTAAACTTTATTCAAGGTGTCCAAATTAAACCTAAGAATTTAGTTATCCGAGTACTAACTTTCAAGTTTTAAAACCACTACCGAAAACATGTCGTCAATACATTTTCAGATAATAATTCTTATAAAAACTTTTGAAATAGAGCTTCACTCTAACTACCGGGCGATTGTACCATCAAATAAAAGAGCACTACTCTAAATCAGACCGGATAACTAAACCTTAAAATCTAATTTTCATATTTAAGTTTGTAATGAAAAAATAATATATTTCTCTCTAACATTCTTAATATAAAATCTTGAATAAAAATAAAATCAATTCATTTTAGAGATTTTTACCTATTTAATATTTCGCAAGCATAACAACGTTATTATTATATCATGTTTACAAACAGCTAGCACAGTTAAATTTAATCACAGACAAATTAAATATAACATGTAAGAATAAAGCATAAAAAATAACTGCAAATAAAATAAAATCCTTACAGTACTTCGATGCCATTCCCGTTGCTAGAAAAACTCCAAGCGAAATTTGCACTCCCATTTATTGAATCAAAAAGCTAAAATATTACAAAAACATAACTAGTTCTTCCCAAAGAAGGAAGAACTCTAAAACTAAGAGAAACTAGCTAAAACATAAGAAAAACTAGCTAAAACATAAGAAAAACTAAAAACTAAGAAATGGAGAGAAAGAAAGAAGAGAGAAGTGAGTTTTGAAGGTGTGCTTTGAAGTGAATGGAAGGGGGGTATTTATAGGTGAGGATGGAGAGAAAAAATGAGTAAAAAAATGTTAAAAAAAATATTAAAAAATTAAAAAACGTGTAGTGGACATGCTGAGGTCATCAATGACGTCGGCATGATGTCATGAAGCGGCTGCACATGGAAAATGGGGCAAAACGCGTTGGGCGCGTGGCGGCTGGCGGGCTATGCGCAGCGCTACGCAGCGCGTGAACGAGTGCCCGCGCGGAAGGAGGATTGAACGCGCGCGGCGCACGCGCACGATGGGCGGCGCAGCGCGCATGACAATGGTCGCGCCTTGTGTGAAGCCTTGTAATGACGCGATTTTCCGATCTTTTGACCTTTTCGACCCATTTTGTCCAATTTTTCCATGTTTGTTGACCTTTTCCCACTTATTTATTAATTTATTTGTGATGTATTGCTTCAAGCATTCTTCTTTGAGTCTTTACCTTCCGTTTTTAGGCCAAAATTCACGAAAAACAATAAAAATACCCGTGATTCGAAAAAGAAAAATTTATATAAATATATGATAAAACATATAAATATATATATTTTTAATCAATTAATGTGCATAAAATCATGGTTATTTTAGTGCTTTTTGAGCACTCATCACAACCTAACCAGCTTCTTGCTAGTCCCTTAGCAAGAGAAGCGATAAAAACTAAAAATTAAACTATCCTAAATCACTTCCGTGGATTGACACGGTTGCATTTAGCCTATGCAACAAGCCTTTAAACCCCTAGGTTGCCCTAGTGGACGAGTTTGAGTCTCGTGAGGGTTTTCAGTAATGATACCCACAAACATTGTACTAAATGTAAAAACAAAAGAAACAATAAAAACAAACAACTTAAAAATTAAATTTACAACAAAATCACAAATTAACAATATCTCACAAAAATGTCTCATACTTTTTAATCTCCTTTAAGATCATAATTAAAATCTCAAGCATAAGTTATTTTAATCTCTTTAAACAATCATGATTTATTATAATAATTAGTCGAAAATCATTTTCATATTTCATATCAAAAATGTATCAATTTAATTTCACCCAATTTCAGTTTCATGAATCGAAATCCGCCGACTCTATTCCTCACAAGTCAATACTCTCAAAACACTGAATCCTATGGGTTCAAACACTCATACTAATTTATATGCGAAAGAGTTGATGTATAGAAATGAACTAATATGTTCGCATATGTATAAAGAATAAAGGCTCAAAGTGTTATTTTAACATTGATCTCATGAAAGGAATCAAATGTATAAATTATAAAGATATCATATATAAAATTTATTTTCATGCATAAATCAAACTCATTAAGAAAGAATTTCAAGATATATGCCTTTTACAAATGAAGAAATTGCAATGACTTTTTAGGGAATTACTTCTTATATCTTTCTTTTGTAATTAGCCTTTACTCACAACTTTGTAGGCAATGCGGGTTATAGTATGTAGATGATACTATTTTTATCTCTCTCTTTTTTACGTAGATATTTTTCAATATGTGTATTTTTCTGAGTCAACCCATTATGCACAGTTGTTCGTTTTTTTGGATTTTGGTGAGTGGTTAATTTTGTGGCTTTTCTGTTTGATCTTGGTTTAGGTAACCCTAGATATGTCTTTTTGTTTTTGTAGTAGTCATGCATAAATGAGATATAAGCATATACTATCAATTTCTACTCAAATCATTTAATCTAAGCAAAAATAATAATCAAAAATATATGATACTCTATTAAGATGAAAAAATTCATACATTCAATGCTAATACCTATAGAGATCATCTAAAAATTTGAAGAAATAAGAAATGTGTTTGGAGTAGAAAAAATATATATTTCACTCTGAATAAAGGAAATTAGGCTCAAATTATATCTCACAAAGGTAGTCTCCACTAAAAAAAACTCATAAACACCGATTTTGGGTTTAATATAATTTCTACATCTTATCAAGAAATACTAATTATGACAAAAACTAACTAATTATCAAAAATAGTTACAAAATATTTCATGATATGTTTTCAAAAAAATTAATCTAACAGTACAAAAGACTTAACTATTTACTTAAATTTGATTTAAAGAAAAGATAAATTTTTGTGAAAATTTTTTTATTCGAAAAATTACTAAATCACACAAAATAGAAATAAAACCAAACACATAAAAAATGAAAAAGCATATATTTTTTTTTAATTAATTTTTTTTTTAATTAAGTATGGTAACTTTTCACCACCCCCAACCTAGAACTTACATTGTCCTCAATGTAACAACTGTAAATTAAAGATAAAGAGAGAAGAGAAGAAAGATTACCTATTTCCTGAGAATGTGCAAGTAGTAATGGAAAATGCAGGTGCATCCATCATATTCATCATTAAAGTGTATACAGACAGATCGCTGTAAACTTCTAACATCTCAACAAATATTTTTAGTTTTAACAATTTAAAAATTATTCACATGTAATTAAAATGAAATAAACAACAAAATTAAGTAAATAAAACAAATAACAAACAAAATTTTTTTTTGTTTTTTTTTTTGTTTTTTTTTTGTTTTTTTGTTTTTTTGTTTTTTTTTTGTTTTTTTTTTGTTTTTTTGTTTTTTTTTAAATGATGGGTTGCCTCCCATCCAGCGCTTAGTTTAACGTCTTAGCAAGACGTATCTTTTTGGTGCTAAGGGTTACTCAGCCAAATGCAATCCATTTCAGCAATGTTGTTTGGTTCTTCTAAATAAGGCTTGACACGATGGCCATTGACTTTGAACGTTTTTGTGTCTTCGAGTCCAATAGTTCCACTACTCCATGTTCAAATACTTGAACTATTTTGAATGGTCCATCCCATCTTGATCTCGACTTTCACGGAAACAATCTCAAATGAGAGTTAAATAAAAGAACTTTCATTCCAGGGTGAAGAGTCTTAGGAACTAGCCTCTTGTCATGATAGCGCTTAATACGCTCCTTGTATAATTTGGCATTCTCATAGGCTTCATTCCTAATTTCTTCCAACTCATGAAGCGGGAGTAATCGTTTTTCACCTGTTTTTTCTAAATCCATGTTTAACTCTTTAATTGCCCAATAAGCTTTGTGTTCAAGTTCAACTGGAAGGTGGCATGCTTTCCCAAAGATTAACCGATAAGGGCTCATCCCAATAGGTGTTTTGTAAGCGGTGCGGTATGCTCATAAGGCATCATTTAGCTTAAATGCCCAATCCTTCCTTGACGGACGACGGTGCGTTCCGGTATTCCCTTAATTTGCCTATTGCTCACTTCCACTAACCCCCATGTTTGAGGATGATATGGAGGAGCTACTTTATGTGTGTTGTTGTACTTGTTTAGTCCTCCATCAAAGACTTTGCTACATAAATAGCTACCTCCCTCACTTATTATAGCTCTAGGCGTTCGAACCTCTTGAATATGAAATCTTTCAAGAATTTCACAACAACATTAGCATCATTGGTTTTGGTGGGGATAGCTTTACCCACTTGGACACATAATCCACAAAGAACCAAAATGTATTGAAAACCATTAGATGGGGGAAAAGGACCCATGAAGTCAATCCCCCATACATCAAAGAGTTCAACAACTAAATTAGATGTCAAAGGCATTTCATCTCTTTTGCTTATGTTTCCTGTTCTTTGACATCTATCACATTGTGCACAAAACATATGAGCATTTTTAAAAAGAGTGGGCCAGAAGAATCCAGATTTGTAATATCTTACGGGTTGTCTTTTCACCTCCAAAATGACCCCACAATGAAGTTCATGACAAAAGTCGAATGCTCTTATGTTCTTCTTGAGGTACACATCTCCTGGATGACTTGATCTTGACCAATCTTGTATAAATAAGGGTCATCCTAGAAATAGTCCTTAATAGTTTTAAAAACCTTTTCTTGTCCCGATATGAAGTGTTAGGTCGTAAAACACCATGGCAAGATAGTTTACAATATCAAAGATACCATGGGTTCGGACCTATGAAAAATAACTGTTCATCGTGAAAGGTTTCAACTATATCGTCATTACTCTCATCTTTAAGAGAATTGAAGTCGAAAATCAACCTAGACAAATGGTCGCCTACTAAGTTTTCAACTTTGCCTTTCTTATCCTTGATTTCTAGGTCAAATTCTTGTAAGAGTAAGACCCACGATTAATCTTGGCTTGGCATTTGGTTTACTTAATAGGTATCTTAAAGCGACATGATCGAATGTACAATCACTTTAGATCCTACTAAATAAGACCGAAATTTGTCTAAAGAGAATACTATAGCCAAGAATTCCTTTTCAGTGGTGGTGTAATTCATTTGGGCATCATTGAGTGTTTTGCTAGCATAGTAGATGACATGTAAACGCTTATCCACTCTTTGTCCCAGGACTGCTCTTATTGCATAATCAGAAGCGTCACACATTATCTCAAAAGGTAAAGACCAGTTTGGTGCCATTATAACAGGAGTAGATGTTAGTTTCTCTTTCAAGGTATTAAAGGAAATAAGGCAGTCATTGTTGAAGTCAAATTCAGCATCTTTGGATAGTAAGTTACATAAAGGACGACTTATTTTAGAGAAATCTTTAATAAATCGTCTGTAAAATCCTGCATGTCCCAAGAAGCTTCTTATCCCCTTCACAGATGTAGGGGGAGGTAGTTTGGATATCAATTCAACTTTTGCCTTATCAACTTCAATACCCTTGTTTGAAATTATATGTCCCAAAACTATCCCTTGTTGAACCATAAAATGACTTTTCTCCCAACTAAGGGTTAGATTGCATTCAATGCATCTTTCTAAAACCAAAGTCAATTTATGTAAGCAATCATCAAATGAGTTCCCAAAGACAGAGAAATCGTCCATGAAAATTTCAATGAATTTCTCCACCATATCCGAGAAAATAGATATCATGCATCGGAAAGTGGCGGGGCATTGCATAACCCAAATGGCATTCTGCGAAAAGCAAATGTCCCAAAAGGACATGTAAATGTGGTCTTTTCACGATCTTACGGTGCTATGGGTACTTGATAATATCCGGATAGTCCATCCAAAAACAAGGTAAAATTAGGTACTTGACTAATCTTTCCAACATTTGATCAATGAATGGAAGAGGAAAGTGATCCTTTTTCGTATATAAATTTAGTTTCCTAAAATCTATACACATTCTCCATCCAGTGATTATTCTAGTGGGCACTAATTCACTTTTATCATTTTTAACAACTGTTATCCCGCATTTCTTTGGTACCACGTACCGGACTAACCCACTTACTATCCATGATAGGATAGGTAATCCCTTCTTCTAATAATTTAAGGACTTCCTTTTTACCTACCTCTTGCATGTTTGGGTTTAGTCTTCTTTGGGCCTCTCGTGCAGGTTTAGCACCATCCTCCAAGTTGATCTTGTGCATACACATTGTTGGACTAATGCCTCTTATATCCCCTATACTCCAACCTATAGATTTCTTAAACTGTTTAAGCACTTTGATGAGTTCTTTTTCTTGTGATTTGGTCAAGGTTGAAGAAATTATCGGATATGTTTCTCCTTCTCCCAAAAACACATATTTTAAGTGCTCGGGTAAGTCTTTGAGTTCAAGTTCGGGTGGATTGGCCTCTTTAACGAGATGAAGAAGCTGGGTAGATTTAAAAGTGTACTAGATTTTGTCATCACTTTATTATTGTCTAGTTGTTCAAGGTCCCCCTTAATTTCTTCATCTAAATCTTCTTCAACCTTTTCAAGTGTAAGAACGGTTTCAAGCTTGTCTTCTATTCTGGTTTGGAAAAAGGTTTTTGGACAAGATTATCCAAAGGATCAACTTTGAATATTTCATCGATGGCGAGAAATAGAAGGGAAAGGTGAAGAATCAAAAACTTTGAAATGAGCAGGTCTCTCCTAAGACTGTCATTGTCAAATTTCCATCTTGGACATCAATAATAGTTTTAGTAGTTGCCATAAATGGTCTACCAAGCAATATTGTATGCTCTGTCCAATGCCGATTTTCTTGCATATCCAGAACCACAAAGTCAACAGTATTATCGGTTTGTCTACTGTACCAAAACATCCTCAACTATTCCTCCGGATATTTAAGAGATCTATCTACAAGTTGCAGGGACATAGTTGTGGGTTTTAAATCCCCTAGATTGAGCTATAAGAATATAGAGTAGGGCATCAAATTTATACTAGCACCTAAATCAAGCATTGCTTTAGCAACCTTCCTATCCCCCATAGTTATGTTTATAATAAAACTTCCAGGGTCTTTCAACTTAGGGGGTAGTTTGTGCTGAAAATCTGGCTAGAAATTTCTCGATACTACTACTCGTTCATTCGATTCATACCTCCTTTTCTTAGTGTTCAACTCTTTGAAAAACTTGGCATATGAGGGCACATTCATGATCACTTCTAATAATGGTAAATTGATATTTACTTTAGAGAGCATATTAAAAAGATCATTGAATTGCTTATCTTGTTTGGATTCTTTCAACCTAGGTGGGGAAAAGGTACTTGCATCCGGTGTGGTTCTGTTGTCTTTTGAATGTTGGGAGTGTCGGATGACCCCCATGAGTTTTTCAGAAGGCTTGTTAAGTTTAACACTTGTTTCTCCTTTTGCGAGATTAGAATATCGCCTTCTTTGTTACATGAACTACAAGGTAGTTTAGAGATTTCGTGTAAACTGGTATTGACTACCTTACCACTTCGAAGAGTTCTAACATCTTTTGCTTGTTACGGTTGACTGGGAAACTTTCCTGGTTCTTTCTTTTGCATTTGTTCGGTTGCCCAACTTTAGATTCAATTCTTTTAACCAGAAGCCTCCATGGTGTTCAACCTTTGATTAGTCATCGGTAGGTTGTCACGACTAACTTGAATAAAAGCATTCAAGCTATCTTCTAAGGTTGGTTTAAAAGATTGGCTTGGTGGGTAAGGGTGGTTGTAGGTTGGGTGATTATAGGTGTTTGGATGATACTTTTGAAAATATTGGACTTCCTCATGGCATCGACACTAGAATCACAAGTATTTGAACAATTATGAGTACCATGCCCAATTGAACAACACACTCCACATACCTCTTGATTTGAAATTTGGTGAGACGTGAGGAATTTCACTTGTTTAGTCAATTGACAAGTTGCAAGGTTATCTCATTATCAAAGCCGACTTCATTGACCTTTGCTTTCCTTCTACCACCTCTTTGTTGGGAATTAGAACCCAATAGCTCATAGAGATTATAGGTTTCCTCTGCGGTCTTTTCTCTCCTACAAGACCTCCAAGAAGATTATCAACCATGTATTGACTCGTAGTGTCAATCCATCGTAAAAGAATTGGTTTTGTAGTAGTGGAAAGCTATGATTTTGACATTGAATGAAAAGGAGTTTGAATCGTTCCCAAGCTTCATGAAAGGGCTCTTCATTCATTTGAGAAAATGTTGCTATCTTTGTTCTTAGATCAACGGTCTTTTGATGGGAATAGAACCTACCCATTAAAAATTTCATAGATCGCCTCCCAAGTTTTAAGAGAACATTTGTAGAGTAATGAACCATGACCAAGCTTTATCTTTGAGAGTGTAAGGAAAACACCCGATGTAGAGTTGATCTTCATTAATTGCATGTAGTGGAAAGGTTTGGACAATAGCATAGAATTCTCGAATGAAATGCAAAGGGACTTCAAGGAAGGCAACAAAGAATAATGAATCTTTTTCAATTCATAATTCCTTGCAGCCTCTTGTAATTGGATCTTAGGAAGTTACATTGCCAATGATTGGCATTGTATAGTCTTTCATCTTTTTCCGCCTATCTTCAGCATCTCCCATGGTTGTTTGTAGTTGAAAATGATCCTCCTCCTATTGTGAATCAACATTTTGCTCTTAAAAACAATAGTAGATATCTCTAAAAAATGCAAGGAACCTAAATTTTTTTTTTATTTTAATTTAAACGAAGGGACACAATTTTTTTTTTGAAACAAACAAATTTATTTCATTTAAATATTTTTTTTTATTACACGCAAACTAAAACAAAGGAAAATACAATAATGGGTGACCTCCCATGTAGGACTAAAATTTATCGTCTTCTAGTAAGACGTTGCTTGGAGATTGCAGAATGAAAAACTCAATGTCTCCTCTTCATTGAATTCATTTAAGTTTCAAATTAGTCTTTGCCTTTTTGCAAATGTTCAACTAACTGTTCAACTTGAACTTCCACCTTTTTGATAGAAGCTTCCACAGAGTCCAACCGTTGATTGGTTTTAGATTGATTATCCCTACAAACTTGAATAAAAGAATTCAAGTTGTCCTCCAGGGTTGGTTTATTTGGAATGCTTCTTGGAATAGGTGGGTGGAATTCTTGGCTGGGTTTGAGCTTTGAGGGAAAGGAGGGTTGTTTTGCCTCCAAGAGAAATTTGGATGACTTCTCCACCCAGGATTATAGGTATTTGAATTGGGATCAAACGTTGGTCTCTGTTGATATGCTCCCAACACATTAACCTGCTCGTGTCCGGTTGTATCTCCTTGATATGGACGAAGACCTTGTCCCACGTATTCTTTGTACAAACCATATTGTTCATTATTGGTGTTGGTTTGTGTAGCGAGAAGGGCAACTTGCTTAGTCGATTGAACAAGTTGTTGTTGAACTTCATTACGGAGTCGATTTCATGAACACGACTTTTCTCACTCGGGAGCTTTTCTCATTGGGAATTAGCACCCAACATCTCAAAGAGGTTATATGTTTCGATGCGGTCTTTTCTCCTATTGCTCCTCGCGTTGTCGACAATGGCGACATTGTTGTGTAAGTCCATCGTAAAAGAATTGGTTACGCAACCGTAGGGAAAGCTATGATGGGGACATTGAGTGAGAAACATTTTGAACCTATCCCAAGCTTCATGGAATGGTTCTCCTTCCATCGAGAGAAAGTAGCAATCTTTCCTCTCATACGATGTTTTTGATGGGAATAGAATTTTCCCATGAATTTATTGTAAATGTGACCCCATGTCATCGAGAACCCGGGGAAGTGACATCAACCAAGCTTTGGCCTTATCCTTTAAGGTGTAGGGAAAACATCTCATTCTAAGCTGATCCTCGTTTAGAATGCCGAGGGGGAAGGTTTGGACCGTAGCAGAGAAATCTCTCATAAAGGAAAGAGAATCTTCAATAGGTAACCCATAAAAGGAACGAAGCATTGAAAAATGAATATTTTTAAGGTCATAATTCCGAGCGACCTCTCCTTGGATAGCGGCGATTCTTGCCGTGCCAATCATAGGTCTTGCAAACTCCTTCATCGTGGTTTCCACTAACATGTTGGTTTTCCTCCATTTCTTTTGGTTCTAGTAAAGGATTAAGACTTGGTTCTATGTTTGGCTCAAAATCAGGTTGATGGGTAGGATCCAGTGTTGTTGACACTTGTTTAAATTTATGAATATTATTTACATATGGTGTTAGGGGGTTTCCTAAGGATCTCCTACCATGCATAGACTATTTTTAAACGTAAATTTAAAACTCCTGTCAACAAAAATAAAAAAAATTAGAGAAAATTTCCATGGCATTTAATACAAAACACTAGACAAAACTAGTTAAATTTTTTTTTTTTTTACAATTTTTTTTTTAAATTAAATATATATATATATATATATTTATTTATTTATTTATTTATTTATTTATTTTTTTATGAAATTTGAAATTTGATTAAAAAAAAATTTTATTTGAAAAAAATATCACAATTATTTACAACACAAAAATATTTTTAAAATTTTGATAAATAAATTAAAAACGCTATTCCTTCCCCGGCAACGGCGCCAAAAACTTGATGAGCAGAATCGTGATCGCCAAATACTTTGATGAACAAAAACTTGATGAACGAAAATGGGCATCGCCGATTCTCGCAAATACTTTGGTTTTAATATTTGTAAAACTCTCGCAAGTGCACGAATCATTTCGTAGAAAATGATAAGTATTCTTCCAATGTCGATCTAAGGAAGGAATGTATGTGGTTCTTAATTTATTATTAAAACTTTTAAAAACGAAATTAAATCCTAAACATCCTGTCACGATAGTTTGGTTTTTGTGTTCCTAATCTAATAACATAAAATAAACATATATACAGATTAATTAAATATAATCTAATATAAAAATAAACATAGATTCAATAAACATTCATGCAAATTTTATCTTTTATAAATAGTGGAGTATTTATGGATATAATAACTAAGTTAATTATGCTTGCTCGTATTATCTAGGTTATTAAAGATATGAATTGATATTTATTGATTCTCCCTTTTTTGTATGAATACCACCTTTGGTGGGGTTAGATATTCTTTGTTAACTAAACAAATCAATTAACATATATGGGTGGGGTTGATAACTAATTTGGTTAATTAAATTAATTCCTTTTTCTAAGAGATTGAAAATGAACCATTTAAATGCCACCTTTGGTGGGGTTAGACAGTTTAAACTTTATTCAAGGTGTCCAAATTAAACCTAAGAATTTAGTTATCCGAGTACTAACTTTCAAGTTTTAAAACCACTACCGAAAACATGTCGTCAATACATTTTCAGATAATAATTCTTATAAAAACTTTTGAAATAGAGCTTCACTCTAACTACCGGGCGATTGTACCATCAAATAAAAGAGCACTACTCTAAATCAGACCGGATAACTAAACCTTAAAATCTAATTTTCAGATTTAAGTTTGTAATGAAAAAATAATATATTTCTCTCTAACATTCTTAATATAAAATCTTGAATAAAAATAAAATCAATTCATTTTAGAGATTTTTACCTATTTAATATTTCGCAAGCATAACAACGTTATTATTATATCATGTTTACAAACAGCTAGCACAGTTAAATTTAATCACAGACAAATTAAATATAACATGTAAGAATAAAGCATAAAAAATAACTGCAAAGAAAATAAAATCCTTACAGTACTTCGATGCCATTCCCGTTGCTAGAAAAACTCCAAGCGAAATTTGCACTCTCATTTATTGAATCAAAAAGCTAAAATATTACAAAAACATAACTAGTTCTTCCCAAAGAAGGAAGAACTCTAAAACTAAGAGAAACTAGCTAAAACATAAGAATGACCCATTTGTGGAGTTTCAACATATACACTACTTTTAAGTAAATGTCAATATGTCATTATATATGCGAAGTGTGCTTGTGTACCTATTCTACTCTACTTATTTATTTATATGATAAATGATCAAAATTGGAGTTAAAAAATGATGAGTTCTCAATTGGTTTTGTGCTCATTTGTGATTAAATGAGTTTAATACCTTATGTGGCTATTTATGAAAATTTAAAAAAAATTAATTAGATTTTTTTCATTTACATCTTTTTATTTAATATCTTTTCAATCGGTTTTTAAGTTATAGAGTCATAAAACTTAGGAGGAGTTTAAAGCACATTGCACTTTTTCATTACTCTGATTTTACATTGCTATATCTTTAGGAGGTGTTTAGCTTCATTGCTTTGTCTGATACTTTGTCCTTCTCGTATGTCAAAAAAGGGGAGAGTATGTTTCACTTTCATGTTTTATTTTGTTATACATATAGGGGGAAAACATATTTACTTAGGCTTATGTTAAGCTTGATTGATATGGGTCATTCTATTGAGGATTAATCACACATGAGCGGTTTTCAGATCAACGTTCCAATAAACTTCCCGCCAATCAGATACGTTCCCAAATTAACTGTAAAATGGTTAGCAAAAAAAAAGTGTCCATTTGTGTTCTAGAATGGATTAAATAATGAATAATCCTAACTAGATGGTTCAAAACATATTCCACTTAAATCAAATCAACTAGTAAATCCTAGAGCAAAAATATCAAGCACAAGTTCAATAAAAATAGTTTCTTTAAAGATTAATAATCAAATCAAATAACTATGATATGACAAAAGAAATTATTTGATCTAACAATTTAAGAACAAAAATAAAAAAGAAGCCATAAGAATATATTATCAAAATATCATAAAATAATTAGGCTTATTAATCAATCAAACATAACCACCAATATTTGATAGATTAACTAAATAAAAAATCCTAAAGAATTATGATCTTATATTTGTAAAACAAGAGAGATAAATTAAGAAGAATAGAATAATGCTCTTGTGTGATTGATTGAAACAATGAGCAATGAGTTTTATTTATAGGAAAAATTAAAACCCTTAATCCTATGTATTTGATAAATATATTTTCTATTACAAATAGGATTAATAATACTCATTAATTAATAAAACTCCTATATGATTGATAAATATCTTTTTTTATTATAAATAGGATTAGTAATACTCACTAACTAAGAAGACTCTTATTTAAAAAAGAGTTCTTTTAAAATAGACTTATTAATCATGAAGATTTATATTTGAAAATGAGTTCTTTTAAAGTATATTGTATGCTATCTTTTAGGCTAAAGATTTCAGTTATAATTTAGAGTATATCTTATCTAATATTTTAGCACTAAAAATAATTTCAGATTTATAAACATGTGCTATTAAATGCATAAATATAATCTTATGTGTCGTAGTTATCAAAGATATACCCGAAGTACAATTATCTGGAACTCGAACATTTGTTTGGCTTTTCTTGATAGACTTGATAGTAGGCCCAAAAACAATTTACAGATAAATATTTTGTTCATGAAAATAGTCTACACTGATAGTCCTTACAGTAATGAAAAGTAGTCGGAGGCTCTTGCAGATTGATAACAAACTAACTATGAGAAACAAGTGTTAGAATATTAAGAAAATATGAACAGTAACAAATAGTTGGAATGGAAGGGAGATACTGGTGCACCATAACTTCTGGTGCACTTATTTGATTTGTTTTAGTGATTGAGAAAAGAATATTGGCTAGAGTCTATTTCCAATAATTGATTTTCGCTATAGATTTCTCACTTTGAGGTAACTTTAGTTTGCTTTAACTATCTACTTTACTAATTTCCTCTTAAAACTCAATTACTTTGTTAAAGTAATTTTTGAAGAAAAGTTTTAAACCAAAAACAATAGGATTGTTGGAAAAATTGGGTATATTTTTCATATTCTAAGTAGTAATTCACTTATGATATAATTGGATAGAGTTCAAACTATCCCAATAAAATAATGCTATTGGAAATATAATGTTAAAATAAACTAAAATAGATATTAAAGTAGAAATATTAAAGCAGAAAAATAAAAACACCAAAAATTTAACGAGGTTCGGTATAAATGTTACCTATGTCCTTGGGCGTCGTTGACCATTTTCACTATTTCCAAAAAAATAAACTCCAAAATTACAACTTAGTAAGCAAAATTGAGCTAATCAATTTCCCTTACAAAAGAAAGGAAGATTTACAAATTTTTGGATAGTGGAAGTGGACAACGATGCCTAAGGATATAGGTAACATTTATACTGAATCTCGTTAAATTTCTAGTGTTTTTATTTTTCTACTTTAATATTTATGTTTTAATATCTACTTTAGTTTATTTTAGCATTATATTTCCAATGGCATTATTTTGTTGAGCTAGTTTATACAAAGTAGTGCAAACTTCCTCAAAAGACACTTTATCATTCCCAATGAGTAAGCTCGTAATAAGGTAATCAAACTCATCAAGAAGGGAGGCTAACAACATCAAGGCTAAATCTTCATCTTTAAATGTTTCATCCATATTTAACAAATTTGCTACTAATATATTATAAGTAGTAATGTGGTCATTTATTGTGGTACCTGGAAGGTATTCAAAATTAAACAACTTTTTTTCAAATAGAGCCAATTATGTTTGTTCTTCTTCATAAATGTGTACTTTTGTTTTCTTGAGAGACACGAACGGATTGTACCACATGCCAATCGGTTGATATTTTTTCACTCGACTTCATCTGCTTCATCTAGTTTCTCTTCTTCAATGGCAATGTCTAGACTTTGTTGAAACAGAGCATCTAGAACTTTGCCTTGCCACATGCCGAAATAACTAGTTTCATCAAACTTATTCACCTCGAACCTTGCATTCATAACCATTGTTCTGCCTGACGTAGAGTAGATGGTTGACCTTTGTTTGAGGGAGATTTTCTTCCGTCGTTTTCTCAGATTACAACTAACAACTATATTCCAATAGAAAACAAATAGAATACAAACAAATACCTAGGTAGAAATATTTGACTATGATACCAATTATTGTAAAAATCGGTTATTTCAATGAAAATGTGGTGGGCCCATAACCCATAGGTCCCAAGATCGAAACCTGCCTTTGATAACAATTTGGTTATATTCATACAATAAGATAAAAGATAAAAAATAATTGTTTATTTTTATGAATATAATCAATGTTCGAACAAGATGATAAATATTAATTGTAAATTAGTTTGTTACTGATTATAAGAAAGAATTCTCTTTAAGTACTTTATTTCATCAAAATATAAAATAACGAGTAAAATGAATAAAAAATTTAAGATAAAGAAAAATTTACTTTATTTAACATTAATAGTTTTGTAAAAAAGAGGAAAAAAATACGATATTAATTTTTTTTATAGAAGTTTAGTAAAGTTAAAATAGTTATAACTTTACATGAGATATATTTTAATATATAAATTATTACTTAAATAAAATGATACACTAATTTAATTAAGATTTCATATAAATATAAAATACTATAAAATCTCTATACTTAAAATATGTAAGGATATTTAAAAAAAACTAACTAACTTTTTAGGCACAATAAAAAGAATTAAAAGAACAAAACCTAAAAGCCTAAATGCCTAAATGCTCAGAATCTCAAATCCCTAGCATATTACATGAATTCCTCACCCAAATCCCTCTCCCACTTTGTAAAATCAAAACTCTAAATGTTTTTTAAGTTAATATCGTAATCTTGTCGCTAATCCCATTTATTCATATCTAAGATTCTTAAGAGGTTGGACAAAATGTGTTGTTAGTTAGCGATAGATGAATAAAAATTTGATTTAAATTATTCATGATGTTCTGAAAATAATGTGAAAATGAAAGATAATAAAGAAGATTTATATTCGAGATTTTACACCTTAGATTTCGTGGAGTACAATTAGTCCTTTCAACAACTTGCTTTCCACAAAAACAAAAGCAATCCCTAATATTTCTATTTATTTCATCAAAATCTAAATTTTGAAAATAAAAAAAATGGATAAAAATAATATGAATAACTAGAAGAAGCAAAACAAATAGAGGAGATAAGAGAAAGATAATTTATAAGAAAATGGTAAATATGAGAAGAATTGGAGAGTGAATGACTAGCATATAGAAATGAAAGATAGAAGATTTTGGATAAATATATATATATATATATATATATATATATATATATTATGTGATATTTTGAAAATAACCTCATTAAAATATGTCAATTTAAAAAATAATTCCATTAAAATATATCATGTGACCAACACATGATAAAAAATACAATTATACAAATATGTTGTACATGTATAGAGCTTAGTTATAATTAATCTACTTATTCTACTTATGTAAAAAGTCTATGTACTTAATTATACTTTTTAAAAATATACATTACCTTCAAACCCCATTTAACAAATATAGAATTATTACCAAAACTATGGTGAACATTTGATATAAAAATTGACCATATTGAGTTAGAGAAACATTGATTTTTAGGTTTGGTCAATTTATATTTTAATATTTGAACCTTGTTCAATTGTGGTTAATAGGATTTCAAATTCAAAGGAATCTATTAGTTAATTTTTATATTTACTAATAAAGATGACGTGTCATGGACATAAATATTTGAAGTTTTTATAATCAATTTTACTATTAAAAAAAGTCTAGCCCAAACATTTCATGTTGATTAGTTATATGTCGTTTAAGTTGAACTTTGATCATTTATATCCGTTTAAAGTTGAACTCTATTAAACTCGATTTTGTTCAGTATTATAGTGTGTTATTTTTGTAAATATAGAATTTATGAGTGTTATTTTATGTAAATTTAAAAAAAAAATTACAAAAAAATAACAACCCTAAAACTTATAATAACAAAAAATAACACACCAATAACATTGAACATATTTCAATTAGAAGTTGCTAAGACTTTTTTTACTGGTGAAAATATATAAAGTGTATACTATTTTTATGGTTAAAAATTTTATAGATATTATTTTTATTATTTTTTCAAAAACAAATTTGCATGTACAATAATTTTGTTAAAATCCAAATAAAAAGTAATTTTTTATACCATTCATGTGCAAGGAGGAATTGTATTATTCATCAAGGTGCTAAAACTTTAGCCACCGCGTTTCATTTTCACTCCCATAATCCTTCTCTTGTTTACCTAATTTTATATTATTTTTGTGCCTTATCTCTCCATCTCACCATTATAATATTTATCATGTTTGTATATTTATATTTAACCCGTTTATTAAAAATAGACAAAAAAAAAATTGAAAATTAACTATTTACAAAGTATTTTATCTTTCCCTTTTAAGTATTTTATTGTTTCTTATCAAAATTCAGTTTAATATTTTGTTTTCTTCTTTCATCTATCAAACCATAAAAAAATTCATCCTAAAATGATTATAGGCTTGTTCTAATTTTGGATCAATTTTATGATTCAACGAAGGACACTAGGTTTGATATAAAAGATGTCAAGAGAAGGTGTGAGTTTATTAGACTAGGTAGGGAAGGAGTGAAGACTAATATGAATGGTTCATTACAAGAAATGATTTACTATTAATTCTAAAAAAAAAGATGAACAATATCTAAATGTAGGCGTTGGGTTTTTTTTTTTTTAGTAAAATTGTTAATTGTATTCAATATCTGAGTTATGAAAGGTTGTAATTTTTTATATTGAGTTATAGGTACATTTGGAAATTCTTTTTATTTTGAAGTATTTTTAACAAATTTACTTAAAAAATTCAATAAAGTTAAAAAGGAAAAAATATAACAACCTGTTTCCTAAATTTATGTATTCAAGACATTTTAATATTTAAATTTAATTAAGATATTTTGTCTTTATATTTTAAAAGTTTAATATATCATATGTAAAAAGATAATTTAATATTCAAAGTCTATACTTTATTCCTAAACTTTTGTATTTTTTATGTTAGAATTGATTCATTCTAATTTTATGTTTAAGTTAAAAAGTGAAAAAATAATAAAATTAATTCTTAAAAAAAATTATGATTTTTTATCCCCTTAATAAATCATGATTCTTTTTTTATTTTACTTCAACCATAAATACAATTATAAACCATAAACTTTAAATCTTGAAAACTAAAACAATAAACTTTATTTAAAAAAAAATAATTTTATCTTCGTTTTCATTTGATTGTTAATTGAATTGCATTATTTAAACCAAACGTAAACCTATACTTAGTGAAATTTCAAGTATTAAATGTCTCAAAGAGCATGAATGATCTTGTTCTCATCCCACCAAATTAAAAACCCTAACTCTCAAACTTCATCAAATTAGCCTCACCAGCATCCTCGTGGCTCCCTCCTCTAGCAACAGCATCCTCATCGAACCACCCAGCTTCTCCGTCCACAGGCGGCTCGCCCGCACTAGAAGCTATCACGCATTAGCAGGTATCACGCACCAGTAGCTCCCTTCCACTCCAGCTGCTCGGTGCCGTTCATCTTTTCTTCCTATTCTGACACCAACTTCTTGCTTTCAGTCCGCCATCAGTCCACCGTAAGTATTTGCTTCCATAATTTATTGTTTTGCTAAGTATTTACGCACCAGTAGGAAGTACCACTCTGGTTAGACTCAGGATATGTGGTATTTATTAAGTACTTCTAGCTAAAATGCTGAATGTATTGTGTAGTTGAATCATTAAATAAGCTTTTGTTTACTCTTGTTATGGGAGAGGATGGCTCTGAGTTGAGTGCACAATTCTTTATTTTGTAGTTTTTAGCTATAGGGACTTCAAGGTTTTGTCGGTTTACTCTCTATTTTATAGTTTTGGTTAATGTACCTATATTTTCAGGTTAGTTGAAGCATTTTTTTTATAGTAATCTTATATTAATAAATGTATAAAAGCAATGTTGGCCTTTCTTTTAAAAGCTTAAACTTTTTGTTTTTCAACAACTTCTAACATGATATAACAACTTCTAACATGATATCTGAGCTAGAGGTCCAGTGTTCAAGTATCGGCAACCTCAATTTTTAAATTACATGGTGCATAGAACCAACCCTTATGAGAGGGTGATAAATGTATAAAAGTAATGTTGGTTTTTTTCTTAATAGCTTAAGCTTTAAAGAGAGTTGGTTTTCCAATAACTTCAAACATATATAGATGCCAATGCTCATTTGATTGACAAATGTGGTTGTGAGGCAGCAAACATTACTATGTCTTTTACTGTGTCATAAACCAGAGTCAGGCAATATATTTGTTGCTGAGCAGGTTTGTAGTCGCATTCCTCTCAATTTTGTTATTGTATCTTTAAATTAAGCTATAATATGATAATATTCTACAAAATGGACATGAATTTTACTTTAACTTAATTAATACTGCATGATTTTTAAAACTTCTATTTAATATTTTTTGAAGCATATGTAGGCATGGCTGCGTGCTGTCAATTGGTGGAAATCTTGCATGGTGTTTCATTACAATTTCCACAATCCTTACATAAGATTCCGATTATTTAGTAAAGATAAATTAGCTTGTACTGATCATTAGGTTTTTGAATATTATTATTTTGAGGGAAAATGTTTAAAAACCGTAATAAAAATTCCAATTTGTGTGGCTGTGTCTCCCAAGTGCAATGAACAACTCTAAATCTCCTAATTTGCATGGTCGGATTAAAGCTTGCCCTTTGTGTATTAAGGGCAAACTAATCTATTCAAGGTTTCTGTGAACTAACATTACCTAGCTAAGTACCCAAAAAAGAAAAACTAACAGAGCCCACTATATGTATACTCATAGGCATGTAAATGAGGCTAACACCTGCATGATATTACACCCACAATTATGCTATTAGGTGAGCAGTGTTAACACATATATTTGATCATGATATTAATCACTCTTTGTACTTGCATAAATATGTTAATGCGTATATTTTAATAAATATATTTTCTCATTGATATGAAGATCAGTGGGTTTGTGCAGCTTTGTGATTACCTCATTTGTCTGTCATTCCAAAATGGACATTTTGAATGAGAATGCAGAAATGGGATATCTAATAGGAAGTATAGAACTACATTTTCAAATTTCTAGTTTTGATCCCATTTGATTTAAAATAGAGAATTACGCTTTTTGCACCTGTTGATGTTATTTGATATTATGTTTTTTTAGTGTTGGTTAATGCTTATGTTGATATGTGTAGTTTTTACATTGGATTTTGATAAATCAAAATGCATTTTATTTGTAAGATGAAATAATCTATTATTGTGGCTAACTTTGGTTGTGCATCTTTGCCTTGATTTGTTGTTTATTGTTCACTTTGTGATTCTTAATTAATCTTCTTCTTTTTTTGTATTTTTCACTGAGGTCTTTTTTCATTAATGTGTGTTATTTCACGCTACACTTATTGTTGTTGCTATACTTTTGTAAAAATATTAAATGATCTCAAATGTATATGTAGGGTGTTTGTGGACCTTCTATCAATGGCATATGTATTATCCTTGCATCATGGATTGTATAATTATTGGA
Organism: Hippophae rhamnoides; assembly: GCA_033030585.1. NCBI lineage: Eukaryota > Viridiplantae > Streptophyta > Magnoliopsida > Rosales > Elaeagnaceae > Hippophae > Hippophae rhamnoides. The sequence goes on along the minus strand of CM065434.1, from coordinate 13,042,624 downwards.
GAAATAATAAAATTGGTGTTACATACTGAGTTTTTGATGTCTAAGGCTATAGGAAGGAGAGACACAAGGGATCCATAAATTCAAGGGTGCTATAGTTGTAATAGTTTATCTCTCCTTTTTATTAGTTTCATGTAATAGAATAACAATATTGAAGTACTTAAGAGAAAACAGAAGGATTTTATTATATACGACATATGTACAATGAATCTAATGTTAATCTTTTTTTTTCTGTAAATTATATTTGGTTTAATTTGTTATTCCATTAACATTTACATCTTTTTTTGAGGTCTTTTAAACTTTTGCTAGACCAAGTATTTATGTTATAGCACAAGTCAAAACAAATATGCTATTTTTTTCCCTTGCCAACGAGTTTGTGGTTCAGTGACATGTAGAAGGTTGGAATTTGAGTCTCATTTAGAGTGTGTGAGTAGTGTAGTTATTTCAAAATATGCTACTTTTTTGGATGGTAATATAACCATTTATTGCTACCTTCTAATACCTTGAAACTTGCTACTTTTAAGGCAGTTATTTTGGTGCCCTTATAAATACTTGTCTCACAAATGTAATTCTCTAGAGCGTTCATTTGTATATACTGGGACTGTTAGTAACTATAAATAGATGCTCTTACTAAAATTTATATATTTTTTAAGGAAGTTATATCTAGGACGGATGTTAGAAGTTATTGACCACCCTCTTATATGTATACAGGCGTTGAAAAGATGCCATTACAAAATCAAAATTGTTGTTGTGTGTGTTGCTGTAGTTCTATGATTTTTGCTATGAGTGATCTCTATTTCTTTTATTTAGTAAACACTTGTTGCTTGGTGTTGTTTTAAATCATTCATTTCTTTTGCTAGGAAAAAGAAAAACAGATAACCAGAAGAAGATTCAGAAAGATCCAAATACTGTCTCAAGTTACAAAATTGACCGCCGAAATTTTGCGTAAGTTTCTCTATTCTCTCCTTATTCCACTTTCTTTTGTTGCTTCACTCTGATGTCACATTTGATGCAATTTTTGCTCTACTTTAAAAAAAAATGTTTCAATGATGTGATATAACTTTATGAGTAATGATCAAGACATTCATGTTCATTTGCTTGTGGTTTAGTGGTTAGCTCAATTATATATTATATTCCTTGTAAGGCAACTAATCAAGTGTATGTTATATTCATTTTTGTAATACCTTCAAATGAAAACTGAGAAAATTGGGCAAAGAAGGGGTTCTAGTTTTTTTTTTTTTTTTTAAAAACCCTAAAGCAAAGAAAGTTTATGCATTTACAACTTAGCTAATATATTTGATAGCAATTTTTTATGAAAATTGAAAATGGCCAAGTCCTAAGAAGCTTTATAAGGATTAAATAAGATTTTGCCCCAAAAATATTGAATGGAATTAGGGACAATTTTTTGTCTATAATAAATATGTCAGAAATAAGTCAAAAATGCTGTATGAAAATGGTTGAATAACTGGTCTTGTGATTTTTTTCTATTATATAAACTGTATAAAAGAATTCTATACATGAAAAAAAATCCCAAAATAAATAAAATAAATATAGACAACTATAAATAGCTAAATGAATATGGACAGCAAAGCTGTCTATGGACAGTTATGAACAACTAGTAAAGTTGTCTATGGACGGCTAAAGAAATATGGATAGTAAAGCTGTCTGTAACAACTTTTGGGATAAATTTTTTTGTCTTTGAAACAACTCCAAGCATACATCATCCTACTTTGGTGACAAATTGTGTTAGTTAGAGAAAAATATTTTGTCCCTAATTCCATTCATTTTTTGGCACAAAATCTCATTTCGTCTTTGTAATGCTTTTAGGAACTTGATCATTGTGACGAAAGGAACGACAAAATATTTCGTCATTGAATTGTTTCTTGGACGAAATTGTAATTTTAAAGGACATTTATAATTGGTTTTTTTTTTTTTGGGGTAGTGAATACTATCAAAATTACATACATATAGAAACAATACTCCAATACTACTGAGGTTCATTAATTGCACTGTTGTTCATGAGAACCTTTTACTTTTGTTTTCAGTTATATTTACATTAGATATGTAGAATGACTAAAATACCCTCAATATGGTCATGTGACAAGCACATGCTCAGCACTTTTGATTTTTTCTGATAGTTTGGATGCCTAAACTAACATAATATCAAAATAAAACAAATTTTAAGTAATTTTAGTAGTAAGTCAACACAAAACTTATAGTTTTAGTAATAAATGAAACTTTGTCAATGTTTTATGTCACAATGTTTTGGGTAAACCTGATTTCTCACTTCTCAGCCTTCACTTTCATCTTTTCCATTTGTAGTTTGTAGACTAGAGAGTAGAGATGCAATGGATCGAATCTGATAAGGTGATGATCTTATCTGATCCCTTGTTCAAAAAATCCAGTCTGATCTAATCTGTTTTGATCCATGGACTAGATGGATTGGATCTGGTATTGATCAGTGGATCAATAAATATCTATGATCCGATTCGAATTGTTTCATTCTTTTTTCTAAAACTAAAACATTATTTAATGTAATATATTACTTATTTTAGATTAATAAATTAAAAAAAAACAATAAGAGAACATTATATAAATATAATAATTTTTGTTATGGTGTTAACTTGATCCCATATTAATTTTAAATTGAGTATAATTTACACATTTATTTTATAAAATTGATGAGATTTTTTTTATTTATAAATAAAAAAATAAAATTTGAGTTAATTTCTTAAAAGTCGGGGGAAAAAATAATATTGTTTATAATAAATATAAGAAGAATTAATAGTTATGTAGATGATGATGTTTGAATTTTGGTTTAATAAATTTTAAATAATAATACATAGATTTATGAAAATTTTGAGAGATTTATAAAGATGTAAGAGAAATTTTAAAAATGATTATTTGTAATATAAATTTTTCTAAATAAATAGTTGTAAAAATTAGGGAAGTATGTTAAGAATGTGTGATTCTTTTAGTTTTAAAAAGATTTATTTTTGAATCAATACACGGATTGATCCGATTTGACTTGAATCACAAATTAATCTTACTTTGATCCGATATGTTGATATCTTATGTGGATCATGATTCAATCCAATCCGAAAATGATTTGTTTTGATATGATCGAAAATGGATGACATAGACCTAATCTCCTTGGAGCTCTAATGCAGTGGAACTTTCTGCCATCCCTATTAGAGAGACCCCAAACTCACTACTTTAATGCTTGTTTGGTTCAACTGAAAATATCACGGTCACTCTCACATCATCGTCAAATCCTTCTAACGCAATGCATTAAAGTTCTCTCCATCCTGCAGCCATCGATTGATCTTTCCCTAATAAAGTCTGAACCTTTTAATTGGGAAGCAACAAAACTCTAGATTCATCATAAACTTAATTAAGAAGTGAATTTTCTTCTCATTTTTTCTTTGCTCTTAACAAAATCACTATTGATGTTCTTCTATTTATGTTAGATTCTTCTGTTTAGTTTATAAAAATTCTAACTAGGAATTTTAGTAAGTGAAATTCAGAGGAAGAGAGAGAAAGTGGTTGTTTCAGAAGGTTCTTCTAGGTGTGTCAATGGAGTTTTGCCCAACTTGTGGAAACATGCTGCTATATGAATTGCCGCATTTGAGCAGCCCTGCAAGATTCTACTGTGCGACATGCCCTTATGTGTGCTTCTTAGAAAGCAGGGTATCATAACTCACCTTCTTAAATCTATTCATTGGTTAGTATAATATGTGTAGTTGAAGTGTGTTTTTTGAGTACAGTATGAAATGGGGTTTATTTGCTTTGTAGGTTAAGTTAAAGAGAAGGCAACGTCTTGTTAAAAAAGAGATTGAACCCATCTTCTCCCAAGATGAGATGAAGGATGCCCCCAAAGCTGAAGGTTTGCTCTGTTACTTGCTCTTTATTAATATGTTCCGCTGATATCTCGGTCTTAATTTAGCTGCTTTAAGCTTACATTTCCTGTCCTTTTGGAGGAGTTCTTGTCTAATTTATTTCTCATCTCTGATCTCTGTTTCTTTTGGTTGATGTAAAGTTTTGATCTTGTTCTTTAGTGATTGGTGTGGAGGTGATTCCCTGAATCTTGTATGACAATGACAATAATAATTGGCAATGGATAATAGTTATAAAGTACAGATAAATCAGGAAGCCTACAAAGTCCACTAACTAAGCTGACTTACTTGCCTATAAATATGAGATGTTATGACTTTGTAATATCGAGCATTGTGAGAGTGAGCAATTTATATACTATGAGAGAATGTTTAGAGTGTTAGGTGAACTTGATTGGAGAGTGATGTGGCAAGAGTAAGGTGATGGAACACTACTATATATCTATATCACAATTACAATGACATGGTAGTTTCTTATTGGAAACAATTATGTGAGCTCGACTATACTTACAATAACATCGTGTCATATTATTTGAGATTCATCTCAAATTTGAGATATATAGAGTTTTCCAAGGTGGTGTTGTGTTGGTTAGTGTACAAGAGAGAGGGAGGGAGGGAGAGCATTTTATGTTTTGTCTAAGTTTTGTGCATTAGTGAGATTTCTATTTATTGTTATAGTGGTTCTTTCTCTGTATAAATTAAACTAGTATGGATAATCCAAAAAGTATCTTTTCACTCTTCAAATACAAAAGCCAAAGATTCCGTCACAATAATCCAACAAAATGTTGAATTTGAGAGAGTAAAAGGGTCTTAAAGAAACTATTATTCATACAATATAACTTGTACAAGTGATGACATACAAGTATTATCACACTGTTAATTTACTTACAAGGACACAAAGAACACTTGACTTATCTCTTAGAGCACTCATGTCACTCATCACTTCACTTTATATTCATCTCATTACTTTGCACTCATCTTCACACATTAGTGGCCTCACTCTAAGACCTTGATAAGACATTGGCCAGCATCTCATATTTATAGCCAAGGTAAGTCAACTATGTTCACCAACTTCAATATCTAAATTTCTCTGCACTTTGCTAATTATCTAATGTTAGTGGCTGCCAACTAACATATTGTTACTATTTTAAATTCACTTTGGCTGCATAGACGAACTCTCCCATATTGACTCTTTTAGAATATTAGAGAGTAAGTGATGACATTTTAAAGGGATAAGGTGTTTCATGTTCTTGAGTTCATCTTGCTCATAGTTTGACTTGTGAGCTTGTAAATTGATAATTGGGTCACTGTATGTGTTTCATGTTTCTGCAATTGAGAGATTGCGTTTCATCTTTTATTTCCGTCATAGTTACTAGTGGTTATATAAGTAATGGAGAAATTATTTATAAGAAATAATAAGGGAGCCTGTAAAAATATGATGGGTGGATTTCAGTTGGGATATTTTGGTCATGTGCTTTTACGAGTCCTTCTATGGCTTTACTATAATATTTCAGTTTACATGATAGCAGACATAATAAGATGTAGGAACTTAAGTTGGAAAAAATGCAAAATTGCCTAGATTCTCAAAGTCGTGATTGATCTGGAGTGAACAATGTGTAAAAGCTTTGTTGAACTGGTCAATTATATTGGATTGGTCTACTTGAGTTCCACATACTGATGTTTGCCAAATATTGATAATTGTTTGTCTCCATTATATCGTTCTTTTGTCAGAGTTGCACTTCACAATGAATCAAGATTTAACGAATATAGATATAAGATAAAGCTTGGTGATAGATGTTCAAGCATCCCTTCTTGAAATTTGATTGCTGAGGCAGAACTTAAATTTCTAATTAGTAGTTACAGCTTCTTCTTTTTTCCCTTTCTCTGTTTCATCAAAATGTTTCCCTGGTCAAGATGAGATCTGAATACTAATACAGCTTCTTGATTCTTTTGTTCCTTCTTAAACTTCATTTCTTCCGAATTTTCTTTCTTTTGTTGCAGTACCATGCCCAAATTGTGGTCATGGATTGGCTGCCTACAAGACAATGCAAACACGATCAGCTGATGAGCCGGAGACGATACTTTATGCGTGTATGGACAAGAATTGTAGGCATACTTGGCGTGAATAAATCTCAAGTCATAGGAGTTGCTTTTCATTTGTGAATGGCTCTTGTCATGCTAGTAATAGGGTTGGGGGACCATTGCCTTCTATTAAGCAGCCATTATTTTAGTTTTACCATAATAAACCATGCAATCTTTAACATTTCTTTGCTAATTTAGAATCGAGGAGTACTAGTGAAACTTGTCTGGAATATAGATCTGAACTTCTGTCTCTATTCTCCTTTTAAATTTTAAGGAATTATGGTTGCAAAAGTTTGGCCATAGACCTTGCTGGTCTGAATCTTCTATAATCACTTCTTTAAAGGTGGTTGTGATATACTAAAATGAAATTGCTCATTTTATGCCTGATTTTGATGCCACCATTTCTTTATGAAAGAGCAAATAATATTGTTTTTAGGGTATTGAAACATTAGCAAAAGCAAAAAATTGTATGGAATTGAAATATTGCAGCATTTGATGCCAACTAATGTAGTAAGAAATTGGTCAAAGCCAAGTAATTTTTTTTTTCTTTTTTTATAAGAAAAAATAAACCGACGTCTATACATATTAATAAGCATAGACAAAATTATCATTTGTTAATATTTTTCCTTACTTTTGTTTAATTAATTAGAATAGTATAATTGTTTTTACAGCAAAATGTTAATGATCGATCAAATTAATTTTGATAGTAATTATAGTATTTGTATTCAATTAACGTTACTCATTGTTAATAAGTTCTTATGTAATAATTGATTTAATGCTATATTATAATTACACCATAAAAAGATTTTAATTATAAGTGGATCAACCCCAAATAAATTATTACGGGCTCTAAGAATTTAGAAAAATTATCATAAATACACCATAAATACAATACATACAGATCCATAACGTTTCTTGCAACAATAACGCCAATTCATTAAAATAATATTTATCATTATTTTTAATAAATTGTAGACGTTAGCATTTCTTAGCTATCTTTTTGTTTTTTTTTTATTTTGGCTAAAATCCTTTACCATCTTCCATCATTAATGGACGTGATTGTATTATAATTATTTATGTTTAGCTGCTTTCTTAATTTTTCTTTGGTTTTGGCATTTATGTTTTCGTATCAGAATTATTTTTGGATCAATAATATGTATTTTTATATATTATTTTAAAAGCACATTTAAGTTGAAGCTTTATTGCGATAAATTTTTGCCTATTATTATATTTTTTCGAAAAGAATATTACATTTACTTGCTAGTTATTTTGTGACCTTCACTGAAAAAGTATTGTGAAGTTGAATCTTAAATTTTGTGCAGGAAACCATACGTTTCTTTTCGCATTAAGAACATTTTTCAAATTCGGTGTTTCAACTAATTACCTTAAAGAAATTACGTTTATTTTTAATAGAATAAATTATATTACTCTCAATAGTTTTAGTTTTTTTTTACATACTAGTTTGATCCCCTCATGAAAGACTCATATTTGATGGAGTAATAAGATATAATATATACATAAATATATAATACAAAGAAAAAAATTTAAAGTAATTATATTTTTTAATATTTATAAATAAAATAAAATATTTTAGGTGTTGTGAACCAACAAATAAAAAGTAAACCTCTAAGTTAATTTATATAATTTATTTTTAGATAATTATTTACTAAAAATTATATAATTAATAAAAATTTAAAATTTAAAATAATATTATAAATTTCTTAGGATAAAATAATATTATAAATTTTTTTATGGTATAATTTTTTAAAATTTTATATATATATATATATATATATATATAATGTGTGTAAATCTAAGTTTTTAATTATTTAAAGAAATATTAAAAAAAATTAAACCACTAATCTTTAAAAAATAACTATTGACATAAATAATAATATTATAAAAATAAATTTAAGTGTAATTTAATTCATATGTAAGTTAGACAAAAAATATAGTTATAACTTCGTAATGATGATAAGTATAAAATGCTCTAACTAAAGTGTAAGTTTAAGTATTGGTATTACTATTATACGTATTACATTTAAAAGTTTAATTTTTTATTATAAATTTAATAGCCTTGCTATTATTATTGTGTACAAGTAATGCTTTAAAAATATAATTTTCTACATTTATTAACTTTTTCTATATCTTTTTAAAAGGGATGATGGTGACGAAGAAGCTTAATCATTACATTTAAAAATCTATTTTTTAAAATTCATACTATATATTTAAGTGTTTTGATATTATCATTGGTTTATACCCTACTTTAAAATTTTAATTTTTAAAATTTATAGTATAAATTTAAATTTAAAGAATGGGACCATGACAATGATGATAAAAATATTATTTAAGCTAATTTGATTTATACATGAATTAGATAAAAAAATATAATTATAATTTCATAATGATGTGATAAATGTATAGTCTCGTGAATAAAATGTAAGTTTAAATATTAATATTGTCATTATATACATTTTATTCATTAAAAAGGTACGTGAGAAAGAAAAAATAAAATGATGTATACAAAAATAATGAAAATAAAACTTATTTAAGTAATCAACAAATAAAAAATTATTTAAGTGTAACCTAATTTGTACATGAGTAACATAGAGAGTTAGACTTAATCATAATTTCATAATCAAATAGTAAATACAGGATACCATATTTAAAAGCATAAATTTAAGTGTTGATATTGTCATTATACATATTACATTTAAAAATTTAATTTTTTAAATTTATTAACTTAAAAAACTATCATAATTTCATAATCAAGTTGTAAGTATATAATGTCACATTCAAATAGTCAATTGATAAATACAACTTATTTAATTTTAATTTAATTCGTACGTGAATAAGATAAATAACATAATTTAATTTAATAATCAAGAAGTAATAAGTGTAGAATACCATATATAAAACATAAGTTGGAATCTTGGTATTATCATTACACATATATATTCATTATATAAAACAAAACAAAAAAATAGGTAGTAATTGTAATTTATTTAGTTGTAATTTCATTCTTACATGAATCAAACAAATAATAATCATAATTTTGTATTCACTTAATAAATTAGAGTATCTTATATAAGTATAAATTCATGTTTAAGTATTATCAATATATACGTTTTATTCATTAAAAAAATGTGATAAATTTGAAAAAGTTCAATAAAAAAAACAAATAGTAAGTGTAATTTATTTTCATATAATTTTATTCATATATAAATTATACAAATGATATAACCATCATTTTATAATCAATTAATAAATATAAAATATTAGTTAATAAATATAAAATATTTGATATTAACATAAATTTAAATTTTAATATCGTAAATATATTTGTTTATTAAAAAAAGGATTCAATAAAAAAAAATGAAGTCAATCAAAATTTGAGAAAACCAAATGTGACTTTTTATATATAGTAGCTTTTGATTTCGTGAATAATAATTTAAATTTAATAAATATATTATAGTATTAATTATCGTACAATAGATGTTATTATTTAAAAGATTTATTTTATTTTATAAAATAAAAAAAGTAAATTTTGAATATAAATTTTAAATTAGTTTTATTATAATTGAAATACTGATGTTAAAATATTTTATAACGTGGTTTACATAAATATTTTTAAAATAAATAGTTAATTAATTTATTATTTTAGTAATTAATAAATATATAATAGTAACTATTTTATGAACAATAAAATCTAAATACAATATAAATATGAGTGATTTATTAAGATATTGATAATAATTATATAACTTTATTTAATAAATAAGTTAAATATAACGTAACAACGTAACTTGTTTGAATTTAATAAATATTTTTGATTAAAAATATTTGTAGTAACTTAGTGTTCTTTTTTTAATTGATGAGATATGATATGATTTCGATATAAAAATTATTAATTTAACAAAAATATCATATGTTTATAAGTAAATTGACAAAATACTCGTTAAATAGACAATTATTAACTGTATGAATTGTCACATTTAATGTAATAAAAATAATTACACTATGCAAAATAATTATTTATTAAAAAAATGTATTTAAATATAAACATTGAACAAAAATATAATATACTCATAAGTGAATTAATCGAACACCCATTAAATAATTAATCATTAAATTTATATATATTATCACTCTTAATATAATAAAATAATTACATTATACAAAATAACCATACATGATAAACATATTTATTATATGAACATCTTGATATTTATTGGTGCAAAAAATAACGAAAAAAGCATAAAAATATATTATTATGTGGATATTTTGGTATTTATTATTATAAAAATAACGAAAAATAAATAAAAAATGATTTGGTCATAAATGAATCGTTAAAACACTCATTAAATTGATAATCATTAATTGTATGAATTGTCATTCTTAATGTAATAAAAATAATTGTATTATTCATAAAAAATGTATTTATTATATGAACATTCAACAAAAATATGTTGTGCGTACAAGTGAATTTATTGAATATTCACTAAATAAATAATCATTAATTGTATAAATTTTTGTTCTTAATGTAATAAAAACAATTACATTATATAAAATAACTATTCATAAAAAATATATTTATTATATAGATATTTTATTATTTATTGATATAAAAAACCTAATAAAAATGTATTTATTATATAAATATTTTAATATTTATTAATATAAAACTTAATAAAAAGGGTAAGATATGTGCATAAATCTTTCTTTTAATATTGAGAAAGGGTATGCATTATGTTCGTTGATGATGACTGACGAGTTTACATCGTCATTCCTGATTATGTTATCTGCGGAGCCAAATATTCATGCAAACTTTAAATAACATATAAATATAAGAATGCAATTATTTTTATAATTGTATAATGTGATTATTTTCATTATATTAAATATGATAAAATAAGAAGTTTTAAATAGCATATAAATATAATCATAGTGAAAAAATATTTTAAAGGATTTTTCTATAAAATTGTTACAAAATACAAAATCATAGCATGATAATTTTAAAAGATTTTGATTTTATTTTTTTTATAAAAATAAATATTATTATGTTAAAAGATAAAGTTTTAACAAAAATTTACTAAATTATAGTGTTTAGTAAATTTATTGAAATAAATATTATTATGCAATAGAAAAAATATTTTAATAAAATTTTATTGAAATAAATAAAAAATGTACTAAATGAACTCGTTTTTATTTAAGATATCAAATTCCACTAACTACTTAATCTTTTTTTAATTTAAATAAAATTTTCAAGATCATTAGAATATTACTGTTATAAACTTTTAAAATTTATAGTTTATTTATTAATATATGATTTGATATTTAAAATATAATGAGATTATTCACGTGTAATATTGCTAGTTTTATTAAGTACTCGTATATGTTTGTGGTGTAGGTAGTTTTAGAAAAATTATCATGAATATTCATGATTTTTTATCTTTTATTACATACACTCACAACATTTTTTAAATGACACAGATACTCCTAATACTAACAATATTATATTAGATGAAATATATAAAATAAAATTATAATTTCATCTCTAAATCTAAAAAGTTATCATATGGATCCTCAATTTATTTATATTCTATAAAACCCTTTCTCCAAACGTAAAAAAAACATTTTTCTCTCTTAACGCAAAACTTATTGGTTCATGCATTCTTCTGCTAATAATTGAAACCTTAAATTGTTTAAATTAATCACAAAAATCATTATAAAGCTAAGAACTAAACTAAGAGTTGTCATATGTTGTGTTCTTATTAAGAACACAAAGAGTAGTGATATAAGGATAAGATTGTCAAGAACTCGTGCATAATTCATTGTCTCTATTGGTAATGTTGTTTCTAACTTTTTTGTACTCTTTGAATCATTATGAAAATAGTGATATCTTCTTGTGTTGTTGTTGCTAGGAGTATTCACCGATCTAGTCCAGTCCTGTCCAGTTTGGGGGAACTAAAATTTAACCGGATCAGATTGTTTATATTATTCGGATCAGACCGGATTGAACCATTTGAAACGGTTGTAATTAATACAAATTGAATTGGACCGTTTCATTTATATAACTATTTAGTCCAGTCCAATTTTCGATTTGATTTAGTTTTTGGACACCTTTAATAAGAAATAATATGAGCATTTTAGTATATTATTAAACCGGTATGGTCTTATTCGATCGGTTTAAAAATTAATACAAACCGAATCAGACCATTTAAAAAACAGTTTTAATTAATACAAACTGGATTATTTGATTTATAAAACTCTGTCCATTTTTCCAGTTTGATTTGGTCTAGACCAGTTTATGGACACCCTTAATTGATGCTAAATTTCAAAGAATTTTTTTTTGTACTCTTTTGGTTTTTGATCTGATAAAATTTCTTTACTAAGTTATAAAAATTCTTAATTTGAATCATTTAACATAATTAGTTTTTATTTAAAATATTAATATTAATACATTAATGAAATCTTTAAATCAAATTTTTTATTTTCTTTAATTTTGTACCTACACATACCCAATCACATTTTCTAACAAAAATTGTCTACAACTTGATATAATGATTTTTTTATTCAATAAAGTAGCGTTTGATTTACATAATGGAATGAGAATAAAATGAAATATAAAGGAAACAATATTGTTTGGTTTGACTATTGGAATGTAATGGAAAAAACTATAAATTATGTTAATATCATTATATTAAGTAAAATTAAAATAATATCATTCTACTCTTTTTTCAACTTAATCAAACACTCAAATAGAATGAATTAATTCTAATTGCTTTCCATTCTCTCTAACCAAATACAACATAAAAGAGAAGATGATGGAATGATTTTTAATACTAAAATAATTAAATTTTTAATATTTTTGATAAAGAATTATACTAAATCAAACAACCTATCCTAGAAGACAAAATTAATGGCATAGACCATAATTTTTAACAAATATATTACAAATATTATTATTTTTAATTATAAATTATGAATTTTGTATAAAAAAAATGAATAATTAACTATAAATATTAACATTATTTATAAATAAAGATATCATTAATAATATATAAAATATTAATATATTTATTTTTAAGTCATAAATATTGGAAGTATTCCAATATTTATGACAAATTTTTTTATGATTATTTATGTATTTCATTCTTTTCACTTTTATCTCTAACCTTCTATTTATAATTGTGTTATATTTATATGAGTAAAGGGTATTAGAGGTATCTTTCAATGAAGGAATGTTTTACTCTCGTAGTAACTTTCATAAAGTTTCAATAAAGTCTTGAGTTGACTATTTACTCAAAAAAAAAAAAAAAATTTGCGGGATTCACAAATTTTGAAGGGCAAAATTGAAATAACATATTTTATTAATTAATTTAATTTGTAATTAAAAAACACATGTATCAGCCCTAACAAACTCCAAGTTTCTCCATTCTTTCAGTGGCATCCTCTCCCCGACCACTTTGCTCCCCCCACAATCATTTTGAAGGAAAAACTTCAAATACCCAAATGAAAAACAGAGCAGCAGAACAGAGATCACAGAGCTAGAGTTTCAATCTTTCAAAACCAAGAATCGATTCTTTGAAAAAATTTCAACAAACCCATAAGAGAAGAAACAAAAACAAGAGAGGGAACAGTGGAAACGAATCAAAATGAGAAAGAATGTGATAATAAGTAAAAGCTGTACAAATGAACAATGATGATGATGGTGATGGCCAGCATAGACAGAAGGGTTTCAAAACTTTCAAGTTTCAACTCGGGCCCAACATAATAGAAATCTTTTTAGTATTTTATATGAAAACGAAATTTCAAGTTTCAAGTTTCACAATTTTTAAAATATAATTAAATTTTCTTCAAATATTAATTAATATTAAAAATATACTCGATATTTTTGTAAAATTGAATTCAAACGCTAAGTTTAACGAATTGTCACCACCCACCTATAGGTAATACTCTCATTTTTTGAGTAGAGTCTCCTTTGAAGTTTATCATCATCTTCACCAGAAAACCAGATTAACTTCACCTTTATTTTAAGTTACTTTCTCAATATATAAAAGACAATCAACCCTTTTTCACCACAATATTTCATTATAATATCGTCTATCCTTTCTACAAATTTCTCACTATCCCAGAAGCTTTCTCTCAAGATCTTTTGAGTATAACACCTCTTCTTGCAACCAATAGAGTGGCTATGTCAGTCTGTATGTAATTATTGGCATGCAAAAGCTTAAAGTGCAGGTCATCATTAACACATGCAGAGGGTAAAGACATATATATAGAAACAGTCCAAGGCAAGCAAATTGATTCCGTTGAAGATGACAAATAGTAGTATGTCATCCATTTTGTTGATTCAAATACATAAATATAAACTACACAAACTTGATGCCGTTGGTGGTTTTCGTTTTACCTTCTGAAAGTGAAAGCTGCTAAGCTTCGACACAAATCTTGTGTTTTTGTTGCCCATTCCGGTAAATATTACTGTTCCTCATTATCAATTTTGCTTCCTTTGGTTTTTTTCTTTTTCTCTTTCGTAAGTGAGAGAATTGGAGAAGGAAAGCCTTAACTTTGTAACCTGCTCTCTCTGTTTTCTTTCATCAACCTTTATCTTCAAACCCATCAGAAACTAAGAAAACTTCTGATCTTTTAGTTAAACACCTTCATCTACCCATCAATCATCTTCATCATTTTCAATTACTTTACATGCTACGATACCTAAAGCTTACTTCTTAAGCTACCATTTACTCATCTTAAGCTTACTTCTCTGCATGTCAACATCATATCTTCTTATTGTCTTTGTGTTGTTGAGATATCCTCCTTATCTTCACTACGAGATCTTTTTGCATGTCACCCTTAGCATGGTTTAATGATCCTTATTCTCACATATTCATGTGTAGTTAAAACTAAAGCTGTTTTTATTTTACAAAAAATTACTTACTTTATTTCTTAATATCAGATCCTTTTATATATACAATTATTATGCCAAATATACTGCTAAAAGTCATTAGGATACAGTTATAAATTACCCTGAAAATCAAGAAACTAACATCTTGAAATTAGGGGTTGGTTTTACCCTGAAAATCAAGAAACTGACCTCTTGAAATCAGAGGTTGGTTCCACCTTGAAAATCAGGAAACTAACCATAATCTTAGGTTGATTTCCTACACTCCCCCTCAAGTTAAGGGATATATGTTTTTCAAACCAAGCTACACTTAACTCTGTAAAATTAGGTCGAAACAAAGTTGTAAATTTTATGATAATATTATACTATATTAGTGTTGTATAGGCTATAATATTAGTGTAAAACAAGCTGTATTTATGTGTTGATACCAACTGTTATATTCCTAGCTTAGTGGCCACTAATCTAACTTCTTATTCCTATTTATAGGGTTGTATATAGATTAAAAATAACAGAGAATAAAGAGGAAGAACATACTCCAAATTATCTCCATTATTTCTCGTAATATAATCTTCATGGTATCAGAGCATTTCTGAAATCCAATTTTGATTTCTCACCAATTCTGTCTGAGGAAGTTTTTTGTTTTTCTCTCTGAAATTCACTCTCTACAACATCAGCAACTTCTGCACGGTTTATTTTTTGTTCTTAGACTAGTCATCATCGCGAGCTCGCCGACAACCAAAAATTGTGAAACTCAGGCCATCTTCGCGAGCCATTACCCACAACTCACCGACCATCCAGGCAACATCAGCCATCGCCAACCACTTAGGCCAATCTTGCGAAACTTAGGCACCATCAGCCATATGTTCATCGTCATCGTCGACCATTTGTTCATCGTCATCGTCGACCATCTGTTCATCGTTGTCGCCGATCATTTGGTCCATTGCCATCGTCGTCGATCATCTGGTTCCTCCAAGCCAGTAAGTCCCGTAAGCCACATTTTGCTTTCTATTTCTCCAATACCCGTAATAAGCTGCATTTATAATCTAACCTAACCGACCTGGTACAACCCGACCAGACCCAGTTCAACACGACCCGACCCAGTACAACCCATCAAGAAATATAAAAAAAACAGCCCATTCATAAATTTCAACCCACATATAAGCTACAATTAAAATAATACCAACGGCCACGGGAAAACCTGTAATTACTGGTTCCACAGAAAATAGTCTTATGCCCATCACCAATCACAAATTAAATAGGCACAATTACCTTCAGTGGTCCCAATCTGTCATGATGTTTATATGTAGAAAGATGAAAGATGATTACCTTACTAGAGATGCAACAACTCCGAACAAGGACGATCTGTAATATAGAACATGGAAATCTGAAAACAATATAGTGATGTCTTGGTTGATCAATTCCATGACAAACGAGATTGGAGAGAACTTTATTCTCTACAAAACTGCCAAAGGAACATGGGATTCTGCCAGAGACACTTGTTCCAGTTCTGATAATATGTCTAAACTATTTAAGATCGAAATCATCCTCCATGATCTTCGTCAAGGAGAGTTGTCAATTACATAATACTTTAACTCTCTCACTCGATGTTGGCAGTAATTAAACCTCTTTGAGGTTCACGAATGGACATGTCTATTAGACAGTATCTTGTACAAACAGATTATTGACAAGAAGCGGGTTTTCAAATTTTTATTGGGGCTCCATAAAGATCTTGATGATGTGAACAGCAGAATTCTAGGAACAAAACCCTTGCCCAACATTCATGAAGCCTTATCTGAAGTTCGTCAAGAGGAGAGTCATAAGAAAGTAATGATGGGTCCTCAATCTACCATTTTCGTGACTGAAGAAGGATCTGCACTTGCTATTCGAGGCCACCAGCACTCTCATAATATAGACAACCATCCTCGTTGTGGAAGACCTTGGTGTGATCATTGTCATAAACCTGGTCACACTAAGGAAACCTGCTGGAAAATTCATGGAAAGCCATCTGATTGGAAACCACCCTCCGCACATCACTTCAACAAAGAAAGTTATGGAAAAAATGTCTCCACATTTCAAGGCACTGCGTCACCTGAATCTGCTCTGTTTAGTAAGGAATAGATTGATCTCATCTAGAAAATATTTGGACAATCCTTGACCACATCATCTGCCACTATAGCTCAATTAGGTAACACCCTCAACGCTCTTAGTGTGAAATAGGTTATGAGACCATGGATTGTTGATTCAAGTGCTTCAGACCACATGACGGGTGATGCTTCTCTTCTCATGAATCTTAAAACCTACCAGAATGGACACACTGTCAGAATTGCCGATGGTTCAGTATCCAAAGTAACATGAATTGGTTCAGCCAAAATTTCAAACTCTTTTATTCTAATTTTTTCCTTCTTGTTCCCACACTTGATTGTAATCTTGTATCAATTACTAAACTCACCTGTGATAAAAATTGTATGGCTAAATTTTTTCGTAACCTATGTGAATTTTAGGACTTGGATTCAAGGAAGATGATTGGCAGTGCTAAAGAATTACCTGGACTCTATATCCTCTAAAGTGAAGAACCTTCAGCAAGACAAGCCCATCAAGTTGTATCCGAAGTTTCTTATTAGAATAAAGCTTTGTTAAATCTTAAGTCCAATAATGTTGGTGAAATCATGTTGAATCACTATCGCTTAAGTCATCCTAATTTCCAGTTACAGAAAAAAATTTCCTTCATCCTTTAGAAATAAAAATTCAAAGGATTTTCAATGTGAAGTATGTCAATTTTCAAACATGTTAGAACTTCATATCCTCATCTTCAACATAAAAAATTACATCCTTTCTTATTAATTCACACTGATATTTGGGGACCTTCTCGAATCAAAAACATCATAGGGACACGTTAGTTCATTTCATTTATGGATGATCATACTCGAATCACTTGGTTATTCCTAATGAAAGAAAAATTTGAAGCATGTCAAATTTTTAAAAATTTCAATACCATGATTCAAACCCAATTTCAAACAAAAATCCAAGTATTGAAATCTGAAAATGCTAAAGAATACTTCGCTTCCACCCTTACTGATTATTTGTTAAGTCAAAGGATTGTCCATCTAAGCTCTTATGTTGACACACCTAAACAAAACGGGGTGGTTAAAAGAAAGAATAGGTATTTTCTTGAGGTAGCTAGATCCCTCATGTTCACAACTCATATCCCTCAACATTTCTGGGGGGAGGCTGTTCTTACAGCTACCTATCTTATCAATTGGATGCCCTCTCGTGTCCTTATGTTTAAAACACCTGTCAATACTCTACTTGAGTCATACCCACACACTAAAATCGTGTCCCACATTCCCTTTAAATTTTTTGGATATTCTGCTTATGTCCATGTACATTATAGTGGCAAAACTAGAAAGGATATAAATGCATATTCCTAGGGTATTCATCATACTAGAAAGGATACAAATGTTTTTCTCCTATCACAAAACGATTCTATAATACAATGGATGTCCCATTCTTTGAACAATATTTGTATTATTCCAAACCTGCCATTCAAGGGGAGAACATAGGCAATGAATACCAGCTTTCGAATATCATAACCACTCAGTCTCCCACAAATCCTATCCCACAAATTCTAGAGAGTGAATCAATGTCTCAAATAAATACTCTTACTAATCTCAATGAACCTTCAATTTCTCTACCAACAGATACAAACTTTCTTGTCCCAAACAATGATCTTCTTGTCTACTCTAAGAGGAAAATAGCTCAAGAAAGAGTGGAGAACTGAGTATATCTTGAGCCAGTCCAGGAATCCAACACGACTACAGGCCACTTTGAAAATTCACAAGGTAACATCACCGAACCTCATATTATTGAATTACCTCCTAATGATTTGAATTTGACAATTTCTATAAGGAAAGGTGTAAGATCATGCACAAACTACCTCATCTACACTTTCTTTCCTATAAAAATCTCTCACCAGATTATAAGGCATTTATCAGCAACCTTGATCAGATAGAGGTTCCAAATTCTGTTCATGAAGAATTTCAGATACCTGAATGAAAGACAGCTATTCGAGAAGAACTCAGTGCCTTAGAGAAAAACAAGACTTGGGAGATCATAGAACTACCATTGGGAAAACAAGTTGTTGGGTGTAAATGGATCTTTACAATCAAACACAAAGCAGAAGGCAGTGTAGAAAGACTCAAAGCTCACCTTATGGCTAAAGGATTCACTCAGACATATGGGCTTGACTATCAGGAGACTTTTGCACCTGTAGCAAAACTCAACACTATTCGTGTTCTTCTCTCCTCAGCATCTAACTTGGATTGGCCTCTTTACCAATTAGATGTCAAGAATGCATTCCTTAATGGTGATCTCGAAGAAGAAGTCTACATGGACAGTCTCCACATGCCTGGTTTGATAGGTTCTCTAAAGTTCTGAAGAGATATGGGTATACTCAATGCCAATCAGATCACACACTATTCGTCAAACACTTCTCCAATGACAGAATAGTTATCCTAATTGTGTACGTAGATGATATTGTTCTAACAGTTAATTCTACAAATTGAGATGAATAAACTCAAAGAATTCTTGCCAAGGAATTTGATATTAAAGATCTAAGCAATCTCAAATATTTCCTAGGAATGGAAGTAGCACGAATAAAAAAAGGCATATCTATATCTCAAAGGAAATATGTACTTGATATTCTCAAGGAAACTGGAATAATCGAGTGTAAACTGGCAGAAACTCTGATGGACTTTACAGTAAAACTCGGAATCAAAGAAAATAGTACACCTGTGGACAAAGGCCATTACCAAAGATTAGTGAAAAAACTCATTTACCTATCCCACACTAGACCAGATATTGGTTTTTCAGTAAGTGTTGTAAGTCAATTTATGAACAGTCCCACTAAAGAACACATGGAAACGGTCTATTGTATACTCAGGTATCTCAAGATGACACAAGGAAAAGGATTATACTTCAGTAAGAGTCCCACTAGAAAAAATTGAAGTCTTTGTAGATGCTAAATGGGTATGCTCTATAGTGGATCGTAGATCTACCACTGGGTATTGTACATTCGTATGTGGAAATCTTGTAACTTGGCGAAGTAAGAAACATTCAATAGTCGCTTGAAATAGTGTAGAAGCTTAATTTAGAGCTATGGCTCATGGGATTTGTGAAGGAATGTGGTTAAAAAGACTACTCAATGAACTGGACTTCACAACTCCTGAACCTATTAGCATGCATTGTGACAATCAAGTTGCAATAAGAATTACGAAAAATCCAGTTCATCATGACCGAACCAAACGTGTAGAAATTGATTGTCATTTCATTAAAGAGAAGTTAGAAGGAAAAATCCTGGACCTGCTATATACATCTACACATCATCAAATTGCATATATCCTTGGCAGAATGTTTGTTACGCGTGCTAGCTTGTCTCCCACTAATGATATAAAAAAATAAAAATAAAAATAAAAATAAATAAAAATAAAATAATAAAAAAAAAAGAGATGATATATATTTTGGGGGATACGCATTCAGCGGGGTTCCGAATTTTTTTTCTTTCAGTTCAGTTTTATCATTTTTTTTTTCTTTTCAGCAGATTGTATTTTTTTTTTCTTTCCTCTTTTTCTCTCAACAAGTTTGGAGAAAAACTTGCAACATTTTAATTTTTCTGTTAGTCTGGTTTGCGTGTTACACAATCACGCGGAGTGTTGATTTAACGTTTTATGTTGTATTTTCTTAGGGAAATTACAGAGAAAGAAGACAACAAAGAAGAAGAAATGAAATTTATTTTTCATTGAGGAATCGTGAAAGAGTTTTTTTTCTTATCTATTTTCTTTTAATTTTCTTTCTCTGCAATGTTTTATTTTTGTTGTGTTGTAATTTTAAATTCGCTATGAACTAATACATTTGTTCTAGGATTGCAGTGTAGCGTAAATTATGAAATGTGACTTAAATATTTTTGAATGATTTATGGAATTTGTTTTAAGTTGTTTATTTTATCTCGTGTTTAATGCTTTTAATTATCGGAAGATTAATTAAGCGATCTGTGACACTTAAATAAACTTGAAAAAGGCATTTTTGTGTGCTTTCGTGATGAAATAACGTATATACATAAGAGATAGAAATATACTTTTATTGTATGTGTAACTTGTTAAGAGAATTGAACTTAATAAATCTGGTTGAATTTAATTCCCATAGGAATATAGTGAATCATTTTAACTAGATGTTTTACGTATGGAGCTCGGAAGAGATATATGGATAGATTAGGAGTTCTTGGTTAACAACTTAAAACACGATAACATAAATCAAGATAAAATATAATGATTCAAGTGGATTAATTTGGTGAAACTGCAATCCTAGAATTTTCTTGCAATCTGTTATAAAATTTAGTTGGTAAATCTGCATCAAATTATCGACTGTTTGGATAAAATTAGGTTGAAATAATTTTAATAATTAATGAATACTAGTAACTAATCTCTGTGGGAACGATATTTTACTTATCATATTATTACTTGTGACCGTGTATACTTGCACGAGTTCGTGTGTTGAAAAACACGCAACAAGTTTTTGGCGCCGTTGCCGGGGATTTGTTTTACTATTTTTATTGTTGATATTAATACCAATCAATCTGATTTTAATTCAAAGAAAAAAAAAGAAAAAAAAAATATATATATATATATATATATACATATATATATATTTTTTTTGTTTAATTGCTTATTGTTACTTTCTTGTATTTGTGTGTTTATTTATGTTTTAAATTTAATTTATATATTGTATTAGATTTAATTTTGGATAGAGTGGGACTTTGTATGCGACGCATTAGAAATCTTGACCTAGTTCCCTTAGATCTAGAAATTCATAGAACTATTTTGAACTTAAAGAAAAATAATAAACAAGAAACCTTCGAACAGCTAGCTATGGATAATGAAATTCCAGAAGTTGAAGAACCAAGATCCTTAAGAGATTATGCAGTGCCCATGGTTGGTGGAATCCATTCAAGCATTAGAAGACCATTAATTCAAGCCAATAATTTTGAAATTAAGCCTGCAATCATTCATATGATTCAAACATCGGTACAATTTGGTGGGTTACCCCACGATGATCCAAACTCCCATATATCAAACTTCCTAGAGATTTGTGACACCTTTAGGCATAATGGAGTCACTGATGATGCTATTCGGTTGAGACTTTTTCCTTTCTCATTGAGGGATAAGGCAAAGAGTTGGTTGAATTCATTGCCATGTGGTTCTATCACTACGTGGGAGGATCTGGCTCAAAAATTTTTAGCCAAATATTTTCCACCGGCAAAGACTGCACGGATGAGGAATGAAATCACCACTTTTATGCAGTTTGACTCAGAGTCATTATATGAAGCTTGGGAGAGGTACAAGGAGCTACTTAGAAGATGTCCGCACCATGGATTACCGAAGTGGCTTCAAGTTCAAACATTTTATAATAGTTTGATGGGTCAAACTAGAAATATGATTGATGCTGCAAAGAAAGGTGCTCTAATGCGGAAAACAACTGATGTAGAAGACAACTTATTAGAGCAAAAGCCTTCAAATAGTTATGAGCGTCCAACAGAAAGGATGGTTCCTAAGAAAGCACGAATTCATGAGATTGATGCTATGATCGCTTTAATCGCACAAGTGTCTGCTTTGGTTAAAAAGATGGATACTATGGGTGTCCATTCTATTCAGAGTCCTTTTGTTGCATGCGAAATTTGCAATGGTAACCATGCCAGTGAGAGATGTCCTCACAACTCTGAATCTGTCAATTTTGTTTCCAATTATAGTAGGAATCAAAACAATCAAAACAATCCCTATTCCAACACATACAATCCAGGGTGGAAGAATCATCCTAATTTTTCTTGGAGTAATAACCAAGGTCAATCATCTTCTATGAAGCCCACTCACCCTCCAGGTTTTCATAACCAAGTCCCACAACAGGAGAGAAAGCCCTCATTGGAAGATATGTTTGCTCAGTATATGGCCAAGAATGAGACTATTCTCCAGAATCAGGCAACATCTATTAGAAATCTAGAAGTTCAATTGGGGCAACTAGCTATCATTGCCAACAATCGCCCTCAAGGATCTTTACCTAGTGATACTGAAATCAATCCAAAAAGGGAGGGAAAAGAGCATTGTAAGGCAGTGACATTGAGGAGTGGAAAAGAGTTAGAAGAAATACAAAAATCCATTTCTCCACCGACTCTTATTGTTGAAGGTGTTGACCTCGAAAAACAAGAAAAGGCTAATCATAGGGTTGAAGAGAATGAATCAACAGAAAATCCCATAATAAAACCAGTGTTAGATAATCTCAAGCCTTATAATCCACCAATTCCATTCCCTCAACGTTTCCATAAGCAAAAACTTGATAAACAGTTCTCTAAGTTTCTTGAAGTATTTAAAAAACTTCATATCAACATCCCTTTTCTTTGATGCCTTGGAGCAAATGCCCGGTTATGTGAAATTTATGAAAGACATTTTGTCTAAGAAAAGAAGGTTAGGTGATTTTGAGGCATTGCTCTCACAGAGGAATGTAGTGCCATCCTTCAAAAGAAGCTACCACCTAAGCTTAAAGATCAGGGAGTTTCACCATTCCCCGTACTATTGGTGAGAAATTTTTTGGTAGAGCTTTGTGCGATCTTGGTGCAAGCATTAATTTGATGCCACTTTCCATCTACCAAAGGCTTGGATTAGTAGAGGAACAACCGACCACCGTGACTCTTCAACTCGCTGATAGGTCTTTGAAACACCCTAGAGGCATTATAGAAGATGTGCTTGTCAAAGTAGACAAGTTTATCTTTCCTGCAGATTTCATAATTCTCGACATGGAGGAAGATAAAGAGATTCCTATCATTCTAGGGGCACCATTTTTAGCAACTGGTAGGAGTTTGATTGATGTTCAAGAGGGAGAGGAGACCATGAGAGTCCAAGACCAAGAGGTAACTTTCAACGTCTTTAAAGCTATGAAATTTCCAAGAGATTCTGACGATTGCCTTAGAGTTGACACGGTGAATGCGTTAGTTGAAAGCAATTTCAAGGAAAATTTTAGTACTGATGCTTTGGAACTTGCACTTGTGAATGACAAAATTATTGATAACTCTGATTCTCTTGAATATCTCAAGTTATTTAAGGCATCTCCACAACTCTTTAGTCCTCAAACTGATGAAGATGCATCACAAGTTGTAACACCGTCTAAGTTTACCTATGGGAAGCCATCTATGGAACAGAAACAATTACTAGAGCTTAAACCACTGCCAACCCATCTAAGGTATGCTTATTTGGGTGAAATGACTACAATGCCCGTGATTATTTCAAAGCATCTCTAGATGACGATCAAGAAACGAAGCTATTGAGAGTGTTGAGAAATTACAAGCTAGCATTAGGATGGTCTATAGCTGACATTAAAGGAATCAGTCCTTCAATATGCATGCACAAGATCTTGTTTGAAGAAGATATCAAGCCTACTATTGAGCATCAACGTCGTTTGAATCCAATCATGAAGGAGGTAGTAAAAGAGGAAATCATTAAGTGGTTAGATGCAGGCATTATATATCCTATTTCAGATAGTTCTTGGGTCAGCCCAATTCATTGTGTTCCAAAGAAAGGAGGAATTACGGTGGAGACTAATAGCAATAATGAGCTGATTCCCACAAGGAAAGTGACAGGATGGCGGGTATGCATGGACTATCGGAAGCTCAACAAGGCCACTCGAAAGGATCATTTCCCACTTCCATTTATTGACCAAATGCTAGACAGATTGGCAGGACATTCTTTCTACTGTTTTTTGGATGGCTATTCTGGTTACAACCAAATTGCTATCGCGCCTGAAGATCAAGAGAAGACCACTTTCACATGTCCATATGGAACTTTTGCTTTCCGAAGAATGCCTTTTGGATTATGTAATGCTCCAGCCACTTTTCAGAGGTGTATGATGGCTATCTTCTCAAGCATGGTGGAAGATTTTATTGAGATATTTATGGACGACTTCTCAGTTTTTGGGGATTCATTTGATATGTGCTTGCATAACCTTTCTTTGGTCCTACAAAAGTGCGAAGAAACAAACTTGGTTTTAAATTGGGAAAAATGCCACTTCATGGTAGGAGAAGGTGTTGTCCTCGGCCATCTAATTTCGTCTAAAGGAATTGAAGTGGATAGGGCAAAGATTGAAACCATTGAGAAACTACCGCCTCCAACATCGGTGAAAGCAATTAGAAGCTTTCTTGGGCATGCAGGATTCTATAGGCGTTTCATAAAAGATTTTTCCAAGATATCAAAGCCTCTGTGTAATCTTTTGGAAAAAGATACAAAATTCACATTTGACGAAAAGTGTTTGGAAGCTTTCCGCGTTTTGAAAGAAAAGTTGATCACGGCTCCCATCATTGTTGCACCAGATTGGAATCTACCTTTTGAGCTTATGTGTGATGCCGTGATTTTGGCAAGAGGAGCGGTTTTAGGACAACGGAAAAAGAGAGTTTTTCATGCCATATACTATGCCAGCAAAACTTTGACCGAAGCTCAAATGAATTATGCTACCACTGAAAAAGAATTACTTGCTGTTGTATATGCTTTTGAAAAGTTTCGTTCCTACCTAATCGGAACTAAAGTGACAGTTTATACTGATCATTCTGCTATAAAATATCTGATGGCTAAAAAAGATGCAAAACCAAGATTGATTAGATGGATCCTCCTACTTCAAGAATTTGATTTGGAGATCAAGGATAAGAAAGGAACAGAAAATCAAGGCCGATCATCTATCGAGATTGGAAAATAATGATGGAGCCGTGGACAAGACTATCATTGGTGAAACTTTCCCGGATGAGCAATTGTTTTCCTTTGATCATAGAAGTGTGCCATGGTACGCAGACTATGTTAATTACATCGTAAGCAATGTGCTTCCACCTGAAATATCTTTCCAACAGAAGAAAAAATTCTTACATGATGTTAAGTACTATTTATGGGATGAACCTTACTTGTTTAAGCATTGTGCAGATCAAATTATCAGAAGGTGTGTCCCAAAGGAAGAAATTGAAAATATACTTAAACATTGTCATTCTTCAAATTTATGGGGCCTTTTTCGAAAAGAAAGAACTCTGATTAAGGTTCTTCAATCTGGTTTTTATTGGCCAAATTTGTTTAAAGATGCACATTTCTTTGTTTCACACTGTGACAGGTGCCAAAGAGTTGGTAACATTTCTAAGAAACACGAGATGCCTTTAAACAACATTCTTGAGGTAGAAATATTTGATGTTTGGGGAATTGATTTCATGGGACCTTTTATCTCGTCCTACAACAACCTCTACATTTTGGTGGCTGTGGATTATGTTTCTAAGTGGGTAGAAGCAATTCCCTTGCCTACCAATGATTCCAAAGTGGTACTTAATTTTCTAAAGAAAAACATTTTCACTCGATTTGGCACCCGGCGGCAATCATAAGTGATGGGGAACTCATTTTTGCAACAAATCTTTTGAAACCCTCCTTGCCAAATACGGTGTCACTCATAAGATCACAACTGCTATCATCCTCAAACTAGTGGACAAGTTGAGATATCCAACAGAGAAGTGAAGAGAATTTTGGAGAAGACGGTAAATCCTTCAAGGAACGATTGGTCTAAGACATTGGATGATTCACTCTGGGCATACCGAACAAAGATACAAGACACCCATTGGGATGTCCCCATATCGGTTGGTTTTTGGGAAAGCTTGTCATCTCCCGGTTGAATTGGAGCACCACGCGTATTGGGCTATCAAGACTTTGAATTTTGAGTTAGGCGTCATTGAGAAAAACGTCTCCTACAAATCAATGAGATGGATGAGATTCGTTTACACGCATATGAAAATGCTGAGATTTATAAGGAAAAGACGAAGAGGTGGCATGACAACAAAATCTTGCATCGACACTTCGAACCAGGACAGAAAGTATTGCTCTTCAATTCTCGTTTGAAGTTCTTCGCAGGAAAATTGAAATCTAAGTGGTCAGGGCCTTTCATTATTACCAAAGTACACCCATATGGGGCTGTTGAGATTAAAGGTGAAGAATCACAAAATTCTTTCCAAGTGAACGGGCAAAGACTCAAACACTATTTAGGGGGTGACATTGATCGTCAAAAGTCCACCATTTTCTTATGTGATCCAACCTAAAGCAAAGAGAAAGGCAGTCAAGCTGATGACTCTAAATCAAGCGCTTCTTGGGAGGCAACCCATGTGTTTTATATTTATTTATTTTATTTTATTTTTATTTTTTTTTTATTATTATTTTTCGGATGTGTTGTTTTTTTTTATATTTTGCTATGTTGTTATTTTAATTCTTTTTTTTTCGTAGGTGCAAATATGAAGAAATGAAGCTATTTTGGCTTAACCAATCAAACAAACCAGGAAGTTTCTTAAACCCATCTCATATGGTCTTTAGCTTTCACACATTGAGGACAATGTGTATATTAAGTTTGGGGGTGGTGGATATTCATAATTAAAATACTTTCTGGATGTTATTGCTTGTGAAATTTTTTTTTTTGTTTGTTTGGTTGATTGAAGATATGTGCTATGAATAGTGATTTATTTTTGTTTCTTCGATTTAAATAATGCATATCTCTTTGAAAAATCTGAATGTTGTCTAAGTGATGATTAATTTTTACGTATATGTCATTTTTACAAGAATAATTATTCATGAGCACTAGTCTTGATTTTTGATTTGATATGATAATTTAGAGAATGTTTATGTGAGTATTGAATTCGATTGATTTTTGTGGTTCCACAGTTCTTAGAATTTGTTTGATTTTCTCTCGAAGCGAAATTATAGATAACATTTAACTAAGAAAATGATTTAGGCCATCTTTGGATCGTTTGAGCCTTTCTATCTACCTCACATGCATTATCCATAGTATACCCCATTTGAGCTTCAAAGTTTTTATATATATATATATATGTCTCATTTCAAAAGCCTATCTAAAAAGTATATATATATATATGTGTTTAGATATACCTATTGTTCTTATTTCACTAGCATATTATAATTGTTAGTAAATGTTGAAGGATATATCGAAGAAAAAAGGGTTACAAAAAAAAAAAAAAAAAGGAATAATGTGATGATAAGTCCCAAATTGGGAAGTATTCATTGTGGTGATAGAAGATCTCGTTTTCAATCCTGAAATGTTATGCTCGGGAAAAGTTTTAAGCTAAATATTGTCCTTCATTCCTTCCTTTACCTAAGCCATACATTACAAGCTTTATAAAGTCCTATTGATTTGGTGTTTTGTGTTTGTCTACATTAGTGGAGAGAGAAATGAAAAATAAACTTATGAGATTTGTGATTTCATGATAATTTGTTTGATTTTATATTTGTATAAATTGATCCGGATTGCATATGATGAAATTTGAAAAGATTTCACACACCCACTTAAAAGTTCATTGTAAAAAGGTTATATACTTTTAAATTGATTTTGATGCTTAGATAAAATTCTTTTATTTCTTTGAGTTATGATATATGGAATGTTAAAAAAAAAAAAAAAAAAAAATTGAAAATCACTATTTTAAATGCAGTTATCTTTGTTTTATTTTCTTCCTTTTGCTCGAGGACTAGCAAAAACTTAAGTTTGGGGGTGTTGATAACTGTATTTTATACAGTTATTTGCATCAATTTTAGTAATGATAATTGCTATGTTCGTTTAATATTTACTAATTTTTGTTAAATAAATTAATATTTTCCTTTTATTTTGCTAAAAAATGTATTTTTAATAAAATTAAATAATTTGTATCGAAAATGTACTTAATTTCATATTTTTGTCCACAAATATAATTTATGGTAATATATTTTCTTAATTACAATTTATATAAATCAAAAATATAATTTAAATTAAATTTGGGCTTAATTGTAATTATTAAAAGTTTAAAAATTTAATTTAAAATTAGTAAAGGGCTAAACTGTAATTTAAGAAAGTTTAAAATGTAATTTGAAATATATTTGTGGGTGAAAATACAATTAATAAAAGTTTAATTTTCGCTACAGGGAGATGAATACCACGCGCAAGAAATAAGACTCGCCAAACGTGGACCATCCGATCAAAGTATCCACGGCTCAGATGCGCGCGTGTCCATCAAGCTCGACAAAAGCGATTGGGGACAGAGATATTCCTTTCACGCGGCTCGGCGTGCCAGTGGGTCCCACGTGTCGCGGAGGCCGGGCCGGAAATGGGCCCCACATGCCGGCTGCGCAGATTCCCCCGAGGCGATCGCTGACCGTTGGATCAGATCAACGGTCCAGATTGAAGCGCGTCCATCCAAGCTGTCGCGCACCGAGCCGCTCGTGTTAACAATCCTGTGTGACGCGGTCCATACAAGCGGCGTGCACCCTCACTCTTCAAACGGAAAATGGCCAGCCACGTGTCTCATAAATATTCCAGCGAATAACATGGTGACACGTGGCATGCATTTGGTGAAATAAAAACGCAGAATCAGCGCCCCCTTCCAGCCGTTACACATTTCGGATTCCGGAGAAATCGCCTGCGACGCGTTCTTCATGCGCCCGGATTACCGTCCAATGAAAAGCTGCCACGTGTCCCACGAATTGTGTCCGCGAATCAGAGCGCGACACGTGGCATGCGGAAAAAGAAAAAAAATTCAAAAAATTGGCAGAGTGTTTGTTACGCGTGCTAGCTTGTCCCCCACTAATGATATAAAAAAATAAAAAAAAATAAAAAAAATAAAAATAAAATAATATAAAATAAGAGATGATATATATTTTGGGGGATACGCATTCAGCGGGGTTCCGAGTTTTTTTTCTTTCAGTTCATTTTTTTCATGTTTTTTTTCTTTTCAGCAGATTGTATTTTTTTTTTCTTTCCTCTTTTTCTCTCAACAAGTTTGGAGAAAAACTTGCAACATTTTAATTTTTCTGTTAGTCTGGATTGCGTGTTACACAATCACGCGGAGTGTTGATTTAACGTTTTATGTTGTATTTTCTTAGGGAAATTACAGAGAAAGAAGACAAGAAAGAAGAAGAAATGAAATTTATTTTTCATTGAGGAATCGTGAAAGAGTTTTTTTTTCTTATCTATTTTCTTTTAATTTTCTTTCTCTGCAATGTTTTATTTTTGTTGTGTTGTAATTTTAAACTCTGCTATGAACTAATACATTTGTTCTAGGATTGCAGTGTAGCGT
Source organism: Hippophae rhamnoides (assembly GCA_033030585.1). Lineage (NCBI taxonomy): Eukaryota > Viridiplantae > Streptophyta > Magnoliopsida > Rosales > Elaeagnaceae > Hippophae > Hippophae rhamnoides. Next base: position 13,012,587 of record CM065434.1, on the reverse strand, counting down.
AAATTATGAAATGTGACTTAAATATTTTTGAATGATTTATGGGACTGTTTTAAGTTGTTTATTTTATCTGTGTTTAATGCTTTTAATTATCGGAAGATTAATTAACTGATCTGTGACACTTAAATAAACTTGAAAAAGGCATTTTTGTGTGCTGCTCGTGATGAAATAACGTATATACATAAGAGATAGAAATATACTTTTATTGTATGTGTAACTGTTAAGAGAATTCAGAACTTAATAAATCTGGTTGAATTTAATTCCCATAGGAATATAGTGAATCATTTTAACTAGATGTTTCTGTATGGAGCTCGGAAGAGATATATGGATAGATTAGGAGTTCTTGGTTAACAACTTAAAACACGATAACATAAATCAAGATAAAATATAATGATTCAAGTGGATTAATTTGGTGAAACTGCAATCCTAGAATTTTCTTGCAATCTGTTATAAAATTTAGTTGGTAAATCTGCATCAAATTATCGACTGTTTGGATAAAATTAGGTTGAAATAATTTTAATAATTAATGAATACTAGTAACTAATCTCTGTGGGAACGATATTTTACTTATCATATTATTACTTGTGACCGTGTATACTTGCACGAGTTCGTGTGTTGAAAAACACGCAACACATTACCTCGAACAATCTTTGAAGAATTAAGTTGCAAGTTGGGAATGATTAATATCTATTATCCAACTTGAGAGGGAATGTAAACTTTATGAGAATATTATACTATATTAGTGTTGTACATGCTGTAATATTAGTATAAAACAAGCTGTATTTATGTGTTGATACCAGCTGTTATATTCCTAGCTTAGTGGTCACTAATCTAAGTTCTTATTCCTATTTATAGGGTTGTATATACATTAAAAATAATAGAGAATAAAGAGGAAGAACATACTCTAGATTGTCTCCATTATCTCTCGTAATATAATATTCAAAAGTTTTGGTTAAGATATCTACTACTTGTTGTCTAGATGGAACATAGTTGAGGGAGATCATCTTGCCTTCAATTTTCTCACTGATGAAGTTTTTATCAATTTCCAAATGTTTAGTTTGATCATGATGGACTGGATTTTTGGCAATTGCAATTGCCGACTGGTTGTCACACATGATTCTAATAGATTCTAAATATTCAACCTTGAGTTCGTATAACAGTCGTTTTAGCTAAATTCCTTCACAGATGCCCAAAGCCAATGCACGGAACTCAACCTCGGCACTGCTACGTGCTACCACTGCTTGCTTTTTGCTACACTATGTCACCAAATTTTCCCAAATAAATGAGCAATATCCAGATGTGGATTTTCGGTCACTAGGAGATCCATCCCAATCAATGTCAGTATAAATTTCCAATCTCCTATTAATTGTTTTCTTGAACATGAGCCCCATTCCAGGATCCTTCTTCAAGTATCTTAGAATAGGATTTACTGCCTCCAAGTGATCTACTGATGGGTTTCCAAGAAACTGACTAACAACACTGATTGAAAAATTTATATCTAGACGTGTATGGGTCAAATAAATTAACTTATCTACCAAACATTGATATTGCCCCTTATTAGTTGCCAATTCATCAATTTGAGACATTAGTTTGGTGTTAGCGTCCATGGGTGTTTCAATAGGCTTACACCTACTCATGCCAATCTCACGCAAGAGATCTAGAATATATTTGCGTTGAGAAACTGAGATTCCTTTGGTACTACGTGCCACCTCCATCCTCTAAGAAATATTTCAAATATCCCAAGTCTTTAATCTCGAATTCCTTGGATAATAGCATCTTAAGTCTCTTCATTTCTCCAACATGATTTCCTCTAAGAACTATATCATCAACATATATAATCAAAGTTGTGATTCTCCCATTTGTGAAGTGTTTGACAAATAGAGTGTGGTTTGTATACGTCTGAGAGTATCCATCATGTTTGAGGACCTTAGTGAATTTGTCGAACCATGCTCTAGGTGATTGTTTAAGTCCATATAGTGCCTTTCTCAACTTGCATACCTTTCTTTGTGTATCTCTAGTCTCAAAGCCAGGAGGCACATCCATGTAAACTTCTTCGATCAAATCTCCATTTAAGAACGCGTTCTTGACATCGAGTTGAAGTAGTGGCCAATCCTCATTAACTACAATAGACAGCAAGACACGAACTATGTTAAGTTTTGCTACATGAGAAAAAGTCTCTTGATAATCAATTCCATATGATTGGGTGAACCCTTTAGCCACTAGTCGAGCTTTATATCTTTCGATATTTCCATCTGCCTTTTGTTTAATAGAGAATATCCATTTACAACCTACTGTCTTCTTTCCAAGTGGTAGCTCTGTTAACATCTATGTACCATTCTTTTCAAGTGCAGTATATTCTTCTAAGGTTGCCTTGTGCCATTGAGGAATCTTTAGAGCCTCATTGACAGAATTAGGAATCTTGATGTTGTCTAGGGATGTCACAAATGTCTAAAATTTTTGGGACAAATTTGCGTAAAAAATGTAACTTTGAAGAGGATGTTGAGTGCATGATCGAGCGCCTTTTCTTTGTGCAATAGGAAGATCTAACTTAGGGTTAAAACCTATTTTTGGACTAGATTATGCTTCATCTTGTAATCTTTCAGATTTAGTCTGGCTTAGGAGAGTTTCTTGGCTTTGCTGATTTCGCGTGGGCAAGTTGGGATTTCTCTTTCTTCCATAGAATTTTATGGCATCATTAGTAAGGAGAAGATGTCTAAGATAGACAATGGGAGATTGATCAGGTTTGGTTTTTGAAGGAGAATCTATAATGGGTATCAAGTTGGAAGAGGACAAGGTAGTAAAGGGTAAATGAGATGGTAAATTCGGTTCAATGAGTGATGACCAATCCCAATTCTGCAATTCATTAGTGTGATTCTCCCCTTGAATTGCAAAATTAGAATAGAATGGAGGTTCTTCGAAGAAAGTAACGTTCATGGAATGGTAAAATAGTGATGGGAGAGAAACATTTGTAACCTTTTTGATTGGCTGAGTAACCAACGAAGATGCATTTAATGGCACGGCCATCAAGTTTGCCACGATATTATGGATGAATATGGATAAAAATAGTGCAACCAAAAACCTTGAAAGGAATTGGTGACACAAGTTGTGAGGTAGAATATTGACTCTGAAGCACTTGTAAAGGTGAAAGAAAGTTGAGAACTAGAGAAGGCATTCAGTTGATCAAGTGTGTTGCAGTAAGAATGGTTTCACCCCAAAATTTTTTAGGAACATTGGTTTGAAAAAGTATATGATGGTTTTTACTTTCAACTACACCATTTTGTTGTGATGTGTCAACACAGGAGCTTTGTTGGACAATACCATGTGATTTGAGATATCCACTAATATCGGAATTAAAGAAATCCCTAGCATTATCAACTTTTAGGATTTGAATATTGGCATTGAATTGAGTTTGGATCATGGCATGAAAAAGTGGAAATGTGTGCTTAGTTTTAGATTTGTCTTTCATAAGAAATGTCCAACATAATCGAGTATGATCATCAACTAACAGTAAGAACCATTGAGCACCAATAATACTAGAAACGCAACATGGTCCCCAAATGTCATCTTGAATGAGGGAAAAAATGGTGACTTGGTTTGTGCGTGCGTGGTGAAAAAATGTTTCGAATATGTTTTTCCAACTGACAAACTTCACAATGAAATAAATTGGGATTTTTATTGATGAATAAGGATGGAAACAAACGTTTCAAATATGAAAAATTTGGATGACCTAGACGAAAATACCACATCATGATTTCACTTTCCTTATTAGTATGACTATTAGACTTAAGATTATGACTCAATTGACATTAATGACTAACATAATGGTTTGAAAGAGTATTGATATCAAGAATATAGAGGCCCGCACGTAAATCAACATCGCCAATCATTTTCCCCGAGCTCAAATCCTGAAAAAACACAAGATTTAGCCAATAATTTAGTTTCACAGTTAAGGTCATGATTTAATATATTAACTGATATAAGATTGTAGTAAAATCCAGGCACAAATAACACAGATTTGAGAGTGAGATTGTTTGAGAGGAAAATGGTCCATGTTCTGACCACTATGGTACAAGTACCATTGGCGACACATACTGTTTAAAGTATGTTGCAAGGTGAGTAGGTTGTGAAAAGTGATTGATCAACTGTCATGTGATTGGAGGCACGTGAGTCTACTATCCAAGATGAGGAGAAAAATTTGCCAGCATGCATTGCTAAATTACTGGAACTATGTGTAGAGTTATTCCTGCTACTACTAAATGTGGTGTTGATATTTGCCTTTTGTATAAGTTGTTGGAAAATTTCTAACTGTTCCTTAGTGAATGGGATAGGATTACCAGAAAATGCACTTGAGTTTGTACCAATGGTTGGAGAGACTGGAACTGAAAAGATGCAGGTCGAAATAGCTCTTCTTAAGGACTGGTACTGTTAAAAGGAGAAGCATAAACATTAATAGTTGCATTGTTAAATAAACCACCAAAAGAATTATGTTTAGGAGCAGGATCAAGAATGGATCCAAGCCCAAAGCTGCCTAAATTTCCTATATTGAATTCAGTTCTCTTACTTGTCTCTGGAATCTCCTCATCCATGTCATCTTCCAGTGTACTAAGAACATTTAAATTTTCAATTTTTTCATAGTTCTCATGCCCAAATTCTGAAACTTGAGTTGGAAACTGAAAAAGTGCATTCCCTGCCTGAGTATTTGACATCATACTAGGTAAACTTATAGAACTAGTTGAATAAGAGGCTAAGAGCAGCAGTTTATGAGCCTAAAGCTCTGATACCATGAAGTTGTTTTTATTTTACAGAAAATTACTTACTTTATTTCTTAATATCATATCTCTTTATATATACAATTGTTATGCCTGATATACTGCTAAAATTTATTAGTATACAGTTGTAAATCATCTTGAAAATTAGGAAACTAACATCCTGAAATCGAGGGCTGGTTCCACTCTGAAAATTAGAAAACTGACCATACTTCTAGGTTGATTTCCTACAAAAGCTCTATTTTATTCTCATACTAATTTAATCTCTTCTTATTAATATTTATCTACACATTATGATCTAAGATAAAAAAGAAAAAAATACTTGTTCAAAAAAGAAAAAATTAAACCATGCACTTTAGTTTTTCCTTACTCTCTCTCTTGATGTGAGTAGAGTCATTCCTAATACTACGTTTCTAAGTGCATGTCTTAAATCTATTTTATGCATAGAAAGTTTCTTGGTTTTCATAGTTCTTCCCAGAGATATGGTTTCTTCGAGTTCTTTGAGTGTTATTGTAGCAGCTACTATTATCATTTTATCAATTACTAGCTATGGAATTCAAATGAGAGATGCAGCGGCCCTTGTCAAGCTCCCAAGTAGAAAATGAAGATACTATCTTAAAATTATCATAGATTAACTAAATCCTCATTTATTAAGTATTTATGTAATATGGTTAATACTTACAATTTTGATTGTCTTTATTTTGGAGACTGAAACTAATAGTAGTTATTGTATTTCTGTTCAGCAATGCTTTTGCTATTTTGATTGTTTTTGTGTTCATACTTTGCATAGTGCTAGAGGTTTATATGTAATGTGAAACTAGGTGTTCAACTCTCTATTGTGGCTTTTGATCAACTTGTTATTTTTTTCCAACGTGAATCAATTTTTTCCCTAAAGATTTTGTAAATAATTTACAAACTAGAGCTTTGAATCATGCCTCTATTCTATTGAATGTGCATATTCCCTTGAAATCTACAATAAACTTGACATATTTTATGCAGCTTGGAGTAGGAATCCTTCTTGTAAGAATGTTATCAATCAAGCTTGAAAAGGTTTTGAGAATCTCGATATTCAATCTAATTTCCATTCAAATCTTATTCAATTAGCCAAGGATTTAAAATGGTGCAACAAACATCATTTTGACTATTGTGGGGATAGATTAAAAGCTACTGAAGATCTTTTGTTGAAAATTCAAAGTGGTATTATAATTGATGAAAATAGTTCTCTTTAAAATAAGCTTTTGATGGATATTGATGAGTATTAAAACAGAATTGAAAGCATTTGGAAGCAAAAATCTAGAAAAACTTGGTTACTTGAAGGAGATCGTAATACCAATTGTTTTCATATTTAATTAGAAGAAGAAGAAATGCCATTCTCAACATCAAACATATTGATGGAAAATGGTTTTCAAATAAAAATGATATTGGTTCTTGAATTATAAATCATTTTGATAATGTCTTTAAGTCCTCTTTTGATGATTATGCTTGTTTAAATAATGAACTTCCTCTTTTGTTTACTAAATGTATTTCACTTGAAGATAATATTGATCTTTGTAGCATTCTAGAAAAGGGTGAAATAAAAAATGTGATATTCAAGAAGGGTTCATTTAAGGCTTAGGGTCCAAATGGTATTCTATCTTTTGTTTATAAGAATTATTGGGATATTTTTGGTAAAAGTCTGGTAAAGTTTGTTCAAGACTTTTTCAAAACTAGACTTCTTAATCCAACTCTAAATAAATTTTTTGTTACTTTAATTGATAAAGTAAAATAATCCTTATTAAGTTCACCTATTTATCTCATAATTTTGTGAAATGTTATTTATAAGATTAGCTCTAAAATTCTTTTTGAGAGAATCAATGGTCATCTAAATAAATTTATTTTTCCTTTTCAATCAACTTTCATTCTTGAAAGATGGATTTATGAAATTAAATGTTATTATTGCTCAAGAGGTTGTTTACACTCTCAAAAGAAAATAAGGAAGAGATGGTTTAATAGAAATAAAAATGGATATGCAAAAAGCTTATGATAGAATGTACTTCAACTTTATTATCAAAATTATGGGACTGCTGGCTTATTAGAAAAATTTTGCAACCTTAATTATACTTGTCTTACTCTCTAATTGATTCTATCATGTTTAGAATAAAATCCCTAATTTTCAAGGTTTTTAGGTTAGTCTTTGAATTGTTCTTGTTATGGTTATCACGAGCACTCAGATGTGCGAGGAGTGGGTTATTTGTTTCTATTTTTTAGTTATGTAATTTGCTTATTAAAGGCTGTTGTTGAGATCCAATAAGGAGTGATAACTGTATTTTATACAGTTATTTTCATCAATTTTAGTAATGATAATTGCTATGTTTTTTTAATATTTACTCAATTTTTGTTAAATAAATTAATATTTTCCTTTTATGCATTAAAAATAATTTGTATCGAAAATGTACTTAACTTCATATTTTTGTCCACAAATATAATTTCAAATAATATAGTTCTCAATTACAATTTATAAAAATCGAAAATAAAATTTAAATTAAATTTGGGCTTAATTATAATTATTAAAAGTTTAAAAATTTAATTTAAAATTAGCAAAGGGTTTAACTGTAATTTAAGAAAGGTTAAAATGTAATTTGAAATATATTTGTGGGTGAAAATATAATTAATAAAAGTTATTATTCTTCGCAGATTAGAAGAACCACGCGCCAAACGTGGACCGTTTGATCAAATAAGAAACCGCTACGATGTGTGCGTCCCGATCACGCCCGACCAAATTGCGTGTTCCAAGATTCATTCACGCGGCTCGGTGCCCGAGTGGGGCCCACTTGCCGCGCAGGCCGGCGTGCAGCGTGGGACCCACGTGTCTGACGCGTTACAGCCTTTGTTCCCCACCATCGCGCGCCATGTTTCCCTACGGTTGATTCACGTGCGCCCGGTTATTCCACGAGCTATAATCTGCCACGTGTCACACTTTTTATATTAAGCAAATCATGTTCAGACACGTGGCAAGTTACAATGAACGTGAAGCACAGGATCAAGTCCCCTTTCCAACCGTTGCCACACTTTCTCGGCTCCCCAATCCCGTGCTTCAGTTTCTGTGTGCGCCTGTTCCTTTCAACGAATGAGATGCGGCCACATGTCCCATTATTTATTTCAACGAATCAGACGCTGACATGTGGCATGCACTTTGAATTTTAAAAATGCAGAAACGGCGCGTGTCTATGCGTGATTTTTAGTTTTTTCGATATCGAATTTCAAAACGCATCGAAATTAGTTTCGAGAGAATATTTTTTTTACGCGTTTATGAAAACAAAAAAATAAAATAAAAAAAATGTAATATTTCTGATGTATTTTTTTTTGCTATAAATAGGAGATGTTTTGTTAGAAAAAAGGAGTTTTTTTTCTGGAGTTTTTTTTTGTTTAGAATTTTTGTGGTATTAGGGGTTGGACTGCAGAACACGCAGAAGCCATTTTTTGGCTTTTGCTGTGTTCTGCGTGTGCCAAATATTTCGTTATGTGATGTTTTAATTTTCTTTCTTCTTCTAATTTTTCAACATTTGGTGTAATTTTTATTTTAATTTTAATGAAGTAATTTAATTTTTCTAGGGTTGCATTTGATCTAAATTTATGAAGCTTTGATTTTAACTATTTTTGAAAGATTTATAAGACGTTCGATTTGTTCATTCTATTTTATGATTTATGCTTTTTGGTTATTTACGAATCTTATCAAAACGATCCGTGGCACATGAATAAACTTGGAAGAGGCATTTGTGTGTGTATTTCTCATAAATAGAATGACATGTATGATGAAGGATATGAATATACCCTAATTGTATGTGTGACCTTTTGAAAACTTAGAACGTAATGAATCTTGGTAAATTTAATTCTCATAGAGATATAGTGAATTAATTTAACGAGGTGTGTTTATACGGAGCTCGGAAGAGATGTATGAATAAAATTAGAAGTTTTCGGTTGACAAATTAAATGTACTAAAAAATATAAATAAAAAGAAAGTAACACGATTTGAGTGGATTAGTTTGATGAAAAATTGCAATCCTAGAGTTCTCTTATTTTCTTTGTACCTTTTTCTAAATTAACGATTGTTTTGGATAAAATCAGAGAGATACAATTTTAGTACTCAACAAACTATAGTAACAAATCTCCGAGGGAACAATCTTTACTTACAAATCTTTATTACTTGTGACCGTGTATACTTGCACGATTTCTGTGTGTTGCAAAACACACAACAAGGAGCATCAATTTTCTTTGATCATAATTAATCTCTACACTTGGTATCATATCTTGGCAAAGGAATTTAATTTGCGAGAATTTGGTCATCACCATCATCGCAAGGTTAAGGGAAACACTTTGAGAGAAAGATGAATAATACTTGTTTCTGAAAATGGCAAACGAAGATCAGAATCTACTAAGCTTCCCCGAGTTCGATTGTGACTATAATCATTGGAGCATGTTTATGGAAAATCTGCTCAAATACAAAGAATGGTGGAATTTTGTCGAAATCGGCTACACTGAACCTGCCAAAGGAGAGGTGTTGACGGCTGCGCAAAAGGCATCCCTAATAGATTTGAAATTGAAAGATTTAAAGGTTAAAAATTACCTCTTCCAAGCAATTGAAAAATTGATTCTAAAAATAGTTCTTCAAAAGGATATTGATAAGCAATTATGGGATTTGATGAAGAGGAAGTATCAAGGTAATGAAAGAATTCAGCGTGCTCAACTACAAGCCCTTCGAAGGGAATTTGAGATGCTGGAAATGAAGATCAGTGAGTCAATCACTGATTATCTCTCCAAAGTCATGTTGGTCACAAATGGCATACAAAATCTTGGAAAAGATATGCAAGATGTCAAGATCGTGGAAAAGATCTTGCGTACACTTACTGAAAAATTCAACTACATCGTGTGTTCCATAGAAGAGTCGAAAGACATCAATTTTCTTTCTGTGAATGAACTTCAAAGTTCTATACTAGTACATGAAAAAAAGTTTCAAAAGCATTATGGTGGTGAAGAATAGGACCTAAAAGCTACAATTGAAGTTGGAAACAGTAAAGGAGAGAGATGACGTGGTATGAGCACTTATAGAGGAAGAGAAAGAGGAATACAAAGCTACAACCGCACCACAATTAAATTCTTCAAACGTCACAAACTCGGTCATTACCAATATGAATGTCCATCAATGGATTGAGAAGTAACTTTACTCAATTTGATGAAGAAGAAGACTTACTGCTCATATCCTGCGTTGAAATGGTGACTACACATAACGAAGAAGCTTGGTTTCTAGATTTTGGTTGCTCTAATAATATGATCGTAGAAAAGTCAGCATTCAAAGAATTGGATGGAGCATTTCGAAAGATGGTGAAACTTGGCAACATCATAAGAATGAATGTACTTGGAAAGGGCATTATAAGGCTGAATGTAAGTGGAGTAAATCATGTAATAAAAGATGTGTTTTATGTGCCTGAACTCAAGAACAACCTCTTGGGTATAGGTCAACTATAAGAAAAAGGGTTTGGCTGTTTTGATTCAATCAGGAATATGCAGAATTTACCATCCACTTAAGGAATGTGCAGAATGTTTGTTTTGTTTGCTCGAGCTTAAGAAAATATGGAAACATGCTTTCAGGCCACTACATCAAACCTAGCACACCAGTGGCATTATAGATATGTTCATCTCACCCACAAAGGTCTTAGAAAACTTCAGTCTAAGAAAATGGTTCGAGACCTACCTCAATTGCCAGCAACCACAGTTGTGTGTGAGAATTACATAAAAGGCAAGCATCATCGTGATCCAACTTCTAAGAAAAGTTAGTGGAAGGCTACTCAAAAATTACAGTTGATACATGCAGATATATATGGGCCAATTACTCTAACTTCAAACATCCAAAAGAGGTACATCCTATGTTTTATAGATTATTATTCGAGAAAAGCATGGGTATATTTCTTGTTAGAAAAATCAAAAGCATTTTATTACTTCAAGTGTTTTAAAATGTTAGTTGAGAAAGAGAGTAGTCTACATATTATGTGCTTTCATACAAATAAGGGAGGGGAGTTCAATTCAGCAGAATTTGATGAATTTTGTCAAATGGGTGGGATAAAAAGACAATTGACTACGGCTTAATACCCTACAACAAAATTAGGCAACGAAGCGCAATAATAGAATTGTTATGAATTTGGTGAGATCAATATTGTCTGAAAAAAAGGTTCCTAAAACCTTTTGGACTGAGGTTGTGAAATGGACGATATATGTGTTGAATAGATCTCCTACATTAACCATCAAGGAAATGACACCAGAAGAGGCATGGAGTGGTGAGAAGCCTTCTGTAAAACACTTCAAAGTGTTTGGCTGTGTAAGACACGTTCTTGTTCCAGATGCGAGGAGAATGAAGCTTGAAAGCAAGAATGTAAGCTATGTATTACTTGGATTTAGTGACGAGTCCAAGGGTTATAAAATGTATGATTTGAATGCAAAAAAGATCATAATAAGCAAGGATGTTGTGTTCGAAGAGAATTGTTTGTGGAATTGGGATGCAAGTCACCAAGAAGAAGTGATCATGAACTTGGATTGGGAAGATGAAGAAACTAGTACTAATGAAGAAGAAGAAAGTGAAGAAGCAAAGGCAACTGAAGAAGTTGACATTGGCACAGATAATGAAAAAGTTGACATTGGCACAACTCATACTGTTAATAGAGAAGCAAAAGAAGGCAGAGTTAGAGCTCCACCAACATGAATGGAGCATTATGTTTCAAGTGAAGGTCTTTATGAAGACGAAGAAGTTATGAATATGGCATTTATGGACTCTAACGACCCTACTAGTTTTGAAGAGGTAGTAAAGAATGCAAAATGGAGGCAAGAAATTGAGGCCAAGATCAAAGCAATTGAAAAAAAATCAAACTTGAGAACTGATTGAATTTCCAATCGATGCAAAGAGAATTAGTGTCAAATTGATTTACAAGACGAAGTTGAATGAGTTTGGTGAAGTTGAAAAATTCAAGGCATGACTAGTGGCAAAGAGATATTCATAGGAGTATGGGATAGACTATACGGAAGTGTTTGTAGCAGTGGCGAGAATAGACATAGTAAGAATGGTACTAGGTTTTGCTGCTCAATGAGGTTGGACAATATTTCAACTAGATGTTAAATCTACATTTTTGCACGGAATCTTAAATGAAGATGTGTATGTAGATCAACCAAAAGGGTTTCTAAGAAAAGGGATGTGAGTAGATGGTCTATAAACTTCACAAAGCCTTGTACGGTTTAAAGTAGACACCACGAGCTTGGTTTAGCCATATTGAGTCTTATTTTTTTGAAGAAGGGTTCGTGAAAAGCCAAAGTGAATAGATACTTTTCTTTAAAAAGAACAACAGAGAAAAAACACTTATAATCAATATATATGTTGATGATCTTATTTACACGGGGAATGATGAGCTGATGATGAACAACTTAAAGGAGTCAATTCAAAAGGAGTTTGATATGACAGATTTTGGAAAAATGAGGTTTTTCTTAGGAATTGAAGCATTACAAAGCCCTACTAGAATCTTTATTTGTAAAAACAAAAAAGTATGCCATGGAAGTTTTGAGACAATTTGGCATGGAAGACAGTAACTTAGTTTGCAATCCTATTGTACCAGGCCACAAGTTGCATAAAGATGAAGGAGGAGTTAAGGTAAACGAAACACAATTCAAACAAATAATTGGTAGTTTGATGTACATTACAACTACTTGCCTTGATTTAATGTTCATGGTGAGTTTAATTACTCGTTTTATGTTAAGTCCAACTGAGTTACACTATCATGCTGCAAAGAGGATTCTCAGGTAATTGAAAGGAACCATCAACTATGAAATTTTGTATAGAAAGGGAAGAGTTGAGCAATTTATAGGCTTCATAGATAGTGATTATGTTGGAGAATTTAAAGGAAGAAGGAGCACTGCACTTATAGATATATTTTTCTTATGAATAATGATGTTGTTGCTTGGTCTTAAAAGAAACAATCAATTGTAACCTTATCCACTATTGAAGTTGAATTTATTGTAACAACTAGTTGTGATTGTTAAACAATTTGGATAAGAAGAATTTTAAAAGAAATAAGGTATGTACAAAAAGGAGGAACAACTATAATGTATGACAATAGTTCAATCATAAAACTGGAGGGAGTGATTCGTCACTTGTTTGGATGCGGCCCACCCCTTGGCTTGCGTGGTTCATGGTGGGTCATATCCATGTGTCCTGGTGGAACTCGAATCCTGGGTTAAGTGTAATGGGTTGAATAAAGGGTAGTTGGCGCCCCCTACTGACAGCTTAGGCTTTTGGTAGGAATGGTTAGCTACTATTCCTAATTTTGGTATCGAGCTGGTCGGGTTCGAGTTAGAAAGCGCAAGTCAAGACGAACTTCTCTTACGAGGAGGAGTGATGCGTCACTTGTTTCATGCCTTGCAGCTTGCGTGGTTCATGGTGGGTCATATCCATGTGTCTTGGTGGAACTCGAATTCTGAGTTAAGTGTAATGGGTTGAATAAATGGCGCCCCTTACTGATAGCTTAAGTTTTTGGTAAGAATGGTTAGCTACTATTCCTAAGTTATCACGAATTTAATAATTCACAATCGTAACAATTATTTTGACGTAAAGTTTATTTTTTTACTAAATCTGACCAATAAAGTATCTTTAAAATGATGTTACTTGATACATACGATCAAGTTACAGATATGTTAATTAAGCCATTGAAAGTAGAAGTTTTTCAACGTATTCGTGAGCAGATTGGTGTCTATGAGACACCAATGTTACACTAAATTAATTCCCTCCAGGATCTATCTTCGGTTGGCACTGATTTTGTCAAACACAGCTCACAGTTCCCAGATGAGATGACATAATTGGAGTCTGTCACTACCCCCATCTTTTACTCATAGAGCTCTTAGTCTCTGAATTTTCTCACTTTCCCACTAAAGATAGGGAAAAAAATATATGGAAAGCCGTAGGGAAACGAGATTTTCGAGAACCAAACAGAACGCTTACCTCGAAGGCATCCTCCGGAAATCTTGGTACCATCTCAGGCTTTCGGTAAGACATCCTTCTAGAGTTCCTACTTGGGACGCAATCATTCTAACAGCCGCCAGTCCTGAGCAAGCCGAGCTCTACGAATGGCAGCTGAAACGCGCCAAGCGGCTGGGCCGCATCGCCGATTCCACCGTCACTCTCGCTGTCCCCGATCCTCAAGGTCAACGGATTGGCTCCGGCGCTGCTACCCTCCACGCCATTCACGCCCTCGCCGCTCATTTTCAGAAGCTTGGTGCTGATCTTGGCTCAGAGGTAATTCATAAGTAGTGATAATTTATTTGTATTTAATTGTTGAAGTTACATCCAGAGGGGTTCTTATTGCTTTAGATCTGTTTGTTCTTTACTTAGAATTAGTTAAACATTGCAATGCACGAACCACAGATAACCTTATAGATTTCAAATTCAGTTTTGTAACCTTTTGATAATTTATTAGAGCAGCTTTCAGCTTCGGGGTTGTTTTATGTATGAACTAATTATATTCAAGTTTTGGCGACGGTTTTTTTCCTTCTCCCTCATGTGGTCATTGTTCAGCTGAATGGGGATCTAAAGATCCATGACGGCTTCCATTTCGTAGAAAAGAGCCTCATTTCTTAGAGGCCCCTTGAGGCTGCTTAATGTTTAATGCGAATACATGATTTTTGTTTTGCTTGACTGTTAAGTCAAGTATATTTTCCGACGATATATAGTGATTGTCACTAGCACGGCTTAGCTTAAGAAATCATGTTGCCATTTCGTTTGCTTTTTGGTTGCTTCCTTTGATTGATGCTTATGAATATCAGGTGAAAGAAATGAACAATAGTTCCAGGTACTCTGCACTGCAAGAGAATTCCAGTGATGAAGTACACCTCCCACCAATAGTTAGCTTCATTGCCAAAAGGCATATACTACTGCTTCATGCTGGAGGTGACTCTAAAAGAGTCCCATGGGCAAACCCTATGGGGAAAGCTTTCCTACCACTTCCGTATCTAGCGACAGATGAACCTGATGGGCCAGTTCCCCTGCTTTTTGACCATATACTTGCAACTGCTTCTTGTTCCAGACAAGCTTTTAAAAATGAGGGTATTTTTTTCCCCTTTCTACTGCTTATAATTGAAAATTTGAGGTATATTTGGCATAAGACTTTAAGATCAAAGTGGAGTTTCTGTACATTGAAGTTTCTGATGAGAGTTGGGCCCTTAATCGTATATTACATAAATATGTTAATGATCTGTTGGTCTTAGGTTAATCTTTTGCATAGATGGATGGGGTCCGCCTGGGTATTGGATTTGGGTTTTTCCTAATAAATAAGAGCATATTTAAGGAAATAATCATGTCAAGGAGAAGGTTATGCCAGGCTGTATTAGTCATGTGTTAAATCTCAGGGTGCTAGTTAAACTCGTTAGTGGCATTCATGCTTTGGTTGTTATCTAAGGCCACTCAACTTTCTGTAATGTTTTCGCAGGTGGTATATTTATTATGACTGGAGATGTTCTTCCATGTTTTGATGCTTCCACTATGATTCTTCCAGAGGACACATCCTGTATCATCACTGTTCCTATCACTCTTGATATTGCTTCTAACCATGGTGTTGTTGTGGCATCAAAGAGTGGGAATATGGAAGAAAGTTACACAATCAGTTTGGTTGAAAATCTCCTACAGAAACCTAGTTTAGAGGAGCTTGCTAAGAATAAGGCAATCCTAGATGATGGTAGAACACTTCTTGACACTGGAATAATAGCAGTTAGAGGTAAAGGGTGGCTGGAGCTTGTTAAGCTTGCTTGGTCCTGTCAGCCAATGATTTCAGAACTTGTGGAAAGCAAAAAAGAGGCAAGTTTCCAATTTTAGGTGTTCAATTGTTTATTTTTGTATGACATTACGAGTAGAGTGGCTCTAATTTTCCTTTTTTTTAATCTAAAACTTAATTTTGAATCTTTCAGATATCTATTATACAACTTGTCAAGTGAACGAATTTTACTTGATAGTAACCTTATCTTCCTCAATACTGCTTTTAGTTCACCAAAAAATGCAACTTGAAATTTGTGATTTTTCTTTGAATAGTAACAAAGACTGGACTTAAGTTGTGCTTCTTGTAAAAAAATCCTTAAGTGGCTTCCTTATGCTTACCATGGACCACTCCTAGAGACAAATAAGAAAAGAGCATTTAATCTTGGAATAATATTGTATATTTTATACAGATGAGTTTATATGAAGATCTGGTAGCAGCCTGGGTACCCGCAAAACATGAGTGGTTGCAAAAGCGTCCTTTGGGTGGAGAGCTCGTGAACAAATTAGGAAAACAAAATATGTACAGTTATTGTGCTCGTAAGTAAAACATCATTACTGCTTGCAACTATTATACTTTTTAGTGCTCATCGTTCTGATATTTACATGATTTATTAGAGATGTAATTTTTTTTCTTTATTTTGCTGCAGATGATTTGTTATTTTTGCATTTTGGGACGTCAAGTGAAGTTTTGGATCACTTAAGTAGCATTGGCTCAAGAATTGTTGGTCGAAGACATTTGTGTTCTGTCCCAGCCACCAACGTATCTGATATTGCAGCATCTGCTGTTCTTCTTTCTAGCAAAGTTGAAGCTGGTGTCTCAATTGGGGATGATTCTCTTGTATACGATTCATCAATTTCCAGTGGAATGCAAATTGGTTCCCTCTCCATAGTTGTTGGTATTAATGTCCCAAAAGTAAATGTTATAACAGAAAATTCATTTAGGTTCATGCTTCCTGATCGCCATTGTCTTTGGGAGGTTCCTCTAGTGGGACGTACTGAACGAGTATTAGTATATTGTGGCCTTCATGATAACCCCAAAGATTCAGTCTCTAGTAATGGAACTTTCTGTGGGAAGCCCTGGAAGAGGGTATTGCATGATTTAAGAATTCAAGAAAGTGACCTCTGGAGCTCAAATGTCAATTCTGGAAAGTGCTTATGGAATGCAAAAATATTCCCTATTCTTTCTTATTTTGAGATGCTTAATTTGGCATCATGGTTGATGGGTTTGGGTGAGAAAAAGTCTGAGCACCTGCTCTTGTTGTGGACAAGTTCGCCTCGTGTTAGTTTGGAAGAGTTGCATAGATCAATTGATTTTGCAAAAATGTGTAGAGACTCTAGTAATCACCAAGCAGACCTTGCAGCTGGAATTGCTAAAGCATGCATTAATTATGGCATGCTTGGGCGAAACTTGTTCCAATTGTGCCTTGAGATTCTTCAAAAGGAAGTATTTGGAGTTGAAATATGCAAGGAATTCCTAGAATCTTGTCCCAAACTTCTGGAGCACAACTCTAAAGTACTTCCCAAAAGCAGAGCATACCAGGTGCAAATTGATCTTCTTCGAGCATGCAGCAATGAGTCAACAGCAATCCAGTTGGAGCATAAAGTTTGGAATGCAGTTGCTGATGAAACTGCTTCAGCAGTAAGATATGGTTTTAAAGGTATACTTTAATATTTTGTCTTTGTTTGCTGGGGATTTTTATGAGTTTGAGAAACAACGGCTAAGAAAGGAGCTATTAATTTTATTTAAAGAAAAAGATGAAACTGAATGCTTGAGATGCTGTATTTACTTAACTGTTCTTCCTTTTCATGAATTGTTTCTCTTTTCTAATTAAAATGCTTGATGCATTTTTTTTTATCTTTTTGTTTGGTTGGATTCCATATGGTATCCTTTAGTTTCACCCTGACTTATGAACAAAAACTTTTTCTATGTTCCATAGAAAATCTTCTGGCTGCCCCCAGCAATATCTATTCAGCATCACATAACAATAATAATTACCATGTGGAGCAACAATTCCAGTCTAGGCATGTCAAGGTTGAATTACCAGTTCGAGTTGATTTTGTGGGAGGCTGGAGTGATACTCCTCCTTGGAGCTTAGAGCGTGCTGGCTCTGTTCTAAATATGGCAATAAATTTGGAAGGTTCCCTTCCAATTGGCACTACAATTGACACAATAGAAACAACTGGTGTCCTCATTAGCGATGATGCTGGAAATGAGTTGCATATTGAAGATATGAGTCGTATTGCTACTCAGTTTGACAGTAAAGATCCTTTTCGGCTTGTCAAATGTGCATTACTTGTGACTGGCATTGTTAATGAAAGTTCTCTTGTATCCATGGGCTTGCGGATCAGCACATGGGCCAGTGTACCTCGTGGCAGTGGCTTGGGGACTTCAAGCATATTAGCAGCTGCTGTTGTGAAGGGACTTCTCCTGATAACTGATGGAGATGCTAGTAACGAAAATGTTGCAAGACTTGTTCTGGTATTGGAGCAGCTCATGGGAACAGGTGGTGGCTGGCAGGATCAAATTGGAGGTCTCTACCCTGGTATAAAATTTACTGCAAGTTTTCCTGGAATTCCGTTAAGGTTACAGGTTATTCCATTGTTGGCTTCACCTCAATTAATTTCCGAGCTGCATCAAAGATTGCTGGTGGTGTTTACTGGTCAAGTAAGTTACTAGATATTTGTTATCATTTTGTACATGCTTCTTGAGATCTCATATCCTAAAATCTAGTACTAAGGAATTGTATCACATAAATGCGTATGCATGGTTAGATCCTCTAGGTGATGTGAAAGTTTATAAATTATGAACCTAATTAACCTAGAGGGGGTGAATAGGTTATTTTTAATTTTTACCAATTTATAATTTAATAACCTAAACAAAACAGCCATACATGCAATCGTGTGTAAAAATAAGTGTAGAAATAAAATAATAACACACGATATTTTTAGGTGGAAACAACCTAGGTCACAACTATGACCTAAGAGGAAAACCATCGGTCCATTGGACCACCTAACTTTTCACTATGAAAATCAAATGTTCAAGTACAAACTCGATGTTATGCTACCCTCCTTAGGATACTGCCCCAATGTACTTTACTTACGAGCCCCCTGCTCTATTTTCACATTTTCTAATATTAGCGTGAGCGGTTTCCAAACCAACGTTCCAATAAGCTCCCCACCAACCAGATCGTTCACAAATCAACTGTAAAATAGTTAGCACAAAAACACAAGTGTCCGTGTGTGTTCTAGAATGGATTTAACAATGAATAATCCTAACTAGATGATTGAAAATATGTCATTTAAATCAAATCAACTAGAAAATTCTAGATAAAAAAGATTAAGCCCATATTCAATAAAAATAACTCTTTTAAAATTTAATAATTTAATTTAAATAATCATGATCATTTATATAATTATTAGATTTAAATATATAAGATCTTAATAAAAAGAAACTACCTGAATAAATAAATATAAAACTAAAATAAGCAAATAATAAAACTTTATTATAATATATTAATCGATTTTTTTTAAGAATTATTTCCTCTGCATCAATATAAACATTGTCGATAGAAACATTACCAATAGAAACATTACCTTACCTTTTACTTGTCAAATGTCACTTGCGTAGAGAATGATTTTCAACTTTTGGTTCTGCAACTTCTAGCACCACCCATTCTTATATATATATACTAATTAACCTTCCTTTGCTATGAATATTTTGTTGGGGTTGTGATGCATCAATTCACCTTAGCAAAGGTTGACCGAAATTCATATATGTATATATTAACTCTATTCGGCAATTTTTCTTTCGATCAGCAGAATTGTTTTTTGTACAACAATTAACCCTAACCCTATGTGTATATATATATAGATAATGATAACCTAATACTATTAGGGTTAAAATATTTGGGCTTCATTATTCAAGGCCCATTTAAAGATTTAATTAAAAAATATTTTTATATCACATCTTAAAAATATTAATACACATAAAAAAAACTATCTAAGCACAAAAAATAATTTTAGATTTATAAACATGTACTATTAAATGTATAAATGGAATCCTATGTGTCACAGTTATGAAATATATAACTGAAATACGATTATCTGAAACTCGAGTATTTGTTGGGTTTTTCTTGATAGATTTAATAGCAGGCCTAAAAACAAATTTACAGGTAAATATTTTGTCCACGAAAATAGCCAACACTGCTAGTCCTTACATGATGGAATAGTTTCCTTTATTGATGATACTGCCCTGGTTTGATAATTTACTTCTAATTATACTCGTGCAGCTAAAGTTCATAATTTTCCATAAAAAACATTTATGCGTTTCATCCATGTAAACTGGAGTTCACAGAAAATTGGTAGGGTTATGAATAATTAGTACGGTATAATGTGGTCATTTTGCAGGTTCGACTTGCACACCAAGTGCTCCAGAAGGTAGTAATGCGGTATCTTAGAAGGGATAACCTTCTTGTATCCAGTATCAAACGCCTCGCTGAACTGGCAAAGATTGGGAGGGAAGCTTTAATGAATAGTGACCTGGATGAACTTGGGGAGATAATGT
The DNA here is from genome assembly GCA_033030585.1 of Hippophae rhamnoides. Lineage (NCBI taxonomy): Eukaryota > Viridiplantae > Streptophyta > Magnoliopsida > Rosales > Elaeagnaceae > Hippophae > Hippophae rhamnoides. The sequence goes on along the minus strand of CM065434.1, from coordinate 12,992,444 downwards.
TAGAGGCTTGGAGATTACATCAAGAGCTTGATCCCTTTTGCAGTAATGAATATGTGGACAGAATCTTTAGATTTGCAGACCCTTATTGTAGCGGCTACAAGCTCGTAGGTGCTGGTGGTGGGGGTTTTGCCCTGTTGCTTGCCAAAGATGCTACAAAGGCAAAGGAACTGAGACATTTGCTGGAAAAAGATTCAAACTTTGTCGTAAAATTCTACGATTGGAACATCTCCTTGGCATCGTAGCTGTATAGATGTTATGAGTAGGTAGCCTCATTCTTTAAATTGTTTCTTAAATTGAATATTTATTGCAATTATAAAACATCCTACGATAGTTGGTCGATTTCTGTATCATAAAATAAAGACGAGGGGAAACATGTGGGACAATAGAAATATGTATATCACTGTACTCTGGTGCGTTCTCGATGGTTATAAACTTAACACTTATCAGTCAAATATGATTGTTTTCCCCTTGGGTAGACCAATTCTTATTATCCATGTGATCTGTGGGGTTCACATGTAGGCTCGAAATGCCTTCATTTGGTGTACCAGTGTCCAGGGATGGATGCATTCATTGATGATTTTTTTTAAGTTATAATATTTATAAAATTATAGATAAATTAATGCATAAAATAGAATTTTGTATCTTAATTTGATCATATCAGCAAAACTTAAAAAAAAATTAATTTTTTTTAAGTTTTTAGTACTCAATATATAAAAAAAAAATTAATTATTTTAACATATTTTTACTAAAATGAAATATATATAACATATTTTTTAATTAAAAATTAATTAATGTTATCTTTTATTTTGTACGTGATGTTTCTCTCGTACGTGAATCATAAATCTTACATTTACAACGTATGTAACACAGATAAGTGGTAAACTGTAGATAAGAGTGGTACTGAGATTTTGGACTCGAAACAGAACAGTTGCCCCCGCTTTAATTTTAGTGCCATTATTTTGAAAAGGTTTATATTTATTACTAACATTAAAATAAAGTGTAGGGGAAGGTTTTTTCTTTTTTAACAGTGAACCTCCATTTATTTTATGGGCACATTTATATATTTGTTTTTTTTATTTGCATCCATTTAAGATAGATGCCTGGGTCCGTCTGAGTTGTATCGTAACTAAAACGAAGCAGGATGTCGTTTTTGGGCTCCGCAGAGAAGTAGATGGGTCAGCTCACAAAGAAAGTTGAAAGCAAGGTTGAAAATGTTAAAACATCATCAACAATATCATTATTTTATATTTCCCGAAATAGAAATATGATATCTACATTTTTTAGTTAAATTTTCAAGAAATTATCAATTACGTCGTTATCATTAATTTATCGTTTAAATATATTTTTTTACTACAATATATTAGATATTGTGAATATTGTTGTTAAAATTTTGCTAAAAATGTCACAAAATTTTACAAAATATCAAAAATATAAATTTTTGATATTTTTTATATTAAGTATTAGTGCAAAGAGTGATGATGATCTAACATAAGTATTAGTATTAGTAGGAAGAGTGTTGATTATCTTAGTACTCAATATCATATAATCCATTTGAATTTAATGATCATTTGTATTCTACAAATTGAATGATCCACAATTTTCTCTTATTAATGTCAAAATGGGAAGGAATCAAGTTACATGACATGTTAATAACTATTAACAACATTATCTTTACTTGATGACATGTCATAACTATTATGTATTTGTAGATATTAAGGTTGTATATTCAATCATTAAACTTATAAGAAAGAGTTTTAAGTGGTATTGAACTTGAGGTTTAATAATTACTTTTTGATTTTAGTCAGTTTGATATTTAATATAATTGTTGTAGTCATTAAATGCATATTTTATTTTTTACTATTGTATATTATGTAGAGTAAAATTTAGAATACACAACTCTAAATTTACTAATATTAGATCCAAACAATTAAACAACTACTTGTATTATATTTCACTATAACACCTTTCAAAGGCAACTCACAAATTGAAAAGAAATACAGACACTCAAAGAGAAAGCTCTTAACTCACACTCAAACTAAGAATACAAAAACTTATTTGTTTTTGATGGAATGATTAAACCAAAATGCAAGGTATGCTATTTATAGTCCTCACCATGCAATCTACACCACACAAATATAAAACTAAGAAATAATCCTAGCCATACAAATCTTATCTACACACTTCTCTTTTCTACAACCTTCAACCACTTCATTTATTTCTACAACCTTCAACTACTTCATTTATTTCTACAACCTTCAACTACTTCATTTATTTCTATAACCTTCAACCATTTTATTTATTTCTCTACCTCTTCAATTATTATTTTGGTGTTGATTTTCAACATCCCCCCTCAACACCAACTCTCACTATTTTTACTGTGTCAAGCTGACGGCGAAACATTTCGAACTTGCCAACGCTTAAGCTTTTTGTGAACAAGTCCGCAACTTGATCATCTCTCTTGATTTGCCTCATTTCAATTTCTTCTTGCAGAACCTTTTCTCTGATAAAGTGATGGTGTACTTCAACATACTTAGTTCTTGCGTGAAAGACCGGATTCTCTACCAAACGAATTGCCGATTGATTGTCACAGTACAACGGTATTGCATAATCTACTGATTGATGTAGATTATTCATTAGCTGTATCAACCATGTACACTCTTGAGCTACCATTGCCGCTGCTCGATACTCAGTTTCAGTGGTTGATAATGATACCGTTGGTTGTCTCTTGCTACACCAAAAAATTGTTCCAGAACCTAGCTTAAACACATACCTAGTTGTTGATCTCCTGGTGTCATGATCTCCTGCATAGTCTGCATCGCAGTAACCAACTAACTTGTTGTCTCCACCTTTCTTGTACAAAAGATCATAGTCAATTGTACTCTTCACATATCTCAATATTCGTCGAACTGCTTCCAAATGTGGCTTCTTTAGATTTTGCATGTACCGACTCATTACACTAACTGCATAAGAAATGTCAGGTCGAGTTAAGGTTAAGTAGATTAGACTGCCTACCAATTTTCGATACATTGTCGCATCTTCCAAATCTTTTCCTTCATATGCACACATGTTGGCATTTGGCTCCATCGGCGTCGAAATTGGTTTGCATTCAAGCATTCCGAACCGTTTTATCAAATCTTTAGAATATTTTTGCTGACAAAGAAATATTCCTTCTTGTGTGCGATCAACCTCTAAACCAAGGAAGTGCTTGAGTTGGCCAAGTTCTTTCATCTGGAAACGGACTGACAAATTCTCCTTTGTTCGAAGAATTTCTGCCTCATTATCACCAGTTATGATTAAGTCATCCACATACACTAGCACAATAGCTAGCTTTCCTTCATTGGCTTTAACAAACAAGCTGGAATCTGCAGGTGTTACTGAATAACCACTTTGTGTTAGAAATTCAGCAATCTTACCATACCATGCCCTGGGTGCTTGTTTTAATCCGTAGAGTGCTTTCCGTAGCTTACACACATATTCAGGATGATCTTGGCTCTGAAAACCCATTGGTTGGATCATGTAGATCTCCCGATCCAACTCTCCATGAAGAAAAGCATTTTTCACATCCATCTGCCACAGCTTCCAATCTTGGTTTGCTGCAAGTGCAAGTAGGACTCGAACAGTTGTAAGTTTCGCCACTGGACTAAACGTTTCATCATAGTCTAGTCCATACTGTTGAGAGAAACCACGAGCTACCAATCGTGCCTTGTATCTCTCGATTGACCCATCTGGTCTATGCTTTATCTTGTAAACCCATTTGCAGGATATGGGTTTCACATCTCTTGGCTTTCGCACTAGATCCCAAGTTTGATTTTGCTGAAGTGCATCGATCTCTTCTCTCATAGCTGTCATCCACTCAGATCTTTGCGATGCTTCTTCAAACGTCTCAGGTTCTATTGCTTCTTCAATTATGGCTGCATTGGCATATTTGGGATTTGGCCTTCGTGTTCTTATTGACCTACGGAGTTGAGATTGTGGAGTTGATTCTTCTATTTCACTAGGCCCACCTTCTTCATTTAGTTGTTGATATATGCCAGTTTGCCAAGGATTCTGAGCTACTCTTTGTTCGGCACCATCATCGTCTGGATCTCTAGATTCATCTAAACTTGGTTGGAATTGAATAGTATGCTCCTCCATCTTTTGTTGCAGCTTATCTCCAAATTCTTTTGAGTCTGGCAATGCTTCCTTCTCTGAGGACCACCAAGAAGATGCTTCATCGAACACCACATCTCGTGAAGTGTAGCATCTTCCACTCGTTGGATCACAACATTTCCACCCTTTTCTTTGGCTATCGTATCCCACAAAGATACATCTAACAGCTTTCTTGTCAAATTTGCTCCGTAAATGATCAGGAACAAATACATAACACACACAGCCAAATACTCGAAAATAGCTAACTGTAGGTTTCATGTTCCATAGTTTCTCAAAGGGTGAAACAAATTCTAACCTTGGTTGAGGAAGTCTATTGATCACAAAGGCTGCAGTCCTCATCGCTTCAGCCCAAAACCTCCCAGGTACATTCTTTTCATGTAGCATACTTCGACAAATTTCTGCAAGATGTCGATTCTTTCTCTCTGCTACACCATTTTGTTGTGGCGTGTTGGCACAAGTGTATTGATGATGTATACGACATTCCCTTAGGTATTGAGAGAACTCGCTTGAGCTATATTCTCTGCCATTGTCAGTGCGCAAGCAACAAATCTTCTTTCCAACTTCTCCTTCAGTTGACTCTTTAAACTCTTTAAACTTTGATAATACGTCAGATTTTTCTTTCATAAAGAAAACCCACACATACCTTGAGAAGTCGTCAATGAATGTCATCATATATCGCATACCGCCAATTGATGGTTGCTTAACAGGACCGAATACATCAGAGTGAACTAACTCCAATGGTTCCTTTGCTTTAAACTTTGATTCCTCATATGGCAATTGGTGAGCTTTACCATATTGGCACCCTGCACAGACCGTGTCTGTACGCACGTCTAGTTGAGGAAGCCCTTTAAGCATTGACTTCTTCATCATCATATTTAGCTTGGAATAGCTAACGTGACCTAACCGCATATGCCATAGATCTGCTGTCTCATTTCTTATTGTCTTGTCTACATATGTAGATTCTACTGACATCACGTAGACTGATTCCAATTGTTGCCCCTCCATTGTCAGTGTTTCTGAGATTTTGAGATCACGATACACCTTCACGTCTCGGGGACCGAACAAGACATAGTGGCCTGATGATGTTAATTGAGCCACAGATAGCAAATTTTTCTTCATTCCTGGGACATGATAAACATCTTGAAGTTGTACTTGGTTAGTACTATATCGAGGCGTAACTATCGTCTTACCGATGTGGGCTATTGGTAACCTTGAGTTGTCAGCTGTCACCACTACACGACCTCCCTTGTACTCAGACATGCTTTCCAACTTATGTTTATCACCTGTCATATGATTTGAGCACCCCAAATCTATGATCCAGTCATTCTTGTAGTCAATCTGTTTTGATGTTGTCACCGTAAGAGCCAATTCTTCTTCCTCTGTAGCGAATAATGCTTCGGCATCCCAACCATCTTCGCTATGCTCCTTAGAACTGGAAGTAGCTGTATTGCTTTCAATAGGCTTTTTCTTACTCCAACAATCTTTTGCCATGTGACCCATCTTTCCGCAGTTGTAACATTCACCGTCAAATTTTCTATTGTTATTGCGGTTCTTCCAAGCTCCCCCTAGACGAAAGCCTCCCTTTCCTTGAGGAATTTTTCCTTTATCGCCATCATTTTTATATCCATTTCCATTGTACCGCTTGAAAGTTCCTTTGCTTTTGCTAGTGTAGAGCGCTTCTTCTTCACCCTTCAGTTGGACTCCTCCCATTTGCTTAGCCATAGCTTCTTGACCGGCTATGTATTCTCAAACTCAACAAGAGATGGTTGTGTCGGCCATCCTTGTATAGCGGTAACAAACCCTCGATATTCGGGTCTCAAACCATGAATAATTATTCTCTTTATCCTTGTTTCCCCAATAGGAGCTTTTGGATCTAACTCTGAAATTTCGCGGCATAATGACTTTACCTTGTGAAAGTATTGGGAAATCGTCATGTCGCGTTGCACCATCGATAGTAACTCATTCTCCAGAAGTTGCAATCTTGTATCATTCTTCTTTGAAAAGAGCGTAACAAGAGTGTCCCATGCTTCCTTTGGTGTTTTTGCATCCCGAATATGCTCCAACATTTCTTCTTCAATTGTGGTCTTCAAAGCAAACATCGCTTTGCCTGCTTTAATTTTCCACTTCCGCAAGATGCCGTTTGCATCTTCCACTGTTGGTTGTGTAACTTCATCACCACCAACAACCTCCCACAAGTCTTGACCTTGTAGATAAGACTCCATACATGTTTCCCATGTGTTATAGTTTTTGTTGTTGAGCTTCTTGATTCCTCCAACTACTTAAAGATCACCCATCGTGTCGGCAAGATTTCGACTATACCGAACAAGCTTGACTAATAAACTTGCAGAGTACCAAACTCCTCACGACTCAAGATAACTCCACTAAGAACGATCCCTGACCGTCCCGCTCTGATACCAATTGTTGAGTAAAATATAGAATACACAACTCTAAATTTACTAATATTAGATCCAAACAATTAAACAACTACTTGTATTATATTCACTATAACACCTTTCAAAGGCAACTCACAAATTGAAGAGAAATACAAACACTCAAAGAGAAAGCTCTTAACTCACACTCAAACTAAGAATACAAAGACTTATTTGTTTTTGATGGAATGATTAAACCAAAATGCAAGGTAGGCTATTTATAGTCCTCACCATGCAATATACACCATACAAATATAAAACTAAGAAATAATCATAGCCATACAAATCTTATCTACACACTTCTCTTTTCTACAACCTTCAACCACTTTATTTATTTCTACAACCTTCAACTACTTCATTTATTTCTACAACCTTCAACTACTTCATTTATTTCTACAACCTTCAACTACTTCATTTATTTCTATAACCTTCAATCATTTCATTTATTTCTCTACCTCTTCAATTATTATTTTGGTATTGATTTTCAACATATTAATGTTATAATATGTAAATTATTTTGAAGGGTAATGCTAATTATCTCCCCAATACTTTTAAAAGTAATTAATTAATGAAATTTCTTTTTCATACTTATAAGATTAATCTATTTATAATAGTTAATACAATTAGATATTTTACTTAATTATTTCAAATATTTTAACTAATAATATATATTTAATTATATAATATTTTAATTAATTGATTAACATAAATATTATAAATATTTAAAAATAAATGTATTAAATAAAAACATTAATTTAAAATATACATAATTAATTGATTTGGTATTTTATAAAATTTTATAAAAAATTCATATTTTTATAAAATTTTCATAATTTTAGTTATTTTTTTTTTCAAATTGTTCGTATACAATGACGATATCTTTGAAATTTTTATAAAAAATATATCTCGATATCTTAACCGACATACACGTTTAAAAAAGAGAATATTAACTTGGTAACAGATAAGATTAGACCTGGTTATCATATCTACATTTAGAGAGCTTTCTTTTCTTACTCTAATCATGGTCTTACCTTCTATCTATTTTTCTGTCCTATTTTTCTTAGAAATGCAGTGCTCTCGGAAGTGTATTGAGTTAGCGTTATGGTGCTTGCTTATAACTTAATGGCTTGTAGTTTAACTGAACGCATTAAAGATATGAGTTTCAATTGCCATTAAAATTTTCTAGTTGCATATAAAAACTTGAATTTTTTGAAGAATTAGTTTTTTACAACTTATAATATAAGAATTGAAGTTATTGTATTCAATGTTTTAACTTCAATTATTGAATTATAAGTATTTAATTTATATATTATATAAAATAATAATCGTGGGAGAGATAAATATATAAAAATAATGTTAATTATTTTATCAATAATTTAAGATTTTAGAAAAAATTTCAACCCAATTAACTTTAAATATATCGAACTTAATAGTATATCTTCACAATGTCAGTCTTTAATTGTTATGCAAAATATTTATGCGAGAAGCTCTGAGGTCTCCCTTGTAATTAAATTGCTTTTCTGATGGTGATTCTTATCAAAATGATAGATTTAAATGTCAAAAGATGGTTCAGTACATGCATATGTTGCTTTTAAAATGTGATCACATTAAGGAACTTGAGAGGTAGATAAGATGCAAAGAAAAGAAAGTCTCTCTAGATCTTAATTAGTTTGTAAGAATTATTCAAGTGACATAGTTTATAGTAGCGTCTTGTCACGTCCCGCCCAAACTGCCCCTAAAAATCCAAATGTTGGCTGCTTAAAGGATCTAAGACACATGGAAAGTTCTAGAGTTGCCTAGAGAAGTCTAGAAAGGGCTAGAGTTGGATGGACTCAACTCAAGCTTGAAGACCCTAGAATGTTCCAGAGCACACTGGAGGGTGCTAGAATGGGCTGGAACGTTCTAGAATGCGCCGGAAGGTGCGGGAAGGTTGTAGAAGCTGCTGGAAGCTTACGGAACATCTCGGAAGGTGCATGAAGGAGCTAGACAAACCTAGAAGACTCTAGAGTTGGCTAGAAGGTCCTAGAGTCTTGTGGCACATTGTAGATAAATCTAGAATACCCTTGTACATTCTAGACTAGGAAGACTCTAGAAAGTGGTGGCATGCTCTTAAGCTTAGAGCCACACTATAAATAGACCACTTGGTCTTCATTTGCATTCATCTTGGGAAATTCCTAACAATCCTTGGGAATTCTTAGCAATTGTATCATAAACTCTCTCTAGAGCAATACAAAGCATTCTTTGCAAACTCTTTCTATTCTCTTTGGAGTTACATTTCGGATTCAAAGGCAGGCTTAGTGCAACGGACCGTGCTAAGTGCCGCACGATCGCTACTTGAGAAATTAAGGTCGTGACAGTTGGTATCAGAGCATTAGGTTGAAGCAATCTTACTCTTGGCATAATGAAGAACGTTGGTCCATCTACTCCAAGCGTTGATGTTCCACCTATGGAACGTGGACGTGAGGAAACCCGGAAACCATCAAAAGAAGCCCGAGCCAAGTCGAAAGACATACTTTCTAGCTTGGAGGCACGAGTTGGGAGTGCGCGGAGACAGGGGGGAGCCGTTTCGACCGAGTGGACAACTTAGAGGAGCGTTGCAAATGACTTGGAGGCCGAGGACGTGGAGATCCATGCAGCGGTTAAGATGTCACTCAATCCAGATGGTGGGCTAAGGCAAGAGATTGATGGGTTGAAAAGCCGAACTTGTCAAGGTAAGAGATATTGTCCAAAGAGAAGTCGCAAAATGTCTTGCTTAGAGTTGAGGATATGGGTGGTGATCTAGCTCTTGTAAGCGGGCTACGGCTGCGGAACTAGCACAACCACCGTAATTGAGGCTAAGAGGGTGGAGGTTCCCAAGCCCAAGACCTTCAATGGCGTTAGGAACGCTGGGTGAAGTGGAGAACTTCCCATGGGGGCTAGAACAATACTTCGAGGCTACGGCATAACGGACCATACGCCAGCAAGATCCGAACTGCTGCTATGTATTTGTCCGACACCGCTATCTTTGTGGTGGAGGCGGAGACACGTGGAGATGTGCAATGAGGGGTTTGCACAATTGACACCTTTGAAGATTTCAAAAGGGAGTTCAAGACGCAGTTCTTCCCCGTAAATGCTGAGGAGGAGGCAAGGGGCCGATTGCGACGATTGAAGCAAACGGGTAGCATAAGGGATTATGTGAAGGAGTTCACAACCTTGCTGCTTGAAGTCCCCGACACAACTGACAAGGATGCGCTATTCTTGTTCATGGACGGTCTCCAATCGTGGGCTAATCTGGAGCTCAAGCAACGTGGTGTCCAAGACTTATCTTCGGCCATTGCGATCGCAGAAAGCTTTATTGACTACTGCACAAACAAGGAGGGCTCCAAAGCCACAGATAAGAAGTTTGGTGGAGAGAAGAGTAATGGAGGCCATGCCAAAAGTCAGGGTTCCAAAAATCATAAAGGTAACTCCTCGTTCAAGCCACGGGACAAAGGGAAGGAAAAGGAGGATCGGAATGCCTCAAAGCCCCGTGTAACGTGCTTCATTTGCGACGGACCGCATTGGGCACGTGAATTTTTGAAGAGGAAGGCCTTGAGTGCCTTAGTTGCCTCCACACATGGTCAAGATGGAGGTGAATCGGACGAAGGTGCGAAGATGGGTTCTTTGCGCCTACTTGGTGCAATGCAGAGTGCCCCAAAGACCCCTAAAGGCTTAATGTACGTGGATTCCACCATTAACGGGAAGGTCGCCAAAGCATTGGTCGACACAGGAGCATCTCACAACTTTGTTTCGGTGGAAGAAGCAAAGCGACTCGGCCTGACGTTTGTCAATGGAGGGGGTTCTCTGAAGGCAGTTAACTCAGCAGCACTACCATTACATGGAGTCGCTCGCGGAGTTAAGGTCAGTCTTGGTACGGACCGGCCAAGCGGACTTATCTGGCGCCGATGGATGACTTCACAATTGTGTTCGGTACGGGAGTTCTTGGACCAGGTAAGAGCTTTCTTGGTGCCATGCTCAAACTCTATTTGTATCATGGATGGTACGAAGGCGTGTGTGGTACCGACGGAAAGGACCAGCAAACCTACTATCCAAGCTCTCTCAGCACTTCAATTCAAGAAGGGATTGAAGAGGAACGAAGAGAGTTACTTGGCCATTCTAAAAGAATACGACGATAAGGAGACGTCACCAAAGTCAAGCTTGCCAACGGAAGTGCAAGCTACCCTAGATAAATCCCATGGGGTGATGCATGGGGCCTCACCCAAACGGTTACCTCTAAGGAGGGAGGTGAAATATGAAGTCGAGTTGGAGCTTGACACAAGACCACCAATAATGAGCCTGTGCCGGTGGAAAAATCGAGTTTCATGGTGCGCTAAGTCGAAGGGGAAGACAAAGCAAGATACACCGGAGGTCTTCTGTAGCCTCTCGCCCATTCCGCAGAGACCGTGGAGAGTGTCTCATGGATTTCATCACTGCTCCGCCAAAATCGAGAGGGCTTTGGCAAGATAATTGTCGTTATCGACCGCTCGAAGTATGCAACATTCATACCGCCTCGACGGACCGCACGGAAGATGAGACGGTACGGTTGTTCCTCAAGAATGTCAGGAAGCATTGGGGGATCCCGCCTAATATCAGTGAGTGACCGAGGCCCACGATTCAGCGGGGGAAATTTTGGACGGAAGTATTCAAGTTATTGTGGATCGACATGAATTTCTCCACAAGCTTCCACCCCCAAAGCATCGGGGCAAATGGAACGTGCCAACGTTGCCGGAGTTGTATCTAGGCACTTGTGAGCTGCGAATCAACCCGGGATTGGGCAAAGCCGCGGGATGTAGCCCAATTCTCGCATAATCCGCAGTGCAAGTCGAGTCGACCGCCAAGAGTCCCTTCGAAATTGTCATGGGCACAGCCTAACGATGACCCCTCATGCCGGCCACGAGTTACGAAGGAAAGAGCCTCTACCGCTTTCAAGTTTGCCAAGGCTTGGCATGAACAAACGGAGTCAGCTCCGACCCCATCTGAATAAGGCGTCTAAAAAGATGAAGAAATGGTGACAATGCTAAGAGGAGGATGGTAGAATTTCAGAAGGTGACTTCGTCCTTGTCAAATTATTACCCCCAACAATTCAAGTCCTCAGCGGAAGGTTCATAAGGGTTAGCGCGCGGAAGTACGAAGGACCATTTCCCGTCCTTAAGAAAGTCGGAAAGGTGTCATACAAACTTCAACTCCCTCCAAAGCTTAAAATCTATCCGGTCTTTCATGTAAGTATGCTGAAACCCTTTTATGGAGACAAGGAAGACATGAGTCGGGGAGAATCCAAGAGGCGCCACCGCGGTGGTAACCTCATTCGACAGGAAGTGGACTCGATTTTGGCGGACCGTTTGATCCGACGAAGGGCGTACAGTTATAAGGAATACTTGGTCAAATGGAAAACGCCCGTATGTAGAGACAAGTTGGGAACTCGAGGATTCCTTGTGGAAATTCCAAAATGCCATGTAGAGGTTTCAACTTGAAGGCGCGACGAGGGCGTTGCGAACTCGAGCCGTGGTGGGTGTCACGTCCCGCCCAAACCGCCTCAAAATCAAATGTTGGGCCGCCAGCAAGGATTCAAGACACATGGAAAGTTCTAGAGTTGCTTTGTCTAGAGTGGCTAGAGTTGGATGGACTCAACTCAAGTTGAAGACCCTAGAATGTTCCCGGAGCACACGGAGGTGCTACAGAATGGGCCGGGAACGTTCTAGAATGCGCCAAGGTGCGGGAAGGTCAGAAGCTACCGGAAGCTTGCGGAACATCCGGAAGGTGCATGGAGCTAGACAAACCTAGAAGACTCTAGAGTTGGCTAGAAGGTCCTAGAGCCTTGTGGCACATTGTAGATAAATCTAGAATACCCTTATACATTCTAGACTAGGAAGACTCTAGAAAGTGGTGGCATGCTCTTAAGCTTAGAGCCACACTATAAATAGACCACTTGGTCTTCATTTGCATTCATCTTGGACAAATTCCTAACAATCCTTGGGAATTCTTAGCAATTGTATCATAAACTCTCTCTAGAGCAATACAAAGCATTCTTTGCAAACTCTTTCTATTCTCTTTGGAGTTACATTTCTGATTCAAAGGCAGGCTTAGTGCAACAGACCGTGCTAAGTGCCGCACGATCGCTACTTGAGAAATTAAGGTCGTGATAGTCTGATCCCTTTGATGTCATATTACTTTCCTTTCTCTCTCGTGGGTAACCCCATTAGTTTTTTTTTTTTTTTTTTTTTGCAAAAGTACAGGGTGGCACATGCACTACTGCAACATCGATCAGATACACCAGGAACAGTTATTCATAGAGAAATGTATCTTCTTCAAAATGGATTTGGCAATTATGATGTTATCCTGTACTGCGAAACTGGTCTCTTAATACGCCACTGACATTAGAAGATCAGTGACCATTATAGTCATTCTTGTAGTGTGTTTTTAGTAAATTTGTTTATGGTTTGGTGCATAATATTTTACTTTATTTTCCTTCATTTCAGATCATAACTACTCGAGTTTAACAACTAGGTCTTAATTGTGCCTTTATAATCGTGAGGTTTATTCCATGTCTGACAACAACAATCGAATTATGATTTAGGTAAACAAATCAAATACAATAACATAGATAAAAGTAAAACATAACAACCCAATTTAATTCTACTTTTTGACAAAAAGTTACAAATTAAAATAAAAGCAAGAAAACTTACCTGAAATGCCAACATTTTATTTGAATATGTTAAAGAATATGAGATCCAGCTGGTGACAACCAACGCGAAATTTGAGCGACCCTGCAACTGACTTGGTGGGAAGGATAAGTGTCATCATGAACATCTCTCCCGTAATTGTGTTTATTTTTAATTATTACAAATTTGCTTTTCTTTTGTATAAATAGGTTGTAAACATTCGTTTATTCATATCAATAAATCCATTTCTTACATGGTATCAGAGCATAGGAAACAATCCCCGTAAAATTCAGCTCATAGAAATTTTTTTCCCATTTTTCTTCAATCTGTTTTTTTTCCGAAACCAATTTCGATCCACATGAAAATAATTTAAATTTCATCCCGTCATATTATTGATTCATCGAGCAATACGCAATTAAAATCAAGCCAAAATACCTATTCACGCCTTCGCGCCTTGTTTAAACTTCATGCGTTCACGCGCCTCGCAGGAGACACACGCGCCAGCGCGCCGTTCTGAAGAAGAACGACTCCCGACGACACGTCGTTCGTGCGCGGTGAAGCAAGCGACGCGTCGTTCACTCGGTTCGGTCCTTCACCCGGTCCGGTCGGTTCGGTCTTCATCCAGGTTCGGTGTTCCACCGTTCGGCCGCCGTTGACCATTCCAATGCGGTTCACCTTTCCGTAGGTTCTTCGGTGAAATTTCCGGTTCTGTAATCCTTAACTCTTTTTCTATAAGATAAAGCATATTTGATCCATTATTTATTTCATAAATAGTCATTATTATTAAACGCACTTAAACCTATCCAGTACTTTCGAATTTATTCAACAAATAATGTCTTTGACTACGATACCAACCTACTTTAAAATGGTATGATGACCCTAGCCATTCATTATATTTACACCACTCGGACCAACCGGGCATGATTCTCGTAGCTCGATCCTTAAACCAAGAAAACTATCACATTTGGAGTCAATGCTACGCTGGCCACTAATAACGAAAACAAAGAAGGATTAGGTGACGGCCTGATCAAAAGGCCATCAGTGAGCCTTGAAACGAGAAATCAAACAATGGACTCGCTGCAACATTCTTGTCAAAGGATGGATCCTCGACACTATATCACCCAAAATTGCGAGAAAGTGTCATGTATAGTAATCGCATATGAGTTATGGGAAGAATTAAAAGGAGCGTTTTTCGCATGACATCGTACTTTTTATTCCACATTGAGCAAGAGATCCGTGATTGCATACGAAGGTGTAAGCATTGGAGAATACTATACAAAATTGAAAAGCTTATGGGATAGTCGTGATGCACTATGTCCTCTTCCACGTTGTGGAGGGAATCTGGGAAGGAACTAGAGAATATCAACAAAAGCGTGAACCATAAAATTTCTCATGGGGCTTAACAATGTTTACACATCGACACGTGGACAAATCTTGCTCGTGGAACCATTACCTACGGTAAACAAGGTCTATTCACTTATTGTTCAAGATGAAAAGCAAGAGGCTGTCTCCACGCAAAGCGTGGGAAGGATGCGGAAAGGCTGCCGCGCTTGTTGTCGAGAGATAGTCGTCCTGATATACTCGCAAAATTACCACTTTGAAGAATCCACATCTCAAGTGCAATCGATGCAATAATATAGGCCATAATCGAGAATTGCGAAGTCACCTCAAATGTGATTTTTGTGGTCTCGATGGACACAATTTTGAAAGCTTGCAGAAGCGTCTCAAATGTAATTTTTGTGGTTTGAATGGACGTGACATCAACGTGTGTCGGAAGAAAGGAGCAATTCAAGATAAGAGAAATACAAGTTATGGCTTCCCTGACTCATCATCTTGACTTTCAAGAAAATTTGCTTTCGGACACGCAAAGACACCATTCCTGACCTTACATCTTCCCGATATCAAGAGCTCCTTACCGATCAATCCAAATCAGGTAGGCGTAGCAAGTCAGTGACTACTTCGGGTAACACATTATGTGCAAGCTGTTTTCCATTCGAGAAACCCTTAGTTGGATTTTTGATCTGAGGGCAAGCTGATCACGTAGTCTACGTTCCCCAAAGAAAACCTTATAATTCGACATTCCGATCATTGTCGACATGTACATTTGCACGATCATTCTCTTGCCCGGTGTCACACATATTGGCCTTTGTACATTTCTCAAATAATTTCATACTCCATAATGTCTTGTGTGTTCCTGTTCAAATTAAACTTAGTTGTTAGCTAAACTAACTTTCGAACCTCGTTATTTCATGTCACGCTTCGCTATGAGTATGTGCTTTGTTTGAGGACAAATGCCAGGGAAGGCGATTGGGATGGGAAGCTGAGAAGAAGGACTCTCTTACTGACTATTTACGAAAAAGGTGGATGTTTCTCCGTTTCAAGCTCTTTAGCTGACAACTCTCATCTATGGCATCAACGACTTGGTCATTTATCTAATAACGGTTTAGTGTAATTTCTCTTTCCATCGACACACCTTTTTGTTCCATTAGTGATTGTTATTTGTCCATTAGCTAAACAAACCATTAATCCATTTCCTTTAAGTTCCATCAATACAAAAGCACCATTTGAAATGATTCATGTCGATATTTGGGGTGGTTATCACATTCCAAACGACCCAATGGAGCACGTTATTTTCTCACTATTGTTGATGACTACTCAAGAATGCACATGGGTCTATCTCTTACATGCTAAATCGATACCGCAGCAGCATTTCTTACCGCTTCATCAATCTTGTTGAAACACTGATTTTCATCCAGAGTTAAAATCATTCGTAGTGACAATGGACAATTTTCTATGACCCAGGATGTTTTCTACCAAGGGAATCCTTCATCAAACTAGTTGTGTCTCTACCCTTGACAAAATGGTGTTCTTGAACGCATAAACATCGTCATCTTACTCAATGTCGCTGGTTCATTGCTCTTCCAAGCCAATCTTCCTAAACAATTTTGGGGAGATGCCATTCTTCTACCACATACCTCATCGTAAATCGTACTCCAACATGTACATGTTCTCGAGGTAAAACACCATTTGAAGTCCTTTTTCACAAAAACTCTAGGTATGAACATCTTCGTGTTTTTGGTTCCCTTTGTTTTGTGTGCACATCATGATCGACTCACCAAGTTTGATGCTAGATCACATAAATGCATATTCATTGGGTATCCATCACGGGATCAAAGGTTATCGTGTCTACAATGGAAGCAACTGAGACTTTGGTGTCTCGAGATGTTATCTTTCATGAACATGTATTTCCTTATTTTACTTCTGTCAACACTCCCGACCTATTTCCTCCATCGAGAAGATACTATACATGATGACATATGAACATTAGTCAATAACCAATCCAAATATATCACTTGATCATACATCGTCCCTCTGTAACAATCGGCTCGAGACAACTCTTCTTCATCTTGAAGATTCATCTTGAGAAACATCATCATCAACTTCTCCGCCACACCTGACTTCTCCGACACCGGTCCTAGCATGGAAACCGTCGATCCACCAATGTTCCTAGCTACCTTCAAAAATATCATGTAGAAGCTTCTTGCCTTCTCGGTCCTTCCCTTCGTCTCATCGGCATCGTCAAAGACAAAGGTACTTCTCGTTCTTTATCTGTGTACTTACATGACCAATTATCACCTACACACGTGGTGCCTTTGCTACTTCTATTTCCATTCTCGAGAACCAACCACTTTTCTTTGGCTTTCAATGATCCAAAATGGCGGCTTGCCATGAAACAAGCTGGATGCCCTTGAAACTAATGGCAACTTGGAGCGCTTATTGACTTCCTCCAAACAAGAAACGAGTTGGTTGTAAATGGGTCTACAAAATCAAGTATAATCGATGGCTCGTGGAGCGATACAAGGCTCGATTAGTGGCCAAAGGATACTGATCGATTGAAGGTTTTGACTACCAGAAACTTTTGCACCGGTAAGACTTGTCCTTTGTTCAAACTTCTCCTTCCGTTCTTTGCTATTCAAAATTGGCATCTTCGACAACTTGATGTCATGATACTTTTCTCTATGGTGATCTTGTGAAGATGTCTACATGTCACTTCCACGGATTGGACGAAAGGAAACGCGAGTATGTAAGCTACATAAATCTTTGTATGGACTTAAACAAGCCTCGACAATGGTTCATCAAGCTATCAACAACACTTAAGCTAGTGGTTTTAACCAATCAAGTATGATCCTCATTTGTTCGTCGAACCCGTGGTAATTCCTTCTCAACTCTTCTTGTCTATGTAGATGATATAATCATAACGAGGAAACAATATACAAGACATTGAAGAAACTAAGAATCATCTCGTGAGACAATTCAAGCTTAAAGATCTCGGTGAATTAAAGTATTTTTTGGGCATAGAAGTTTCACGTTCCGGTAAAGGGAATTGTTACAATCGCTTAATACATGCTTGAAATATTGGAGGATATGGGTTATCTTGGTGCCAAATCTGCCAATTCACCTATGGAACAAAATTTATCCCTCAATGTGAGTTGAAGGAGAATTCATCGGTAATCCCGTCCTATCGAAGACGTGTTGGGAGATTAATATACTTGACCATCACAAGGCGGAGCTTGGTGTATGCCGGTACATTCTGGTCAATATATGGATAAACCACGACAACCACATTTGAGGCTTTCAGCGAGTGCTACGATATGTCAAGAACACACCCGAGCAAGGTCTCTTTTTCTCGTGACTAGTTCATTACAACTAAATGCTTTTTGTGATGCGGTCGGGCAAAATGCACGGATACACGACGATCAACCACGGGATATTGTATGTTTCTTGGAAACTCGTTAATTTCTTGGAAGACTAAGAAACAAAATACGGTCTCACGATCAAGTGCGAAGCGAGAATACGGCTCTGTAAGCGGCGTGTTGAAGTAACACAGGTTACGATATATTTTGGATGATTTGGGTATCGAAACACTCTCGACCAACCAAGTTCTATTGTGACAATCAGCGACTCTTCACATTGCATCAAATCCGGTGTTTCATGAGACGAACCAAACACGTAGAGATCGATGCCATCTAGTAAGAGAAAAGATTCAAGTTGGAATAATCAAAACTTATCATATCTACATTAAATGACAGATATATTTACCAAATCACGAGTTTTCCACAATTCTCAAGCTTACTTAACAAGTTAGGAATAATTAACATATATTCTAACTTGATCGGGAATCTTAAAGAATATGAGATCAGGTGGTGACAAATGACACGCGGTAGACGACCGACCAGACAGTGGTGGGGAAGGATAGGCTGTCCATGAACATGCCTCTCCATAATTGTGTTTATTTTTAATTATTACAAATTTGCTTTTCTTTTGTATAAATAGGTTGTAAACATTCGTTTATTCATATCAATAAATCCATTTCTTACATAATATTATGAATCTTTTCAGCCCAATCCTTAGGCCATTTAGGCAGTTACCTAGGACTTGCTTAAGAAGGCCCTCACATGAATCTTTTCAGTCCAATCCTTTGGCCATTTAGGCAGTTGCCTGGGACATGCTTCAAGAAGGCACTCACCTAAAGTGTGTGTATGTTTTTTTTTTAATATAAAAATAAAAATAAAATTTACTTTCTTTAATTTCTTTTTATTTTGTTTTTATTAAAGTTTAATCCAATGATTCGTATAAAGAGTATGTAGATGTTTCTCAATCACCTCCGTGTCCAATTCAAATTGGTACTTGTTAAATTGTGGTCCAAAATCTTCAGGCTTAGAATTCATTCAAACCGTATTCCTTTGCTTTACCTATATATATATATATATATATATATATATGTTATATATATTTTCAGCAGCTATGTGAAGGTTGAGAGCAAAGAAAAATTTTCAGCTGCTGAACAAAAGAAAGCTGCAAAATTCTATTTTCAGTCAAAAAATCTCACATATTTTCTTTTCAAATTTTGTAGGACAGATTAGAATAAAAACCATATACAGTAAACTCATTTGTATGGTAATATTTGATTAAATAACAAATTTATTAATTTATCTTGCTATATATTACTACTAAATTAGATATAGTTATTTTCTGTATATTATTTGATTTTTTGGTATAATTTTGTGAATCTCTAAATATTGATGTTTATATCTTCATTTGATTATTAGTGGATTTTTTTCAGTGTATCGTCGTCGTCAATACAGTAGACTTTATATATTAAAAGGTAAAACCACTTAAATCATTATGTGTTATTTATTTTTCTTATTGTTTATTATTTTACTACTATCCATAATTATATATTTTTACAACTAAATTGGATCCGAATTTTACTTCCATTAGTGTTAATTTATAACAGTAATGATCTACCTAATCCAAAGTTATAACTCCAAAAACTCATATGAATGATACTATAAATCTACTCTGCCTGAGATAATTGCAAGGATACTTTCTTCTTATTTCTTGTGATTTGCATTCCAAGAATCTTCTTTGCTGGACCCAAGTCTTTCATGTCAAATTCCTTTGACAATTGCTACTTCAACCTTTTAATATCATCCATATCTGAACCTGCTACTAACATATCATCAACATAAAGTAGTAAAATGATATAATCGACCTATTTCTCTCAAGTAGCAAATAATGATCGCATTGCACTTCTCGAAACCTTCCTCAGGTACGGTCACAATTTTTCGTACCATTGTCTCTGGCTTGTTTGTGCCACATACAAACTCTTTCTTAAGTCTCGCACACCATGTTCTTCTTCCGCCTTTCGAGAAACCTTCTCGGCCGGTACACGTATATTTCTTCATCTAAATCTCCACTGAAGGAATGCGCCTTCACATCCAACCGTTCTCAAGATGAAGATCTTCGATGGGACAGCAATGCTCAATACCGATCCGATAGTATCGAGCTTCACAACGGAGCAAAAATGTCGTGTAGTCAACTCCTTCCTTCCGTTGAAACCTTTGACAACTAGGCGGGCTTTGTATCTCTTGGAACCATCACGTTCCTCTTTCACCAGACACCCATTTGTCAGGAAGTTGCCTTCTTTCCCATAGGTAACTCGCCTAGTCCCATGTCTCGTCGGGAGACGAGAGATTTCATTTCTTCTTTCATACAAGCTCCCAATTGTTGGAATCTCGAGTCCGACAAGCTTCATCATAGCATTCAGTGCTCCTCCATCGGGCCACAACATATAGTTCATGTATCTCCCGTTAGGCATACGAGGTCGAGAAGACCTTCTCACACAGAGCCGGAGTAAGAGGTCATGGTGTGTCGGAATGATGTATCTGTTTTTCCAACAAGTTCTCCGCCCGAGGACTTGTTACAATTGGTTCTATCATGAAGTATCTCGGGACATCATCCGCATCTACAAATACCGACTCATTCCGCTCCTCGAGTCATTGGCGTCTATTTTATGCATGCTCCTTATATATCACCCTTTCGTTGAAAATCACATCTCCGCGCTACGATAACTTTCTTTCTTTTCGTCATCCCAAACGCGGTAGCCAAACTCATCCTCACCATAGCCAATGAATGTGCATTTCTTGGATTCGATCAAGCTATTCCTCGCCTTGGATCACGATATGCACAAATGCTACACAACCAAAAACTTTTAGATGTGATAGCTTCACCTCTTTTCCGCTCCATACCTCCTTCCGGTATTCTACGCTCCAATGGAACAGTACGGGCCTCGCTTGATCAAGCAAGCTACCGTGTTGACTACTTCGCCCCGCACTGTTTTCAGAGACCCGATCGTATACGAATGCTTCCGGCTCTTCTCGTCAACGTTCGGTTCATACGCCGCCTACACCATTGTGTCCGAGGCGTGCCTCGGCACGCTCTTTCCATTCTAATCCCGTGCTCATAGCAGTAAATTTTTGAATCCGTGTCTTCATATTCACCACCATTACCTGCTCGAGCTTTTTGATCTTTAAACCCGTCTCATTTTCCACCATAGCTTTCCATCTTCCGAAAGCCTCAAATACTTCGGGACTTATGCTTAGAAAGTAAACCCATACCTTCCGAGAGCGATCATCGATGAAAGTCACGAAGTGTTTCCCACCAATAGATGAGACGGCCGTCGTCCCCAAACATCGAGTGAATAAGCTTTCTAGCCTTTCCTTCTCTTCGGGGATTCTGCAACTCTGTCCGAAAGTCGACTCTCTTGCTTTCCAAGTGGCATGCAATCTTCGCACATGTCTATCTCCGTACCATGACCGGAAGTTTTCCCTTGGAGCAGCATAATCTTCATCCCTTCTCACTCATATGGCCTAGTCTCCGGTGCCACAGATTTGGTGTTTCATTGGCCGTAACCGTAATTGAACAACGTGCCTCCGCCGTCATGTAAAGCAGCTGCCACTTTTTCGCTTCGAGCAACTCATTATCGCAACCTTTGAAATCTTCCAATCATCACCACGGAAGATCGTAGTGCAGCCTTCACTCGGCCAACTCGCCCACCGAGATTAAGTTCCTTCGAGATCGGGAATATGCCTCGACATCCTTCGCCTCCCAAACAAATCCGCTCAACTTAATCTTCACTACACCTTTGCCAATAATAGCACATGGTTGATCATCACCAAGATATACCTTTCCAAGGTTTCCTGGGACATATTTCTCGAAGAATTCTTTTTGTGAAGTAGCACGGAACGATGCTCCGCAGTCTAACACCCAAGATTCTTCCTTGCTCTCCAAAGAGCATATCAATACATCATCTCTCCCGAGGCTGGGAAGCAACATTTGCCTCCATTCACTTGTTTGTCCTTCGGTGCATTCTTGCACTAATTTTTGTAGTGTCTGCTTCTTCCACAATTCCAACACTCGATAGTCTTCGAGCTAGCGGGAATTATTAGGATTCTGGATTTGGACCTCCCCTTTCGATTCACTTTAGCGCCGCTCTACCACATCCATTTCCTTTGGTTGAATTTCTTACTCTCGACTCGTATGCAAAACTCGAAGAGGTTGATGATTCACTTGTCTCTCTACGTCGATCTCTTCATGAGAACCAAATCACGAACACGTCAAATTTCAACTTATCAGCTTCCCGACGAGCTACTCACACGTGACAAGAGTATCTGGCCTTTTCTCTAGAGAAAGACAAAAGTATCAACGCCGTACTTCTTCATCGAATTCAATTTCCACCGAACTCAATCGGGTTGTAACCGTGTTGAGTTCATTTAGATGTCGAGTACATGCGCGCCTTCCGTCATCCGCAGAATCTGAACAAGCGCCTCATCAAGTGCACTTGTCGAGGTCACGGCTTCTCATACATATCGAGAGAGAGTCGCCACAAGCACCCGCCGTGGTCTTTTCCTTTCGCTACGTTGAAAGCAACATTACGGATAACGTCAATCGAATAACTCGGTGGCTCATTCTGCCTGTAAGATTCCAATCTTCTTCCTTCATAGCCTCCGGCTTCTTCCCCGAGAGAGGTTGATATAGATTTCTGACAGATAATCCCTCATCTCGCATTTTCCAAAACCCGAAATCAGGCCATCAAATTTCTCGAGTTTCACCCTTCCTTCATCCGCGGCTACTGCTCCCACTAAAATCCGACTTCCTCCGGGATCAAGTTTCGATTATTTCTTGCGTAAAATTGATGTAAATCACTACCAATAGCTCGATACCGCTTGTCGGGAAATAACGCAAATTCCCGATAAGCCAAACTTACGAGAAAGCAAGAATATAAAATAACACACAAATTTGATAATCGGAGTTTGGCCTAATCTTGCTTACGTCTCCTGACCGCCGGCAGATCTTTTACTGAAAGAGTAGAAATTACACAAGGTGTTTACAACACTCACAACCCACAACCCAATTACACTCAAGAAAATTACTCTCAATTTTCTCTCACAAAAGCTTTGCTCTCTAAGCTTTTCTTTCAATTGGAATGAAAACTTTGGATGGTTAATTCATTACAATTACACATCTATTTATAGGAAAATTCACTCCTTGAATTACTCCTTAAATTAATGGTTCTTTGAATTGCTCCTTGAATTAAGCTCCATATTTTACTCCTTGTTTTGTTCCATGTTTTACTCCTTGTTTTGTTCCATTTGTTGCTCCTTAATTTGCTCCTTAAATTAAGGAGCTTTATAACAATAATCTCTAACATTAGTGACAAACAATTCAGAAAGGAAGTTTTACTATGGATGAGTATCTTCTAAGTGTGACAGAAGTATTTGATCATCTAGTTGCACAACTTGAAATGCCATCTCTATGTCAAGCAAATTTGGCACAGTTGTTTGCGAAAACTCCATCCTTACTCTTTTCTTCGTCATCATAATATTCTGGTCCTCCTAAAAACCATTATAGTTTTCAAAATTTCATTCAAAGGAACGAGTAGACACAATCTCAATGGAAGAAACTTAGTTATGCATGAGGTTCATCTGATAACAATTCTTACAAGAATAAAAAACCTGGTGGAGGATGCTTAATCAAATGTAAAGTTTGTGGTAAACTTGGACATGGTGCTCAGAAGCATTTCCAACTCAGATATCTAATTCTTGGCAAAATAGATGCACAATTACCAACTTTTTTTGTTGTTGATGTAACTTTCTCATATATTATTTCTCGTGAAAACTTTGGTTCTCCACACTGGTTGTTGGATTTTGAAGCCTCTACTCATCATCTTATTGGTGCCCCTCAGTTCCTTACACTGGTACAAAATGGTACTACTACAATACAATATAGGATCAAATTCAATGAATCTTCGTGATCATATTTATCACTTGTATAAAATCTTACATACACTTATAAATAATGTTGTTTTGATGTTTGCATCCTCATGTATATATTTTGTTTGATGTTTATATATCTTTTATAAGGTTGGTTATCGATGGCTTAATATTATTTATTATATAGTTTTTTTGTTTTCGTGATCATTAAAATGAAAAAAATTTAATAAAATATTTTTCTAATAGTTGACTATTATCATAATGTTTATTTTAATATTTTTCTGTTTTTTTGAAAAACAAAAATAATGTATTTAAATAATTTAATGTTAGAATATTATTATGTTGATTTTTTTTAATAATTTTATATTAAATTTAAATTTTATAGATAAAATAATATTTTAATAAAAAAAATTATTAAGATAATATTATTTATTATTTATTGATGAATTTTCTCAAATCTAATATTGAATAACATATTTTATAATTTAATGTACAAACGATACCAACTTACAAATACGAGGATAGGGTCGATCAAATCAATGACTAGGCATGAGGTAGTATTTAATGTATGTTATATTTATATATTTTATTAAAGTTTTAAATTTTACATATATTATATTTATTAATTAATAATCTAAAATATAAATATTATAACATTTTAAAAAGTATTTTGTTTATAAAAAATAAATAATGTAATAAATTCGTAATATTTTTAAATTTTGGATACCATTTATAATTTATGTTATCTTTATATTGCTAGTTATGTAAAATTTTAATGTTTAGATAGATAAAATTTAAAACTTTAGAATATTTTTATATATCATAATTTTAATGGATGTATTAATTTTTTATTAAATATAATTATATAAATTTAACTATATTTATTAATAATATTACGCTATATTATTTATAATTTATATAATTTTTTTAAAATTTTATTGTGGTATGCAACCTCGAAAAAGTGTCCAACTTAAATAGCTATTTTCTTATCAATGGAAACTTCCAATTATTACTACTTGAATTTAAATTGATCACTCCAATTTTACTCAAATTACTATGCATTTTATGGGTGGAAATTTTAACAGAAAGACGTAATTAGATACATCTCTTCATTAATTTAAATCCTTAATTTGTTTAAACTTTAAAAAACTTTGCCAATATAATTATTGGAAGCTAGATAAACTTGCTACCTATTCTACAAGTTGTATTTATATTTATATTTATATAACTGTTAGTTGCTCTTTCAAAGAAAATCGTCTTTCGTTGTTGTCTTTACTTTTTGATTTACTTAATCTATTTTAACTGGAATTGTAGAAGTTGATTATCATCCACTTCTTTTTGAATCTATTTTTTCCTTCTTCTTTTTTTTATCATAGGGTAGAATTTCCCTGTGTTTTGTGCTAAGTTTATGTCGTTTTGTATGAGAAATTATATATCGGGGGGTTGAAAGGGTTGATTTCCTCCATTATTGTCTTATTTTACAAATTAATTTTATGTCGATGGTTTTGAAAAAAATTAAAATTTTATTAAATCTATATATTCTCAAAAATTTACATTCAACTTGGAATATAATATCATTTCAAGAAAGACATTAAAATATACAACATATATCAAATCAATGTGGAGTGAAAAATAACAATAAAAATATCTATTAAGAAAAATTTATTAATGAAACATGTATATCTCCCTTCCTTCCTATAAGGAAAAAAAAAAGTTTATTTTAAATGCATATGATTAGGTCTAGAGATTAAAATTTATGAAAAATGATACATATATTAATTGATATGTATAAATATTACAGGTATAATAAAATTAAATATTTTTTATTATAGAAATACATTGGTTCAATTTTTATTGGTTTTGTAAAATAAAAATCTCTAGTCAACTCGTTTAAGTTAGTTTTCTAATTTTGAGAATCAAAGATCAATCAACTTATAAAAACACATAGATTTAGTTTAATTTTGAAAAAACATGTCCATTATTTGTCTAATGATGATATTATACTTCACATTAATAAAGTAAAAAATAAGCGATGAAAAGAGAAATTATACATTAGTTTAAGAGTAAATGACGTGATACTCTCCGCTAATTTTATTGATTGTTATTTTAAAAAAGTACGAGGCATTTGTGTTTCTTAATAAAGATTATTACACTTATTTTTCACCTTATTAATTTGGAACACCAAATCATTAATGATTCAAGACAAATAAATAATTTCTCATTTAAAGAAGCAAATATAATTATTCTTCTAAAATAAAACCAATAAAGTTAGTAGTAAGTATCATATTACTTACTTTTGGACTTATGCATAATTTCTATGTTTTGTATATGCTTGTTAGATAGCTAAGTAAAAAATAAGGAGTAAAATATGAAAAATTATAAAAATAATACCCCTAAAATTTATAAAAATAAAAATAATATCCCAATAATATTAAATAAGATTTAATTGGACGATATTTAATATTGAACGAGTCTAAATAACTATAGTTCAATTTGAACGATATCCAATTGAAAAACGTTCAAAATAAAATGATCTATTATAATTTTTTAATGGTTAAAAGATATGAAATAACATAAGAGTGTTATTTTTGTAATTAAAAATATTATTTTTATTGTTTTGTTCAAAAAATATTTATTACATATTTAAAATTTATAACTATAAAAATAATATATTTATATATAACTCGTACATTTTTATTAGAAAGAGAAAGCTCAACCTATATTATTTATATTCAATGCTTCTCAGTTGAATGTTGTTTAAGTTAAATTCTAATTGAATTTGGTCAATTAGAATATAATATAATTAAATTTTATTTTTATTGTTATAAATTTTAATATTTTTATTGAATATAACATTTCAAAAAATATTAATTTTTATTACAAATTATTTATAGTTGTAACAAATAAAAATTCCATAGAATTTATAAAATATAAGTAACGATAACGCAATAAAAAAATGTATGAAATAAATATTATAAGGTTGAGCTTTTGCCATACTCTTTTTTGTTGGTTATATATCACATTTAATATCAATTTTAAAAATCTACAAAAACATCTTTAAAAGATTTTAGTTGACAAAAAAGAAGTATAATAGAAATAATAGTTAAATAATGGATAGATCTACCGATAATTATAATTAGAGTAATTAGATTTAATATTTTTTTTGTGATAGATTAATCAAAATTATCAAATTTTATGTTTTTTTTTAAATATTATTTTTTAATTCTTTCAATTACATTAGAAAAAGGAAAATTTTAACATAAATATTTGCTTAAACATTTTCTAAAACACACATTTTAAAAAATAGAAAATAAAGAAGAAAAATATAAATATTAACGATTTAGACCTGTATTATCACTTTTTCAAAATGGGTAGATTTTATAAAAACTATTTGAACTAAACAATCCATTCCAAAAGGCTAATAACGTATCCCATCATTCATCCTATAAATAAAATGATACTTTTATCAATTTAGAAAATTGACAATAAATATTGTGGAAATAATAAGTGTGCTATTATAGCAATTTTTGTATGAGTAATGTTTTGAAAAAATAAAAGATCCAATATAGTAGGTATTTACGCTTAATAATAAAAAATAAAAATAACATATTCAATAATTAAAATACACAATTTAAAATATATGTATATCTTAAAAAGATTAAAATAACTTTAAATTTAATTGGTTTAAGATTTAAGATTTAAGTTTTAGTGACCAATAAAAGAATATTAGAGTTTAACGACTAATAAAGAAGTATTAAGATTTAGTGTTTAACAATAAATAAATAAATATTATTAATAAGATAATATTTTTTTTATTATTTAAAAAATACATTCTAATTACTTATCTTTATTTTTTTCTATTTTGCTCTTAATTGTACATAACACATGCTTCTTATTTTTGTCCATGTTTATAAGTATTTAACTTCTTATTTTTATCTATTTTATTCTTGATTGTATATAATATTTATATCAATAATAAATTTGGTAAAAAACTTATCCATTCATTATTTTAAATAATAAATGTATTTACTTTCATATAAAAATCTCATTTTAATGTAAGTCTACCACACCACACATGCCTGAAATTTACTCATAAAAAACATTTTCCCATAATATAACCCTAAAATTAATTACAAAATTATCATTAATTAATAAAAAATAACTATAACAATAACAATTTAACTTGTTTCAAATACAAAACCACTATGACAAATTTTAATTGAACTTTTCTTTTTTTCTTTCCCCCCCCCCCAAAAAAAAAAAAATAATACCATTAAATGCTTTGATCAAAATGGACTTCAAGTAAAAACACCATGACTGAAAGAGTACTTCATTTTATATCCGTACATTTGTCTCGTCTATTTTTTATTTGGTTAATTTTCTTGGAAAATGGAAAGAAGAGATATGCATTTACTAATTAGAGCGTTAAAAGAAGCACCTTGCTTAGTTCGATTGGATTCCGTAGACAGCTAACCAATAACTCGTACTCAAAGTACAAGTACGCTAAAAGCTAGAATGCGGCAAAACTGAAATTTTGGCTCATAGTGAAGCTTCTAAAGACCTCAAGACTTAATACTTGAATTAAGCCAACAAATAGTAGTAGTTGATGGTAAGATTCCTTACCTCATTATCATGAAATAAATTTAAATTTCATTAGTAAAATATTTTTTTATTTAATAAAAAAATAAAGAGACTTGAATGCTCCTTTAAAAAAAGAGCAGTAGTTACTTAATACAATAAAGACAACAAGTGTAACAAACCTTTGTAACCTCCTTAGTCCAAACTTATCAACCGTATCTTTGTTGTTAACAAAGTCAGAAAGAGATTATAGTTTCTTTTCTTTCTTTTTTAAATAACAATTACACACCTATACAGATATATAATGACGGGTTCAAACCTGCGCCCTCTCAATGCTTTAGAGATCATAGCTATAAAGGCAGAGACAATCAAGCATTTCTGGTTACTCTCCTTTGGCGAAAGGAAAAATAGGACAAAACTCAATATGGGATGTCAACCATTTTCGCTGCGGAGGCGATGCAAGGTTAGTATTCCAAAAGGAAAGATCTTAAAGGAGAAAAGAGCAAGGCTTTACATTATCAAGCGATGTGTGATGATGCTAATCTGCTGGAGAGAAGATGGAGATCAGTGATTGTAAATTTGATTAGTTTCAACTTTTTTGTGCTTTCTTTAATGGTATATCATATGTGGGAATATGCAAGTGGAAAATATATAAAAGCTAGGCAATGTAATAGGAGCTGAGTACAGTTCAAATTTCTCCATCAACGTTTAGGAGGAATTTGGCATGAAAATCTGTACTTGATGCTGCATAAATGCTTTTCTTTTTTACCTTTTTCTTCCTCCATCGTTTTCTTTTGACTGTTTCTTCCTTCCATTGAAAATGTTGGCTCAACAAGTATCTACAACAGAGACATGACAATTATACTAAGAAACATAACTGGAATTGGTAAGCATGAGAATAAAACCTGAGGAATACCGACATTTATAGGGAAGATTCACTAAGACAATTATTTTACATAGTATACACAAGCAAAGTCTTGAAGAAACACCTAGCAGTACTAACCAATATAGATTGATTGACTCTTTGGACAAACAAAAAAAGTAATACAAACATTCAAATACATGCAAGTTAGTTAAAGCTTATACTAAAATGTTTGGCTTGTTGACTTCAATTTTGGACATGATCAAAAGCCAATACAAACCCACAATCAAAACGAATGTCAATAGACAATCCTCTTGAATTCAATCTGCAGAATAAGACCTCCATGTACAAAGAAGATCAACCACACCTTACAATTTACGTGCATATGTAAGTAACATCACAAATCAGTCATTGCACAATTGTTCCTCCCGAATAAATAAATCTACTTCTAAAGCAGCTGAAAAGTGAGTTCCTTTTGCTGTCCACATACCAAGAACAACCAAGTTGCAGAACATCAAACAGAAAATCAATAGTGGATCTCAGTACATCATCAAATTCAAATGACAAAAATCCAATATACCGGGGTAGATATAGATAGATTAGGGAGCAAAACTCCACATCAAGGTACAATATGATATTCCTAGATTACAATATAGATGGTATAAACAAGACAACAATATTTGTTTCAAGCTTAAAGAGAAAGATCAAACCACCTGTGCAGTATATGTCTCTAAATTCATGAAGATTCAAATTCCTTATATCAACCACTACTTTCTATTAGAAGTTAATGTAAAACCAACAATCTTTAGGATGAAAAAGTTAAGCCCTAGAAGTCTGAGCAATTAGCAAAACTATATACATATACCCAAGGCACAAGAGAGCTTGCATAAGAAGTAATTACTAATTGACCATCTCTCCAAGTTAGTGCCAGATGGTGATATAAGGAATAAAATATAATAAAAGATGTCATATAAATTACAAAGGGGCTACTTTATTTGAAATCGAAACCATAAGTAGCAAAAAACCAAGATTGTTAATGCCTACCAAATTTGCAAAAGATTGTAGCCAAAACAAAGCCAATTATAAAGCTGTGGGTAAAGAGGAGTCAACAAGAGAATCGTCTTTGGAGTGAGGACGGAGATCCTTAAGATCGTCGTTGTTGGAAGTAGGGTCATCTTCGAAATCCGGGGTGTTTAGATTGATGCAAGAACAGCGCTCGAGAGAGGCAAAGAAAGCAGAGGCCATGTTTGAACCGACCCAATTAGCCATCCGATCCAGCTTATCGCATGATATCAGGGACAACAACGTACAATTTTTGCCGTTGTTCGCCATCTTTAGGCAAGATTCAAATTTTCTTTCTAACTTTTCGATCAAAAATAGCTTCTCAAATTTATTTTGATGAGGGTGAATGAATGAATAAGATGGACAAAAATGGAATTTTAATGTCGTTGCCTTCTTTTGACAGCTCATGTACCACCACCCATCGTTGATTTTCCTTTTATCATTATCACTTTAATCGTCCTTTTCTTCGTCCTTCTCTATTTAGTAAAATTCACCAAAATGACACATTCTTTCATCGAAATTATGAGATATGGTGTATGAGAATTAATTTATTACAAATTTAGCTGAAGCTTTCTTAAATATATTTAAAAAAACTAAAATAATCTTAAATTTATGGTTTTAAGTTTTAATTTTAATATTTAAGATTTAATGATTAATAAAAAAATATTATTAATAAGTTAATATTTTTTTATTATTTATATAAACCACTTATAATTCTAAATCAATATTTTATGTGAGTAACAGGAATCAAAATAATAATCCATACTCAAACACATATAACCTAGGATAAAATAATGTTGATATTGATTTTTGTCAACACCAAATAAGATTGTTATTTATGGATCTACAAAATGAATAAATCATTAGGAGCTTCAACCATCGTGTGAGGGTGTAGTATTTGGTTTTCTGACGCTTAAATCAATAATAAGATGATGAAGCTTAGAGAAGATCTACAATCTCACTCTCTAATTGAAAGAAAATAGTGTTTAATTGTGATCTTTGTTATAAGATTCAACTTTTCTATGATTTTGTATATATGTAAGTATTAAAGGGGAAATAGTTAACCTGATACCTATTGCTTACTTGAATATAATTGACTTATTATTACATCGTAGAAATCTATATATAATTATCTCTTTAAGATAATTAAGGTATAATCACTAGGTAATTATCTCTTTATTGAGATTATATTGTGGCCATGCTTGACGTATGACTCTTGGCTTATTGGACTTGATTCATAAGGTATTTTACTCATAGAGACCACACTTTACTTGCCATATAAGATGCATTAATTTATACCCTAACAATAGTCCCTAAAATTTCTAGCCTTTGGACAAAAAGGTCTAATTGTAAACTTTGTCGATATATAGGTTTATGACCATTTTCAATCACATTGGCAATACTAGGCACACTTTTGTGTGCTTTTTAGTTGTACAAACGATATATTTCATGCCATGATCGCTAAGGCCACATGGTTAACATTGTTGACTTTGATAGAATATCCCTACCTATAGGACTTATGATGGTTGTGTAGATCATGATGGATAAAAGTTGCTCGAGGTGGTCCAAATTGGTCCAAGACAAATGGTTAGAGGGATGCTTCTTGGGCATCCATAGATGGACAACCTTCTACTTTGTGTGCAAGCTTTGTTTGCTCGGCTCTAGATATTGGTTATAGGCACAATGAGTTACATTATTGGTCGAGCCCCATCTAGATGCGAGTAAGATCCTTTACACTATATGCATCAAAATATGCCACATAGATGTTCTTTGGGATAAGAAGTAGGTCAGGAATCTGTGGCTTTGGAAGATGTTCTAGGATGGTCTGGAATGCTATCTTGATTATGTTGAAGTAGGTTTCAGTATCCATTCAGGCTCTTCAACTGCAAGCTAGTTGAGTCTATTTTGGGCAAGTTGGAATAGGCCTGGGCTCTACCACTTGGATAGGTTGATTGGGCCCGATAATTCACATTTGAGTGTTGGAACTTGTTGATTGTTTTATTCTTTTTGAAAGGACCATTGATCTCTTTTTAAAGATCCATTAAATGAAGATGATCGAGAGAGTTGTTAATCTTTTCACAAAGATTTTGTAGATGCCCTAATTATATGGAAGAGTGGACGATTCTTTTTCCAAAAAATTGCTTGATTGGATGGGTAACAGTCTCTTCATACACCCATTTTCATACATGCATAAAAAAATGTCAAAAATACAATTGTTGGAATCGTCTCATTGAGAGAATTCAAGAACGAATCTTACTTCTATAAGAATCGATCCTAAAAACGGGTGAACTAAGACTAAATTAGCTATTACGTCTAGTCAGTAAACTTGACTAGTTTTTTTCACTCTCCCTATGTAGCACCTGTTTTGGTTGATGGTTGATCGACATGTGATCTTTTCAAAGATAATCTCAAAATTTTCAATCAACACGTAGTGATGATCTTGGTGCATGTATGTCTAGTTCGTTGATGGAGTCATTGAATGGGATGATCTTTCTTAGAAACCATTAAGACCAAAGTTCTGGAGGTTAAAAATTTATTCTTTACCTTTTATGTTAAAAGCATAGAGAGTCGATATTATAAAGATAGTTTAGAGCTCTAATTTGGATCCAAGAGACATGTATGCTCAACTAGTCTAGATGTGAGAATTAGCTTAGGCTCTCCAGGCACAATCAAAGTGTGGTCAACAGATGAGGGCTGTGTGGTAAAGATCTTGATAACTCTATAAAAGTAGAGTTATTAGCGCATTTTTTTATTTAATATTTACTTGTTTTATTCAATTAATAGTATTTTTGGGGCTAAAAATATTATAATAAAATACTTTTCGTGAAAAGGAGTGAAAATATAATTTATGAAAATTTTTTAGATTTTTTTAGATTTTTTATGAATTTTTAACGTAGGGCCAATACGAAACTGTCATGTGGCCTACCATAAAAGCAAAAAAGCTAACTGTGCAAGCCACACAGATGTCGCGCAAGCAGAGACAACGAATCATAAATCGCCGCTTGTAAGGAGTGAAGAAATGCGTGACATAAGTCGGTGCAACGTTCAATCCGAGTTTAAATAGCGGTCAAACAATACTACCATGTGTCACCACTCTACTAGTCCCCACATTCCACCAGTGTGCCACGCCATCCATTATTTTGAATCATGTTGCGTTATGTGGCACTAACTCAGTGAGTGTTGAGTCAGACCAGTTTCACATGCCACACACCACACTTTGATTTTTCTAGTAAATTCTGTGTGTCATATGTCGCACTCTGATTGGTTGACGCTGTTCATTTTGCATGTTTTGATCACAACCTTTGATCTAAAGCTGATCTGATTGTCTAGATTGCACATAAGCTATATTTAAGCCCCTAATCACCCCATAAACCCTAATGAGTTGCCATTAGCATAATTTTGGTCAATTTTTAGAGCTAAAAAGAGAGAAAAATACAATAAAAATTTAAAGGATATATGATTTTGGTGGATATTTAAGAGGAGATTAGCACTACAATTTAAGAGATTGATTGTATTTATTCTTCTACTCTTTTCTTAATCAATTTTGATTTTTTTTTATGAAGAATATGAGTTTTATGGACAAAATTATGTCTAGTTAATTTATTAATCTAGGGATCTTATGAACCCAATTTTAACCATGTGATGATATAATATTTTATCCCAATTATAATTATAATTTAATTATATTATTTAATCTTATTTTTATGTTATTAATTGTTTGACTAACAATTTATCTATATAGGCAATTAAATATATTTGAGAAAATTATTTAATTGTTTGTCTTGATTAAATAACATGCATAGTTTCTAGGTAGAGATGTATAATTCTTATGTACGTGATCTATAATTGATGAACTTAATGAGTAGTATGCAATTTAATTGACATGGGAGTGTGATTAAATTAATTATTATATGATATGTAGTTTATTTGAGAGATGAATACATGTTAAGTTAGATTCTATTAATCTTGTAATTAATTGATAATTATATTGGGAGGATTTTAGTTATTCACATGTTTAAAAAATTAAGAGATTAAATATTCTTAAATATTCTTAGAGTCCCTTTGAGATTGTCATGGGATAGCAGCCCATGACTCCTCATGACTTGGCCACAAGTTATGAAGGAAAGAGTCTCGCTGCCTTCAAATTTGCTAAGGTATGGCACGAACAAGCTGAGTTGGCCCAAGCCTATTTGCATAAGGCATCTAAGAAGATGAAAAAGTGGGCTGACAAGAAAAGAAGGATGGTCGAATTTCAGGAAGGAGATTTAGTCCTTGTCAAACTATTGCCCTAACAATTGAAGTCCTTGCGAAAGGTTCATAAGGGGTGTGTGCGGAAATATGAGGGACCATTTCTTGTCCTTAAGAAAGTCGGTAATGTGTCATATAAGCTGCAACTCCCTCCGAAGCTTAAAATCTATCATGTTTTTCATGTAAGCATGCTAAAGCCTTTTCATGGAGACAAGGAAGACATAAGTCGAGGGGAATCCAAGAGGGTGCCTACCGCAGTGGTAACCTCCTTCGACAAAGAGGTGGACTCAATTTTGGCAGACCGCTTGATCCAGCGTAGGGGTGTACCAAGTTATCAGGAATACTTGGTCGGGTGGAAAAATGCCCCAGAAATAAAAGCAAGCTGGGAACCTGAAGATTCTTTGTGACAATTCAAAGATGACATAGAGAGGTTCAAGCTTGAAGGCGCGACGAGGGCGTCGCGAACTTGAGTGGGGGAGGGTGTCACGTCCCGCTCAAATGTCCCGCGAAATCCAAAATAAATGGTGCTTGCCCAAAGGATCTAGACTTTTCTACAAGAGAAGGTTCTAGAGTGGCCTAGAGATGTCTAGAATAAGCTAGAGTTGGATGGACTCAACTCAAGCCTTGAAGACCCTAGAATGTTCTAGAGCACGCTGAAGGGTGCTAGAATGGACTAGAATATTCTAGAACGTGGTGGAGGGTTCTTGAAGGATGTAGAAGCCGCTGCAAGCTTACGGAACATCCTAGAACTTGCATGAAGAAGCTAGATACTCCTAGAAAACTCTAGAGTTGGCTAGAAGGTCCTAGAACCTTGTGGCATGTTGTACATAATACTAGAAGACTCATGTACATTCTAGACTTGGAAGTCTCTAGAAAAGTATGGCATAGTCTTAAGCTTAGAGCTACACTATAAATAGACCCATTGGTCTTCATTTTCTTTAATCTTGGGAAATCTTAGGAATTCTTAACATTTGTAACATAAACTCTCTCTAGAGCAATACAAGCATTCTTTCCAAACTCTTTCTATTCTCTTCGGAGTTACATTTCGATTGAAAGACAGGCTTAGTGCAATGAATTATTAAGTGCCGCACGATCGATACTTGAGAAATTAAGGTCGTGACAATAAGTTAACTTGTATTGGCAAGTATTGAAAGAAAGCTAATATAAGAGAAGACTTTTGAATGATTGTATCTCATAAACCTTTTGTTTTTAATTTAGACATTTATTTAACTGGTTTCAAAAATAAGTAAATATTCGTATAAATAATTGTAGATTCAATGTGAACACATTTTTAATAATAAAAAAAAAAGTTCAACTGGGAAATGAGGTGGGGAATAAGGGGTTACTTTTAAAACTCAACATGTGGTGCAGTCAAAACCTCTCTCTTACTAGCATCATTCTAAATGCATTCAGTTTGTTTCATCTTCTTTTTCTCTTAAGCTAGTTATAAACTCGAAATATCTTCTGCAGCTTTTTTTTTCTTTTTTTTGATGAAAAAATCTTGTAGTCTTAAATTTGATGCATGTCTCAAATAATATATCAGATAATTATTGGTTGGAAATTTTGGACGATAAATAACTTTTTTTATTTTATTTATGGAGATTTTTGAATGATATTTAATGTTGAATATTCTCGTTATACGTATAGAAGTGAAATGATACGTATGTTACGTTAATTATATGCAAAATAATATGTTGCTATGTGTCCCAATTTCTAACCAATTAAGCATGCTATCATTTTCTTATTCCTGCTTTTCTGTTTACTGATTAATAATAAGATGGTAGGAGTCACTAGTTCTGAGACCACTGTAGTGATATGAGTAAGGCATTGCTAGTCAGCCTGATGCTCTTGTGCTTTCTTTATCGAACAAATTCTAGCAGAGTGCTAGCTTTAGCTTTTGCCTATGGTACATATCTAGTGAACCTGACTACCAAGACATGATCGTTATTATCATAATGACCACACGTTTTTTGAAACCTATAAATAGTAGACCTCGATTCTCAGTTTCTACACAACAATATGCAAACACATATCACTAAGAAAAAAATTCTCTCAGAAAGAAAAAGAAGAAGATCCTAAATTACTTTTGAGTTTTCCGAGTAACAAAATTTTACAAGTGTAGCATTCTGGTCTTCATCAGTGCAGTGAAGATCCGAGATAAAAAAAACAAAGATTTTGGGCTATTTTATCCTATGGATGACGATGTTGTGTTTACTTGCACAAATTTGGACAGAGCCACGAAACGTTTTAAAGAGAGCGACTTAGTCCGCGACTCAACCCAAACAATTTATTTCAAGTTATCGATAATATTGTTTCAACACTGTTTTCACGTACTTGTTTTAACATAAACCGAATACAATAGGATACTAGCATTAGCCTTTGAACTAGTATATAAACTGATGTGCAATTGCGCATGGCACATTATTCTATAATATTCAGAAACATTTTCCTCCTCTCTGATTTGCTTGTATGGTATCAAAACACACGATTTCTGTTTGGCTATGATTGTTCGTCCAACCACATGTTATGATGTTGTCGATTTTTCTGCTTCAATTCATCCAATTCTTGAACAAAATCTCAATTATACTTCAACAGACTTAAGCTCTCAATCAATTAATCTTCTGGCTTAGAACTTCTTTTCAATTCCCCTTATTAATGTTAGTCTCTCTATCAAACTTGATTACAATAATTATTTGATATGGCGCGAATAGATGGAAAGTTTGATTATTGCATACAGTCTTGAGGATTTATTAATGGTTCAATCTTAGCTCTACAATGATTTTTTGATCTTGGCCAAACAGTAATGAATCCTCGTCATGCTAACTGGAATGGACTCAATAACATGGTAAAGAGTTGGATTTATGCTTCTGTATCTGGAGACATAAACACTCACATTTCTTGCAAAGGAACATCTTAAGATCAATAGAGATCACTTGAAGATGATTTTGTCTCGTCTCGCATACTGGATTTACGTGCAGAGTTGTAAACCTTGAAAAAAGAAGGAATTTCTGTGCGTGATTACATTTCTAAAGCTCGTACCATTGTTAATCACTTGACTGCAGTTGGGTAACTTGTCTTAGATTGTGATATGTTAATCTATACTCTTAATGATCCCATTTGAAATTCTTGCTATAATCCTTTCGTTACCTTAATTAATACGATCATTGAGTATTAATTAATTTTAAGTATTAATTTTCATTACAATTAATTTATTACTAATTATTTAAATTCATCAAGCAATTATTTATTTATTTAATTAAATTGATTAATAATGAATTTGTAGTTCTCGCCCATATGAAAGAAAAGAAAATAAAATTTTTAGAATCACATTTGAAAAATTTAACAAATAAAAAAAATAAAAGTAAAAAATATATTTTTATGGCTAAAATTTGACGAGCTATGTGGCCAGAAATTGCCTATAAATAGGTAATGTTTTTGACTTGGAGATACACACCAAAAGAAGAGAAAAGAAGCAAAGACAAAATGAACAATTTCTTTTGATGAAAAATAGTGTTGTGTGTGTAAGAGAGTGAGAGATAATATTTTAAAAAAATATTTGAGATATTTTTCTAAAAAGGAAGTGAAAAAATAGTGAGTTTGGGAAACACTTGCGTATCATTATTTTGGGTTTATCTCAATTTGTTGTATTGCCTCTTACTTTGTACTTATTAATTTTATTAGTTAAAAAATATTTTTCAGAGTTTGTCAGTAGGCGTAGCCCAATTAAAGGATAACCACGTTAAATTGTCTGTGTTATTATTTTACTCTATTGAATTAATTTTATTTTTATCCACTGTGTATCGCTAATTTATTTTTGTCCGTATAAGAGCTAGTCTAGTAAAATTCTTAGTATGCTTCTATGGTTTACAACATAGATTGATCCGCCACGTGAGAAAATATTTTATTAGGTTTAGGGCGTATTTATTTATAGAAAAAGAAACACATGAAAAAAAAGAAATTTAATGGAAATAATACTTTCTCTCAGGGAAAAGGAGGAGGAATGATATTCTCATTCAACGAGAAGATCTATAAGGTGTTGTTGGGAAAGAAAAGAAGGTAATAAGCGTCGTCGATGAACAATGGGATGAGATAGATGAGGCTATGAGATAGTGTTTTGCAAAATATTGAATCAAAAAATTGCAAGATTGCAAAAGAAACATAAGAGACTCTAGAAAACGTATACATGTAAAAGAACCTTGTCAATAAATTTTATTTGTGGAATAAGCTATATTAGATGAGGAAGGAAGATAATGTGAGCATGATGCAGCACATTAGCGATTTCAACTGCAAGCTTTCTCACTTAGCAAGATTCAATATGAGTTTCAACGACGAAGAAAAAGATGTGATGTTGCTGGCATCACTACCCTCATCATATAATCATATCACAACAACTCTAACTTATGCGAAAGACAATATGAAGTTTGAAGTTATTGTAGAAGCTCTATTGTTATACCAAATTCATGAAGGATATACTATCAAAGAAAATGAGGCTTGGAGATCATGAAACAATAACCTTGACTAAAGGTTGTAGTGCCATCCTTGATAGAAAACTACCCCAAAAACTGAAAGATCTAGGTAGTTTTGACATCCTTTGTACTATTGAGAACATCCATTTTGGCAAGGCACTATGTGATTCTGGTTCTAGCATTAAACTCATGTCTTCTAGAGATTGGAAGTTGGTAAAGCCAAACCCACTTCAGTAACATTACAGGTGGCATACAGGTCAATTAAAAGACCCCGTGGTGTGGTAGAAGATGTGCTAGTAAAAGTAGACAAATTCATCTTTCATGTAGACTTCATTGTGTGAGACATGGAGAAGAACTATGGCATTTCTATCATACTTAGTCATCTATTCTTAGCAACCGGAAGAGCACTCATTGATGTACAAAGAGGTGAACTTACAATAAGAGTGGAAGATGAACAAGTAATGTTTAAAGTTTTTAAAGCATTTGAACGCCCTAACATTGATAGTGCCAATGAATGCTTAAGGATAAATGTTACTGAATGTGGGGACAACTTAAAAGAATCTATTGAGTCACCTATACTTAAGAATTTAATACATGATGTTATGAATAAGGATATAAATTCACCAGAAAACAACTTAACCTATTTTAACTTTGAAAGTATAGAATCGAAGGTTGATATTGTAGATTGTGTGAACTTTTTGGAAGACGTGCCTCTCATGTGTATATCAAATGAGATTATGAAAAATTTTGAGATAGGATCTAAGCTCAAACCATTAATTGAAGGAACACGATGTTTAGACTTCACACTTTTACCGTCCCATCCCTAATCAAGTAGGCAAGCAAAAGAGTCAAATGGAGAGGTGAAAAAGATGTTGGAAATATATAAATTAGATGAGTTACAGTGGAATTCTTATAAGAATGCAAAAAAAGTTCAAAAAGAAAACAAAAATATGGCATGAGAAGAGAATTGAGCACCGTGTTTGTGAACCAAAACATAAAGTACTATTGGACAAATAAAAACTCAAACTATTTTAAAGCAAACTCAAAAGTAAATGGACACAAAGGGATGTACCTTAGAAGTTGATATGATCGTCTAGTCAAGGACATAAAATGTGACCTTGGTTGGGAGGAAACCCAATATTATTTTACTTATATTTTTATTGTTTTTTGTTTTATAGATGAATAAATGTATTGAACAATGGCCCAATAAGATTGAGCATTTCAATGACAGATGTGGTGTGCCAAAGCTAAGAGAGTTTTCTTTTCTTTTACTTTTTTATATTTATATGTACACATTAGAGATAATGTGCAATTTAAGTTTGGGGGAGGGAACTTTATTCTCTACTTTAGTATTTAGTATGAATTTTCAATTTTTAGAGAATTATTTGGTAGACATTGATAAATATATGAAAACTAAATGCATGCATGCTTGATATGAAACATATGAACTCAATGATAAAATTGGTTGTCATGACTAGGATAATTAATGTAACATATTTATTAAGATACTTACATTAATCATGTGATATGCTTGCTAGTTTTGATTGAATTGATTCAAATTTTTATGCACATGTTTGTAATTGATTTTGCTGTTCTTATTGAGAGAAAATTTGTAGTGAGTTATGCGAGTTGATGAGATTTACCATGTTTTAGAATCTATTTGATTATCCCTCAAGGCAAAATCCTAAATAGTATTTAGCAAGATAAATGATTTAGGCCTTATTTGGATTAATTGAGCCTTTCAAGCTAACCATTATTAATATTTGTAGTCACCTATTTGAGCCTAACAAATAATCTTTCATATCTTTAAGCCACATTTTATGCCTAACTAATAAGCATTACCTTTATCCTTGCACCTTTAGCTTGTATGATAAGAAAAAAATGCAATCATGTGTTATGCTATAGAGTAAGGTGAAATATAATGCATTCTATAAAAAATGAGAAAAGAAAGAAGCAAAACTCACAATATCTTTTTAAAGAAAAAGAAAATAGAATTTAAAATAAGTTTGATGGTGTTATGAAGTTACAAAAAAAAGATATGGAATATAAGGATATGAAAAGAATGATAAGAGGGTGCACTGAAACATCAAGTTTTAGCTCAATTGCAATTAAAAAGTGCATGCTGAACAAAAAGGAAGCTAAGGTGAGGAAAGAGCCTAAATGTCTTCATTTATCGACCCCACACCTAAGCCTTTTATTCTACCATGTAAAGTCCTTATTGATCTTTAACTAAGTGCATATTTATATTAATGGAGATGGATGTGAAAATAGACTTATGAGACTTGTTCTAAGATTGAATTGATTAGCATACTTATATATGTTGATTTCATGAGTGCATTAGATGATATCATGAGTGTATTAGATGATATCATTTACAACATATACACACGAATCAATTTTTCAAAAACATACATATCCTTGTATTGATGGAACGTTGATTGATGAATATGTGAACCTCATTATCATAAGATTGTACGAATTTTGAGAGAGATAGTTTTCGTAAAATATGCATATACTAATAGAAGTATATTTATGAATATACTACCCAAGTTATTTTATTTAGTTATGCTTAGCTTTACTTGAGGACAAGCAAAGAGTTAAGTTTGGAGGTGTGATGACTCTATGAAAGTAGAGTCATTAGCGCACTTTTTTACTTAATATTTACTTATTTTATTCAATAAATTGTATTTTATGATCAAAAATATTAAAATATAAACTTTTTAATGAAAATAGGTGAAAATATAATTTTTGAAATGTTTTGGGATTTTTATGAATTTTTAATGCAGGATTAATCATGAGCTGTCATGTGTCATGCCACGTAAGGAGATGAGTTGACTGGACAAGCCACGTGATCACCATACACGAAGTGTATGTAATGAATACGCAAGTATACGTATCGTAACAAGTAATATAATGATAAGTAAAGATCGTTACCACGAAGATTATTTTATTAGAAACTAATTTTTAAAACTAAAAATAATAAAAATTAATTTGTTTTGGTGTTTTTATATTTTAAGGAAGCAAAATTAAAATAACTAAAAGTAAATAGCAATAATTAATTAAATCATATTTTGTGACTAAAAAGATATATAAGAAAATATCTACGAATACTTGACCCCCCAATTTTCTAAACATGGGAATCGCTAAAATCCCCCAAATATAATTATTAATTAATTACATGATCAATTGAATCTAACCTAACGTGTATTTCTCTCTCAAGTAAACTACAAACCATATAATAATTAATTTAATCACATTCTCATGCCAATTAAATTACATACAACTCATTAAGTTCATTAATTATGGATCACATACATAAGAATCATACATCTATGCCTAGAAACTATGCATGTTATTTAATCAAGATAAACAATTAAATAATTCTCTCAAATCTATTTAATTGCTTCTAAAGATAAATTGTTGGCTAAACAATTAATAACATAAAAATCAAATTAAATAATATAATTAAATTAAAATTATAATTAGGGTAAAATTTTAGATCATCACATGGTGTAAATTGGGTCCATAAGATCCTTATATTAATAAATTAATTACACGTAATTGTGTTCATAAAATACATATTTTTCATAAAAAAGATATAAAATTGATAAAAAAAAAGAGTAGAAAAAGAAATACAATCAATCTCTTAAATTGTAGTATCAATCTCCTCTTAATCTTCACCAAAATTGTGTCGTCTATTGAACTTTTCTATATTTTCTCTCTTTTTAGCTCCAAAGAATGACCAAAATTATGCTAATGGAGGCTAATTAGGGTTTAATGAGTGATTAGGGACTTAAATAAAACTAAGGTACGATCTAGACCATTTGATTAGCTTTAAATCAAGAGATACAATTAAAACAAGCAAAAATGAAATTTTTAGCCAATCACAGCGCGACACATAGAAGGGGAAATTCTATGGGTGAATTAGGGAGCGACGCATGGCAGGGGAGATCGGTTAGAGTCAATGATTACTGAGTCATCAACACATGGTACGATGTTATTCAAGGAAATAGATGGCGTGGCACACATATGGAACGTGTAGAGCAATGGCGTAGTAACACGTGGCATGACGTGTTGACCGATTTTTGAACTCAAATTGAACACTATGCTCACAAGTGGTGCGTGTTTCATCCTCCTCACACCCGACGTGACATGATTCGCTCTCCGTGCTTGCATGGCTTGCCCAGTCAACTCATCTACCTACGTGGCATACCACGTGGCAGCTTCTAATTGGTCATGCGTTAAAAATTCATAAAAAATTCCAAAAATTATGTTTTCATCCCTTTTCATTAAAAATTTTATTTTTAATATTTTTTACCCCAAAAATACTATTTATTGAATAAAAAAGTAAATATTAAGTAAAAAAGTGCGCTAATGACTCTATTTTCATAGAGTTTTCACCACGCGGATGCTATGCAAGCAAAAATAACGAATCACGTTACTCCGCGTGTGAGGAGGACTAACCTTGAACCACGTGCCAACACAGTGTTCAATCCGAGTTCGGAGATTGGCCAAGTCGCTCTACCATGTGTTTCCACTCCATTGCTCCACGTGTTCCACCCGTACGCCATGCCATCTAGTTCTATGAATCATGTTGCATTGCGTGGTGTTGACTCAATGAGCGTTGACTCTAGTCAGTCCCCCTACCACACGTCGCACTCTAATTTGTTTAGTGAATTTCTGATGACACGTGATGCGCTATGATTGGTTGACGTTGTCAGTTTTTATCGTAACCCTTGATCTAAAGTTGATTTGATGGTCCAGATCGCACATGAGCTATATTTAAGCCCTTAATCACTCCATAAACTCTAAGTGGTCATCATTAGCATAATTTTGATAATTTTTTGGAGCTAAAAAGAGATAAAAATATAGAAAAATTGAAGAAGGGACATAATTTTGGTAGAGATTAAAGAGAAGATTAACATTACAATTTAAAATATTGATTCTATTTCTTCTTCTAATCTTTTCTTTTATCAAATTTTATGTCTTTATTTATGAAAAATACAAGTTCTATGAACACAATTATGTGTAATTAATTTATTAATCTAGGGATCTTATAAATCCAATTTTTATCATGTGATGATTTAATATTTTACCCTAATTATAATTATAATTTTTCCTCTATAAGAAAGATAAGTTACAAAAGTGTCATCACTACAAATAAGGCATCCCATTTTGTGGCATTTCTTGATAAGTTCCCATAGGCAGGAAAATCATTAATTATCCATAAAAGGACTCCTCTCAAGTTAAAGTATTCTTCTTTATGTGCATCATAAACATTTACACC
Organism: Hippophae rhamnoides; assembly: GCA_033030585.1. Taxonomy (NCBI): domain Eukaryota; kingdom Viridiplantae; phylum Streptophyta; class Magnoliopsida; order Rosales; family Elaeagnaceae; genus Hippophae; species Hippophae rhamnoides. Next base: position 12,948,070 of record CM065434.1, on the reverse strand, counting down.
ATCATTCCACAATGTCTCTAAATCATCTATCAGAGGTTGTAAATACATATAAATATTAACTTCAGATTATTTCGATCTTGAGATCAATAATGTTAACATAATGAATTTTTTTTCATGCATAACCAGGGAGGGAAGTTGTATGTTACCATAATTTCTCGCCAATAGCTATATCTGCTACTAAGGGAACTGTGTGGATTAATTCCATCAATAACAATGACAAGATGAAGATTGCATGGATCATATGCAAATTGAGGGGATAAATTATCTACTATTTTCCAACTTGGAGAATCAAAAGGATGACGTAGCATCCCATCATTAGATCGATTCTTTGAATACCAAGTCAACATCTTTGATGTCTCTTTACTTTTGAATAACCTTTGAAAGCAAGGAATTGGAGGAAGGTACCAAACAACCTTTGCGGGAACGCCTTTCTTAGGTGTTGTCTCATTTGTAGCATGCTTCTATCTCGATTCTTTACACCGAACAATCATCTAATGTCTTATATTCTTTTCTATAAAGAGTGCAATCATTTGGAGAAGTATGAATCTTATGATATGCCATGCCAAATCGACTAAGAGATTTTTTCACTTCATACATTGAAGATGACAACTCATTACCCTACATAACACAAATATTGGACATTAAATTCCTTCATTTTGACATATTCTAGAAGTTTTTTAAAGATTTTGGGATCATCCTCGTATAGTTCATCTTCAATAGCATGAAACATATTTTCTATCTATACATTATGTTTAGAGTACCTATTTTGATAAGATGTATATAATCCACTCACATCTTTATTTATCTCTTCCCCATAAGTATTATCAATATTTTCTCCATAATAATACTAACATTTATAACTCAAAAGAATACCACTACAGATAAGGTGATACTTAACTTCATCAATATCTTAAAATTTCTCATTTTTATAAGTAACATATAGACATCGAATCATACTAATTTCATTATTATTATTTATATAGGAAAATTCCAATAACGTTTCAACTTCAGAAATATAGTTCTGGTCAATTTTACACTTTGACATCCAAGATTATTCATTTTCTATTGATGACATTAAACATATTAAATATGTATCCAATAAAATATAAATGTATTAATCACCAATATATTTCAACTATTATTATATATGAAGTTATAAATTATTAGAATATCTATCAAAAAATCATATAAAAACGAATACATAAAATTTAAAAAATTAATAAACTAATTATAATATTAACAATAAATAATATTAATTAATAAACTTATTATAACATTAACAACATATAATATTAACAATATAATGTATAATAATTTATATACATATATAATGTATTTATTATAATAATTTTTTAAATATATATAATATGCATGTAATAATGATAAATTTAAATTTTAAATAAATTAATATATATATAAAACATGAAATAATATATATATAAAATAATTTTAAGCTTTAATAAAATTAGTTAAAATAAGTAAATAAAAATACATTTTTTTTCTTCTAAATTTGAATAAAAATATGCAACCTACATAACACAAAAATATATACAAATAATCAATAACACAAAATATATATTTAAATAAAAAAATTAATTTTACAAAAATTATATAAAATATAAAATATCAATAATAATTGTAAAATAATTCATAGAAATACTTACAAGAATAAAACAAGTGAGGAAATGAAGGAAAATGGTGTTTGGTAAGTGAGAAAGTAAAGGAAAATGAGTAAGGAAAAATTGAGTATTATGCTTTAAAAATGGTAGATCTAGATAAAAAATTGGAGAGAAACAAAACCCAACTGACAACGTTGTAAATGGTGGTCGAAAGTGGCTGAAAATGGACAAAGAAATTTGAGGGAGTGCATGGTTTTTTTGGAGAAAATGAGGAAACACAAGCAAAAACTGTCGACAAATAGGGAAAAAGAAGAAAAAGCAAACCATGTGTAGGATCGATGTCAACCGATGCCACATGTGACAAGTAGCGTATGTTTTACGCACCAATTGATGCGAACTATGTGTAGGACAAACGCTACACTTTACCCGTCGATTGATGTGTTAACTAAATGCATGGATTGATATCGGTTGACATGTACAACCGACACTACATCCCATGTGTAGTGTCAGTTGACACGTCAATCGACATTATTTTTTATTTTTTTTATAATTTTTAAGTCAGTTTATAAACATACCAACTTTAAATATTCTTTATTATAATAGTTCAAGTTTTAGGTATAATCTTAAAACATTTTAGGTCCAAGTAGCAAATTTTTGGGTACAATTGTTCACTGTACCATAAACATTTTAAGTATAATCAACAATTGTAACTAAAAGTGAGATTTTTAGATACAATACTATGAGTACGGTTATGTTCAATAAAACGACTATACTTAAAAGTGTTTTTCCTTGGAATGTTTGTAGAAATTCATTTTGTTTATCTATTGAACTATTATAATTGTTTGTTAATGAATATTTTATTATATAGTATACTTAAAATTGATAATTTTATTCTTTCAAACTCATAAGCTAAACTTAATATTAGATTTAATTTTTTTATCTTTAATATTAATGACAAATCTAAAATATACTATAAATTTAAATTTATGGTATTCTAAGTTTTTATGAATTATTCTTAATAAAATATCTTTTTTATTTATTATTCTATTACGCATTAGTGTTAGTTTACTAGTGTATTAATTTATTATCTAAATGTGCCTTTATTGTTATTTCGATTCCACCTAAATATATGCATTCAATTTTTATTTTATCATTCTAAAGAATTTTTGATATTTTATTTAAAATAATTTCTTTATAAATTAATAGTCTATTATATTTTCTTTTATATCTGTAATATTAATATTCATTTATTTATTATTAATTACATAATAAATTATATATTTTATTAAAAATATATTTCTTATTTTTAAGAATAATAAATATTTTAATCCATCTTATTATTTATTATTTAATATTTAATTTAATTTTTTATATTTATTTAAATTTATTTTTGTTAATAATTATTTCTTGTGAAGAATAATTTAAGATGTCTGGTTTTTATTTTTATTATTTCTTAATTTTTTTTATTTTTATAATTTTAAAAATAATATAAAAATAGTTGATTTATAAAGCTTACGAATACTTACTTTTATTTTGTAAAAAAAGAAGGGATATGTATACAATTTTGGGTGTAATTACTAAGAATCATATAATATGATACAAGTCAGCTTTTGTTTTTCATCAATAACGACTGTCGTTTGGCGCAAGAACAACGTCATCTTAGCACCGATTCCGAATAAAAAGAACGGTGTCGTTTTGCCTTCACCTTCTTCACCAATCAGTATCACCACTCCCTTCATCTCCGATCTGACTCGGGTAAACTAATGGCAGAGACAGGGACGCCACCGACCGATTCCAATACTATTGATCCCACTCAACACCTCCCTCTTTCTCTCCATAGATCCTACCCAATTCCTCCTGCACCGAACCGATCGGACCCGCCTGGATCCACCATCGACTGGCTTCCGAACTTCTCAGGCTACTCATGGGTTGCCTATGGAGCTTCTTCTCTCCTAGTCATCTCCCACTTACCCTCACCTCGTTCGCAATCGGAAACATTGATCGGACCAATATTTCGTCAAGTTTTCGAGCTCTCCGCCAACTCATCATTGGATGTCGATGCTGTATCTTGGTCTCCGGCCAATCCTTCTGTTGGAGAGCTTGCTGCTTCCGTTGATAATTGCGTTTGGGTATTTTCCCATGACTCTGTGAGGACTAAAGGTTTGTGTCTGTTTGAAAATCTTGCTTCCTGTTTTTTACTGAGAAAATGGTGAAAAAATTGAACTTAAATGTTGAGAGTTATACAATCTGCAATGGACTTGTGTAGTCTTTTTATTTTTTTTGTTTTAATGTGTGTAAATAAGCTGTTGTACGACTTTGGCTGTTTTTTTTTGTTAGCCACTCTTCAGTGTATACTATTAAATAGACGAACTTAAATTTCGGAGAAGAATGACGACCTTTTGTTTTAATTGAGAATTAATTTTACATGCTCATATCTTGCCTTTTTTTTTCCTCTGCCAGGACTGGCTTTAGTTTGGTTTCTTGACTTCTCATCTTGTTTTGAATATTTTAAATTTCGATTCTTCTACTCATATTCAGGTTCTTTTTGTTGGAGCCAGAATGCAGTGCTTGTACAATCTACAAAGGTTGAAGCTGTCAGATGGACAGATTCGGGGGATGGAATTATTGCAGGAGGAGTAGATGTTTTGTTATGGAAAAAATGTAATGGGTCCTGGGAAATTGCTTGGAAGTTCAAAAATATTCTTCCACAAACTCTGGTTTCTGCCACTTGGTCAATTGAGGGACCTTCTGCGACTGCAACTTATCAGAAAGCACTTAAACTTGAAGGAGAATTGACTGATGATGCGAGCAAATGTGTCTCAGTGTGTCTGTATGATGTGAAATTGGGATATGAGAAGGTTGAGCTACATCATCCTTTGCCTGTGTCCATGATTCAATGGAGACCCCAAACAGAAAATGGACTAAATGGAGACAATAAACACTCACAAAGACAAGTGCTTCTAACGTCATGCTTAGATGGGACAGTTAGGTTATGGGTTGAGATTGATAATGGAAGGGTTAGAAAAATTTGCAAGGACATTGATGAACATAAAACCTTTAGGCGTTCCTTTTCTGTTGCTGCTATAATTGAGATAAACCAGACACTGAATGGAGCTTTGGGCATGGATGTGTCTGTTTCATGGGCTGCAGAAATTGGGGGACTTTGTGAAGCTATTGAGGGAGAAAGAAAAATTTTCTCTTTAAAAGGATACGACCATTATAAGACTGGAAGTTGTGAATGGATGATTGGATTTGGTCCAGGAACTTTGGTTAGTCTTTGGGCTATTCATTGTCTTGATGATGTCTCCCCAATGAGATCCCCTCGAATTACATTGTGGAAGACTCAAGATCTTAAGGGTCATGAGTTTGGGTATCTTCATGGGAATGATTCTGCAAACTCTAAAGAAAAAATATTTCTTAACAAGGTCGTCACTTTGAGGAATGGTTTATCTAACCCACCGAATGTGTTCTCTTTGTGTCAGTTATTACCTTGTAATTCCTTGGTTTGGTCACTATTATCCACACAAGTATCAAATGATGTAGAAGATTCAACTTTTGATAAATCAAGTACCAGATACATGTTATCATGCTCCGACAATACATACATGAACTTAGATGGTCATGCTGGAAAAATATTGCATGTAGCTCTGCATCCTTATAGCTGTGAAGTTGAATTGGCTGTATCTTTAGATTCTAATGGATGGCTTCTATTTTGGTTGCTGTCTACAACTTCTACCAGTACCATTATTCCTTCAACATTGATTCCCACATGGAAGCTACGTGGGAAGCTTGTAACACAAAATTCACATTCCATGTATACGAGCGTAAGTTGGGCACCTTTGGTACTAGATGAAGAACTGGTTCTGCTTTTGGGACATGCTGGAGGAATCGATTGCTTTATAGTTAAGATTAATCCAAGTGAAGAAGAAAATGTGGAATATCACTTATTATGTACTATTCCTTTTACAAGTCATGGTCCTTGTGAGGAAGGTCCAACTGATATCTTTTCGATTTCTTTGCCGTTTGGTTTAGATAACACTGACGAGTCCAATACATTTATGATTTTAGGTATATGGATGAAGAGGTTTCAAGCTTTATCATGGGATGTTACCTTACATTCTGATGACATATCTAGAAGTTACAGCGGATGTAATTCTGGGACAAGGCATGATGGTGAAGGCAGCATGTGGGGTTTTGAAAGCTCATTTTCCGGTAAAAGATATTGTGTTAATGTAAACCCTTGTCCATTGCAATTACCAGATCCTTACATCCATGATCAGGTTACGAGTTTTGCTGTGGTGTGTCCACATAATTTGATATATATGCACCAAAAGTTTGCTTCTATTAGTGATCAGTTTTATAGTCATTCTGCATATATCATGGCCACTGGGTGCTCTGACGGTACTTTAAAACTCTGGAGAAGTAACCTTAAAAAAACCTTAAACTCTGATACTGCATGGGAACTTGTGGCCATGTGCGGTGCACATCACAGCTCCATCAGTGCTATATGTCTGAGTGACTGCGGTAGAAAGATTGCAACCATCTGCGAGGATATTCAGCCAGATACTACTAGAACTCTTCATATATGGGAGCCCATGCATATTGCTGGCACGGGGACTTTAATGTTAGAAGATACTTTAACCATTGATGGAGAAGTTGTTGCATTAAATTGGTTCTCCCTAGGAAATGGACGCTTACTACTTGCAGTGTGCACACAATCTCAGTTATATATATACGGCCAGAAGAGGTGTTCTAGTGGGCATACATTTTTAAACTCTAGAGAATTTCCAAAGAGGGGAATATGGGTTTGCATTGCATCATTTCATAGTTTATCTCCTATTCATAACTTCCTTTGGGGACCTAGAGCAACAGCTGTGATTGTCCATACAAATTACTTCAGTGTAGTCAGTCCATGGCTGTTCCTTTTGGACAAGAATCATCATGCTGAGAACCATCCAACTCATATCAAGGAAAATTGTTTAAGCTGTCTTGGTAAATTAGAAAACAATATTCATTTTGCAATGTTTATTGATTGTGGCATGAAAGATTTGAAGAAATTGTCACTTGATGATAGTATCAGGGCATGTGTTTGTAGCCCTCATGCAGAGACTAGCCGAAGGAATGACTCTTTACCTAGCAGTTTGCTTGCAGTAACTGCTCAACTAAAACATGGTTGGCATCCATATGTTGGTATATATAACATGTTAGAAGTGGTGGAGAAATTAGGTGGATCTCTGCCTGTTTATCATCCCGTGGCACTCCTTATGAATATTTATGCAGGTATTGAGACGGTATGTTAATCAAGTGGCACGTTATTTTAAAAAAGTCAGTCTGAACTATAGCGTGCCAGTTACAATCTTTGTGTGTGTATTTCTGTTTTGTCTTCTATCATCGTATACTGGAAATAGATTCAAAATTAGCATATGCTGTTTATTTTTTCATAGACTTGATCCCTGTAAAAGAGGGTATTGCACTTGTTGCTTTTGCCATGACCTTTTACATTTTAATTTTGACGAACACTCCCTTTGAGATTCTTTGTTGTGGAAAGAGTTATCCTTCTGGTTAATTAATTTTGTATCTTTGTGTTCTCTATTACAATGTTAAATTAAGTATCACATAGTTGATTGAATATTTTTTTATGCCTTCTACTTGTCCAATCAATTGTTCCTTTTTAGGAATGATGATTGTTCATGTGGTACCTTAATGCAATGGAATTTTTTCTTCTTTCCATGTTGCGAGATTATTTTTCTGTTGGAGGTTTCCTAGATCTCTTTGATGCAGTTGGCTATTTGATATTCTCTTAATTTTGTATGACCATTAGTCATATGACAAAGTTGTCAGGTTTTATTTATGTTGCGAAAGGAAAATTTGTCTGATTGAGAGGATGGAGTTTGTCGAATTAAGATAAGTTTTTGAATCGCCTATGTTGCATATATGTCTTCCAATTGTTTGAGGAAGAAAAGAAAACACAATGATATGTTTCCTGAGTCTTTGCAATGATCTTCTTCCTCCTTTCCTCTAGAGACATATTATATATCTATTCATATATAGATCATACTGATTGAAGATTATTCTGAAAGTGGTGTTTTAATTCATGGTTTAATAATTTAGTTTTCCATTTCCTTTGTTATTTGGGAATCTTTAGAGTTTAGACCATTTTCCTCTTTTACATTCCAGCTGCTATGTGCCATTTTAATAAAATCATGCAATCCTTAATATGCGTAGGTTGTTGGAGACGTGCATATTTGGCCGTGAGGCATCTTGTCAAATCTCTTACATGTATTTCTGAGAAGAAACAAAACACCAAGAAATCCAGCCATTTTGTTCCACAGATTGATTTGCCTAATTATTTGGAAGGAGTTCTTACCAGTGGTTCCTCAGATAAAAAATTTAAGTGGAGTGAGGGTGCAAGTCCAAACATTTCATCTACTCAGTTTCAGGGAGGCTTCCCCAAATTTTATCACAATTTGGGATCTGATGCATCCAATAATCTGTTCAGTTCATCTTCAACAAAATCTGAAGTTAGCACCTTTGTTGAGCATATTGAGAACTTGCACCAGTTAGCAAATATAACAAAAGTAGAGAAGATTCTGATTCTTGCTATTGTTGATCTTCTCTGTGAAGTAGCCTATCCACATTCTTCTGCTTATGAAAGTCTTGATGATGGTGGGCGAAGGTATGCCTTTGTAATGCTAAGATGATTTTTCCATGAGATTTATACTTCAAATCTTCACCACACATTTTAGTTCTTCTTCTTTTGCATTTATCTACTTTTATTCATCTAGTAATTGCTTAACACATTGAATTTGATTTTAATAGTTTAATGAGTGTGTTAACATTAGTACAGTGTATTTTACCGACTAGTAATAGCAGTAGTCGTTTTATGCTTACAAGAGACAATAAGTTACATATCTGACCATTGTTTTCTATTTTTAATTGAGAAAAAATTATTCTAATATACAAAGCTTAGACTATTTTTGTAAAAGGTAGGCAAATTTTGGATGCAATCTTAATAGCCAATAAGGTCGTAGAGGGGTACAAAATAAATGATAAAGAAGTAATGATATAAAAGATTGTATTTGAAAAAGCATATATATGATGACATAGGTAGGACAACTTGGACTTTGTACTGTATTATAAACGATTTGGGGAAAGTGGAGGATTTTATTAAGGGCTGCCTAAGTTCTATGAATGTTTAATTAATTATTATTAGGAGACCAAGAAGGCTCTTTAGAGTCTCAAGAGGTTTTTAGCTAACTGATTGGGTTGTGAAGTTGGGACTTGGCTACTGAAATATTTGGGTTTACATCTTAGAAGAAATCCAAGGGTAGTATATGTTGAAATCTCAAAATATTAGGAGATATTAAGGGATGAAACAATCAAGGGATTAGTTCTTTCTATTACACTCATTGTAGTATAAAAGCAAGGCATGTAAATGTGATTACATAATATAATACAATTATTCATTCAAAACCACATGGTATTAGAGCAAGGTTCTCTTAAACCTTGTTACTAATGATTGAGGTTAACAACAATAGTGAGTCTGTTGCCTCTGATCATCCTAACAAGCAAATAGAAACAGAAGAGAGACCATCCATGAGTGGAGGACTCAATAATTCACCAATTCAACTTATAGTTGAAAAATTCAAGAGGAAAAATTGCCGTGAGTAAGCGCAATCCATTAAATGGTAAAGGGAAATTATGTTACCTCACCGATGGAACGGAGGAACCAGTTTCAACCCACTTTGTCAGCCTCCAAAAATGGAAGTCAGAGAACTCCATTGTGATGGCATAGCTAGTACAGTTCATGAAACCTTTGATTGGCAAAACATATATGTTTCTTCAATTGCCAAAGACGTATGGGACGTAGTTTGTGAGACTTATTCAGACACTGAGAATTTCTCTCAAATTTTTGCGATTAAGACTCAGTTGTGGTAGGTGAAACAAGGGAACAAGGAGGTCATAGAGTTTTATGTGAAAATAGTGTATTTCTTGCAAGAACTTGATCTAAGCCTCTAAGAGAAGTGGGAATGTTCGAGTGATAGTGTGAGTTATAAAAAGAAATTAGAGTGAAAGGGTTTTCGAATTTTTAACTAGGCTAAACAGAGAGTTGGACGGCGTGAAGGGTAGAATTCTTGACCGACGACCACTCCCAAGACTCGCAAAGTCTTCGCGGAGGTGCGTTGCGAAGAGTTGTGGCATTGTATGATGTTGAAGGAGACTCACGAGGGTTTTGGATCACTAAGGAAATTGGGTTGCACCGAGGGGATAAAGTCTTCGTGGGAATCCGTTGGATCATGGGCCTATTGGGCCAGATTCCAGTGGGTTCAGTTATGGGAATTAAACAACCGGTGGGCGTATTGGGCCTCATATAATTGGGCCTAATTTTCGTGGGCCTCAAATTAAAACGGGTCAAAGTCAAATAAAAAGATGTCCTTGGTGTGAATATATTCAAAAAAATGGACACACAAAAGATACTTGTTGAAAAATATAAGTAAAACTTGTGGATTGGAAACCACAATAGAACAATAGAAATTGAGATTATCAAGCATTAATTGGTCAACAAATAGAAAAAATTCAAGGAAAGAAACCAGCTTCTAGTGCAAATTTCAACCTGGAACAAATAGTTCACTTTATAAAATGTTCTTTAACTTTAAACATTGGGTCAGTCCTCATATGTTCCTTTTGGTTCACTAGCCCATAAAAGTAATTTTTTAAAAGCTTTGAGTACAACCTCTTGGATTAAAACTCATTGGGATTATTACCTCTAGTGCTTCAGATCATATGACTGATGCGTATCGTCTGTTCTCTTTGTATTTACCTTGTGCAGGAAATCTTAAAGTAAAAATTCCAAATAACACTCTCACCTATTGCAGGAAAAAGGAGTATCAAAATATTTGAATCAGTGATGGAAGAACAACAGGCTTTTAAAAAAGAATGAAACTTGGGATGTGGTGAATTCACCACAAGGTAAAAACCCGTTGGTTATAAATGGGTATTCATGGTGAAGTATAAGGTCGATGGAATAGTTGAACGTTATAGTGTTTGCCTGGTTGCTAAAGGGTTTACTCAAACCTTTGGTATCGACTACACGGAGACATTTAGACTTGTGGCAAAATTAAATACAATACGGGTATTATTGTCATTGGAAGCAAACCTCGATTGGGCACTTTAAGAACTTAACATAAAGAATGTATTTCTCAATGGTACGTTAGACGAAGAGATTTTCATGTCTCTACCACCTTGTTTTGTAAACAAGGGGAGGTAAATATGGTGTGTAAGCTCAAAAAGTGCTTATATGATCTCAAATAATCACCTAGAGCATGATTTGATAGATTTGAAAAATGTGATAAAATAATCAAGGATATCAACAAGAACAGTCGAATGACACTATGTTCTCTCATCAATCTAGAAAAGGATTAAAGACGATTGGTAGTACTAAAGAGTGTGAAGTACTTTACTAGTTTGGGGAATGCAATGTGAGTGAACAATGTCATACTGTCAATTGTGGATCTACATCTGTTTTTAATGTTAGTGAAATTCTATTGCATTCTACAATGGGTCATCATAATTTTCAATATTTAAAACATTTATTTGCTTCTATTGTTTCAAATAAAAAGTTGTCTAATTTATGATGTGAGATTTGTGAAGTTGCAAAACATCAGCGTATGTCATTCTCAAAATCCAAATATATACAATCTAAGCTTTTTACCATAGTCCATAGTGATTTATGGGAACCATCTCGTGCTCTTAATCGTACCTTTACAAAATGGTTTGTAATCTTTATTGACGATCATACATGAGCCTGTTGGATTTATTTATTAGAAGATAAAATTGATGATTGCATTGTGTTTTTTTAATTTTCACTCCATGATTCAAACACAAATTTAAATTTTGCTCACTAATAATGGTACATAATATTTCAACGCAACCTTGGGAAATTATTTGCGCCACCACAGGCACCAAAGTTCCTATTTTGACAATCCTTAATAAAATGGAGTTGTCGAATGGAAAAATAGACATATTTTGGATGTTGCATGTGCCCTAATGTTTATCACTAATATGCTAAAAATGTTTTAAAGAGATGCGATTCTAACATCTGCCTATCTCATAAATAGAATGCCTAGTCGTGTTCTTTCGTTTGAAACATCTCTTCATAAACTCAAAAATCTTCCCAACCTCGTCTTCTTATTTCTGACCTATCCCTTAGGGTGTTTGATTGTATTGCATTTGTACATGTTTACTCCCATAATTGAAATAAACTATATCCGAGATCTCTAAAATGCAGTTTTATAGGATATTTTCTTACCCAAAAAGGCTATAAATACTATGACCTTTCACAAAAAAGGTATTGACGAGTATTGATGTTACATTTTTTGAAACCACGTATTTTCACAAGCCATCTCTTAAGGGGGAAAATTTAAGTGACACTCGTTTTTTGATTTTTGATCTTTCGTTTCCTGAAACTATTCCAAAGACCAACCTTTCTAATGTGCCATATACACCAAACAACTTGAACTCAGGGAGAGATGTTGGTACACAAAAGACAAGGAGATATTTGTTTATTCAAGGAGGCCAAAAATGCAAAATACGAGGAGAATCTCACGCTTGATACACTCAGAGAGTCTGGCTCGATGATAGCTGTAAGTATCCTTGAGTCTTCTTCTAATATAGGTAATTATGTCCCTCCTATTGATAATTTACCAATTGATCTCAGAAAACAAACTCGATAGTGCACTCTCCATCCTATCCCTAAGTTTGTATCTTACAATAATTTATCTCTTAGATTTCATGCTTTTATTTCTAACTTTGATAGGATAATTTTTTTAGATAATATTAAAGAGGCATGAGAGATTCCCGAGTGGAGAGAAACAGTAATGGAAGAACCGCAGGTTTTAAAAAAATGAAACATGGAATGTGATGAATTTATCCCAAGGCAAAACACCCGTTGATTGTAAATAGGTATTTATGATGAAGTATAAGGTTGATAGGACAGTTGAACGTTACAAGGTTCGCCTGGTTGCTAAAGAGTTTACTCAAACTTATGGTATCGACTACATGGAGATATTTGCATTTGTGGTAAAATTAAATACAGTTTGGGTATTATTGTCATTGGCGGCAAACCTCGATTGGAGACTTCAACAACTTAATATACAAAATGCATTTCTCAATGGTATGTTGGACGAAGAGATTTTCATGCCTCTATCACCAGGTTTTTGTTAATAGAGGGAGGAAAATATGGCATGTAGGCTCAAAAAGTTCCTATATGGTCTTAAATAATCACCTAAAGCATGGTTTGATATATTTGCAAAGGTGATAAAAAAATCAAGGATATCTACAAGGACAATCGGCTGACATTATGTTTTTTCATCCATCTAGGAAAGGGTTGAAGACGACTCTAATTATGCACGTTGATAATATAATTCTCATTGGGAATAATTTAGTTGAGATTGAAAAGCTTAAGAAAACTCTAGCTATTGAGTTTGAAGTAAGAGACCTAAGATAAATGTGATACTTTTTGGGTATGGAGATTGCCAGATCAAAAAACGTCATTAGTGTATACCAAGGAATGTATGTTCTCGATCGTTTAACTGAAACTGGCATGTTTGGGAGCAGATCAAGTGACACTCCGGTTGAAGCAGGATAGAAGGCAAATGATAATGGAAAACTAGTTGAAAAAAATAGATGTCAAAGACTGGTTGGGTAATTATTCTACCTATCACACACTAGACTTGATATTGCATTGTAGTTAGTATGGTAAGTCAATATATGCATTCGTCAAAAGAAATTCATTTAGAGGTTGTATATAAAAACCTTAGATATCTCAAACACTATTAATGAAAAATATTGTTTTTCAAGAAGTGTGAAGGTAGAGAGATAGAAGTTTGTACAAATGTAGATTGGGCAGGTTCTGCAGAAGATAGAAGATCTACTATTGGTTATTGTACTTTTGTTTGGGGAAACTTATTAAGTTGGAGAAGTAAGAAATAAAATGTAGTAGCTAGAAGTAGCATTGAAGTTGAGTTTTGAGTGGTTGCATAAGGAAAATGTACGGGATTATTGTTACAAAGCTCTCAAAAGAGCACTACAATTTAAACCAGTAATTCCAATCAAGGTTTATTGTGATATTAAAACTGCCGTCAACATTTCTCTTGATCCATTTCAATATGACTGAACTAAATATGTAGAAGTGGATATACTTTATTAAAGAAAAGGTTGTAAACGGAATCATTTGCATGACCTACATTCTAACAAAAGAACAAAAGGCAGATATCTTCACCAAATGGCTTTTTTGACCAAATTTTAATGATAAGTTGGACATGATTGATATCTATGATCCAACTTGAGGTGAAACGTTGAAATCCCGTAACATTAAGAGATATTAAGGGATGAAATAGTTAAGAGATTAGATTTATAGTTTAGTTAGAATTCAAACTCATTTAAATTCTTGATCACGAGGGATTTATTTGTTGCTTATTTTCTTTCTATTGTACTCATTGTATTATAAGTACAAGACATGAATGTGATAATAGAATATAATAAAATTTTTCTTCAATTCCACATCATAGTTTTGATAACTTATTATTGAAAGATTTGGAAGAAAGACTAAGGATAGTCTCTTGTTTTTTTGTTCCCCCTTTCTCCCTTTTTTCCTTCCCCTAAAGGAGACCAGTTAAATTTGATTCTTTTTTGTCGAGTCTTTCAATTTATTACTTATCATTTTTTAAGACAACGGTGGAAGTGAGAAAGAGATTAGAAAAATTGACAAGAGATTTTCACAGGGAAGTGTTTACTCCTTTGTTTCTACTTTTAACGAATAAAAAATGTATAATATATCTGATTCGGCATTCAAACAGTACATGTGTTGTGTACTTTTTGTATAGCTATTATTTTGTCAATTTCCTGTCTAAAAGTCAGGTAGGATAACTCATACATCACAACCATGCATGTTTAACATATCTATTTCCTAATTTCCTGAACTAGATAAAATGGTACAACTCTGGGTATATAAGGCCGTACCTGTATTTAAGTTGTGCAGGTATTATCTCAAGCCGAATATCTATGATGTGGTGGACCAAGCATGCTCATGCATTTTCTCCAAAACAAGAAAAAAAGCCCATGCATGTTTAACAAAGCTATTTCCTTATTTCCTTTTTACAACAGCACTAGCATTATCTTCAACTTTTCTCGGTAATTGAAGTATCTTTTTTCCTATTTGAATCATTACACCTTATTTTACCTTTATAGGTTTTGGGTTGTGTTGAGGTTTCAGCAATTATATTTCTTCCGAAGGTTCGGTCGACAAGCAACTTTGGAGGAGTTGGTAATTGACTCTGAGTTAATTGCTTGGGCCTACCACTCTGATTGCCAGGAAAACTTGTTTGGGTCTGTTCTACCTAATGACTTGTCATGGCAAGAACTGCGGAAATTGGGTGTTGGATTCTGGCTGACAAATTCAGCACAACTGCGCACAAAGGTTTTCTTTGAATTTTAGTACTACTTGTGCTCTAAATGCTCTAATATAGGAAAATAGCCCTTTTCAATTCTTTTACTAACAAAAAGTTATTATGTTCAACATTAAACTGCATATCGTGTCTATCAGGTTAGGTGATTCATGAAATAGTGCACAAAGGGTGGCAATTCATTTTTGAACTGGTTGAAATTTTTTAATTTTCTAAACAAATTTACTCCTAAATTTGGATAAAATAAGATCACAGAAGTGACTTTAACAACACCATGTCGTCTATCCAAAGTTGAATAGTGTTAAATCTATTATTATGGGATCCAGCTGTTATTTTTAAGGTGTGACTGTGAGGGGATTTGCTATATGGGCAACACCTTCGGGGAGGTCATCCATAATTTTCCCTCACATAAGTGCTGATGAATTAATAATTTCAATTTAGATATTGATTGAACTATATGAGCTGGTAGCAACTCAGTTTCATATAGAAAATTTTATATCTCTAATTGTCGCATGAGATATCTTGTCATCTTATTTCTATAGATCTGATACGGTGAATATGAGCTCTACTCAACCTCTAAACAGTTTTGATGCTGTTATTTCACTGTAGATGGAAAAACTGGCTAGATCACAGTATCTGAAAAACAAGGATCCTAAAGATTGTGCACTGTTATACATAGCGCTGAGCAGAGTTCAAGTTTTGGCAGGTCTTTTCAAAATCAGCAAGGATGAAAAGGATAAGCCACTAGTTGGATTTCTTGCACGTAATTTTCAGGTACTATTTAAAAGTTAAAACTATATAGTGTTAAGTCATTAGACACCTGAATGAATCTAGATAGATATATACTATTTATTATACTTATTATAAAAATAATTATTTCAACCATCTTTCATGGTAAAGTTCTCTCGCATATACTCAACACCTTTCATGTTGGCACACAAAGTAGACATGGCACGACATGGCGTGTATAGGAAAAAGATAGGCATGACACGACCCCTAGCCTGTGACATGTAACATGCCAGGCTGGCTGGGCTGGACCATTAGGCCACAAAATTTTGAGTCCTCTTTCGATAAAAAATACAATACAAAGAAAAAAACGCATACACATGTTTATATACATTTATCTATTCACAAAAGTACAAATAAAATACTTTTATTATAAATTGAATGCGTACATTCACACATATATTATAATTATTAAAAAGGAGCGAGCTTGCACTTTCATATGAAAATGACCATAATAGTCCCAAAAATAACATGTTATATTTTGATTGGTGGAGTTTATTATAAGTATTAATGCATTTCTGCATATAACTTAATCCAATTATATATGTAATAAATATATCATATATTTTGATATTTTCAAAATTTTAATATTTTTAAGTAAAATTAATTACTTTTGGAATAATAAATTACAAACATAATAGCTTAATTATGAATTAAAAATTATAATTTTAGAAAACTTCAGGTATATAATTATTTAATCATCCTTTATTAATTTTCTTTCTTATAAAATTAAAGAAATTATAGATTGTATATAATTATTTTGGTCACATTTCTTTAAAATTTTAATATTTTTAATTAAAATTAAGTCTTTTTGGAATAAATAACCAACAATATTCTTAGTAAGAAATTAAAAATTAAAATTCTAAAAAGTTTCAATTTGGATTATTTAATCACCCTTCATATATCTATTTTTTAATATTTTTATTTAAAAATAAATTTTTTAGATAATAAATAATAGACATAATGATTTAATTAGGAGTTAAAGTTAGAATTTTAAAAGATTTCAATTAGGATTATTTAATCACGTTCGTAACTTTCTTTTTCAATATTTTTAATTGAAATTAATTATTTAGAATAATAAATAACAAGCATACTAGTTTAATTAGAAATTAAAAACTAGAATTTAAAATACTTAAATTAGAATTGTTTAATCACCCTTTCATAATTTTTTTTAATAAAATTAAAATG
The DNA here is from genome assembly GCA_033030585.1 of Hippophae rhamnoides. NCBI lineage: Eukaryota > Viridiplantae > Streptophyta > Magnoliopsida > Rosales > Elaeagnaceae > Hippophae > Hippophae rhamnoides. The sequence continues at coordinate 12,931,014 of CM065434.1, read as the reverse complement.
TTATAGATTACCTATAATTTTTTTAGTCATATTTCTTCAAATTTTTATGTTAATTAAAATTATTTCTTTTTGGAATAATAAATAATAAACATAATGCCTTAATTAGGAATTAAAAATTAGAATTTCAAAAGATTTCAGTTAAGATTAAATGATTACTCTTTTTTAATTTTCCTTTCATAAAATTTAAAAATTTATGCATAAAATTATTTTGGTCATACTTCTTCAAAACTATAATGTTTTTAATTAAAATTAATTTTTTTTGGAATAATATATAACAACCATTTAAAACTAGAATTCAAAAGACTTCATTTTGGTTAATTACTTACTATTCATAACTTTCTTTTTATATAAAATTAAAATAGTTACATATAGTTATTTCAGTCAAAATTTTTCTAAACTTTATTATTTTTAATTAAAATTATTTATTTGTAGAATAATAAATATATGACATAATTACTTAGTTAAAAATGAAAAATGAAAATTACAAAATTCTTTAGTTTTGATTATTTAATCATACCTTAATTTTTTAATAAAATAAAATTAGTTAGAGATTGCATATAGTTATTTTAATGCATCTTTGTTGCTTTCAACACTAATAATTATTATATATCTAGCTTACTAGATAACACGTCATGATTTTTTGTTTTCTCAAATTTATTGTATGGTTATTTGATGTTTTTTTATATCAAATTATTTGGTATGATTCAAATGAGAGAGGGGAGTTTATTTGATGATATGAGAATACAAAAAAGTATAAAAAACAACATTGACATGTTTAAGCCGAACTTTTTTATCATATGATATTTTCATTCGCATTAAAATATATAAATTTTAATGCTATAAAAAGCAAGAAGTTATCAAATTAATTATTGTTAAATTTTTACTTGTTTCGTAATGTTTATAATAATTACAAAATTTTGTACTGTTAGAGCTTAGAATTATTTGTAATTTTCTTCATAAATATTTTACATATTTTTTATGATGTTTATGTTGCATTGATCAAGAAAAATATCTTATTTGTTTATTGTGTTTGACTTTTTACAATGTTATTTTCAAATATTCAGATAGAGTAATAAAATATTACTATTAAAAGTAAATTATATGTTATGTATTTATAAAATTAGTAATCGTTTTCGCGATTTGTTTAAAATATTGTAATAAAAATGTATTATCATAGATAAAATATTTCTTTATTTAATTCACAAGTGTAAATTTTTAAGTGCAATTGTGATAAAATGAAATCCCTACATGTGATGGCAGCCTAATATGCATCATATTTTTCTTTATTCCTCGTTTAATGCTTTCCATCTGTTATAATTAAATACATTTGAATGCAGTTGACAGTGCCAAGTTAATCTGTGACGACTTCTTAAGTATTCAAAGTATTAATGTGCACTAACATTTGTTGCTTACAGGAAGAGAAGAATAAGGCAGCTGCTCTGAAAAATGCGTATGTCTTGATGGGAAGGCATCAGCTGGAATTGGCTATTGCTTTCTTTCTGCTTGGTGGCGATTCTTCTTCTGCTGTCAATGTTTGTGCAAGGAACTTAGGTGATGAACAGCTGGCCCTGGTAATTTGTCGGCTGGTTGAGGGGCACAGTGGACCATTAGGTCATCATTTGATAAAGAAGTTTATACTTCCATCAGCACTTGAGAAGGGCGATTACTGGCTGACAAGCCTTTTGGAGGTGTTTGTTTAATAATGAAATAGCTTAAAATATTTTTTAATTGGTTCTGTTTTCTTGAACACTGATGCTGATGGGATGTGTTCCTGCTATGCTAACTTCAATTGTTGATTTGCAGTGGGAGCTGGGAAATTACTATCAATCTTTCACAAGCATGCTTGGTTCCCAGCTAGACTCTTCAACTTTGTCCAGTGATGCTGCCTTTTTAGAACCAAACATTGGTCTGTATTGCCTGACTTTATCTACCAAAAATATCATGCGAAACTCTATTGGGGACCAAAATGCTGTCATTCTTTCCAGGTGGGCAATTTTGATGAGAGCCACTGCCCTAAACAGATGTGGCCTACCTGTAAGTTTATTTTACAATTCTTGTAAGTTTATTTTACAATTTTTGTGCTATATCTATAGTTGTTTAAAGCAATCATTTATTCGTTTGATTAATTTGTTGCATTCGAAAATGATTCAGTGGCATTGGCATTCATGAAAATTAGATTAAATAAATTTAAAATTAATGTGGATGACAAATAAGTGCAGTGGTGTTTTATTTGGATGCCATGTATTAATGAACTAGATTCCATTTTGACAAATACTTAAGGTCTCTTTTACTAATTAAGCTTGTGGTAGAATGGTTTAAATCACAAGTTAAGAGTATATTTGATGTATCTTGAATAGGTATGGCAATGGATCTAATCCAACCCATTATAGAATTGATTCAAATTCATCTAATTCAACCTAAAATTTGATCTATAGATCATTGGATATCCAAATTTTGGCCCATTGATAGGTGATTCATTTATTTTTATTACACTATTTTAAAAAATTTATTTTTATATTTTTCATCCAATGGCTTTTTGATCTGCCAAAGCTCTGACCTGATCCTTGTCTTTTTGAACGGATCGATCCCTTATCTTGGAGGGCCTACTAGTATAGAAAATCCATGCGAAGTCCCTAAAAAGGTCCACCAGATGATGAATCTTTTCCATTTAGCCTAGTCTAATTTACAATTCATTTAGCCTATTCTAATTTACAATTTGAGTTTTGAGTTTTGTGTTTTGTATTTTCACTTAACTTATGGTACTGGTTTCTTTTATTAATGAATGATATTAAGGGTTAAAAAACGATATTTGAATAGGACCAAAAGCAGATTTTTATATTACATGCACATATTTTCCTGTGTTCTTTTCATCATAATTCTAATAAGTACAAATGATCATTCGTTTTGCATCCACTGTCAGCTTGAAGCTTTAGAGTGCCTTTCATCTGCATTGAGCATTCTTGGGAATACAAATCAAGGAAATGAATCTGATTTTGGGCATCCTGATGTTTTGCATGGAGTTTTAAAGCCTTCTGCTGGACATTCTTCAAATTGGATGTCAAGTGAAGTAGCTTTCCATCTGGAGAACCATGTTAAGTTAAATTCAGCACTTGAATATTTCTCTAAACTGGTAAGAGAACACCCAAGCTGGGAAGACACCACCTCTGTTGGAGTATATCTTTACTCACGGGAGTGTGAAAGTCATCAATTTGTAGAACTTTTTGAGAATTTTCAGCAAAAGTTATGCACAGGATTGGAATACTGTGAGCAAAAATTTTCACTGGCTCCTTTCTGGATACTTACCAAGGTACATACCAGACCTGTATGCTTTCTGACATGCTTTCTGTCATGTGCTCCCATGACAACTTTTTTTCCCCCTGCAGATTTTGGTATTGCTGCACAACCAAGTGCAATTGATCCTTGGATATGATATATTACATGGATATACACGTCGTATTCACTTGGAAGATGAGAACCAAAAGGTTAATGATGTCTTCTTCAATCCTCCTATTTTTAAGCCACTGATGAAGGCTACAGAGGAAATCTCCTTGTTTTTTTCACGTTTTATTGTTGCCAGCAGTATATCTTGTATCAGATGTATTGATAATAGTGTGTCTAGCGAAAATAAATATTTACTGTCTAATGCTTGGGGTTGTTTTGAAGGTCTTACATTGTTATTAAGGCAATTAAGATCTGCTTTGAGGACTTTACATAGATTCCTCGGTGAAGATCTCCTCACAAAAACTTCGATAATTCTTGATTTAACTGTATTCTGTGTTTATTTTTCTTATTCATGGCTTCGAAGAAACTCAAAAGCTCTCTTTTTGTTGGTGCAACCACTCTTGAATACACGTAGCCATGTGAAAACATCGTATGAAGTTGAAATTGATAAGCTGAAGCAGCTCCTTCCTGAGATAGCCGATATGTTGTTACAAGGTTTATCTCTTGACAATGGGGCAAGAGGAGCCCTACAGGTTCCTAATAGTCTATCAGAGAGTCAGGAAAAAGATATAAAATGTATAATTCCTGAGGATGAGACATGGAAAATTGTTGGTGCATGCTTGTGGCAACACATGGCAAGATTCCTAAAACATAAGACCAATGTAATGATCCATGAGCTTGACAAAGGCTTTTCTTCTGGTGTAGCTCATGTCAAGCATTCTTCATGGGCATCTTGTTCCATAAATATGGGAACCAATGGTGCATGTTTGAAAGATCAGATCGAGTTGGTCTTATTAAACTTGGTTAAGGTATTGAGTACTTCAGTTGAATTTGTTTCCTCTTATCACATAAAAGAGCTGGCATCATACCTATCACAGAAAATGGGAGGCCAGCAGAAGGTAGCCTCTCTTGTTTGGTTAGAAGAATCTAGTCACTCCAAAACTAGGGAACTTCATCCACATTTGAATATGGACACTGGTAATTCAGACATCATGAACAAGGGCGAGTTTGATTTTTTGTGGGATCTCTTTGTTGATCCTAGAATCATATCTGAAAGTTTTTCCAAGGAAAAAATTGGGTTACACAATTGTGCTCGTAGGCCTCCTAAAGTCTGGAGTGAAGCCTATGAGAGCATTGGAGGAGCAGGTGATGCGGAGCAAACTCATAGTCATGAAACTTCACTTAGTAGTGGCTCAGCTACTACTGGGTTCTCTAGTAGACGTCTATTTCATAATAGCCCTGGTGTTTTCAGTTCCTGGCATAAAGAATTGACCATTACATCAGAGCTTGTGCCCTTTCTAACCCCAAGAGAAATAATTAAGAGAAATGGGGAGCTTTTTGAGGTAATATTTCATCCATTTCTTCAATTTGTATATTTCTATTCATGTTATCATAATACAGCTGCTGTTATGACCTGTATGAGAGTATTTCCATAACTGGAGGTGCTTTCGGAGTTAACATTTTTAGAGAGGTTTCACTTATGAATAAATTGTAATTAGATCTTTCTTTTCGAGCAGGCAGTATGTACTAATTCCATTGATCAACGACAAGCTGCAGTTGCTAGCAATCGGAAGGTAGATTCTATATTGCAATTGTAGTCTGATTGCAAGCAACCCTCTCTCCCCCCATTTTTTTTGTTGTTTTTCTGTGAAATATAAAATAAGACAACGCAAAAGCTAGAACTTTAGGGAATCAAAATAAGTAGTGAGGAGAACCAAAAATTAAAAGAAAGACATTTTTATTTTCTATTTTTAATAGTAATGAGAGATTACATGTGACAGTATGATACTTAAACCCTAATATTTGGACTCATAATATGATATCTAAACTAATTAGGTAACTACGTATGAAATATTTTATATTCCAACAATATTGATTGTTGATTGTACTCGACAGGAAAAATGTATAATAATGATTAAAGAAAGTGATTGCTACTATGACTACTAAGATATATTGTTAGGACAGAATGTACTCGTTTTTCATTAGTTTCAAATCATCTTTGATATGCATATGTATGCACTGTGAAATGAGCTTTGAGTTCCATTAATGTGTCAGATAAATATATATTGGAAGCATAAAGTTTTGCCCCTCTTAGGATGTTGGAGTTGCCAGGCTACTTATACTTGCCAAAAAGAAGGGGGGAATAAGAAAGAAAGAAAAAGATAATGTTTCACTATAAGTTCGTATCTTGTTTGGAAGTATGTGTGCGATTATCTTCAGGCGAGCTGCTATCATGGTTTTGGTGCAAATTTTCTCTCTCCGGAAATAGGCATTGTTTGTATGCTTGTGTTAGCTGGTTTGCTCAAAATATTCAATCCACATAAATGAGTGAATGACGTTACGAGTAAGTTCTTGGTCCTAGGTATAATATTGAATGCCAGATATACCTTAATTAGTTCTAAAACTAAATCCAAAATTTTATTCCCACCTGTTCTTGGTTCTAGGCTGAGTGATTGTTGCTGAGTGATTATTTTGTTTTTGATGAATGCTATCAGATTCATTGGCTACCATATATTCTCATCTGTATGGACAGGCGGAAGCAGTATTTTATGTTATCTTTTATGAATCTGATCTAGGGCATATTATTTTGCAATTGGGAAGATGGAATGGCCGTCAAGGATCATTCAAACTATATTTGGTCAGAGGTTGATTGGCCGGTGAATGGATGGGCTGGTTCTGAATCGACCACATCTCCTACTTGTGTTTCTCCGGGTGTTGGTCTTGGGAGGAAGAAAGGAGCACACATCAGACTGGGTGGAGCAACTGTTGGGGTATCCTCTACAGGAAGGCTGAAGAAAAACTTGGCTAGTGGTGGAGCATTTGGGTTGCAAGGTTATGCAAGTGTCTCATCCACTGGCTTAGGTTGGGGAACTCAAGAAGACTTTGAAGAGTTTGACGATCCCCCAGCTACAGTAGAGAATATAAGTGCAGGGGCTTTCTCCAGTCACCCATCTAGGCCTTTCTTCTTGGTTGGCTCTATCAATACACACATTTACTTATGGGAGGTGGGATCCTTAACTCTGATATTTGGTCTCATTATTTTATAAATCTTGTGTAAAGATTTGAAACTTTTCTTTGCTATCTATTAGTGTCTACATTTTCATTTTAAAATTTAGGAAATGTTGCTCCTGCCGATATTTTCAATGGCACATGGATTTTTCTTGTGACGTGAACTATAAACTTCTTCTCTAAAGAAAGATGTGAACAATTTCTTGTAATATCTAAATAGTTAATGCAGTTTATAAAATGACAAAGCAGATTGATTACAGTTATCAAAAATCATAATACCCTTGAGGTCATTTTCATTGCTTAAGGATGTTGTAGAGAAGTTTTGTAAATCCATGAATATATTAAAGGAAGTTTGAGCAGGGTCTCTACCAGCGGCAGCTATGACCAATAGATAATTTATCCCTTCTTTTTTGTGTCAAAACCAAAATAATATTTTCTTCAGAAAGCATGGTATAAGCCCAAAGAACCTTGTGGCTAGGCTTCTGATGTGTGAGCATGGCAAGAATATTATGGCTCTTGTCAATATGCCAAGGCTAAGCCATACTCTGTGAAATGGCTCCCTGCTAGGCGAAGCTATAAAGCCTTCCAAAATGTTAATAGAATTTTTAAGTTAATTGCAGGTGTAATCTTTGAAATAGGTTATGCCTTATTAGATTCACCTTAATATGTAAATTTGAAGTCTTGCTGTTTTCTCATCTCTCAACAAACTTAAAATTTCCTTTTTTGCCAAAAATGAAAGATTGCAAATGTCGTGCTTGCATGGGGTGCCTTATGTGTTATTTTGTGAGCACCTATACTTTTTCTTTGCCATTCTATTATAGTATATGCATACTAAATGGATCTGAAAAAGATATGCACACAGACAAAGTTTATAGGAAAATCCTAGCATTTTGCTGATAGTGTCCCTTAGCTGTTAGTTTTATAACCTCTTTGCAATTTTGGTGCATGTTTGCTAATTTAGTGGACAACACTTGCAGTTCGGCAAGGAAAAGGCTATTGCAACTTATGGAGTACTGCCTGCAGCAAATGTCCCTCCACCATATGCTCTTGCATCAGTATCAGCTGTGCAATTTGATCACTTTGGACATAGATTTGCTTCTGCAACATTGGATGGTACTGTATGCACTTGGCAATTGGAGGTGGGAGGAAGGAGCAATGTCCATCCTACTGAATCATCACTCTGCTTTGACAACTATGCATCGTATGTGCTTTTAGTTTTTTAAAAGTCGGCAGGAAATTCCAATATTTTGTTATAGTTGTAAAGATTTAGATTCCACAAAACTCTCGATCATCATCTACTTAAAGAAAAAACTCAGCATAACTTTTCTCTTCTATGTTTCTTCAAGCAGTTAATCAAACTAATCATTTGCAGAGATGTCAGCTTTGTCACTTCAAGTGGATCAATTATTGCTGTGGCTGGATATAGCTCCAATGGTGTTAATGTGGTTATATGGGATACACTGGCTCCACCTACAACCTCGCGTTCTTCGATCATATGTCATGAAGGTTTCATGAGTCACACTATTATATTTTATGTTGTTTCCTTTCAATTTGGAGGGTAGTGTGACCCATTCGTGTCTTTTGAAATTGACATTGGTGAACTACTTGATACAACCTTGCCCTTCCAGATTCTACTAGTCTTGATAGGAAGAAGTGAAGAAAACGGCATGGCGAAGTATAACTTGGAGACGCAAAGTAAATAGGTTTCATCATGATGAGAATATAAAGTCATGTGTTAGCATAAAAAAGAACATAGAGACATAAGAATTCTATTCAGTCAGTTTTGGACTGTCAGTCAATCTGACTGAATCAACATTTCTATTTTCTACTATATTGCTCTAAAGCTGCATTTGTGGACTTTTGATTCACTTGGAACTTTTCTAGTATTTCTTTCTAAACCAATGTTTCTTCTTTTATTTGAAGGTGGTGCACGTTCCCTCTCTGTCTTTGACAATGACATAGGAAGTGGTTCTATCTCTCCCTTTATATTGACCGGTGGTAAAAGTGGTGATGTAGGACTTCATGACTTCCGGTACATTGCTACAGGAAAGACAAAAAGGCATAAGATATCTGATAATGGTGAGCAGACCAGCATATTATCAGATATCAATTTACCTACAGATAATACTAAGAAAGTTGGGGAGCACAATCAAAATGGAATGCTATGGTACATACCAAAGGCTCATTCAGGTACAATCTTGTTATTCAAGAAATAGTTCTAGTCAATGTTTTCCTTCATCTCTAACTTGTGTCACAATAAATTTTGGTGACTGTTGAAGGGAGTGTAACCAAGATATCTACTATCCCAAATACAAGTTTGTTCTTAACTGGAAGCAAAGATGGAGATGTAAAACTATGGGATGCCAAAAGAGCTAAGATGGTGTGTCATTGGCCAAAATTACATGAAAGGCACACATTTCTTCAATCAAGCTCTCGAGGTTTTGGTGGGGTTGTGCGGGTAATCTTTTCATTGGAAATATCATCATCCAATGTGCATGTGCATTGCACCATATGCAGATGTGTTTAAATTTATTACACAGTAGTTAAAATTTGTTTATTGCTATTACCTTTTAGCTTTTTGCTAAGTATGTCCTAATCATCCATTTCAGGCTGCTGTTACTGATATACAAGTTGTTTCAAATGGTTTTCTTACATGTGGTGGAGATGGTTCTGTAAAGCTTCTTCGGCTCAAAGATCACCAAGCTGGGTCATAAGCCAGTTAATGAAATTATGAGAGCCACTTTCAAATTCACGGGGCACAGTTCAAGCAGAAATGATACTGCAAAATGAAACATACTTTCCTGACGAAAAATCAATCAACATTTTTTTGTTGCCCTTGCAGTACTCTTTTGTTAAATCACTTCGTAATGAGTCCCACACCCATGTATTTATGGTTCTGAAGTGAGACAGGCATCCGTAACATATTATTGCTTTAATGTTTCGCTTGACCAATCGAGAGAAGAAAAGTAATGGATACAATCATTGCCACCATCCTTCTCTGCTTCCCCTCCAAAAAAAAATCTGTTCTCCCAATATTTTGAAACAACAGAGGGACACCATTTCAAAGATGATCACTCGCTGGTTCAAGATCCAATACAATGTGGTGGTGTTTTTTTTGTAACACTGCTTTCTGAGATTAATATAGCATTCTAAAGAAGCATTGGTAAATTAGGTTTCAAATTCTATTAGATTTTTGTATGTTTATATAGTTTATAATGCAAAATCATTCTGTGTAGATCTAGAATGCACATACTCTATTTTTTAGGTTCCTCTTGAGGCAGATAAGTTGAGCAAATAATATTTAAAAAAAGAAAAATAAAAGGAAAAGAAAAAGGATAATCATATTGATGTTTTTTTAGTTAAAGTGTACTAGTTCTTCAAACTTTAACTAAATTCACATAATTTTTTAAAGTTTTAAAATGTACTATTTGGTTTCTAAATTTTTAAATCTTACAATTTAGTGAAGAAATTTTAAAATTTTTATATAGGTCTTAACTTTGATGTTAAAATACATATTTATGAATTAAAAATTTAGATTAAATGGGTAAAGTTTTAAAAGTTTGAGGATAAGTATTATATTTTAAAAATTTAAGAATTTATCCATAAATTTAATTAAAGTTTCAGCATTGTTGGTCAACTTTAGCCTTTTCTTTTCGACTATACTTTTGTTTCTTACGTATAAATCCTTTGAGCCTGAAATGAAGAAAATAGTCGATCCATTTGCAAGTTACACTCTCTTGCATTTGAATCTAAGCATGAAGCCCACGTTGGCTTTGCTTTAGAATGATTGTGGTTTATAGGTTTATACCAATGTTAAGGATCATTCTTGAAAATAGAAATTGAACTGTAAGTTTTTCTTAATTGGTAATCTTTAATGTTTTGTACCCCTATTATTAATTCGTTTTCAAATAATAATAATAATAATAATAATAATAAATGATTAAAGGAAATAGTCTGATACCAAATACAGCTAATGCAATAAAAAAACATATAGGAGGAGCTAAAGAGAGCATAATGTCACCTCCCGTTCAAATGTTCCGCGAAATCCAAAATAAATGGTACTTGCCCAAAAGATCTAGACATTTCTACAGGAGAAGGTTCTAGAGTGGCCTAGAGATGTCTAGAATAAACTAGAGTTAGATGGACTCAACTCAAGCCTTGAAGACCTTAGAATGTTCTAGAGCACGCTGAAGGGTGCTAGAATGGACTAGAATATTCTAGAAGGTGGTGGAGGGTTCTTGAAGGATGTAGAATCCGCTGGAAGCTTACGGAACATCCTAGAACTTGCATGAAGAAGCTAGACACTCCTAGAAAACTCTAGAGTTGGCTAGAAGGTCCTAGAACCTTGTGACATGTACATAATACTAGAAGACTCATGTACATTCTAGACTTGGAAGTCTCTAGAAAAATATGGCATAGTCTTAAGCTTAGAGCCACACTATAAATAGACACATTGGTCTTCATTTTCTTTAATCTTGGGAAATCTTGGGAATTCTTAGCATTTGTAACATAAACTCTCTCTAGAGCAATACAAGCATTCTTTGCAAACTCTTTCTATTCTCTTTGGAGTTACATTTCGGTTGAAAGGCAGGCTTAGTGTAACGGACAGTGCTAAGTGCCGCACGATCGATACTTGAGATATTAAGGTCGTGACAGTTGGTATCAGAGCTTTCGGTTGAAGCAATCTTACTTTTGGCATAATGAAGAATGTTGCTCCATCTACTCCAAGCATTGATGTTCCACCTATGGAACGTGGACGTGAGGAAACCCGGAAACCATCGAAGGAATCTCGAGCCAAGTCGAAAGACATGCTTTCTAGCTTGGAGGCACGAGTTGGGAGTGCGCAGGACAGCTTAGGGGAGCTGTTTGACCGAGTAGACAACTTAGAGGAGCGTTGCAATGGCTTGGAGGCCGAGGATGTGGAGATCCATGCAGCGGTTAAGATGTCACTCAACGAGCTAGATGGTGGGCTAAGGCAAGAGATCGATGGGTTGAAAGCTGAACTCGCCAAGGTAAGAGATCTCGTCCAAAGAGAACTCGCAAATGTCTTGCTTAGAGTTGAGGATATGGGTGGTGATCTAGCTCTTTGTAAGCGGGCTATGGCCGCGGGAACTAGCACAACCACCGTCATTGAGGCTAAGAGGGTGGATGTTCCCAAGCCTAAGACCTTCAATGGTGTTAGGAATGCTAGGGAAGTAGAGAACTTCCTATGGGGGCTGGAACAATACTTCGAGGCTACTGGCATAACGGACCATGCCAGTAGGATCCGAACTGCTCCTATGTATTTGTCTGACACTGCTATGATGTGGTGGAGAAGGAGACATGGGGATGTGCAACGAGGGGTTTGCACAATTGACACCTTTGAAGATTTCAAAAGGGAGTTCAAAATGCAGTTCTTCCCCGTAAATGCTGAGGAGGAGGCAAGGGGCCGATTGCGACGATTGAAGCAAACGGGTAGCATAAGGGACTATGTGAAGGAGTTCACAACCTTGTTGCTAGAAGTCCCCGACACAACTGACAAGGATGCCCTATTCTTATTCATGGATGGTCTCCAATCATGGGCTAATCTGGAGCTCAAGCGACGTGGTGTCCAAGACTTGTCTTCGGCCATCGCAACTGCGGAAAGCTTTATTGACTACTCCACAAACAAGGAGAGCCCAAAAGCCTCGGATAAAAAGTTTGGTGGAGAGAAGAGTAATGGAGGCCATGCCAAAAGTCAGGGTTCCAAAAATCATAAAGGCAGCTCCTCATTCAAGCCACGGGATAAGGGGAAGGAAAAGGAGGATCGTGGTGCCTCGAAGCCCCGTGTAACGTGCTTCATATGCGACGGACCGCATTGGGCACGAGAATTTCCGAAAAGGAAGGCCTTGAGTGCCTTAGTTGCTTCCACTCATGAGCAGGATGGAGGCGAGTCGGACGCAGGTGCAAAGATGGGTTCTTTGCGCCTACTTGGTGCAATGCAGAGTGCCCCAAAGACCCCTAAAGGCTTAATGTACGTGGATGCCACCATTAACGGGAAGGTTACCAAAGCCTTGGTCGACACAGGTGCATCTCACAACTTTGTTTCATTGGAAGAAGCAAAGAGACTCGGCCTGAAGGTTGTCAACGGAGGGGGTTCTCTCAAGGCAGTTAACTCAACAGCACTACCATTACATGGAGTTGCTCGAGGAGTTAAGGTCAGTCTTGGTGCTTGGACTGGCCAAGTGGACTTATCAGTGGCGCCTATGGATGACTTCACAGTTGTATTCGGCATGGAGTTCTTGGACCAGGTAAGAGATTTCTTAGTGCCATACTCAAACTCCATGTGCATCATGGATAGTTCGAAGCCTTGCGTGGTACCGACGGACAGGACCACCAAACGCACAACCCAAGCTCTCTCGGCACTTCAAATCAAAAGGGGATTCAAGAGGGACGAAGAGAGTTACCTGACCATCTCAAAAGAGTACAACGAGGAGGATTCGCCAAAGCCAAGCTTGCCGACGGACGTGCAAGTTGTCCCAGATAAGTCCCACAAGGTGATGTTTGAGGTGTCACCAAAACCAAGCTTGCCAACGGAAGTGCAAGCTATTCCAGATAAGTCCCATGAGGTGATGCATGAGGCCTTGCCTTAATGTTTACCTCCAAGGAAGGAGGTGGACCATGAAGTCGAGTTGGATCTCGACATAAGACCACCAACAATGAGCCCTGATAAGGAGGAAAAATCAGAGGCGTGCAACGGAAGCGTGGTGGTTGACCTGCCAAGTGGAAAGGCAGAACTAGCAGCTTTGAGTAGGCCAAGTCGTTCCCTGTTGGAAAAGATCAAAGAAGGGTTAAAGCATGATGCCCTTGCTCAAAATCTCCTTGCCCTCATCAAGGAAGGGAAGACGAGACGATTTTGGCTGAGTGACGGAATACTCTATGCCAAGCAGAGTCGTATCTTCGTGCCAAAATGGGGAAGCTTAAGGAAGGAGCTTATCAAGGAATGCCATGATTCCTTATGGGCCGGACACCCAGGAATGAGGCTCACCCTTGCTTTGATCAAATCCATCTACTATTGGCCTCAACTACGGGACGATGTTGAAGCTTATGTGAAGAATTGTCTTGTATGCCAACAGGACAAGATTGAACAGCATGCGCCCGGAGGTTTGCTAGAGCCGCTACCTATTCCAGAGAGACCATGGGAGAGTGTCTCTATGGATTTCATCACTTGCTTGCCAAAATCAGAGGGCTTTGGCAGCATTATTGTGATGATTGATCGCTTCAGCAAGTATGCAACATTTATACCTGCCTCAACGGACTGCACGGCAGATGAGATGGCACGCTTGTTCCTTAAACATGTTGTAAAGCATTGGGGGATTCCATCCAATATCGTGAGTGATCGAGACCCACAATTCACAGGGAAATTTTGGACGGAATTGTTCAAGTTGTTGGGATCAAACTTGAACTTCTCCACAAGCTTTCATCCTCAAAGTGATGGACAAACAGAGCGCGTCAATGCATTGCTGGAGTTGTATCTTAGGCACTTTGTCAGTGCCAATCAGCATGATTGGGATAAGTTGCTAGATGTAGCCCAATTTTCCTACAATTTGCAAAGACGTGAGTCTACCGCGAAGAGTCCCTTTGAGATTGTCATGAGATAGCAGCCCATGACTCCTCATGACTTGGCCACAAGTTATGAAGGAAAGAGTCTCGCTGCCTTCAAATTTGCTAAGGTATGGCACGAACAAGCTGAGTTGGCTCAAGCCTATTTGCATAAGGCATCTAAGAAGATGAAAAAGTGGGCTGACAAGAAAAGAAGGATGGTCGAATTTCGGGAAGGAGATTTATTCCTTGTCAAACTATTGCCCCAACAATTGAAGTCCTTGCGGAAGGTTCATAAGGGGTGTGTGCGGAAATATGAGGGACCATTTCTTGTCCTTAAGAAAGTCGATAAGGTGTCATATAAGCTGCAACTCCCTCCGAAGCTTAAAATCTATCATGTTTTTCATGTAAGCATGCTAAAGCCTTTTCATGGAGACAAGGAAGACATAAGTCGAGGGGAATCCAAGAGGGTGCCTACTGCAGTGGTAACCTCCTTCGACAAAGAGGTGGACTCAATTTTGGCAGACCGCTTGATCCAGCGTAGGGGTGTACCAAGTTATCAGGGATACTTGGTCCGGTGGAAAAATGCCCCAGAAATAAAAGCAAGCTGGGAACATGAAGATTCTTTGTGGAAATTCAAAGATTACATAGAGAGGTTCAAGCTTGAAGGCGCGACGAGGGCGTCGCGAACTTGAGTGGGGGAGGGTGTCACGTCCCGCTCAAATGTCCCGCGAAATCCAAAATAAATGGTGCTTGCCCAAAGGATCTAGACTTTTCTACAAGAGAAGGTTCTAGAGTGGCCTAGAGATGTCTAGAATAAGCTAGAGTTGGATGGACTCAACTCAAGCCTTGAAGACCCTAGAATGTTCTAGAGCACGCTGGAGGGTGCTAGAATGGACTAGAATATTCTAGAACATGGTGGAGGGTTCTTGAAGGATGTAAAAGGCGCTGGAAGCTTACGGAACATCCTAGAACTTACATGAAGAAGCTAGACACTCCTAGAAAACTCTAGAGTTGGCTAGAAGGTCCTAGAACCTTGTGGCATGTTGTACATAATACTAGAAGACTCATGTACATTCTAGACTTGGAAGTCTCTAGAAAAGTATGGCATAGTCTTAAGCTTAGAGCTACACTATAAATAGACCCATTGGTCTTCATTTTCTTTAATCTTGGGAAATCTTAGGAATTCTTAACATTTGTAACATAAACTCTCTCTAGAGCAATACAAGCATTCTTTCCAAACTCTTTCTATTCTCTTCGGAGTTACATTTCGATTGAAAGGCAGGCTTAGTGCAACGGACAGTGTTAAGTGCCGCACGATCGATACTTGAGAAATTAAGGTCGTGACAATAAGTTAACTTGTATTGGCAAGTATTGAAAGAAAGCTAATATAAGAGAAGACTTTTGAATGATTGTATCTCATAAACCTTTTGTTTTTAATTTAGACATTTATTTAACTGGTTTCAAAAATAAGTAAATATTCGTATAAATAATTGTAGATTCAATGTGAACACATTTTTAATAATAATAAAAAAAGTTCAACTGGGAAATGAGGTGGGGAATAAGGGGTTACTTTTAAAACTCAACATGTGGTGCAGTCAAAACCTCTCTCTTACTAGCATCATTCTAAATGCATTCAGTTTGTTTCATCTTCTTTTTCTCTTAAGCTAGTTATAAACTCGAAATATCTTCTGCAGCTTTTTTTTTCCTTTTTTTTGGTGAAAAAATCTTGTAGTCTTAAATTTGATGCATGTCTCAAATAATATATCAGATAATTATTGGTTGGAAATTTTGGACGATAAATAACTTTTTGAATGATATTTAATGTTGAATATTCTCGTTATACGTATAGAAGTGAAATGATACGTATGCTACGTTAATTATATGCAAAATAATATGTTGCTATGTGTCCCAATTTCAAACCAATTAAGCATGCTATCATTTTCTTATTCCTGCTTTTCTGTTTACTGATTAATAATAAGATGGTAGGAGTCACTAGTTCTGAGACCACTGTAGTGATATGAGTAAGGCATTGCTAGTCAGCCTGATTGCTTTCTTTATCGAACAAATTCTATCAGAGTGCTAGCTTTAGCTTTTGACTATGGTACATATCTAGTGAACCTGCCTACCAAGACATGATCGTTATTATCATAATGACCACACGTTTTTTGAAACCTATAAATAAAGGACCTCGGTTCTCAGTTTGTACACAACAATATGCAAACACATATCACTAAGAAAAAAATTCTCTCAGAAAGAAAAAGAAGATCCTAAATTACTTTTGAGTTTTCTGAGTAACAAAATTTTACAAGTGTAGCATTTCGGTCTTCATCAGTGTAGTGAAGATCCGAGATAAAAAAAACAAAAATTTTGGTTTGTTTTATCCTATGGATGACGATGTTGTGTTTACTTGCATAAATTTGGACAGAGCCACGAAACGTTTTAAAGAGAGTGACTTAGTCCGCGACTCAACCCAAACAATTTATTTCAAGTTATCGATAATATTGTTTTAACACTATTTTCACGTAATTTTTTTACATAAACCGACTACAATAGGATACTAGCATTAGCCTCTGATGTGCAATTGCGCATGGCACATTATTCTATAATATTCAGAAACATTTTCCTCCTCTCTGATTTGCTTGTATGGTATCAAAACACACGATTTCTGTTTGGCTATGATTGTTCGTCCAACCACATGTTATGATGTTGTCGATTTTTCTGCTTCAATTCATCCAATTCTTGAACAAAATCTCAATTATACTTCAACAGACTTAAGCTCTCAATCAATTAATCTTCTGGCTTAGAACTTCTTTTCAATTCCTCTTATTAATGTTAATCTCTCTATCAAACTTGATTACAATAATTATTTGATATGGCGCGAATAGATGGAAAGTTTGATTATTGCATACAGTCTTGAGGATTTATTAATGGTTCAATCTTAGCTCTACAATGATTTTTTGATCTTGGCCAAACAGTAATGAATCCTCGTCATGCTAACTGGAATGGACTCAATAACATGGTAAAGATTTGGATTTATGCTTCTGTATCTGGAGACATAAACACTCACATTTCTTGCAAAGGAACATCTTAAGATCAATAGAGATCACTTGAAGATGATTTTGTCTCGTCTCGCATACTGGATTTACGTGCAGAGTTGTAAACCTTGAAAAAAGAAGGAATTTCTGTGCGTGATTACATTTCTAAAGCTCGTACCATTGTTAATCACTTGACTGCAGTTGGGGAACTTGTCTTAGATTGTGATATGTTAATCTATACTCTTAATGATCCCAGTTGAAATTCTTGCTATAATCCTTTCGTTACCTTAATTAATACGATCATTGAGTATTAATTAATTTTAAGTATTAATTTTCGTTACAATTAATTTATTATTAATTATTTAAATTGATAAAGCGATTATGTATTCATTTAATTAAATTGATTAATGATGAATTTGTAGGTCTCGCCCGAAGAAAATAAAATTTTTAGAATCACATTTGAAAAATTTAACAAATAAAAAAAATAAAAGTAAAAAATATATTTTTATGGCTAAAATTTGACCAGTTATGTGGCCAAAAATTGCCTATAAATAGATAATGTTTTTGCCTTGGAGATACACACCAAAAGAAGAGAAAAGAAGCAAAGACAAAATGAATAATTTCTTTTGATGAAAAATAGTGTTGTGTATGTAATATTTTAGAAAAATATTTGAGATATTTTTCTAAAAGGGAAGTGAAAAAATAGTGAGTTTGGGAAACACTTGTGTATCATTATTTTGGGTTTATCTCAATTTGTTGTATTGCCTCTTACTTTGTACTTATTAATTTTATTAGTTAAAAAATATTTTTCAGAGTTTGTCCCGTAGACGTAGCCCAAATTAAAGGATGAACTACGTTAAATTGTTGGTGTTATTATTTTACTCTATTGAATTTATTTTATTTTTATCCACTTGTGTATCGCTAATTTATTTTTGTCCCGTATAAGAGCTAGTCTAGTAAAATTCTTAGTATGCTCTATGGTTACAACATAGATTGATCTGCCACATCAGAAAATATTTTATTAGGTTTAGGGCGTATTTATTTATAGAAAAAGAAACACAGCAAAAAAAAAGAGAAATTTAATGGAAATAATACTTTCTCTCTAGGGAAAAGGAGGAGGAATGATATTCTCATTCAACAGAAGATCTATAAGGTGTTGTTGGGGAAAGAAAAGAAGGTAATAACTGTCATCGATGAACAATGGGATGAGATAGATGAGACTGCAGATAGTGTTTTGCAAAATATTGAATCAAAAAATTGCAAGATTGCAAAAGAAACATAAGAGACTCTAGAAAACGTATACATGTAAAAGAACCTTGTCAATAAATTTTATTTGTGGAATAAGCTATATTAGATGAGGAAGGAAGATAATGTGAGCATGATGCAGCACATTAGCGATTTCAACTGCAAGCTTTCTCACTTAGCAAGATTCAATATGAGTTTCAACGACGAAGAAAAAGATGTGATGTTGCTGGCATCACTACCCTCATCATATAATCATATCACAACAACTCTAACTTATGCGAAAGACAATATGAAGTTTGAAGTTATTGTAGAAGCTCTATTGTTATATGAGAAACAGAACAGGGAGAAAGATTCAGAAGCACAAGCTTTTATCACAGAGTATAAAGAAAAGAGACAATACAAATAATAGAAACCCAGAGGCAAGAGTAGAGGAAAATCAAACAAATATGCCAATGTTGAATGCAATCACTATAAGAGGAAGGGTCATATCAAGAAATTTTGCCAGGTGTTTAAGAAGGAACAAGAAACGAACAAAGGAAAGGCAATGAAGAAAGACGACAACAGTGATGATAAGTAAAAAAATATCATAGACGAGTTCAATATTGTTTATGATGAATTCAATCTTGCATCACACGAGACAAGATGGGTGATTGATAGTGGTGCTACAATTCACGTTACATCATGTAGAGAATTTTTATCATCATACACACCTAAAAGTTTTAGTATTGTTAGAATGGGAAATGAAGGCATGTCAAAGGTTATTGGCAGAGGAGATATTTGCTTGGAGACAGAGAGTGGAACTGGACTATTTCTAAAGGATGTCAAGCATATTCTAGATATGGCATGAATTTTATCTCTATATGCAAACTTGCAATTGAAGGATATTGCAGCTTCTTCATTTATGACAAATGGAAACTTACAAAAGGTTCCTTAGTAGTGGCTAGAGATGAGAAGCATACAACTCTGTATATAATGCAAGCAAAGCTCTTCACCGACACAATAAATGTTGTGGAGAAAGATAGTGTAGTTGAATTATGGCATATGAGACTCAATAACATAGGTGAAAAAGGTATGACAAGTCTAGCCAGGAAGAAGATACTACCCAAAATGGATGAATACATTTGGAGAAATGTATTGATTGCCTAGTAGGAAATAAAAACATAGTTTCTTTCAAGAGTTCCCCTCCTTATAGAATGAATAATACTTTAGATCTAATTCATCAGATTTGTGTGGACCAATGCCAAAGTCACTTGGTGGTGCTCAATGCTTTGTGACTTTCATTGATGATTATTCAAGGAAGACGTGGGTATATCTTCTGAAGAAAAAGGATCAGGTGCTAGATATTTTCAAAAAAATTCATGCCTCAGTTAATAGACAGACTGAGAAGAAGCTGAAGTACATTTGAACAGACAATGGTGGAGAATACCCAGGACCTTTTCATGCTTACTACAAAAAAGTATGGTATTCAACATCAAATGACACCTATAAAATACCGTAGTTGAATGGCTTAGCTGAGAGGATGAACATAACTTTGATGGAGAGAGTCAGATGTATACTCTCATATGCAAAGTTACCTAAAACTTTCTAGGGTGAAACCATACTCAAAGTTGCACATGCGTTGAATCTTTCACCCTCTACTTCTCTCAAGATGTATTTCTAGATAAAGTATGATTAGGAAAGGATGTTTCCTATGATCATCTACTGGTGTTTGGCTACAAAGCATTTGTTTATATCCCCAAGGATGAGAAATCCAAACTTGATGCCAAGACAAGACAATCTATTTTTATTGGCTATGGTTAAGATCAATTTGGCTATAGATTTTATGATCCAGTTGAAAAAAGACTTGTTAGGAGCTACAATGCTGTATGTGTTGAAGATGATACCATTGAAGATATTTTCAAAATGAAGAAGGATGTTCCTAATTCCAATGATTACTAATCAATTTTGGAGTTAATTCCTCCAACATTAGTGCCAATACAAGTTGGAGATTAAGACCAGGTTTATCTACCTGATGAAGATGATGCTCCCATAGAAGTTGGTTATGAAGACGAGTGATATGATAATATTCATTAGCCAGCACCAACATCTACGGCTTCTCCTGTTCCATTGAAAAGAAGTGATAGATTGAGACGACCCTTTATCACATATCCTCCAAATGAGTATGTAACTTTCACTGATGAGGGAGAACCTAAGAGTGATGAAGAATCCAAACAAAAATGGATTGAAGCCATGAAAGATGAGATGAAGTCATTGCATGAGAATAAAATTTTTGAGCTGATGAAGCTGCTCAAAGGGAATAGGGCTTTGAAAAATAAATGGGCTAATTTTCAGGGTGAAGCATGAAGAACATACTTCTAGTTTGCGATACAAAACCAGACTGGTTGTCAAGGGATTCATTCAAAGAAAATGAGTTAACTTTGACTATATTTTCTCACGAGTTGGGAAAATGACATCTATCCATACTATGATGAGGTTAGCAGTAAGTCTTGACTTTGAGGTTGAGAAAATAGATGTCAAAATTGCCTTCCTACATGGTGATTTGGTAGAAGAGATATACATGAAGCATCCATAGGGTTTCAAGCAAAAGAGAAAAAAGGATTATGTCTGTAAATTGAAGAAAAACCTCTACAACTTAAAACAAGCACCGAGACAATGGTATAAGAAGTTTGAGTCTGTTATGGGGGAGCAAGGCTGCAAAAAGACTACTTCAAACCATTGTGTTTTTGTGTAGAAATTCTCTGATGATGATTTCATTATCTTTTTGCTCTATGTGGATGATATATTGATTGTTGGCCAGTATATTTTTAGAATCAACAACTTGAAAAAGAAATTTAGTAAGTCTTTTTCCATGAAAGAATTGGGGCCAACAAAGTAGATTCTTGGCATGAGTATTATTAGAGATAGAGGCACTAAGAAATTATAGTTGTCACAAGAAAAGTACATTGAGAAAGTACTTCATAGATTTCATATGGACAAGGCTAAAGTAGTTAGTTGTCCTCTTTTTAATCACTTTAAGCTAATTTCTAAACAGAACCCTTCTATAGACAAAGAGAAGTAAGAGATGGAAAATGTTTCATATGCTTCAATAGTTGGAAGTCTGATGTATGTTATGGTTTATACACGGCTAGATATTGCTAATATAGTTGGAGTTATGAGTAGATTCCTTTCAAAATATGGAAAGGAACATTGGGTTGTAGTGAAATGGATTTTTAGGTATCTTAGGGGTTCTTCCAAAATATGCCTATGTTTTGGAAATGAAAAACTTATGTTAGTTGGATACATAGATGCAGATATGGCTGACGATGTGGATTCCAAAAAATCCACTTCAGGTTACCTGATTACATTTGCAAGGAGAGTTGTGTCGTGATAGTCAAAGTTACAAAAATGTGTTGTATTGTCCACTACAGAAGTAGAGTTTATAGTAGCAACAAAAGCATGTAAAGAGTTGCCATGGATGAAAAAGTTCTTGAAAAAACTTGGGTTGTAGTAAGACAATTACCAATTATTTTATGATAGTTAGAGTGCTATCCATTTTGAAAAGAATGCCTCATTTCATTCAAGATAAAAACATATTGATGTGAGATATCATTGGATGAAAGATGTAATGGAGAAGAAGCTACTACAGTTTGAGAATATCCATATAGAGTAACATGGATCAGACATGTTGACAAAAATTCTTCCAATACATAATTTTGAATACTGTTGTTTAGCTGCTAGATTGGTAGAGTCCTCCATGTAGTTGGGAGAGAGATATTTATAGGTCCTACCCACATGAAAGGGGAGAAAATACAATTTTTAGGTGCAACTACATTTGAAAAATTCAACAAATAAAAAAATAAATAAAAAATATATTTTTGTGGCTAAAATTTGGTCAGCTATGTGTCCAATTTCTGGCCACATAAGGCATAGACAATTTTGTCAATAAATAGACAATGTTTTTGCCTTAGAGATACACATCAAAATAAGATAAGCAAAACAAAACCAAAGGAACAATTTCCTATGATGAAAAATAGTGTTGTGTGTGTGTGAGAGAATGAGAGAGAATATTTTTCTAAAAAGGGAGTGACAAAATAGTGAGTTTGGGAAATACTTGTGTGTTACTATTTTTAGTTTATCTTAATTTGTTGTATTACCTCTAACTTTGTACCCATTAATTTTATTAGTAAAATAAATATTTTTCAGAGTTTGTTCTGTAGATGTAGCCCAAATTGAAGGATAAACCACGCTAAATTGATGGTGTTATTATTTTATTTTGTTAAATTTATTTTATTTTTACCCGATGTGACCCAACATAATTAACCTAATTATTAAATTATGTACTTAAATAATCAAAAAAATTCGTATAAATCTTAAAATAGAAAATTAATAAATAATCAAGAAAAATGAGAAATTAAAATATAACATATTCTATTCATTAATTACAATCCATAACTAGGGTTGAAAATAACTGTATAATCAAATTAAAAATTTAATTACTTATATAAAATAATAAAATTAGAATAGTATTAATGAGAACAAATAAAATAGTAGAGAAGAAATCGTAGGATTGTTTTCTTTAAATTTAATTTTTAATTATTTTAATTTTTTCTTTGAATCTTGTTATTTTTTTTACTCCGGTAGAGATCAATAAATCATTAATCTTAATTAACCTATTTATACTACTAAGTTTAAAGAAGAACAAGTGGGATAGAAATGCTAAAAAACTAAGTATTAATATTGATTTACAACACATGGGAGAGTGCAATATTCTATGCCGTGGTATGCAACCAATTCACACCTCATATAGAAACCCGTGACTAGTATGCCGTGGCTAGGGATGGGTAAAAAAACCGCGGATTCGGTTATCCGAACCGACGGTTCGGTTTTTAACCGGTAAATTTCGGGGACGGGAACGGTTTCGGGGAAAAACCGAATATGAAACAACGGTTACGGTTCGGTTACTTGCTATACTAAAACCGTACTGCCTCCGAAATTAATTAGATTTAATTAATTAAATTATATATTAAATTATAAATAAAAAATTAATTATATATATTTAATAAATTAAATTATATATATATTTCGGTTTTTTTTTCGGAGTTTTTTTCATAACCGTCCCGAACCGTTACCCGAGGGTAAAAAACCGTCCCCGAATCGTAACGATTTTCGGGCGGTTTCGGTTATAGGTTTTAAAATTCGGTTCAGGGACGATTATATCAAAAACTGTCCCCGCCCGTTCCCGTGCCCATTTCTAGCCGTGGCATACTTTTTCTGTGCCTTTAGCACGCCTTGGATTTCCACGCTATAAAATCCTAATGTATTTTGTATATAAAAGTTGCATTTAGGTTTTCCATATTTTGACAATTATTTTCATTATTGTCACTTTGTACCTATGCAGAATAAGGAAAAACTTGTTAGACTGAGAAGGAAAAACCAATGACATAGTATGGTACAACCAAGAAGGTACATGAATAGTTGACATGGGAAAGGAAGGGTTAGGGCTGTCAGAAACTGAAACAAGCATAGACTTAGCAAAAGGAAACTGAGCTTCACTAAAATGAACATACTGATAAGCTTGTGAGAAGACATATCAAGACAGAGATAGCATTTTTGACTAGTAGCATAGCCTAGAAAAGTACAAAGAGAAAACCTAACTTGTATCTCGTTCTTATTAAATGGTATGAGACAAGGAAAACACATACTCCTATATAGATACACTTAGAAAAGGGAAATCAGGTTTCCGACCAATTTTTTTATAATAAGGAGAGTAAAAATCAAGAACCTTAGTGGCAATTTGATTGAGAGTGTAAAAAAAAAGCTCTAAAAGCGTAAAGCCAACATTTCAAAGGAATTGGTGATTGAAAAAAAGGGCAAAATGGAATCTACAATAGTGTAAGTCTAGATTCCACCTTCCCATTCTAAGATGAGGTGTGTGGAAAAGTTAAAACGATCAACAACACACCAATTTTCAAGAATTCCTGCTAAAGGCTTAAATTATGCAGCACCATCACTCTGTACTTGTTTAATTTTCGTAGCAAATTGACACTCCATCATTTCCTTGAACTAAATAAAAAAAGACACATATGATCACAAGACTGTAAGAAATAAATCCAAGTAAACCTTATGCAATCATCAACTGTCAACAAAAAATATTTAACACCATTAGTACTAAGGTGAGGAGAGGGATCCCACATGTCAAAATACAACAGTTCAGAAGGTACTAAAGCATTCATATGAGGAATGAAATGGTAACTTGTGAGATTTTTCCAAAGCCCAAGTTGTACATGTACTTATTTTATTTATAGAAACCTTTTAGTATTAACACCATGAGTAATGAATGCCTTATTTAGCACCAAATCAGACACAGTGTCAAATGATCATGGCACACTAAACTTTGAGTGAGCAATGTAACATGTTCTTTAGAACTCTTAACTTTTAACTCTGTCACTATAAGTGTGCTTGTACAAACCATTTTCGGCAAGTCCTCGAAGAAGAATCATCTTCAATTGTATGTCCTTGATATCAAAATAGGTATCATGAGTTGAATATAATGAAATATATTTATTTTCTCTTAAAATACAATGAATAGTAATACACATATATATACAGGAAATAAGAATATGCTTTTAGGAAAAATGCTTTTAGAAAAAGTATATTAGTTACATACAACTAATATACAGCTAATAATGACTCATTAACACTCCCCTTCAAGTTGGTGCATAGATATTGATCATGCCCAACTTGCTTAGTGAGTTGTATAATGCCTTCTTAGAAACTCCTTTGGTAAGCATATCTGCAAGTTGCTCTTCAGTGCGAACAAAAGGGAAGCTAATAAGTTTGGCATCTAGCTTCTCTTTTACAAAGTGACGATCAACCTCTACATGCTTAGTGCGATCATGTTGTATTGGATTTTGTGATATTTTTGTGTTTAAAACCCAAATCAAATAAAAAAGTTCTTATCCACAATAATTCACAAACCCCATGAGTCATACCTCTATACTCAGTCTCAACACTAGATTGCGCCACCACTTTCTGCTTCTTGCTTTTCCATGTAACCAAATTACCTCCCACAAAAGTGAAATAACCCGATGTTGAATTTTTATCTGTAATACTTCATGCCCAATCTCCATCTGTGAAGCCACAGACTTCAAGAGGATTGTTGTGTTTAGAGAACATTACTCCTTTTCCTGGAGCCGATTTTAAATACCTGAAAATTCTCAAAGCAACATTCATGTGGTTCTCACTTGGATTATGCATGAACTAACTCACCACACTTACTACGTATGCAAAATTTGGTCTAGTATGAGCCAAGTAAATCAAACGCCCAACCAATCTCTGATAGCGAGCTCGATCAGTTGGTATCTGATCTGGTTACTCTACTAAACAATAGTTTTACTCAATAGGAGTGTCAATAGGTTTGTGATCCAACATACCTGTCTCTGTTAGCAGATCAATAATGTACTTCCTTTGACACAGATATATTCCTTCTCTCCCCTTGACTACCTCAATTTCTAAGAAGTACTTTAGTTCACCTAAGTCCTTCATATCGAATTCAGAGGCTAGTTGTCTTTGTAATTTATCCACTCAATAGTATCATCACCAGTGATTACCATATCATCAATATAAATGATTAGGGTTATTACCTTTCCTCGTTGATGTTTGAGAAATAGTGTGTGGTCTGATCTACTCTGTCTGTAACCACCCTTCTGCATGAACTATGAAAACCTTCCAAACCAGGCTTGAGGGGATTGCTTGAGACCATACAAAGACTTCCTCAATTTGCATACAAAATTACCAAGAGAATCAGCTACATACCCAAGTGGAAGACTCATGTACACCTCCTCGACTAATTCTCCATGAAGAAACACATTCTTGACATCAAACTGCCAAAGTGGCCAATTTAAGTTAGCGGAAAGTGAAAGCAGAACCCGAATAGTATTCATTTTGGCAACAAGAGCAAAAGTCTCATTGTCGTCTACACCATACGTCTAAGTGAACCCTTTTGCTACAAGACGGGCTTTATACCGATTTATAGATCCATCACTGTTATGTTTTATAGTAAACACCTATCGATAAGTAACTGCATTTTTTCCTCGTGGTAGAGGCACAAGTTTCCAAGTATCATTCTTCTGTAACGCCTCCATCTCTTTAGCCATTACCTTTCTCCATATTGGATCTCCCAACGCATCCTATACTTTGTTAGGTATTGATATAACAGATATTTGATTCACAAATGATTTATATGACTTAGATAATCTTTTAGTGGACATGTAGTTCGCTACTAGGTATTTTGATTTTGCATGAATATTTGGTTCATACCTTTTGGCTGGTTGATCTCGAGTAGACCTATTTGGTAACACATACTGTCCAACATTAGACTCAATGCTATTAGTATCAGTGGGTGTACATACCACACATGAGTGACCTTCAGTACCAAGGATTTGTTGATCAGGGGTAATAGTGATGCTTGAGGGAACATTTGTGTCTTCAATTTCATTTGCTATGAGCAAATCTGATGCTTGGATACTTAGAGCATCTACTTCTTCGATGACTAGAGTCAATGGATTAGGAATCTTATATGGACCCAAACATCAGTTGGTGATTCTTCTAATTCCTCCCCCTAACTATGATATAGTTCTTCGAAATATGTATTCTCCCCTTGACGAGCAGTATCAGGTGAGGAAAAATTACTCATGTTCTCAAAGAATGTAACATCCATAGTGACATAATACTTTCTGGTCGGTGGATGGAAGCACTTGTACCCTTTTTGATAACCTCCATAACCAATAAACACACATTTAATTTCCCATGCATCTAATTTAGAACTTTGATTTTTAGCAACATGCACAAAGGCAACACAACCAAATACACGGGCATGAAGATTATGGATGACAAGGAGACGTAAGATGTGAGAATCTGAAATGTGATTTGTTCGTTAAGGACACTAGATGGGAGACGATTGATGAGATGGGAAGAATCTTATACAACATCACCCTAAAGATATTTTGGCATATGAGCACTAAATAGGAGTGCACGAGCCATATCAAGTAAATGACGATATTTTTTTTCAAACACCCCATTTTGTTTCGATGTTTGTGGGCAAGTAGTTTGGTGAATAATCCCATGTGTTTTGAAAAAATCTTGAAAAACATGATTAACATATTCTCTCCCATTGTCAGAACGGAGGATCGAAATGATGCCATTGTATTGTGTTTGAACGAGGGTATGAAAAGTTTGAAAAACTGAAAAAACTTCATCTTTTGTTCTAAGAAGAGCAATCCACAACAACCTTGTACAGTCATTGATAAATGAAACAAAATATCACATACCCGATATAGTGGGCTCTTTAGATGGTCCCCAAATATTAGAATGATTTAATTCAAAAGGAATAGTACTTTTTTTAGAAATACTAGGAGAATAAGTAATACGATGGCTCTTGGCTAAAACACAAGTCTAAAAATGTAAAACAGACTCACTAACACCAATAAATAAAGTAGGCATGGA
This sequence comes from Hippophae rhamnoides, assembly GCA_033030585.1. Taxonomy (NCBI): domain Eukaryota; kingdom Viridiplantae; phylum Streptophyta; class Magnoliopsida; order Rosales; family Elaeagnaceae; genus Hippophae; species Hippophae rhamnoides. The sequence goes on along the minus strand of CM065434.1, from coordinate 12,903,238 downwards.
TTTTTTCATAAGACTAAAAGACGAATGCCTTAAGCGGCAATGTCATAACCAAATTTCACTTAGTTTATCAGAACTAGAAGTCAATGCAGTGTGTGCCTGTGCTCCTGGTTTCTCCCATGCGTAGCTCTAATCCAAACGGAACAATCTGCCCCTCAGATACCCTCGACCAATTATTTCCCTGGTAAGAAGATCCTAAAATATCACAGACATAGGATAAAAGGTTACATAACATTTAGACTCAATATTCAACTATGAGACAGATATTAAGTGATGAGATACGTGAGGTACATATAAAACATCATGGATTTATAAAGCTTGAGTGATATGAACTGACCCCTTTCCTAAGACAGGAAAGACCTCGCCGTTAACATTCGTAACATAAGACACTGGTGGGAAAGATAACCCATTAAAATAAGATTTATCATAAGTCATATGATCAAATGCACCAGAATCAATAATCCAAGTATTAGACCCAAAAGAGTGAGAAACATTTAAGATCATACCAATCTTACCACGACCAGCTATTGAAGCTGTAAGGATACCTCCACATTCCATATAATGATCCTGTCCAGTTACTCCATAGTAGTCTGTTCTTGGACAATTTACATTGCAATTGCTTTTGCTCTAGGATGATGATGTTGCCATTTTGTTCCATAATAGTCTGCTTTTGATTGCAGGTATGGGTACAGTTTCCAACAAGTCTCATGAAGATTTCCCTTTTCATTCCAATAAGAGCATTGAGGATGAGAGCAATTGGAAAAGCCTAGTGGAGGTCCTTGTTGATGAAGTGGAATTGAATTTTGCTATTGGAGGAAAGATGCCTTTGATTTGGCTTGAATGGCTAGGCTTGATACCTCAACTTGTGCCTGATGAAGACTTTCCTGCTGAGATTCATCTTTACGGATGTATGTAAAGGCGGTAGTCAAGCTCGAAGGGTATGACATTCGAAGCAACTTTCCTTTAGCACTATTATGTTTTTTATCAAGTCCTCTAAAAAATGCATGTACTTGCTCAAGCTCTTTCTCTTTCTGGTACCATAGAAGGTCTTTTTGATTTTTAATTTTACATAGACGTTTCTGATCAATTTAAGCCTATATATTCTTCAGCTTGGTGAAAAACATAGATACTGGTTACCCATTTTACTACATACCAGCAGCTTTACACATCAGTTCATGAACTTGAATAAAGTCAGACTCATTTGTATAAAAATCACCTAAGGTATTTCATATGGCCTCAGCGGTTTCACATTCCTCTACCATCTGCAATACATCATCAATTATGGCTCTAAATAGAATTGAAATTAAAAAACCATCATCATCTTCCCACTTAGTATAGGCTTCAACATCATCTTGACTAGAAGCTCTAATCGATCTAGTTACATGTCTCATCTTGTGTATCCCACGAAGATAAACAAATATCACTTTTTTCCATATTCGAAAATTGGTACCATTGAATTTAGTACACCCGAAAGAACCACTTTCAAAACTCTTAACAAAGACTTCAAATTTTAGAACTTCATTAGTTTTAGAAACCTAATGTTGCCTTGAATCTTCCATTGAAATAAATAATAATATTGTGTAGTGGAGGAAAAAAAATTTCGAACCGGACTAGTAAGTGGGCTGATGGGCTAATGTAGTGAGTGGGATGATGGGCTAATGTAGTGAGTGGGATGATGGGCTAGTGGGCTTAGGAAAAATGTTAGATGGGCTAAGGTTTGTGTGATATATGAAAACTGAAAAAGAATCTGAAAATTGAGTAAATATTACTCACAAAGATGTAGGGCAATGTGGGAGCTGAATACGCAGGGCTGGTGTGGATGGACGGGCAAAGCTGGTGCAGATGGTTGGACAGGCAGGGCTGGTGCGGACGGATCTATAATGATGCAGACCAGGTGTATTGAAGCATTGGACTACTCACGGCGTGGATTGAACGACGTGAAGAGATTGATGGATGGAGTTGGTGCTAACGAAAGGACGGGCAGAATTAGTGTGGATGGATGGATAGGAAGAGTTAGTGCAGACACATTTGCAACAGTGTAGAACAGGTGTATGGAAGCACTGGACTGCTTACGACGCGGACTGGATGACACTAGGAGATTGATGGATGGATCTGTAATGGATGGACAGATCTACAACGGATGCAGGCGACAGCGTGGACTGGACAGTGTGAGGAGATTAATGGCACTGCGTGAAGAGACTGACGACGACACTACTGCTGACTGCGGTGCTGCGTGAAGACTGGACGGTACTGCTGCTCGGAGACTTGTAAAAATGTTTTTTTTATTTCTTTCCTGCTTTGATACCAAGTTGAATATAATGAAATATATTTATTTTCTCTTAAAATACAATGAATGGTAACACACAGATATATTTACAGGAAATAAGAATATGCTTTTAAGAAAAGTACTTTTGAAAAAAGTATATTAATTACATATAACTAATATACAGCTAATAATGACTCATTAACATCATGAATTTCAATAAACACCTCATTATCTTGCACAATTTCATGACATAAACCAATTTTTTAGAAATGAGTGAAGCATGCAAAACATTTCTAAAATCAAAGGTTGATGATAAGATGAATGTAAATGAGACATGCCTCTATGAGTAATAGGTAACTTACCACCATTTTCAATAATCACTCCATCTGGTCCAAGAAATGTTGTGACATTAGAAAGTCCAGAGGCATCATTAGTGATATAATTCCTTGATGCACCCAAGGACCATTGACATTATCACTATTTGACTCAACACTTGCCACATAAGCTAAAGGCTGACCACGATCTCCATTTTGAGACTCGTTATTATCTCTTCCTCCTCCTAGCAGATTTTTTAGATTATAACAAGATGATGCAACATGACCTGCACATTACTAAAACCACATCCTTTTCCCTCATTCCTACCCCTCGAAGTCGACCAGAGGAATCACCAAAATTCTCGACATAATTTCCAAAAGAAAAAAAAGATTAACAAGAATAATTATTTTTCTTATTATTAACTTCACTTGCATTTGACTAATTTTCCTTATAGACCTAACTTTCCTCATATTTATCTTGTTGAATCAACAAATTCTCATATGCCATCAGTTTAGTGTTTGCTTGATCAAGATTGACGTCCCCATCATTGAGTGAACACACACATGGATTGAATCTTGGAGCTAATCCACCTAAAATCAAGATTAACAAATCTTGATCATCCATTTGCCTTCTAATAGCAGAAAGTTCATCAGGAAAACAGTTTATTTTGTCAAAATAATTAAGAATTGATCTCCATAACACGAGTCTTAGAGGTAGAAATGAAATTTCGTACAAGGCTCTTCCACATATCATAGTTTGTGTTTTTTTCTAGGCACATTTCCTATCATCAATCCAGAAACTGAACTAAATATCCATCTCTTTGCTACTCCATTGATTCTTGACCAAAGAGCATGTTCATGATTCGATTTAGTTGATCCATCAAGAAACCATTTAGGCTCTAAAGTTTCACCTTTGTAAGAAATGGATTTATTGATTATGAATAAACGAATGTTTACAACCTATTTATACAAAAGAAAAGCAAATTTGTAATAATTATAAATAAACACAATTATGGAGAGGCATGTTCATGGATAGCCTATCCTTCCCCACCAAGTGGTGGGCTGGCTTTCACCGGTGTGTTTGTCACCACCGGTGGATCTCATGTTCTTTAACATTCCCCTCAAGTTAGAATATATATGTTAATTATTCCTAACTTGTTAAGTAAGCTCGAGAAGCTGTGGAAAACTCGTGGATTTGGTAAATATATCCGGTTTCTCTAATGTGTAGATATGATAAGTTTTGATCATTCCAAACTTGAATCTTTTCTCTTACTAGATGGCATTCGATCTCTTTGTGTTTGGTTCGTTCATGAAACACTGAATTTGATGCAATGTGAAGAGCTGATTGATTGTCACAATATAACTTGGTTGGTTGAGAGTGTTTGATACCCAAATCATCCAAAATATATCGTAACTGTGTTACGCAACATGCCGCCGTACATAGCGTGTATTCTCATTTACACTTGATCGTGAGACCGTATTTTGCTTAGTCTTCCAAGAAATTAATGAGTTTCCAAGAAACATACAATATCCTGTGGTTGATCGTCGTGTATCCGTGCATTTTGCCCAGTCCGCATCACAAAAAGCATTTAGTTGTAATGAACTAGTTCTTTGAGAAAAAGAGACCTTGCCCGGTATGTTTCTTGACATATCGTAGCACTCGTCAGCTTCCAAATGTGGTTGTCGTGGTTTATCCATATATTGATTGAGAACGTGCACCTGCATACATTAAGCTCGGGCCTTGTGATGGTCAAGTATATTAATCTCCCAACAAGTCTTCGATAGGATGCTGGGATTACCGATGAATTCTCCTTCAACCTCACAGGGATAAATTTTGTTCCATAGGTGAATTGGCAGATTTGCACCAAGATAACCCATATCCTCCAATATTTCAAGTGCGATTGCGTTGTGACAGAACAATTCCCCACTCGGAACGTGAAACTTCTATGCCCAAAAATACTTTAATTCACCGAGATCTTTAAGCTTGAATTGTCTCATGAGATGATTCTTAGTTTCTTCAATGTCTTGTATATTGTTTCGTGTTTATATCATCTACATAGACAAGAAAATTTGAGGAGAAGGAATTACCACGTTCGGACTAACAACAGGTGATCATACTTGGATTGGTTAAACCATTAGCTTAAGTGTTGTTGATAGCTTGATGAACCATTGTCGTGAGGCTTGTTTAAGTCAATACAAAGATTTACGTAGCTTTACATACTCGTGTTTCCTTTCGTCCTAATCCAAAGTGTGGAAGGTGGACATGTAGACATCTTCACGAAGATCACCATGTAGAAAAGCATTGTTGACATCAAGTTGTCGAAGATGCCAATTTTGAATAGCAAAGAATGGCAAAGGAGAAGCGAACGGTGACAAGTTTCGCTACCGGTGCAAAAGTTTCTTGGTAGTCAAAACCTTCAACTGATCGTATCCTTTGGCCACTAATCAAGCCTTGTATCGTTCCACGGAGCCATCAGATTATACTTGATTTTGTAGACCCATTTACAACCAAGCGGTTTCTTGTTTGTAGGAAGCCGCTGCCGTCCAAGTTGCCATTAGTTTCAAGTGGCATCCAGCTTGTTTCATGGCAAGCCGCCATTTTGGATCATTGAAAGCTTCAAGAAAAGTGGTTGGTTCACGAGAATGGAAATAGAAGTAGCAAAGGCACGATGTGCGAGGTGATAATTGGTCGTAGGTAGTACGAGATAAAGAATGAGAAGTACCTTTGTCTTCGACGATGCCGAGAGACGAAGCGGAAGGACCGAAAGGTAAGGAAGCCTTCTACATGATATTTTTGAAGGTATCTAGGAACATTGGTGGATCGACGAAGCTTCATGTGTGACCTGTGTTGGAGAAGTTGTGTGTGGTGGAGAAGTTGACGATGATGTTTCTCGAAGATGAATCTTGAAGATGAAGAGGTCTCGAGTTGATTGTTGGAAGGACGGTGATGTATGATCAAGTGATATATTTGGATTGGTTGATTGACGAATGTTGGGTATGTCATCATGTATAGTATCTTCTCACGAAGGAAACAGGGTTGGAGTGTCGACAAATGAAGTGAAATAAGGAAATACATTGCTCATGAAAGATAACATCTCGAGACACTAAAGTCTTGCTTGTTTCAGATTGTAGACACGATAACCTTGATCCCGTATGGATACCCAATGAATATGCATTTACGTGATCTAGCATCAAACTTGGTGAGTCGATCATGATGTGCAGACACAAAACAAAGGGAACCAAAACACGAAGATGTTCGTACCTAGGAGTTTTGTGAAAAAGGACTTCAAATGGTGTTTTACCTCGAGAACGTATGTCGGAGTACGATTTATGCGAGGTAATGTGGGTCGTAAGAATGGCATCTCCCTGCACTTGTTTAGGAAGATTGGCTTGGAAGAGCAATGAACGAGCGACATTGAGAAGATGACGATGTTTGCGTTCTCAAAGAACACCATTTTGTTAAGCGGGTAGAGACACAACTAGTTTGATGAAGGATTCCACTCTGGTAGAAAACACCGGGTCATAGAAAATTTCTGTCCATTGTCACTACGAATGATTTTAACTGGATGAAAATTGTGTTTCAACAAGATTGGATGGGGCGTGGTAAGAAATGTGCGTGTATCAGATTTAGCATGTAAGAGATAGACCCATGTGCATCTTGAGTAGTCATCAACAATAGTGAGAAAATAACGTGCTCCATTAAGTGTTGGAATGTGATAACCACCCCAAATATCAACATGAATCATTTCAAATCGTGCTTTTGTATTGATGGAACTTAAAGGAAATGGATTACGTGTTTGTTTAGCTAATGGACAAATAGAACAATCACTAATGGAACAAAAAGGTGTGTTGATGGAAAGAGAAATTACACGCAAACTGTTATTAGATAAATGACCAAGTCGTGTATGCCATAGATGAGAGTTGTTGGAAGCAGTGTTTGAAACGGAGAAACTTCCACTTTTTCGAAAATAGTCGGGTAGTAGAGTCCGCTTTCTGGGTTCTATCCCAATCGTCTTCCCGAAAGCATTTGTCTCGAACAAAGCACATCTTGTTAGTAAGGTGACATGAAATAACGAGGTTTGAAAGTTAGTTTAGCTACCTAAAACTAAGTTTAATTTGAATGAGGGAACACACAAGACATTATGGAGTATGAAATTATTTGAGAAATGTACATTGCCAATATGTGTGACACTCGCAAGAGAATGATCGTGTAAATGTACATGTCGATTAGTGATTGGAATGTCGGAGCCTCATAAGGTTTTGGGAACGCACCACGGATCGAGTTGCCCTCAGTATCAAAAATCCAACTAAGCTTCGAATGGAAAACAGGTTGCACATAATGTGTTACCCGAAGTAGTCACTGACTTGCCACGCTACGATTTGGATTGATTGAGTAAGTGTAAGGAGCTCTTGATATTGGGAAGATGTAAGGTTGTGGAATGGTGTCTTTGTGTTCTGGCAGCCTTTCTTGAAAGTCGCATGATGAGCTTTGGAAGGGAAGCCATAACTTGTATTTCTCTTATCTTGAATTGCTCCTTTCTTCGACACGTATTGATGTCATGTCCATTCAAACCACAAAAATTACATTTGAGACGCTTTGCTTTTCAAAATTGTGTCGACCGAGACCACAAAAAATCACATTTGAGGTGACTTCGGCAATTCTCGGAAACTTATGGCCTCATATTATTGCATCGATTGCACTTGAGATGTGGATTCTTTGGTGGGTAATTTTTGTGAGGATATTGTGACGACTATCTCGGCAACAAGTGTGGTAGCTTCTGGCATCCTTCCCATGCTTTGCGTGGAGACAGCTCTTTGCTTTTCATCTTGAACAATAAGTGAATATACCTTATTTACTGTAGGTAATGGTTTCAAGAGCAAGATTTGTCCACGTGCTGATGTGTAAACAGTATTAAGCCCCATGAGAAACTTTATGGTTCGTTGCTTTTGTTGATATTCTTGTAGTTCCTTCCAAGATTCCTCCACAACGTGGAAGAGGACATAGTGCATCACGACTATCCCATAAGCTTTTCAATTTTGTATAGTATTCTCCAATGCTTACACCTTCTTGTATGCAATCATGGATCTCTTGCTCACCGATGTGGAATAGGCGCACTGTTGGTGTGCGAAAAACGTTCCTTTAATTCTTCCCATAACTCATACGCAAGATCACTATACATGACACTTTCTACGCAATTTTGGGTGATATAGTTGAGGATCCATCCTTTGACAAGAATGTTGCAGCGAGTCCATTGTTTGATTTGTTTCAAGGTTTGTTGATGGCCTTTTGATTGTGCCGTCAATGAATCCTTCTTTGTTTTTCGGTTATTAGTGCCATTAGCATTGCATGACTCCAAATGTGATAGTTTTCTTGGTTTAAGGATCGAGCTACGAGAATCATGCCTGGTCAACCGGTTGGTGTAAATATAATGAATGGCTAGGGGTCATCATACCATTTTGGTAAAGTAGGGTTGGTATCGGCAAATAAAGACATTATTTGTTGAATAAATTCGAAAGTACTGATAGGTTTAAGTGTGTTTTAGACAATAATGACTATTTATGAAATAAATAATGGACTAAAATATGCTTTATCTTATAGAAAATGAGTTAAGGATTACAAATGGAAATTTCACCAAGAAGCAGGTCGGAAAGTGGTGAACCGCGGTTGGAATGGTCGTTCCACACGTGGAATTGGAACTCGAACCTGATGAAGACCGAACCGACCGGACGGATGAAGGACCGAACCGAGTGAATGACGCATTGCTTGCTTCAGCGCGCGAACGACGTGTCGTTGGAGTCGTTTTCTTCACCGGTGGCGCGTGCTGGCGCGTGTGTCTCCGGTGAGCGAGGCGCGTGGAACGCTGGTGAGTTTAAACAAGGTGCGTGTGAGCGCGTGAATAGGTATTTTGGCTTGATTTTAATTGCAGATTGCTCGGATGAATCTGAATAATATGATGGGATGAAATTTAAATTATTTTGTGGATCGAATTTGGTTTTGAAAAAAAAAACAGATTGAAGAAAAATGGGAAAAAAATTTCTATGAGCTGAATTTTATGGGAATTGTTTCCTAAGATCTGATACCATGTAAGAAATGGATTTATTGATTATGAATAAACGAATGTTTACAACCTATTTATACAAAAGAAAAGCAAATTTGTAATAATTAAAAATAAACACAATTATGGAGAGGCATGTTCATGGACAGCCTATCCTTCCCCACCATTCCAGCTGGTGTGTTGGTTGTCACCAGCTGGATCTCATGTTCTTTAACAACCTTTGTTGTAGCCTTCTACACCGTAAACAATGATTAGACAAACCATATGCTCCTTCCAAATCAAAAAAACTTTCCTATCATTAGGATTGACTTCGATTGAGACATTTGTAGGAGGCACTATTACCTATAACTGTGCCAACTTCTTAGTGAGAAAGTCTTGTTCCACAACTTGATCTCTGATTGAGACATCACTAGAACTTGTAGAAGCCATTAGAGACCTTGATTTTATAGAACAAAGCAAAGTTACTTCAACCTTAGATGAACAAAGAAATGATTTTCCTAGTAAGAAGGCTTGATACTATAGAGGAACTTGGGCAAGAGAGAAGAAACAAGAAAATGAGAAATGCTCGATTTGTTATTTTCTGTTATAGCCGGTGAATATATGTACTACTCTATGACATGTACGCCAACCCTCTATTCTGTTAAGCTTGACAGAAGTCTCATGTGTTCTATTAGGTTAGTACACATGGCAACCTTACAATCATAATCCAATAAAAGATACGTTGCTTTTATAATTTAAATTTTCATAAATATAATATAAAATATTAAATTCATTTAATTACAAACGAATACACAACAAATTAAAAACTTATTATTATTTTTAACTCAAATTTTAATTATCTAACGTGTAAATAAGCAAGTAGAATCGAAGATGTATACAAGCACACTACGCATATAAAATGACATATTGACATTTACTTAAAAACAATATATATATTTAAATTGTACAAATATGTAAATTAATTCATTTATGATCAATAAAAAAAAACTCAAAAGAAAAAATATCACTTATCATGTAAAATTATAATGGAGTCTCCAATATCACAAAATAAAATATATCTACTAAAAGATAAATTAAATTGTTTTCTTTATTTTATAAATGAGGCAAATTATATTTTTTATTTATTTTTTAACCTCTATTGGCCCTTTCCTTTTGTGCATTTTAAGTACAAGTTTTATAAGCAATCAATTTTTACACATTCTTTCCTCTTTTTTTTTTTTGCACGAGCTATAAGCCTAGTATGATGACTTTCACACTATTTATGAGGTAGCCCTCTCCGTTTATTATGGTAACTTTACACATCAAAGTAGATAGCCCTATCAATACTAGGTGCCTCTATACGATAAAGTTTTAGAAAGCAAGAAATAGAACTCAACACAATTTTACAGTCAATATTTGTTAAAGTCCTAAAGTCTTTTAAGAGAATTCATAAATTTCAAGCATAGCATATATGTGTGTTTGTGAGTGTGTTAATAAGTTCATGTCAACATCGATCATCACATGTATAAGAATATAAGTATGCATAAGTTAAAATTGTAAAATAATTTATATAATAAATATCAAGATGAGTTAAGTCACTAAAAATAAGATAATATATATATATGTTTAAGTATTAAATAAGTCCCATACGGTGTAGACCAAATAAGAATTCTACTTATCTCTCCCTCTCTTTTTTGTAAGCTTAACTAATAAATAAAATAAAGGCAATAAATGTTGCTCACCTAGGATCATTTAAGCACTCTAACAAAAATACCTAGATGAAAGAATAAAAGACGTCCAAGTGATAAGAAAAATGCAATATTTTCTTATATTTTGGTTTCTCTATATCATTGGGATGAGACTTAACTACCTTAGGTTTCATAGGTGTGTTCTTGGACTTAATTGTATTTTTCTCATTCATCCCAAATGAAGATGTAGTATGCATAGTAGGATGATGAAAATGAGTCTTAGCATTAAAAGTTCTAAATTTTACTTGCCTCTTTGAACCTAAGACTTCATGCTTACTAATAGAATTTTTGAACATGCTATTATAATTTCCATTCATCCTTGAATATGATGTAACATGCATAGATGGATGATTCTTATGGGTCATACTATGTGAAACATGAAAAGAATGATTAAGTTCAGGAGCATTCATCTAAATCTACATTTTGGTCTTATATGACCTTTTCCTACCACAATAATGACAGATATACACAAACTTAACAACTTTTTCTATCATAGGTGTAATAGTTCTTTATGCATAAGTAGTAATAGTAAAAGTAGAGTTGAAAGGCCTTACAAATGTGGTCTTTGATGTTTAAGGTGTGGAACTCTCATCCTTAAAACCAAAACCATGTGTATCACCATGTGACTTACCAATGTTCAAGGTTTTATCTAAGTGTTGAGCTCTAATGGTAAGTCTCTCCACTACTTGACATGATTCTTTGAGCTCTTGCAGTTATTTTTTAGCAAGCTTATCATTTTCTTCTTTCAAACCTACAAGAGTCTTATTCAAAGGATTATTTTGTTCTTGCAAAATATTATTCACTTCTTTTAATTTATTAGAAAAGTTTTCATGTGCCTCAAGTTGATCATTTAATTTTTCTATTTTTGTATTTAAACTATTATTCTCTTATATGGCTTTAAGACATTTAGAAAATAATTCTTTAGAATTTTTAACATTATATTTAGAGAGAAAAGAAGATTCAAGTTTCTCGTCATCTTAGCTATAACCTTCAACAAAATGATCCATAATAAAAATCCATAGGACTAACACTAAGTGTATCTAGTGTTGGTTCTAATACCAATTAAAAATTTATAAATTATGAACCTAATTAACTTAGATGGGTGAATATGTTATTTTAATTTTTATCAATTTATAATTTAATAACCTAAATAAAGCAACCAGACATGCAATCGCATGTAAGAATAAAGTGCGGAAATAAAAGAATAACATACAATATTTTTAGGTGGAAACAAGCTAGGCCACACACATGACCTAAGAGGAAAACCATCGATCTATCAGACCACCTAACTTTCCACTATGAAAAACAAATGTTCAAGTACAAACTCGGTCTTATACTATCCTCCCTAGGATACTACCCCAATTTATCTTACTTACAAGCCCCCGCTTTGTTATCATAGTTTCAAATATTAGTGTGAGTGGTTTCCAGACCAACATTCCAATAAGCTTTCCGCCAATCAGATACGATCATGAATTAATTGCAAAATGGTTAGCATAAAAACACAAGTGTCTGTGTGTGTTCTAGAACGGATTTAATAATTAATGATCCTAACTGAATGATTCAAAACATATATCACTCAAATCAAATCAACTAGCAAATCCTAGAGCAAAAAATTAAGCACAAGTTCAATAAAAATAGCTTCTTTAAAGATTAATAATCAAATCAAATAATTATGATATAACAAACACAATTATTTGATCTAATAATTAAAAAAAGAATAAGCTATAAGAACATATGATCAAAATATCATAAACTAATTAGGCTTATTATTCAATCAAACATAACCACCAATATTTGATGGATTAACTAAATAAAGAAGCCTAAAGAATTATGATCTTATATTTGAAAAACAAGAGAAAGAAATTAAGAAGAAAAGAATAATTCTCTTGTGTGGTTGATTGAAACAATGAGCAATGAGTTTTATTTATAGGAAAAATTGAAACCCTTAATCTTATGTAATTGATAAATATCTTTTCTATTTCAAATAGAATTAGTAATACTCACTAATTAAGAAGACTCCTATGTAATAGATATATATATATATATTTTCTATTACAAATATGATTAGTAATACTCAGTAATTAAGAAGATTCTTATTTAAAGAAGAGTTCTTGTAAAATAGACTCATTAATCATGAAGACTCCTATTTAAAGAAAAGTTCTTTTAAAGTATATTTTATGCTATCTTTTAGGAAGTTTAGCCTATAATTTAGGATATATCTTATATAATAGTTTAACATATATCTTATTCTATATTTTAGCAGTAAAAATAATTCTAGATTTATGTGTGATTAAATGCGCGAGTGCAATCCTATGTGTTATAGTTATAATAGATATACCTAAAGTATGACTATTTGAAATTCTAACATTTCTTCAACTTTGTTTGATAGACTTGAGAACGAGCTTAAACATAAGTTTACATATAAATATTTTATCTACGAAAAAAAACCAACACTTATAATCCTTACAATAATAAAAATGATTATTAAATTTAGTTAGGTCATATTATGTCATGTTCATACCAAATATAATAAGTAATAATAATAATAATAATAATAAAATATTATTTGACAAGTTAATTTAGGTTGTTTTCTGTTGTGTTTTACCCATTCATCAAATGGAACAAATGACTGGGTTATATTATATTGAGTTATTTTGAATTTAAGTCGATCTCATATTATTATAAAGTTATATTAGAAATTGCTACCCTTATATTGTTTTGAAATTACACAATTTTTTATAAGTCAGATTTATGAGAAAATAAAAATAGACAAAATAATACACAAATTTGATAACAGACTTCAACCAATTTTTCCAACGTCTCTGGATCTGCTGCAGATCTTTTTACTAAAAAGGAGAAATTATACCAAGTGTTTACATCACTCATAATTCATAACTCAATTACACCTAAGAAAATGGCTCTTAATTTTCTCTCATTAAAGCCTTTTTCTCTAAGCTTTTCTATCAAAGGGGTAATACAAAGTACATATTAGGGTGCTCTATTTATAGATGCAGAAGTCCCCCTTCTACCTATTTTGTCAACTAATTCTTAATTGGTTTTCCTTTTTTTTCAACAAAAGGATGCACTTTCCATTCAATTTTCTTGGGTTGTTGGTTTGACAACCACTCTTTTTTTATTGTCATTTATTACACTGTTTTGTGCATGTAAGTTTGACCAACAATCTTCCACTTGAAGACTGATTTCAATCTGTCTTCACACCTCTATCAATGTAGCAACTTTTCTATTCTTGTTACTCTAGCATACCAATTAAAGTTGAACACAACTTCAGTTTGTCAATAGTCACTGCCTTTGTCAACATATCCGTTTGATTTTTGCTTCCTTGAATCTTCTCTAGTATTAACATATCATCTTCCAATAGAGGTCAGATGAAGTGATAACGAAGCCCAATATGCTTGGTTCTAGAATGAAATGTTGAATTCTTTGCCAAGTGTATCGCACTTTGACTATCATTGTGAAAAACATTCTTCTCCTATTTGAATCCCAACTCAGTTAACAATCCTTGAAGCCATATCATCTCTTTAATAGCTTTATTCACTACTACATAGTCAGCCTATGTAGTGGATAAGTGATAATCTTCTATATTTGTAACATCCAACTAATAGTTGTAGTTCCAACATTAAATATCTAACCGGTGGTACTTCTTCAACGATCAACTTCACCTCCAAAGTATGCATCTATGTAGCCTTGTATTTTTAACTCTCCTTTACTAAAGTACAAACACTTCTATACGGTGCCTCGTAAATACCTCAAAATCCACTTTATTGTTTCCCAATGACCTTTTTCCTAGATTTGACATAAACCTGCTAACAACTTCCACTGCATGGCTAATGTCTGATCTCGTACAGACCATCATGTACATCAAACTTCCAATGGCTGAGGCATAAGGAACCTTAGCCATGAATTCTCTTTTCCTCCGTCTGAGGGGACTAATCCTTAGATAGGAGAATGTGGTTGGTCAAGGGTGTGCTAACTGGCTTGGCATCACCCATGTTGAATATCTACAAAAAACAGTTGATGTACTCTACCTGAGATAACTGCAAGGATACTCTCTTATTATCTCTTGTGATTTTCATTCCAAGAATCTTCTTTACTGGACTCAAGTCTTTCATGTCAAACTCATATGACAATTGCTGCTTTAACCTTCTGATATCATCCATATTTGAACCTGCTACTAACATATCATCAACATAAAGTAGTAAAATGATATAACTAGACTTATATCTCTTGAAATAGCAACAATGGTTGGCATTGTACTTCTGGAAATCTTCCTTGTGCATGTACCTGTCAAAATTTCCATACCACTATCTTGGGGCTTGTTTCAGGCCATACAAAGTCATCTTAAGTTTGTACTTCTGGAAATCTTCCTTGTTCATGTAGCGGTCAAAATTTCTATACCACTATCTTGGGGCTTATTTCAGGCCATACAAAGTCATCTTAAGTTTGTACACCATGTTCTTCTTCCCTTTTTCTGAGAAACCTTTTGGCTGGTACATATATATCTCCTCATCTAAGTTTCCATGAAGAAATGCAGTCTTCACATCCAAGTATTCAAGATGAAGATATTAAATGGATATAATACTCAACACTAATTTGATAGTATTGAGCTTCACAATAGGAGAAAAAATTTCGGTGTAGTCAACTCCTTCCTTTTGTTGAAATCCTTTAACAACTAGTCGAGCTTTGTATCTCTTAGAACCACCATACTCATCTTTCACCAGGTACACCCATTACTCAATTAGTTCCCATGTATGGTTGGAGATGAGAGATTTCATTTATTCTTTCATGGCAAGCTCCCACTTGTTGGCATCTCGAGTCTGACAAGCTTCATCATAGAATTCAGGCTCCCTTCCATCATTCAGCAATATATAGTTCATGTATCTTCTATTAGGCACATGTGGTTAAGAAAACCTTCTCAATACAATAGCTAGAGTATAATTTTATGGTGTTTCGGACTATTGAGCACTGTTCTGTCCAACAAGTTCCTCTGGCTGAGGACTTGTTACAATTGGTTCCATCAATGGACTATCTGGGACATAATCTGCATCTATAAATACTGACTCATTCTGCTAACATTTATTGGAGTCTATTTTATGTCTGTCCTTATACATCACTTTTTTGTTGAAAATTACATCTTTGCTACGGATCACTTTCTTGTTTTCATCATCCCAAAAGCGGTAGCCAAACTCATCCTCACCATAGCTGATGAAGGTGCATTTCTTGGATTTAGGATCAAGCTTATTCCTACCTTGATCACTAATATGCACAAATGATACACAACTGAAAACTTTTAGATGTGATAGTTTTACCCCTTTTTTGCTCCATATCTTCGTTGGTATTCTGTGCTCTAATGGAATAGATAGGCTTGATTGATCAAGTAAGCTACAGTGTTGACTGCTTCTACCCAAAATTTCTTCAGTAGACCTGAATGTATATGAATGCTTCTGACTCTTTCTATCAACGTTCGATTCAGAGGCTCAGCTACACCATTGTGTTGGGCATTCCTGTCACAATTCTCTCCATTTTGATCTCGTACTTATAGCATAAATTTTTGAATCTGGTGTCTTTATATTCACCACCATTGTCGGTTCTGATCTTTTTGACCTTCAAATCTGTCTCATTTTCAACCATACCTTTCCATATCTTGAAAGCCCCAAACACTTCAAACTTATGCTTTAGAAAGTAAACTCATACCTTCCGAGAGTGATCATCGATGAAAGATAAAGTAGTGTTTCTCACCAATGAATGAGATGGTCGTTGGTCCCCAAACATCAAAGTGAAGGAGCTATTACCTTTCCTTCTTTGGGTTTCTATCACTTGTGTAAAATTTGACTCTCTTTTGCTTTCAAATTATCCAATCTTTGCACATGTCTATCTCTGCTGAATGTAGACCTAGAAGTTTTCCCTTTCAGTGCATACTCTTCATTCCTTTCTCACTCATATAGCCTAGTCTCTGGTGCCACAAATTTGGTGCTTCATTTCCTGCTACAATTGTGATCGAACAACATGCCCATACTGTCATGTAAAGAGTTCCACCCTTTTTTCCTCATGAAACCGTCATTACACCCTTTGAAATCTTCCAATCATCACCATGGAAGATCGTAGTGTAGCCTTCACTAGCTAACTGCCCTCTTAAGATTAAGTTCTTTCTTAGGTCAGGCATATGCCTGACATCCTTCAAATCCCAAACATACCTATTAAACTAAATATTCACTACACCTTTGCCATTAGTAGCAAGGAATGATGCTCCAGAGTCCAACACCCAAGATTCTTCCTTGCTCTCCAAAGAGCATATCAATGCATCATCTCCTCCTGAGGTAGAAGTAACATTTGCCTCTACCTTTACTTTCTAGTCCTAAGGTGCACTCTTGCACTAATTGTTTAGTGTCCCGTTCTCCCACAATTCCAACACTCGTTAGTCTTTGAGCTATGAGAATTATTGAGATTCCTAGATTTGGACCTCCTATCCTTTGATCTACTTCATAGTTTGTTCTGCCACGTCTATGTCCTCTGGTTGAATTTATTTCTTTTGACTCTGTTTACAAAATTGAAGAGGTTGACGATTCATTTGACTCTCTACATCGGATCTCTTTACTGAAAACCAGATCATAAACATCATTAAATTTCAACTTATTACTTCTTGACGAGCTACTCATAACTGTTATAGTATCATTCTAGCTTTCTGGTAGAGAAAAAAAATTGAGTAGATTGAGATGTTGAGCTACCAATGTGCCTTCCATAATTGGAAAATTATATATGCCCTATCAAGTGCACTTTGTTTGAGGCTGATGGCTTCTCATACATATTGGAGAGAGTTTCCATAAGAACCGCTGTGGTATTTTCCTTTCTATATTTAAAGTAACATTTATAGGATAATGTCAATCAAATAACTCCGATGGCTTGTGTGTTTAGAAGATTTCAATCTTCTTCCTTTATAGCCTCTGGCTTTTTCCTTGAGAAAGGTTATTACAAACTTCTTTGATACAGATAATCCTCTATTTGCATTTTCCAAAAACCAAAATCTATGCCATAGAATTTCTCAAGTTTCACCTTTTCTTCATCTATGGCCATTGCTCCCACAAAAGTCTATGCCATCGAATTACGCAAATTTTTGATAAGCCAGATTATGAGAAAACAAAATAGACAAAATAACACAAAAAAATTATTAATAGAATTTGACCAATTTTGCCTACGCCTCCGGATCTATTGTAGATCTTTTTACTAAAAAATGAGAAATTATACAAAGTGTTTACAAAATTTACAACTCACAACCCAATTATACCAAGAAAATTACTCTTAATTTTCTCTCATTAAAATCTTTTTCTCTAAGCTTTTCTCTCAATAGGATAATAAAAAATATCTATTGGGGTGCTCTATTTACATATGCATAAGCCTAAATTCTACATGTTTTTCCAACTAATTCTTAATTGGCCTTTATTCTTTTTCAACAAAAGGATCTACCATCCATTCAATTTTCTTGGGTTGTTGTCTTGGCAACCACTCTCTTGTTTTATTGTAATTTATTGAATCATTTGTTGCATGTAAGTTTCACCAACATAAATATGTATATGTTTCCAATGCAAGAGGTTTTCATTTCCCACAACTCATAGTAATGGAAAACTTGTAATAGTTTGTGCATGCATAAGGTTGTGAATACGAATTATGATATATTAAGTAATATAACATAATTTTTTAGCATTATGGGTTGTTCTTGAATTTAAACCATTTGTTTATATATTCAATCCATAAGGTAACACTACGCCAAAAATGAATTTTAAAGTCGGTTCACTAAACCGACTTTAAATGTGATGACTTAAAAATGTAAAGTCGATTCACACATTAAATCGACTTTAAATTTTTAATTTTTTTTATACAAAATTTACTCATTTTCTATTATACTCAAACCATGTATTCGATCACATAATAGCAGGAAAAAACCAAAATATGTTTAACAAATAGTTTAAATAATACAAATAATTGAAAAATTAAATATTAATCAATTAATTGAGAATTAAATTTATTACAAAACAATAATTTATATACAATACATATATATTTAACTTAAATTATAAATAAAATGATATCATCTTCTTTGTCATGGATTTTATGATATTCTCACTTTATTTCAAAGAGATGAAGTTTTGTTGGCTTAGAATCACCAGCATAGTGACCAAGAAACTAGGCAAAAAACTGCTGGTCCATATAACGATTCATTCCTCTAAATACATGAGCATGTAAACATCCATCAAAAAAGAAATCCAAACTTCATAGACAAATTATTGATAATCAAATATGTTTTGGAAGAATTGATCTAATAGAAACTAGTAATAGCTGTTACATTAAGATATGACAGTCATGTGATTTCAATCCATAAAGTTTCTTATCAGTGATAGACACAAAATTTCTTAAGTTGGATGAGTAACCATTAGGAACTTTCACACCCGCCAAACATTTACAAAACACATCATTCTCTTTTGTTGACATTGTATATGATGTTGGTGGCAAGTATGTTCGATTCTTATCATTTTCCACCCTTGGTGCCAATACAGGTTGTATGCCTAGTCTCTTTAAATCCAGTCTTGCTTTAATTCCATCATTTGTTTTTACAGGTATATAAGTGATGTACCAATCAAGCTCTCCCACACATTTTTCTCAATGTGCATGACATCTAAGATGTGATGAATGTGTAGATCTTTCCAATAAGGTAATCCCAAAAATATTGATTTTTTATTCCAACAACTATGATCTACTCATTTAGTAACATTTTCATTTTCACCCCTTTTATTAGTTGACCTCTTTCGTTTCCCTCCATTAGTGAGTATTCTTTTTTTCATATTTTCATATCGTTTAAATTCCATACCATTCAATTGCCTTAATATCTCAACACTTTGCAAAGATTGGGGTGCAGGATCATAATCTTCTTCACCATCGAACAATTTCTTTTGGTATCTAAACTTGTGTCCAAATGGCAAAAATCTTCTATGACTTATATAAGACATCTTTCATCCATGAACAAGATAAGTTGCATAAGTGCCATCACTACATATATGGCATCCCATATAACCTTTTATTGCATGTCTTGATAAGTTCCCATAGGTAGGAAAATCATTAATTGTCCATAAAAGGACCCCCTCAAGTTAAAGTGTTCTTCTTTATATGCATCATAAACATTTACACCATCATTCCACAATGTATTTAAATCATCTATCAGAGGCTACAAATATACATCAATATCAACACCAAGTTATTTCGGTCCTGAGATCAATAATGTTAACATCATGAATTTTCTTTTCATACACAACCAGGGAGGAAAGTTGTATGTTACCATAATTACTGGCCAATAGCTATATCTACTACTAAGGGAACTGTGTGGATTAATTCCATCAACAACAATGGCAAGACGAAGATTGCGCAGATCAGATGCAAATTGAGGGGATAAATTATCTACTACTTTCCAATTTAGAGAATCATAAGGATGACGGAGCATCCCATCATCAGATCGATTATCTGAATGCCAAGTCAACATCTTTGATGTCTCTTTACTTTTGAATAACCTTTGAAAGCGAGAAATCGGAGGAAAGTACCAAAGAACCTTTGCGGGCACGCCTTTCTTAGGTGTTGTCTCATTTGTAGCATGCTTCCATCTCGATTCTTTACACATCAGACAATCATCTAATGTCTCATATTCTTTTCTATAAATAATGCAATCATTTGGACAAGTATGAATCTTATGATATTTCACGCCAAATCGACTAAGAGATTTCTTTACTTCATACATTAAAGATGACAATTCAATACCCTGGGAAATATATCTATTAGTACATTTAGTAATTCTGTGAATCCCTTATAAAAAAACCATTTTTTGCCTTCACATTGTACAAATGAACCAATCTTGACATTTTAGTGTATTTCTTGCATTCTGGATACAACGATTTTTCGACATCTTCTTGAATTTTTTTAAAGGTTTCAGGATCATCCTTATGTAGTTCATCTTCAACACCAAGAAACATATTTTCCGTTTGTACATTATGATTAGATGTATATAATCCATTAACACTCTTATTTATCTTTTCTCCATGAGTATTATTAATATTTTTTCCATGATAATACCAACATTTATAACTCAAAAGAATACCACTACGGATAAGGTGATACTTAACCTCGTCAACATCATAAAATCGCTTATTTTTTACATTTAACACATGAGTATTGAATCATACTAATTTCATTATTACTATTTCTACAAGAAAATTTCAAGAAACTTTCAACTTCAGAAATGTAGTCCTGTTCAATTTTACACTTTGACTTCCAAGATTTGTCCATTTTCTATTAATGACATTAAACATATTAAATATGTATCCAACCAATATATTTTAGATATTATTATACATGAATTCCCTAATTATTAAAATATATATCAAAACATCATATAAAAATAAATACATAAAAACCAAACATAACAAATATATATACATAAATATAATTATATGAGATTGATTGTAATTACTAATAATAGTAGTAAAAAATCATTCGAGTTGATTTCAAATTTAAGATATATAAAACAAAATTTATATAACAATTTTGTGATGATTAATATTTTTTAAAATAACTACACTACTTCAAACCTAAATTTTTAATGAGTATCATATTGTTGAATAATGTCTTTCCCATTTCATATTAACAAAAATAAATAAATTAAAAACCAACCTTAAATCACAATCATAAATATATAAATTATTTCATTATGAAAATTTATACAAAACCTACATTATAAAAATAATAACATACATATAATATAAAATCTACATAATACAAACATTTATATACATAAATAATAACACATAATATACAAAAAAATAAAGAAATATGAATAATAAGTGTGTATGATTAATAGAAATACTTACAAGAGTAAATGAATTGATAAAATGAAGAAAAAACAGTGTTTTGTAAGTGATAAAATGGGTATTTCTATTTGAGTATTTCGCTCAAAAAAAATAAAAAATCTAGAAGATAAATTGGAGAGGAAGAAAACCCACTAAACAACACTAGAATTAATGGTCTTAGGTGACCAGAAAATAAGAAAGAGTGGAGGAGGAGTAGAGGAGGTTTTGGGGTTTTGAGATTTATGTTGTGCTTGAATAATTTATGTCTAATATTGGGGAAGGAAAAAAAGAAAAAGAAAATATCCACGTGTGTAGTATCGGTTGACGTAGCGTCGGTCCTACGTGTCAACCGATGCTATCCACGTGTTGTGTTGGTTGACATGTATAACCGTCACTACGACGGTTATACACGTCAACCAAAGCTACAATCTATGTGTTTTAAGTCAGTTTTTCAACGAACTGATTTAAAATTAATTATAAGTTGATTTTTACCGAAAATTGACTTTAAATCTTGATTTAAACTACCATTTTTGTAATAGTGTAAATTAGGTAAATTTGAGATTATTAATATAAAATATTATTAAAAAAATTCTTAAACATTTGCATCCAATTAAAACATTAACATAATAAGTATATGATCCAATTCCTAATAGAAAAGACGCATTGAATGGTCATTTTAGTAAATAGTAATAACAAATAACCAACAAAAAAATATATATATAATCATTGTACACATCAACAACCAAGGTGGGGTTTTTTTTTAACGTAATTAATAAAAATATATATTGTTGTCCTTTTTCTATTTTAGCTAATCATCATACCGCTTAAATAGTTAAAGATAAAAGAATATAAGTGGTTTACTTTCTGATTTGTGCTTTTTCTCACTTTCAAGTCGTAGTAGCAATTCATGTTGTTTTTGTTCGGGTTTTATTTACAGTTTAAATTCACGTACTTTCTATTATTCAGAAAAATTAAATTAATTTTTTCAATTTAATTATTTAAAATGATAAGAAAATCTAATATCTTTACTATCATAAAAAAATTAATATTTAATTTTAATTAAAAAATAATTTATATTTTATCATAGGATTCATTACCATCCCAACACAGAAGAAACAGTTTGGGGGAAAGGAAACTGAACTTCCTTTTTATTCTTCCCGATTTTTTTTTCATTTTTTTAACCTATTTTCAAAGAATTAAAAAAATTATAAAATGGAAAATCCAAATTATAATTTTAATTAGTTGATATATATATATAAAGGAGAATTAGTTAAAGCTTACCAAAACCTTTATCTCTTGATTAAATCTTCAAAACACCACCACATCAATCTTGAAATATTACCAAACTTATAATAGAGGAAAAAAAAAAATCAAAGCTTGAGTTAAACTGAAGTAAATATTTAAATATTTATAAAAATGCAAGTTAGTGATCACAAGTTGATCTCTATAGGTATGATCTGTGCCTATTATTATGGTGTTATTCTTGTACCTCAAGTTGGTTGCTCATCTCAAGGAGTGTTTGGTGAATATTCAACGAGTCACAAACCCATAAAACATGACATTTCCAAACAGGTACACTAATTAATAATAATCCAACTTCATTCATCGTTTAATTTGATTTCTTCTTAATTTATTTTGCATTTTGATTTTTGGTGATCGATATAAATTATGTGTTTATTTTATCTGTCATGAATTAATTAAACTTTTGTCTGCATATGTCAGATGATGATATCTAATATTACAATTCATGGGTTTCTTATGTGGGTTTCGATGGGATTACTGATGCCAATTGGGATATTACTTGCAAGAATATCAAGCAAGAAGGAACTGTCTACCTCAGTTTTCTTCTATCTTCATGCTATAATCCAGGTAATTAGCTGCTATTTCATATGAACACCAACCATTGACGTATCAAAGCACTCTAATTATAGAAACTTTTTTTCTTTTTTTGGAAAGATTATTTCTACCTATTACAAGTATATCATAATCAATACTAATATTATATGAAATTATTGTATTTACCAATAATATTGTATCTTAAATATGTAATAAATATGTTTGTACTTTTAGAAATTCAATTTTCATACCAACTACCGAGTTATACTTAATGGACTTTTCATCCCAAGCTTGTATTTCATATTTAATACACCTACTAAGTTTTTTTTTCTTTTAAAAGAAAATAAAATTTCATTAATAAAAGATTAGTAAAAGGTATAATCTAGATTATAAATTATCAATAATTAAAATTGTTAATGAAAAATTAAAATATTTCACAGGAGAACAACATGAATTTTATTTTTGCCTTTATTACAAGGTTTTCAAATTGAATATTTAATTGATGCAATTGATACTCTTTAAGAAAAAAGGAAATCTTGTCTTGAACACACAGAGAACAACATGAATTTTATTTTTGCCTTTATTACAAGGTTCTTAAATGAATATTTAGTTGATATTGTGATGTTCTTTAAAAAAAAAAGAAAATCTTAATTCTATTTTATAATTTTTATGATTCTTAATGTGATGGATCTAGATAAAGATTTAGATTAACAACAAAACACGAATTTAATAGGTTTAAACATAGTATAACATTGTAAATGAATATTTAGAATAATTAAAATTACACTAGAGTAAGATATCTATAGCTGATAAGAATAATGGGAGATAAACAAAACAATTAAACCTACGGAAGAGGGGCTCTTGTAAACAGAGATCCCTTCAACAAAAAGTAAACTAAATTCTTGAAACTTTCATAGAAAAAAAAAAAGAACAAAAATGGCTGAGATTTCTTGAAAAAATAGGGGTATGATCTAGTTGAAACTTGAGACGTTGAAGTTCTCAAGTTTATGGTTATTAATAGATTATATTTTTAAATTATTCCTATAATATTTAAATTATCTAACATCTAAGATTGAAATATATATTATTAAATTAGATAAGTAAAAACAAATAGAGAAAATATAAAGATAGAATTTTAATTTGTGCATAATATAAGGTAATATCCCACTGAATTTTTAAAAACCTATTTTTATTTTGTTTCTTATCAAACAGTATTTTACATGGTTTGAAACCCTAACTTGAAATAGGAAATGAATGAGTATTATGTGCGTACCACAAGATGAATAATAAAATTTTAATTTTTTATTGATTTTATTACTATAATTTTTTTGTTATTAAATTTGATATGTTAACTTGAAAATTTAATTTAATTTAAACAAAAGTTTTAATTGAATACCATAATTCACATTACTTGGATATATAATTGGTCACTAACTTTTTGAATGAACAAATTTGATCTAAATTGAAAAGGTAACCAAATTGGAATAAATATGTTGAATCAGATAAAAAATGACAAATAAATAAATTAAATTAAAATATATTGATGATTAAATTAATTAAACCAAAAAAGATTATGAACCAATGTGTTCTCTATCTAGCCTTTAATTTATAACTCTAATTATAGGGTAATCCTACTCGTCACAATAATTTTGTCTTTATGACAATAAAAATATATAAATTATCTTTTATATCTCTACATTATCTACTTTAATTTACCATTTTAGTAATTAGGCAATTTATGCTATTAATTGCTAAATTTCTTTGTGAACTGGAGAACGAAAGCAAAATATTAAAGTTTGACTGCTAATTAATTTAATCAATTAAAGGCTAAATAACAATTCAATCACAATAAAAATGTAAACCTTTACAATTATATTCTATACTTTTTTAAAAGTTTTCTCAAATACAATAATTTAATTATCTTTTCTCCATATACATCATTATTTCCACTTTAACTTTAATCATGGCGTCCACTATTGTATTTATTATATGTTAAATGTTATCTAGCCCACTGCTTCTACACATATAATAAGTTTTTATCATGAACAACACTAACTACGATAACAAGAAATTAAAGAAAGTTTTCATAAAAAGAAATAAAGACACATTCATTACAATAATAAATAAATTTTAGAATGATTTAAAATATGAAAAAACTATCAAATGTTCCGGAACTGAATAAGAAGAAATAAGATTAGATGGATTGATTATTTTTGATATTGTTTATTAACTTTTTTTCTTTCTAATAATTATAATAAGCATGAAATTAGTTATATTTGAAGTAAACATGCATAGGAAGCAGAACGATAAAAAGAAAGCTAAAATTTTACCTTGTTACCCTTGAATATTAATTTTTATTGATAAAACAAAAGTCATTTTTGAAAATATAAAAAAAAACTTAATAAAAACTATGATAAAGAAGAATATCACATTAAACAAAAGCAAGAGTTTAATTATATTTGTGTAAATATAAAATATCTATATTATTATCTTATATATTTTAAAAATAAATAGAACCTACAACAATTGACAACTAAGGGAACCCTAAATAAATAATGTAGTGAGAGAATAAGTCATTCACACATTGTCTTTATAAATGCTAAATTTATGAATACTAAATAAAAATAAAGCATTTTCATTATCATTTGAATTTATATTATTATTATATTTTAAATTTATTAATCGATACTAATTGATAATGGAATGGACTCATATATTATTAATGTAAAAGGAGACGTTCACATATTTTTTAATATATGATTAATGTAAAATTCAAGTAATAATGATACTTTTATGCACACATTGTAGTACTACATTAGGGCATCATTCTAAGGCCCTAAACCAAAGTTTAGGAATTTAATGTTGTGTAATATTATGTAAAAAATGAAAGTATTTTTGTTATTATTTAGATTCATAAAAATATTATGTAAAAAATTTACAAGAAAATCGAATAATAGTACCTTATAATCAATCTCATTAATGATACAGTTTGAAAAGTAAATTACAGTAATAAATTCAACCACGTTTCATGATTTTCATTCATATTTAATAAATACCTTACGTTTTATGAAATGATCAACTTATTAAATATGTTTCAAAAATAAATTCTTAACATGAAGTCCACTTAGTATAAATATTATATGTTCAGAACACTGTACAATAAAAAAATACATATTTAAAATGATTAAAGGTACATATGGTCAAAATTATTTTATTATAAGAAAATACATGTTCAATGTTATGTATACAAAAGATGAGCATGTGTATATTTTTATAACAAATTGCGTAATATTCATAGCTTACAAACATCATAAAAACACATATATTGAAAAAAAACAAATAGTTATGTTTATTTTTTTATTTGTAAAAAAAAAAGGAAAATTATAGAAATATAATTTGGAAAAAAAATTGGAATTATTTTTTTGAAAGAAACTGACGGGGATCCAATCAAAAATGAAATTAAGGTGGGCTATGATTAAGGGTGTACAAAAAATCTGTTCATCCAATCAATCAAATCAAATCCATTAATTTTTTGACGGTTTCGATCTGACTACTAGATTGGATTGGATGAAAATTTTCATCCGTCAAGTTCATATCGGATCGCAGATTTCACTATGTTTCATCCAATCCGACTGAAATTAATTATATATATATAATTAATATATATTTATTTAGTTTTTAAGTTTTATTTTAACTCAAATAATTTTATGTTATAATTTATGTGAAAATTTTAAAATTTTATTCAAAAATACTAAAAATAGAGTTAATTAAGTTTATTGGTCGGATTGATCAGATTGACCGGATTCAATTCGAATAGGTTACAAATCAGATTGCATCGGATTTAAAAGGTGATCAGATCGGTTACAGATTAAGATATTTTAATCCGATCGGATGGTCGAATCGGATTAGATGAGTATAAAATCAATGGTTTTCATCTTATGAACACCCCTAGCTATGATGTTATTATTCTTAGAAGAAATAATCTTTATATGCTAGTTCGGGATAATAACATGGAAACATAGAGTTTAGTAAGAGGTGAAAATTGAAATGATACACTTTTCTCTCTTTTTTTCTTTTTTTCTTAAACTACAATTCTCAATTCTAATTCAGATAGAACGATAATACAATTTGTCTAAACTAATAAATAATTTTTCATTATTCTTAATAAATATGCAGTAAATTAAGGAAAGTTTTTATTTTTATTTTTATCCTGTCAATAAAATCTATTTCTTATGTGTTGTACACTATATTATAGGACGTAAACAAGCATAAATTAAAGAATTTCTTTTAATAATATTACATGTGTTAGAGATTATTGTTATAAAGCTCCTTAATTTAAGGAGCAAATTAAGGAGCAAAACATGGAACAAAACAAGGAGTAAAACATGGAGAAAAACAAGGAACAAAACAAGGAGTAAAACATGGAGCTTAATTCAAGGAGAAATTCAAGGAACCATTAATTTAAGGAGTAATTCAAAGAGTGAATTTTCCTATAAATAGATGTGTAATTGTAATGAATTAACCATCCAATGTTTTCATTCCAATTGAGAGAAAAGCTTAGAGAGCAAAGCTTTTGTGAGAGAAAATTGAGAGTAATTTTCTTGAGTGTAATTGGGTTGTGGGTTGTGAGCGTTGTAAACACCTTGTGTAATTTCTACTCTTTCAGTAAAAAGATCTACGGGTCGGGAGACGTAAGCAAGATTAGAACTCCGTTATCAAATTTGTGTGTTATTTTATATTCTTGCTTTCCTTAAGTTTGGCTTATCGGGAATTTGCGTTATTTCCCAACAAGCGGTATCGAGCTATTGGTAGTGATTTACTGTCAATTTTTTGCAAGAAATAATCGAGAACAATCCGAGGGAAGTCGGATTTTGAGTGGGAGCGGCCGCAGGATGAAGGAAGGGTGAAACTCGAGAAATTTAATGGCACGGATTTTCGGGTTTTGGAAAATGCGGATAGAGGATTATCTATATCAAAGAAATCTATATCAACCTCTCTCGGGAAGAAGCGAGGCTATGAAGGAAGAAGATTGGAATCTTACAGGCACGAATGACAAGCCCTCGGAGTTATTCGATTGACGTTATCCGTAATGTTGCTTTCAACGTAGCAAAGGAAAAGACACGGCGGGTCTTATGGCGTTCTCTCCAATATGTATGAGGCCCGTGACCTGGCTCAAAGTGCACTTGATGAGGCGCTTGTTCAATTGCGGATGACGGAAGGCGCATCGGTAGCTCAACATCTCAATGAATTCAACACGGTTACAGCCCGGTTGAGTTCGGTGGAAGTGGTCGATGAAGAAGTACGGCATTGATACTTTTGTCTTCTCTACGAGGAAAGGTGGAATCTTCGTCGTATGGCGTGAGTAGGCTCGTGAAGCTGATAAGTTGAAATTTGACGATGTTCGTGATTTGGTTCTCGGTGAAGAGATCCGACGTAGAGGCAATTGAATCGTCGACCTCTTCGGTTTGCATACAGAGTCGAGAGGAAGAAATTCAACCAAAGGAAATGGACGTGGTAGAGCCCGACTACCGAGGTAGATCAAACGACAGGAGGTCCAAATCCGGGAATCCTAATAATTCCCATAGCTCGAAGACTATCGAGTGTTGGAATTGTGGAAGAAGCACACTACAAAAATCGGTGCAAGAATGCATGAAGGACAAACAAGTGAAGGCGAGGCAAATGTTACTTCCACCTCGGGAGGATATGATGCGTTGATATGCTCTTTGGAGAGCAAGGAAGAATCTTGGGTGTTAGACTCTGGAGCATCGTTCCATTGCTACTTCACAAAATAATTATTCGAGAAATATGTCCCA
Source organism: Hippophae rhamnoides (assembly GCA_033030585.1). NCBI lineage: Eukaryota > Viridiplantae > Streptophyta > Magnoliopsida > Rosales > Elaeagnaceae > Hippophae > Hippophae rhamnoides. The sequence goes on along the minus strand of CM065434.1, from coordinate 12,874,328 downwards.
GGAAACCTTGGAAAGGTATATCTTGGTGATGATCAACCATGTCTTTATTATTGGCAAAGGTGTAGTGAAGATTAAGTTGAATGGATTTTTTGGGAGCGGGATGTCGAGCATATTCCGATCTCGGAAGGAACTTAATCTCGGTGGGGCGGTTGGCCGGAAGAGGCTACACTACGATCTTCCATGGTGATGATTGGAAGATTTCAAAGGGTGCGATGATGCGGTTGCTCGAGGAAAGAAAAGTGGCACTCTTACATGACGGGGGAGGCACGTTGTTCAATTACGGTTGCAGCAAGCAATGAAACACCAAATCTGTGGCACGAGACTAGGCCATATGAGTGAGAAGGGGATGAAGATTATACGCTCCAAGGGAAAACTTCGGTCTACGATGCGGAGATGGGGACGTGCGAAGATTGCATACTTGGAAAGCAAAAGAGAGTCGACTTTCGGACAAGTTGCAGAATCCCAAAGAAAGGCTAGAGCTTATTCACTCGATGTTTGGGGGACCAACGACCGTCTCAGCTATTGGTGGGAAACTCTCCTTCGTGACTTTCATCGATGATCACTCTCGGAAGGTATGGGTTTGCTTTCTAAAGCATAAGTCTAAAGTGTTTGAGGCTTTCAGAAGATGGAAAGCTATGGTGGAAAATGAGACGGGTTTAAAGATCAAAAAGCTCAGAACCGATAATGGTGGTGAATATGAAGACAGGATTCAAAATTTTTGCTATGCGAGCACGTGATTAGAATGGAAAGAGCGTACTGTGTGACGCCTCAACACAATGAGTAGGCGAGCGTGAGAACCGAAACGTTGGCAGAAAGAGCCGGAAGCATTCGGTATGCGGTCAGGTCTAGGAAGCAGTGCAGGCGAAGCGATCAACACGGCAGCTTATTTGATCAACCGAGGCCCATCCGTTTCCATTGGAGCGTAGAATACCGGATGAGGTATGGAGCGGAAAAGAGGTGAAACTATCACATCTAAAAGTTTTCGGTGTGTAGCATTTGTGCACCGGTGATCAAGGCGGGAATAAGCTTGATCCCAAATCCAAGATATGCGCACGTTCATTGGCTATGGTGAAGATGAGTTTGTCTACCGCATTGGGATGACAAAAAGAAGAAAGTTATCCGTAGTAGAGATGTGATTTTCAACGAAAGGGTGATGTATAAGGACACGCATAAAATGACGCCAATGATGACTCGGAGCGAGAATGAGTCGGTATTTGCGAGATGCAAATGATGTCTTAGATAGTTCCTGTGAACCAATTGTAACAAGTCCTCGAGGAGAACTTGTTGAATGACGACACATCATTCCGACACATCACAACCTCTTTACTCCAACTCTTGTATTGAAGGTCTTACCGACCTTATATGCCCTAACGGAGATACATGAACTATATGTTCTTCGACTGATGGATGAGCACGAATGCTATGATGAAGCTTGTCGTACTCGAGATTCCAAGAGTGGGGAGCTTGCTATGAAAGAAGAAATGAAATCTCTCATCTCTTTACCAAACATGGGAACTAGGCCGTGAGTTACCTATGGGAAAGAAGGCAACTTTCACAACAAATGGGTGTCTGGGGTGAAAGAGGGCGTGATGGTTCCAAGAGATACAAAGCCCGAATCTAGTTGTCAAAGGGTTTCAACGAAGGAAGGAGTTGACTACACCGACATTTTTGCTCCTTGTGAAGCTTCAATACTATCGAATCGGTATTGACGTTAGCTTCATCGAAGATCTTCATCTTGAACAGTTGGATGTGAAGACTGCATTCCTTAATGGAGATTTAGATGAAGAAATATACATGTACCGGCCAGAAGGTTTCTCGGAAAAGGGGAAGAAGAGCATGGGTGTGCGACTTAAGAAGAGCTTGTATGGCACGAAACAAACCCCGAGACAATGGTACAAAAAATTTGTGACTTCTACGCACGAGGAAGGTTTCAAGTGCAATCTTGATCATTATTGCTACTTGAGATATAGGTCGATTATATCATTTTACTACTTTATGTTGATGATATGTTAGTAGCGAGGTTCAGGATATGGATGATATTAAAAGGTTGAAAGAATTGTCAAAGGAATTTGACATGAAAGACTGGTCGAAGAAAGAAGATTCTTGGAATGCAAATCACAAGAAATAAGAAGAAAGGATCCTTGCAATGATCTCGGGTGAGTACATCAATCGTGTTTGCAAAGATTCAACATAGGGCGATGCCAAACGAAGACACGCTTGGAAAGTCATTTTCGCCTATCCAAGGATCGGTCCCCTCAAATAGAGGAAGAGAGAATTCATGGCTAAGGTTCCTTATGCCTCGGCCATTGGAAGTTTAATGTACGTAATGGAGTACGTACGAGACCAAACATTGGCTAATGCAGTGGGAGTTGTTAGCATATTTATGTCAAATCTAGGGAAAACTCATTGGGAAGCAGTCAAGTGGATTTTGAGGTATATGTGAGGCACCACAGAAAAGTGCTTGTACTTTAGTAAAGGAGAGTTAAAAGTACAAGGATACGTAGATGCATACTTTGGAGGTGAAGTTGATCTTAGAAGCACCACCTTGGGTTATATATTCTTGTTGGAACTACAAATGTTAGTTGGATGTCACAATCTGAGAAAATTGTCACTCTATCTACTACAGAAGTGGTATGTAGCGAATCTGAAGCTAGTAAAGAGATGATATGACTTGAAGGTTTGTTAAGCGAGTTGGGATTCAAACAAGAGAAAAATGTTACGCATAGTGATAGTCAAAGTGCATACACTTGGCGAAGAATTCAAAGATTTCATTCTAGAACCAAACATATTGGACTTCGTTATCACTTCATCGGATCTCTATTAGAAGATGATGTGTTAATCTTGGAAGATTCAAGGAAGGAAAAATCAATGAGGATATGTTAACAAAGGTGGTGATTATTGACAAGCGAAGTTGTGCTCAACTTCGGGTTGGTCTGCTAGAGTAACAAAGATTAGAAAAGCTTGCATTGATCGAGGTGTGAAGTATGATTGAAATCAGTCTTCAAGTGGGAGATTGTTAGATATTATTGTTATAAAGCTCCTTAATTTAAGGAGCAAATTAAGGAGCAAAACATGGAACAAAACAAGGAGTAAAACATGGAGCAAAACATGGAACAAAACAAGGAGTAAAACATGGAGCTTAATTCAAGGAGCAATTCAAGGAACCATTAATTTAAGGAGTAATTCAAGGAGTGAATTTTCCTATAAATAGATGTGTAATTGTAATGAATTAACCATCCAAAGTTTTCATTCCAATTGAGAGAAAAGCTTAGAGCAAAAGCTTTTGTGAGAGAAAAATTGAGAGTAATTTTCTTGAGTGTAGTGGGTTGTGGGTTGTGAGCGTTGTAAACACCTTGTGTAATTTCTACTCTTTCGATGAAAAGGATCTGCAATGAGTCGGAGACGTAAGCAAGATTGGCCGAACTCCGTTATCAAATTTGTGTTATTTTATATTCTTGCTTTCTCATAAGTTTGGCTTATCGAGAATTTGCGTTATTTCACAACAACATGCTCATGTACCTTTATATTAATAGAGTTTAAATATATGACCTCTCAATGCAAAATATATATGATTGCAATATAAGATAACTAGTAAATTAAAAAAAACATTGGTGAGTAAATTTTGTGGACACTCATACCCACAAATGTTACGGGTGAATATGTAGGTATAATTTAGTAGTTTTACATTAGGTAGGTTTAACTACGCAACCTTTTTCTCTTTGTTTTTTATTATTTTCATAATGTATTTATTTGTTAATTTTAAAAATTATCAAAAATATTATTAAAATAAATTTTAATTGGTATAGAATAATTATATTAAACATAAAAAAATAGTTTTGATAATTTTAAAAATTAATAATAAATATATTATATAAAAAAACAACGAAAAATAATGTGGTAATGATATAAACATAGAGAGTAAAAAATGAGAGAAACGAAGAAGCAATCATAGTCGATAAATTTACAAAAACTGTATATTGAAGTCTTCTGTTGATAAAGCTATTTATAGACAAGATCACTTTACATTCTATTAGAATATTATGACATGTCATATCAAACTCAACATCACATCGGTGTATACAATGCAACACTCTTTAGTGTTTAACATTCCTCTTAGGATTGTAAGTTTTTTTCTCAACTCACCAAACCTAGAGCTTGCAAGTGCCTTGTTATAATATCAACAATTTGTTCTTTGGTAATAGTATACTTCACTTAGATTTTTCTTACAATAATATTCTCCTTTATAAAGTGAAAGTCGATTTCAATGTGCTTTGCTTTTGCATGATAAATTGAATGATTGGCTAAGAACCCTAAACTTATATCACAATTGACAACATAAGGCTGAGTAAGTTAAATTTAAAGTTCTTTCAAGACTTTGAACCTAAACTATCTTTACAATAGTATGTGCTAAGTGTTGGGAAATAACGCAAATTCCCGATAAGCCAGATTTATGAGAAAGCAAGAATAGAAAAATAACACACAAATTTGATAACGGAGTTCGGCCAATCTTGCTTACTGCCTGACTGCAGATCTTTTTACTGAAAGGGGTGAAATTACACAAGGTGTTTACAACACTCACAGCTCACAACCCAATTACACCCAAGAAAATTACTCTCAATTTTCTCTCACAAAAGCTTTTCTCTCTAAGCTTTTCTCTCAATTGGAATGAACACTTTGGATGATTAATTCATTACAATTACACATCTATTTATAGGAAAATTCACTCCTTGAATTACTCCTTAAATTAATGGTTCCTTAAATTGCTCCTTGAATTAAGCTCCTTGAATTAAGCTCCTTGTTTTGCTCCATGAATTGCTCCATGTTTTGCTCCTTGTTTTGCTCCATTTTTTGCTCCATGTTTGCTCCTTAAATTAAGGAGCTTTATAACAATCTCCCACTTGAAGACTGATTTCAATCTGTCTTCACACCTTGATCAATGCCAGCCTTTCTAGTCTTTGTTATTCTAATAGACCAACCGAAGTCGAGCACAACTTCGCTTTGTCAATAGTCACCACCTTTGTTAACATATCCGCTGGATTTTTTCTGAATCTTCTCCAAGATAACACATCATCTTCCAATAGAGATCCACGAAGTGATAACGAAGTCCAATATGCTTTGTTCTAGAATGAAATGTCTGAATTCTTCGCCAGTTGTATTGCACTTCTGACTATCATCGCAAGTAACATTCTTCTCTTGTTTGAATCGAGACTTCAATTAACAAACTCAAGCCATATCATCTCTTTACTAGCTTCAGCTATCGCTACATACTCATCCTCTCAGAAGGATAGTGACACGTATTTATGACATCCAACTAACAGCCGTAGGTTCCAACAAGAATATATAATCGGTGGTGCTTCTTCAAGTGGATCAACTTCACCTCCAAAGTCAGATCTACGCACTTTGTACTTTTAACTCTCCTTTACTAAAGTACAAGCACTTTTCATGTGGTGCCTCGCAGATACCTCAAAATCCACTTGATCGCTTCCCAATGAGTTTTCCTGGATTTGACATAAATCTGCTAACAACTCCCACCGCATTGGCCAATGTCCGGGTCTCTCGCATGCATTGCGCACAAGTACATCAAAGTTCCAATGGCCGAGGCATAAGGAACCTTAGCCATGAATTCCCTCTCTTCCTCGTCGGTGGACCGATCCTCGATAGGCGAAATGACCGGCCAGGGTACGTTAACCGGCTTGGCATCGCCCATGTTGAATCTTTGCAAAACACGATTGATGTACTCGCTCGAGATAACTGCAAGGATCCTTTCTTCTTATTTCTTGTGATTTGCATTCCAATAATCTTCTTGCTCGACCCAAGTCTTTCATGTCAAATTCCTTTGACAATCCGCTTCAACCTTTTAATATCATCCATATCTCGAACCTCGCTACTAACATATCATCAACATAAAGTAGTAAAATGATATATCCTGACCTATATCTCTCAAGTAGCAACAATGATCAAAGATTGCACCTCCGGGAAACCTTCCTCAGGTACGCATGAATCTTTCAAATTTTTTGTACCATTGTCTTGGGGTTGTTTCGCCATACAAAACTCTTCTTAAGTTACACCCATGTTCTTCTTCCTTTCTCGAGAAACCTTTCTCTGGGTACATGTATATCTCTTCATCTAAATCTCGGCGAAGGAATGCAGTCTTCACATCCAACTGTTCAAGATAAAGATTCGATGGCTTACAATGCTCAATCCGATCCGATAGTATTAAGCTTCACAACGGAGCAAATATGTCGCTGTAGTCAACTCCTTCCTTCGTTGAAACCCTTTGACAACTGTGGGCTTTGCATCTCTTGGAACCATCACGCCTCTTCACCCTAAGACACCCATTTGCTGAAGTGCCTTCTTTCCCATAGGTAACTCACCTAGTTCCCATATCCGTCGGAGATTTGCAGAGATTTCATTTCTCTTTCACAAGAAGCTCCCACTTGTTGAATCTCGAGTCCGACAAGCTTCATCATAGCATCTCGTGCTCTCCATCGGTCAACAATATATAGCTCCATGTGATATGTCTTGTTAGGCATTACGAGGTCGAGAAGACCTTCTCAATACAGAGCCGGAGTAAGAGGTATGGTGTGTCGAATGCCGTTGCACGTTTGTCCAACAAGTTCCTCTGGCTGAGGACTTGTTACAATCGGTTATGTTGCAGAAGTATCTGGGACATCATCTGCATCTGCAAATACTGACTTATTCTTCTCTGAGTCATTGCCGTCTATTTTATGCATGTCCTTATACATCACCCTTTCATTGAAAATCACATCTTTGCTACGGATAAATTTCTTCTTTTCGTCATCCCAAATGATGTAGCCAAACTCATACTCACCATAGCCAATGAATGTGCATTTCTTGGATTTGGGATCAAGCTTATTCCTACCTTGATCACTAACATGCACAAATGCTACACAGCCGAAAACTTTTAGATGTGATAGTTTCACCTCTTTTCCGCTCCATACCTCCTCTGGTATTCTATGCTCCAATGGAACAGATACGGGCCTCATGATCAAGAAGTCGTGTTATCGCTTTCCTGCACTGTTGTATCAGACACGAATGCTTCCGCTCTTCGTCAACGTTCGGGTTCACACGCCGCCTACACCATTGTGTTGAGGCGTGCATAGTTCTTTCCATTCTCGATCCCACGTTCATAGCGCAAATTTTTGAATCTGGTGTCTTCATATTCACCACCATTATCGGTTCCGAGTTGATCTTTAAACCCGTCTCATTTTCCACCATAGCTTTCCATCTTCCGAAAGCCTCAAATACTTGAGACTTATGCTTTAGAAAGTAAACCCATACCTTCCGAGAGCGATCATCGATGAAAGTCACAAAGTAGTGTTTCCCACTCAATAGATGAAACGTCGTTGGTCCCCCAAACATCGAGTTGAATAAGCTCTAGCCTTCTCTTCTTTGGGATTCTACAACCTGTCCGAAAGTCGACTCTCTTTGCTTTCCAAGTATGCAATCTTGCACATGTCTATCTCCGTATCGTAGACTGAAGTTTTCCCTGAAAGGCATAATCTTCATCTCCTTCACCATACGGCCTAGTCTCTAAGTACAGATTTGGTGTTTCAATGCTTGCTGCAACTGTAATTGAACAACGTGCCTCCACTGTCATGTAAAGAGTGCCACTTTTCTTGCCTCGAGCAACTATCATTGAACCCTTTGAAATCTTCCAATCATCACCATGGAAGATCGTAGTGTAGGCTTCATCGCCAATCCGCCCTGCGAGATTAAGTTCCTTCTGAGATCGAGAATATGCCTGACATCCTTCAGTTCCCAAACAGATCCATTCAACTTAATCTTCACTACACCTTTGCCAATAATAGCACATGGTTGATCATTACCAAGATATGCCTTTCCAAGGTTTCCGGGGACATATTTCTCGAAGAATTCTTTTTGTGAAGTAGCATGGAACGATGCTCCAGAGTCTAACACCCAAGATTCTTCCTTGCTCTCCAAAGAGCATATCAATGCCCGGTTCTTCCATAATTCCAACACTCAATAGTCTTCGAGCTATGGGAATTATTCTCGGATTTGGACCTCCTTCGCCCTGATCTACCTCAGCTCTGCCGCCACATCTATTCCCTTTGGTTGAATTTCTTCCCTTCGTTCGTATGTAAACCGGCTAGTTGACGATTCAATTGACTCTCTACGCTCTGATCTCTTCACCGAGAACCAAATCACGAACATCGTCCAAATTTTAACTTATTGCTTCCCGACGAGCTACTCACAGTACAAGAGCATTCCAACTTTCTGGTAAAGAAGACAAAAGTATTAATGCTCGTACTTCTTCATCAAATTCAATTTCCACTGAACTTAACTGGGTTGTGACTGTGTTGAGTTCATTGAGATGTTGAGCTACCGATGCGCCTTCATTCATCCGCAAATTGAACAAACGCCTCATCAATTGCACTTTGTTTAAGGCTGATGGCTTCTCATACATATTGGAGAGAGCTGCCATAAGACCTGCCGTGGTCTTTTCCTTTGCTATGTTAAAGGCAACATTACGGGATAGCGTCAATCGAATAACTTCGAGGGCTTGTCTGTCTAGAAGATTCCAATCTTCTTCCCTGGGAGAGGTTGATATAGATTTCTTTGATACAGATAATCCTCTATCTGTATTTTCCAAAACCCAAAATCTGTGCCATCAAATTTCTCGAGTTTCACCCTTCCTTCATCTGCGGCCATTGCTCCCACTAAAATCTGACTTCCTCTGGATCGTTTTTGACTATTTCTGTAAATCACCGTGTATTAGAACACCTCCGTCAATGAACAAATATCGTTAACAAAATTTCACTATTCACATAATTCACTATTCACGTAAATAGTAACCTTGCAGAAAATTAACATAAATCACCACCAATAGCTCTGATACCAGTTGTTGGGAAATAACGCAAATTCCCGATAAGCCAGATTTATGAGAAAGCAAGAATAGAAAAATAACACAAAAATTTGATAACGGAGTTCGGCCAATCTTGCTTACGCCTCCCGGGACTCGCCATAGATCTTTTTACCGAAAGTGGGTGAAATTACACAAGGTGTTTACAACACTCACACCACAACCCAACCCACTACACCCAAGAAAATTACTCTAAATTTTCTCTCACAAAAGCTTTTCTCTCTAAGCTTTTCTCTCAATTGGAATGAACACTTTGGATGATTAATTCATTACAATTACACATCTATTTATAGGAAAATTCACTCCTTGAATTACTCCTTAAATTAATGGTTCCTTAAATTGCTCCTTGAATTAAGCTCCTTGTTTTGCTCCATGAATTGCTCCATGTTTTGCTCCTTGTTTTGCTCCATGTTTTACTCCATGTTTTGCTCCATGTTTGCTCCTTAAATTAAGGAGCTTTATAACACTAAGGACCTAAACTCAACAGTATGTCCTTTCTTAATTTGCACATATAATCAGAGACTTAAGAGTTAACAAAACTTTGAGTTTGCATCATATAAACTTCTTCTTCAATGTCACTATCTAAAAATGTAGTGTTTACATTGAGTTGTTTGACCGCCCATCTTTGAGCAAGTGCAAAAGTTAAAACAATCCTAATGGTAGTAAGCTTGACAACTGAATTAAATATCTCAACATAATTAATATCATGTGTTTGTCAAAAACCTTCGCTACCACTCTTGATGTATCTTTATCAAGGATCCTATCAACTTGAAGTTTTGTCATAAGCACCCTCTTATGCCTAATGATCTTCCCATGAATAGGCTTAGGAACTAACTCTCAAGTGTCATTCTACATTAAGGCATTATACTCACTTTACATTAATGGATTCCATTCTAGAACTAGTAAACCTTGAGAAGTTACACTTGGTTCAAGTAGAATAATAATAAAGAGTAACACCTTGTGTTTAAATACACCACACTTCTTGTAACCATATTGTGAGTTTTAGTAACATCAAGTACATGGTGAAGAGAAGAGGTATAGATAGGAGGAAAATCAACAAATAGATTGATTCCATTAGAATTGAATATAGGTAAAGGATGAATGGAACCAAAAATAAGAGGTGGTGAAAGAAATGATGAGGTTTGAGAGGAAGAAGAGACCTCAGTGTTAGACTTGGAAGCAAATAAAGGTAAAGATGAAGAATGTTTTGGTGTAAGAAACAAATATGAAGATAAAGGAGTAAAAACATGATTTGGCTTAGTATGAGAAGGTTGGACTAATGAGTGACAAGACATATTAGAATCAAATAAAGAAAGATTTAAAAAAGAAGGTGCATTGGACTGTGCAATATCAGTATTACAAGGAATAGTATTAGGTTGTGCAGGTGACAAAATTGTAGAAGTAGATACCTCAGTTTAGGGTGTAGTAGAGGCATTTTTTGAAGAGAAAAAGACAAAGGAATAGCCAAAAGTAAATGGTGCAAGTTATGGTTGGCATTGAGCTGACCCATTATTAGCTAAAAAAGGAAACATTCTTTTATTGAACCTCACATGTGCAGACATATCAATCTTAGTAGTAGTTGGCTCTAAGTACCAATAGCCTTTGTATTGGACATCATACCCGTGAAAAATGCAAGGTATAGAGCCTAGTCCTAATTTATTATGATTGTAAGGTCTTAGAAAGGGAAAGCACAGGCACCCAAAAGTTTCAAATAAGAATAATCTGATGTAGTCTTGAATAGCAACTCAAAAGGGCTAGCAAATTAAAAGAGCTTTAGATGGGAGTTTTCTTATAAGATGAACAATTGATTGAAAACCATAATCCTATTATTTCATAGGTACTTTGGATTTCATCAACATAACCAATCCAACCTCAACCACTTATTTATTTCTTATTATAACAGCACGAGATGGTGTATAAGGATAGGAAAGCCTTTTTTTATAATGCCACTTTGAAAAAAGTGTGTCACTAAGATTTTTAACTCAATGTGTCCATCACTTTCAAGTATTTTAATATTCATAAAAAAATTATTTGATCTAGCAAAAGACCTAAAGTTAAAAAGGAAGAGGCAACCTGAGACTTGTTTTTGAGTACATACACCTACATGAAACATGTATAGTCTTCAATTAGAGACAAAAAATATTTCATTCCTTCAATATCTTCAACCGGAGATGGTTCCTATAAATCAACATGTACTATATCAAAGGGATATGTGATATAAGATTAGTATGCAACATAGATAATCAATAAAATTTTGTTAATTGACACGCATTACAATATCAGTTTCCCGATGTTAACAAGTTCCTTATGAAAAGTAGAATGACCAAGTCAATCATGTAATAAGAGACTCCTAAGAACATATATATTATAAGAAATATTACTCATTTGATGTCTAAAGGAGTTGGAAAGCTAGTATAGAACATCTTTAATACCGCTATTAAAAATGTAGTCCTAGTATTCAAATCTTTTATATAGAAAGTGTTAGGAAAGAATTCAACAGATACCTTATTATCTTCAAAGATTTTCCTAATAGAAATTAAATTCTTTTCTAAACTAGGCACACAAAACACATTCTTTAATTTCAGATCATAGGCATCACTATCTAAACATACACTTCCTAGATGAGTAATAGGCCGAGTGTTAGAGATTATTGTTATAAAGCTCCTTAATTTAAGGAGCAAATTAAGGAGCAAAACATGGAACAAAACAAGGAGTAAAACATGGAGCAAAACATGGAACAAAACAAGGAGTAAAACATGGAGCTTAATTCAAGGAGCAATTTAAGGAACCATTAATTTAAGGAGTAATTCAAGGAGTGAATTGTCCTATAAATAGATGTGTAATTGTAATGAAATTAATCATCCAAAGTGTTCATTCCAATTGAGAGAAAAGCTTAGAGAGAAAAGCTTTTGTGAGAGAAAATTGAGAGTAATTTTCTTGGGTGTAATTAAGTTGTGAGTTGTAAGTGTTGTAAACACCTTGTGTAATTTCTCCCCTTTCAGTAAAAAGATCTACAGCAGGTCCGGAGACGTAAGCAAGATTGGCCGAACTCCGTTATCAAATTTGTGTGTTATTTTTCTATTCTTGCTTTCTCATAAATCTAGCTTATCGGGAATTTGCATAATTTCCCAACAACTGGTATCAGAGCTATTGGTGGTGATTTCTGTCAATTTTCTGCAAGGTTACTATTTACGTGAATAGTGAATTACGTGAATAGTGAAATTTTGTTGACGATATTTGTTCGTTGATGGAGGTGTTCTAATACACGGTGGTTTACAGAAATAGTCAGAAACGATCCAGAGGAAGTCAGATTTTAGTGGGAGCAATGGCCGTAGATGAAGGAAGGGTGAAACTCGAGAAATTTGATGGCACAGATTTTGGGTTTTGGAAAATGCAGATAGAGGATTATCTGTATCAAAGAAATCTATATCAACCTCTCTCAGGGAAGAAACCAGAAGCTATGAAGGAAGAAGATTGGAATCTTCTAGACAGACAAGCCCTCGGAGTTATTCGATTGACGTTATCCCGTAATGTTGCCTTCAACATAGCAAAGGAAAAGACCACGATGAGTCTTATGGCAGCTCTCTCCAATATGTATGAGAAGCCATCAGCCTCAAACAAAGTGCACTTGATGAGGCATTTGTTCAATTTGCGGATGAATGAAGGCGTATCGATAGCTCAACATCTCAATGAACTCAACACAGTCACAACCTAGTTGAGTTCAGTGGAAATTGAATTCGATGAAGAAGTACGAGCATTAATACTTTTGTCTTCTTTTACAAAAAGTTGGAATGCTACTGTCACGTGTGAGTAGCTCGTCGGGAAGCAATAAGTTGAAATTTGACGATGTTCGTGATTTGGTTCTCGGTGAAGAGATCCGACGTAGAGAGAAAGGTGAATCGTCCACCTCTTCAGTTTTGCATATAGAGTCAAGAGGAAGAAATTCAACCAAAGGGAATGGACGTGGCAGAACAGACTACCGAGGTAGATCAAAGGACAGGAGGTCCAAATCCAAGAATCCTAATAATTCCCATAGCTTGAAGACTATCGAGTGTTGGAATTGTGGAAGAACCGGGCACTACAAAAATCAGTGCAAGAGTGCACCGAAGGACAAACAAGTGAAGGCAGAGGAAAATGTTACTTCCACCTCAGGAGGAGACGATGCATTGATATGCTCTTTGGAGAGCAAGGAAGAATCTTGGGTGTTAGACTCTGGAGCATCGTTCCATGCTATTTCACAAAAAGAATTCTTCGAGAAATATATCCCTGGAAACCTTGGAAAGGTATATCTTGGTGATGATCAATCATGTGCTATTATTGGCAAAGGTGTAGTGAAGATTAAGTTGAACGGATCAGTTTGGGAGCTGAAGGATGTCAGGCTTATTCCTGATCTCAGAAGGAACTTAATCTCAGTGGGGCAGTTGGCCAGTGAAGGCTACACTACAATCTTCCAAGGTGATGATTGGAAGATTTCAAAGGGTGTAATGACAGTTGCTCGAGGCAAGAAAAGTGGCACTCTTTACATGACAACATAGGCACGTTGTTCAATTACAGTTGCAGCAGGCAATGAAACACCAAATCTGTGGCACCAGAGACTAGGCCATATGAGTGAGAAAGGGATAAAGATTATACACTCAAAGGGAAAACTTCCAGGTCTACAGTCTACGGAGATAGACAGGTGCAAAGATTGCATACTTCGAAAGCAAAAGAGAGTCAGCTTTCAGACAAGTTGCAGAATCCCAAAGAAGGAAAGACTAGAGCTTATTCACTCTGATGTTTGGGGACCAACGACCGTCTCATCTATTGGTGGGAAACACTACTTCGTGACTTTCATCGATGATCACTCTCGGAAGGTATGGGTTTACTTTCTAAAGCATAAGTCTGAAGTATTTGAGGCTTTCAAAAGATGGAAAGCTATGGTGGAAAATGAGACGGGTTTAAAGATCAAAAAGCTTAGAACCGATAATGGTGGTGAATATGAAGACACCAGATTCAAAAATTTATGCTATGAGCACGGGATCAGAATGGAAAGAACTGTTCTAGGCACGCCTCAACACAATGGTGTAGCTGAGCGTATGAACCAAACATTGACAGAAAGAGCCAGAAGCATTCGTATACAGTCAGGTCTACCGAAGCAGTTCTAGGCAGAAGCAGTCAACACGGCAGCTTACTTGATCAACCGAGGCCCATCTGTTCCATTGGAGCATAGAATACCAGATGAGGTATGGAGCGGAAAAGAGGTGAAACTATCACATCTAAAAGTTTTCGGCTGTGTAGCATTTGTGCATATCAGTGATCAAGGCAGGAATAAGCTTGATCCCAAATCCAAGAAATGCACATTCATTGGCTATGGTGAAGATGAGTTTGGCTATCGCATTTGGGATGACAAAAAGAAGAAAGTTATCCGTAGCAGAGATGTGATTTTCAACGAAAGGGTGATGTATAAGGACATGCATAAAATAGACGCCAATGACTCAGAGCAGAATGAGTCAGTATTTGCAGATGCAGATGATGTCTTAGATAGTTCCGCAACAGAACCAATTGTAACAAGTCCTTAGCCAGAGGAACTTGTTGGACAGAGCAGTACACATCATTCCGACACATCACAACCTCTTACTCCAGCTCCTGTATTGAGAAGGTCTTCTCGACCTCATGTGCCTAACAGGAGATACATGAACTATATGTTGCTGACTGATGGAGGGGACCCTGAATGCTATGATGAAGCTTGTCAGACTCGAGATTCCAACAAGTGGGAGCTTGCTATGAAAGAAGAAATGAAATCTCTCATCTCCAACCAGACATGGGAACTAGTTGAGTTACCTATGGGAAAGAAGGCACTTCTGAAGAAATCAATGTTTGAAGAAATAATCAGAAGAGAAAATCAATGTTTTCTGAGTATATTTTCTTAATTTGTATCGGATATTTACATTGTTTATATAGACAAATATCAATTACTATTTCACCAACCACCATTATTGAATTACATGGTTTACAACATGCTTGGTAGGCGCCGTGTATATTGGAAGAAATGTTTGACGTTGGTGCAGTGTTTGTTGAATTGTGTTGCAGTGATTGTTGAATTGTGTTGCAGTGATTGTTGAATTGTGTTGTAGTGTTTGTTGAATTCAACACTCCCCCTCAAGTTGGTGCATAGATGTCTTTCATGCCCAACTTGATTGAAACTTTTGTGAATATTCGATATTAGACTGCTTTAGCGAGGATGTGAGCCAATTGATCTTCTGATTTAATTTTTGGCAATTCCAATGAATTTTCTTCTAACTTTTCCTTAATAAAGAATCGATCAACTTCAACATGTTTTGTACGATCGTGTTGAACTAGATTATGAGCAATATCACATGCTGCTTTATTGTCACAAAATAACTTAATTGATTCTTTAGAAGGATATCCCAAATCTTTCAAGAGGGATTGTAACCACAAGGCCTCACAAAGCCCAAGTGCCATGCCTCTGTATTCAGCCTCTGCGGCAGGCAGACAACAACATGTTGTTTTTTACTTCTCCATGTTACAAGGTTTCCCCACAAAAGTGAAGTAACTTTGATGTAGATCGCCTATCATTTATTGATCCATTGATCAATCGGTGTATACTTATTCTTTGAAATTCTGAGTTTTAGTAAACAATACTCCTTTTCGAGGAGCAGACTTTAAATACCTCAAAATACGAATAAGCTGCATTCATATGTTGTTCTCCCGGGATTATGCATAAATTGGTGACAATACTTAAAGCATAGGCGAATCTGGTCTTGTGTGTGCCAAATACATCAACCTTCCAACAAGCCTTTGGTATCTTTCTTTATTTGTTGGAACTTAAATCAACCTTGATACATAACTTTAATCCTTCCTCTCTGGTGTATTAGGCGGTTGCGTAGGCCGACATACCGATTTCTTTTAATAAATCTAAGCCATACTTTCTTTGAGATAAGAAGATTCCTTCTTTTGATCGAGAAACCTCGATCGAAAATATTTTTAAGGAACCAAGGTCTTTCATTTCAAATTCCTTGGACAAATAAATTTGGAGAGCTTTCCTTTCTTCAAGATCATTTCCTATTACTATCATATCATCAACATATACAATAAGTGCAGTGATCTTACCATATCCTTTTTTCAGAAATAAAGTATGGTCTGAATTGCTTTGTTTGTAGCCAAATGCCTTCATTGATTTTGTGAACCTACCAAACCATGCTCTTGGGGATTATTTTAATCGTACAGGTGATTTTTTAATTTACACACCTTTTCATCATGGATCTTGAATTTCTTGCTTCCTGGTGGTATATCCATGTAGACTTCTTCAATTACATCTCCATGTAGAAAGGCATTTTTTACATCAAACCGATATAATGGCCAATCTAAATTTGTAGCTAGAGATAGCAAGACTCGAGCATTGTTAATTTTGGCTACGATGAAATGTTTTACGTATAGTCGATCCCATATGTCTGAGTGTATCCTTTTGCCACTAATCTTGCTTTATAGCGTTCAATCATACCATCTGCTTGATACTTTACTGAAAAAATCCATCGACATCTAAAAATGTTCGAGTACCATCTGCTTGATATACACATGTGCATATCTGCTGTACCATCTGCTTGATACTTTACTGGACGATCGACAAGTTCCCAAGTTCTATTTATTTCTAAGGATCTTAGTTCTTCATTCATAGCATCTTTCCATTTTGGGGATTGAAATTAAAGCTTCACGCACCTTTGTTAGGAATAGATACAGAGATAATTGATTCCTGGAAATGATACATTTGATTTTGAAAAACGATGTTTAGACATATAGTTACTCATGGGATATTTGACTTTACTAGAAATCTCAGGGTTAAATACATGGCTTTAGGAATACCTCTGTTGGGGACGTGATGGAAGTATTTTTGGTAGGTTGATAGTTGGAACATTCTCGGCCAAACGATTGGTTAGGTATATCGAGAAATTTATGGAGAAGAGGAAACTTCGTACTCACTTTGTGGTAGTAAGGAACTTGCTTGATGATCTTGAAGTTGATGAGGACTTGATTCCATTTCCCTTGAGTCTTTTCTATATTAAGAGTTATTACCATACGAATTCAAGTTATTTATATTTTCCTCACATATAATTTGTCTTTCTTCGTAAGGAAACAATTTATATGTAAGGTCTAATTTCGGCATGGTTGTACTCCTTGAAATTCGGTGTGTAGATGAAAAATACATTGTATCTTCGCGAAAAATAACATCCGTGGTGGTAATCATTTGTTTTGTAGGAGGATGATAACACCGATACCACTTTGTTGTATGACATATCCCGTAAAAACACAACGTATTGCTCGTGGATCCAACTTGCTACGTTGTTGTTTATATGGGTGTACAAATGCCACACAACCAAAGACATGAGGGAGGTAAATTGGGAACACTTGGTGCAACAATTGCTTGATAATGGCTTGTAGTGGTGTTTGGAAGTTAATGGGGCTTGGAAGGTGCAGATTGATCAAATATGCAGCGAGTAATTGCTTCCTCCGCGATAAGATAATGACATATTAGCTTCGATCAATGAGGCACGGACATGACTTCCAGAAGTGTCGATTTTTCTTTCTGCAACTCAGTTTTGTTGAGGTGTATCAACCTGAAGTAGTTTGATGAATAATCCCTTTTATTTTAAGATATTCTTGAAGCTCGAACTTTTATATTCTCCTTGATTGTCAACTTAGAACTTGAATCTGTGTTTTATATTGTGTACGAACCATTTTATGAAATTTTCTAAATAATACATTTACCTCACTTTTAGATTTCATTAAACAGACCCAAAGTCATTCTACTAAAATCATCAATAAATGTAACAAACCAACGTGATCCTCCCAAAGTAGAGACTTTGGAAGGACCCCAATACATCGAGAATGTATAACCGTAAACGGAAATGGACTTTTATTTAAAGTTACGGGAAATGAGGAACGATGACTTTTTGCTAGTTCCACGGACATCACATTTTAAAGTAGAAAGATCGAAGCTTCAAAAAATAAACTTGGAAATAATTTCTTTAAATATCCAAAGAAGAATGACCCGATCTCATGCCATAGCCATATATTTGATTCATCCTTGTTAGATCCAATTGCTACCAATGCATGATTTGTTGAATCCAAGTCCAAATAATACGGGTTTCCTTGCCTAACAACGACCAATCGTTTGCTTTGTTTGAATGTCCTTGAACACACAAAAATCGAGGCCAAAAAATAACAAAACAAGATAAAAGCGGTGGTTATTTGAGAAATAGATATAAGGTTATACTCTAAAGAGGGAACAACTAGTCGAGTCTAAATTCAAAGTACTAGTGAGAGACAAAGATCTTTCCCGATAGTGAGTTGTGTTACCATTAGGCCGGTGCAAACGGTTTTGTGTGATGATGGTTTTGAGATTTGTCTAGAATCGAATGTCGTATGATCAGTTGCACGAATGAATTATCCATGTATTATTAAAAGCAGGAGAAAAAACTTTAAGTATCTTACCAATATTTCTTTGTGTAGTTTGCAACTGATCTTTTGTTGTTTGTGAATGGTGGAGGTAGACATTTGTCGTGGGTTTTCTTAGAGAGTCGTGGTTGTGATCCCGCGGTCGGGATATCAACTGAAGTTCAAAACATCGTTCTTTAGTATGACTCTTTTGATGACAATGGGTACATTTAAATGATGATTTATCAGTCACCCTTAACTTCTGGCGATTGGAAAAAGAACGATTTTTAGAAAATCAAGGCGGAGCGTCAGCGTCTCGATTTTTCCTTGATGAGATTCGACGTACTACCTCGCGTCGAATCAAGGAATAACAACCTTCTAAATGCGGTATAGTTTCTTTTCGCAAAATTTCTCCCGAACACACTCAAATTCATCATCTAATCCAATGAAAAAATATGTATCCTTAGTCTTTCCAACGGACTCTTGATATGATATTAGATCATTAGGGTCTTTCGCTGACCACGCTTATCACGATGGTCTAGTTCTTGGAAAATTTCAATCAATTTCTCTCCGTAATACTCTAAAAGTGATTTTCCATTTTGTCTGGAAGTAAATGCCTTTTGGTTTAAGACAAATACTTGTAGTCGTCACTTCCATCATAGAATGCTTTTGCCAAAGCACCCCAATTTCAAGAAGCGATAGGTATACGTAAATATTGCTTCATTATTTACGGACTAGGTTGACGTAAGGATCCATCTCTTCGCTTTTGATTTTACGCATACCACTTATTATAATTGTTTGATGTTTTTTAAGTTTTGCAAATTTTTGTCATGAATATAAGAGAGTTTTTCTCTCTAGCAATATGCATTTCCATTATTTGAGACCAAACATCATAATTAGTATCAGTAAGAACAATTCCAGCATTAAACACACCTTCAGACTGAACCGATTGTACAACAGTTGGAGTTGATTGCTCCATAGGTAATGAAATTATACCCTCTGTCGTGATATTATGGAAAACAAACTAGAAAATGGTGTAATAATTTTAGAACTAATTTTTTTTAATATTTTTTTTATACTAAACCGGATAAAAAACCAATAAACCGTTTCAAAATTGGATTAAAAACTTGAAAAAATGAACCAAAACGATTTTAGAAATCCAAAACCGGGAAAAAAACCGGGTTCAGACCTTTAAAATGGACCGAATCGACCAAAATTAGGAAAATTGTGAAAAACCGAGAAAACCGGGTTCCAGCCGAACCCGGCCGGACCAACGCAGCAGGCCCGAGGTGATCTGGCCGAAACAGAACTGCGGGCCGGTTATGCCCTCTGGCCGGACCGAACCGAGCCATACGGCGAGGAGCAGGAGCCGAGTCGGCAGAGATCGAGGCCATCCTGGCGAGTCCCGAGGCAGAGCCATCCGAGCCGAGTCAATCGAACCGAGCCGAGTCAACCGAACCGAGCCGGATGACACGTGACGGCGCGTGCAGCGCGTGGAAAATGGACCCTCTACTTCAGGCGGCACGTGACGACGCGTGTGGAGGTTTTCTTCTATTCTAATTTAACCAAAATGTTCAGAATTGTGTTTAGAGTAATCTGGTAAAATTTGGTGGGACAAATATTGCTTCAAAAATGATGTTTGTAATTAATATTTGTACGGGTGTTTGAGAATTTTTTTTTCAGGAGAGTAAGGATTTTTAGAGAAAGAAATCTCTGTTTTAGAGAACAAGAGTTTTAAATTTTTATAAAGCAACGACTTGGCTCTGATACCATGAAGAAATCAATGTTTGAAGAAATAATTAGAAGAGAAAATCAATGTTTTTTGAGTATATTTTCTTAATTTGTATCGGATATTTACATTGTTTATATAGACAAATATCAATTACTATTTCACCAATCACTATTATTGAATTGCATGGTTTACAGCATGCTTGGTAGGCGCCGTGTATATTGGAAGAAATGTTTGGGGTTGGTGCAGTGTTTGTTGAATTGTGTTGCAGTGATTGTTGAATTATGTTGCAGTGTTTGTTGAATTGTGTTGCAGTGATTGTTGAATTATGTTGCAGTGTTTGTTGAATTCAACAACTTCACAACAAATGGGTGTACCGGGTGAAAGAGGAGCATGATGGTTCCAAGAGATACAAAGCCCGCCTAGTTGTCAAAGGGTTTCAACAGAAGGAAGGAGTTGACTACACTGACATTTTCGCTCCTGTTGTGAAGCTCAATACTATCATATCAGTATTGAGTATTGTAGCCATTGAAGATCTTCATCTTGAACAGTTGGATGTGAAGACTGCATTCCTTCATGGAGATTTAGATGAAGAGATATACATTTACCAGCCAGAAGGTTTCTCAGAAAGAGGGAAGAAGAACATGGTGTGCAGACTTAAGAAGAGTCTGTATGGCATGAAACAAGCTCCGAAACAATGGTACAGAAAGTTTGATGACTTCGTACATGAGGAAGGTTTCCAGAAGTGCAATGCTGATCATTGTTGCTACTTCAAGATATATAGGTCCAGTTATATCATTTTACTACTTTATGTTGATGATAATGTTAGTAGCAGGTTCAGATATGGATGACATTAAAAGGTTGAAGCAGCAATTGTCAAAGGAATTTGACATGAAAGACTTGGTTCCAGCAAAGAAGATTCTTGGAATGCAAATCACAAGAAATAAGAAGAAAGGATCCTTGCAGTTATCTCAGGCAGAGTACATCAATTTTTTTTTGCAAAGATTCAACATGGGCGATGCCAAGCCAGTTAGCACACCCTTGGCCAGTCATTTTCGCCTATCCAAGGATCAGTCCCCTCAAATAGAGGAAGAGAGAGAATTCATGGCTAAGGTTCCTTATGCCTCAGCCATTGGAAGTTTAATGTACGTAATGGTCTGTACGAGACCAAACATTGGCCATGCAGTGGGAGTTGTTAGCATATTTATGTCAAATCTAGGGAAAACTCATTGGGAAGCAGTCAAGTGGATTTTGAGGTATATGTGAGGCACCACAGAAAAGTGCTTGTACTTTAGTAAAGGAGAGTTAAAAGTACAAGGGTATATAGACGCAGACTTTGGAGGTGAAGTTGATCACCGAAGAAGCACCATCGGTTATATATTTACTGTTGGAACTACAGCGGTTAGTTGGATGTCACAAATACAGAAAATTGTCACTCTATCCACTACATAGGTTGAGTATGTAGCAGTAACTGAAGCTAGTAAAGAGATGATATGGCTTCAAGGTTTGTTAATTGAGCTGGGATTCAAACAAAAGAAGAATGTTCTGCATAGTGATAGTCAAAGTGCAATACACTTGGCGAAGAATTCAGCATTTCATTCTAGAACAAAGCATATTGGACTTCGTTATCGCTTCATCAGATCTCTATTGGAAGATGATGTGTTAATACTAAAGAAGATTCAAGGAAGCAAAAATCCAGCAGATATGTTAACAAAGGTGGTGACTATTGACAAACTGAAGTTGTGCTCAACTTCAGTTGGTCTACTAGAGTAATAAAGACTAGAAAAGCTGCTGCATTGATCGAGGTGTGAAGACAGATTGAAATCAGTCTTCAAGTGGGAAATTGTTAGAGATTATTGTTATAAAGCTCCTTAATTTAAGGAGCAAATTAAGGAGCAAAACATGGAACAAAACAAGGAGTAAAACATGGAACAAAACATGGAGTAAAACATGGAGCTTAATTGTAGGAGCAATTCAAGGAACCATTAATTTAAGGAGTAATTCAAGGAGTGAATTTTCCTATAAATAGATGTGTAATTATAATGAATTAATCATCCAAAGTGTTCATTCCAATTGAGAGAAAAGCTTTTGTGAGAGAAAATTAAGAGTAATTTTCTTGGGTGTAATTGGGTTGTGAGTTGTAAGTGTTGTAAACACCTTGTGTAATTTCTCCCCTTTCAGTAAAAAGATCTGTAGCAGGTCCGGAGACGTAAGCAAGATTGGCCGAACTCCGTTATCAAATTTTGTGTGTTATTTTTCTATTCTTGCTTTCTCATAAATCTGACTTATCGGAAATTTGCGTAATTTCCCAACAATATATTATAAGAAATATTACTCATTTGATGTCTAAAGGAGTTGGAAAGCTAGTATAGAACATCTTTAATACCCCTATTAAAAATGTAGTCCTAGTATTCAAATCTTTTATATAGAAAGTGTTAGGAAAGAATTCAACAGATACCTTATTATCTTCAAAGATTTTCCTAATAGAAATTAAATTCTTTTCTAAACTAGGCACACAAAACACATTATTTAATTTCAGATCATAGGCATCACTATCTAAACATACACTTCCTAGATGAGTAATAGGCCGAGTAGATCCATTTTTAAGCATTATAGATGCATTACCTGAATAAGGATGTAATTATTGAAAGGCATATTGATTGGAATTCAGATGATGTGTAGCTCTAGTATACATGAACCAAGCATGAATACTCAAATAGGAGGGAACTATTGTGGTAAGAAAAGCTTAAGATGAAACACTCGAAGGCATTATTTGAGGATATGAGTTAATATTGTTTAAGATAGTAAGATCCAGTGAATCTGAGGTCTGAGCAAAGTGAGTTTAAGATGGAGGTCCTTTAGCATTAAATGAGATCTTAGATTGTGTATAATAGAAATAATACTTACCTATTGTATAGCCATACTTTTTTTTTTTTTTTTTTTTTGCAAAATTTGGCACAGAACACTCTCAAACTTAAAGTTCTTGCTTTTATCATTACAAGTATTGTTTGGAGCTTATATATTAGTGGTAGAAACACCTAAAAAACTATTGTGTAGGTGTTGATATGTTTGACTGTCCAGATTTGAAGTTTGAATAGGTCTTAGAATAATTTACTTGAATAATATGTGTATCAGGTTGATTCATACGTTCATACTGTCGTTCAAGTGTTCTTATTCATTGATTTTATCACCAGTTGCCAATGGATGATCAATGAGGTCTTTAGCAATGCTAATGTATTTTTCTATAGTCATATTTCCTTTCTTCAAGCTTTGTATATGCCATTTTAAATCCATCAATCTCGACTGAGAACTATCGTTAAAGGCTTTAGTAAAAGCGTGCTAGAATTCAAGTTAAGTTTTTTTGCCAATCAGTTATTTGAGATAAGGAGAGGAGATTGAAGAATATATCCAGTTCTTAATTGCATTATTTTCCTCTCCCAAAGCTTATACTCAACAATTTCTTTAAGAATTTCATGCGTTCGACTAATACTAGATTCATCAATTGTTGTAAGGTATTTCTTGAGAAGTGTTGATGGAGGTACAGAGTTATCTTTGTACAAGGATCTTAAACCATAACTATAATAATTTGTAGTAACTGTTTATTCTAGATGTTTTTAACCTCAAAATTTGGATAAAGTGAATATATTGGAAATGAAAGAGTTGATTTTGATGGTGAAGCAAACGATGAAGCATGTTGTGAAGCTTTGAGAAGCACAGATGAATCAAAAACATATATTCCATGTGTATCGGAAGAATTCATGTCAATCATGATTAATCTACTCTGATACAATAATAAACATGAACAGTGAAGGAGAGAAATGATGAATTGATAATAGTGTGTAAATTCATAAAAGCTGTAAGTTTAAGTATTTGGTTCATACAAGCTATTTATAGAAAACACTGAACTACATTCTGTTAATTATTATGAGATGGTATAATAAACTCTCAATTCACATGAATGTATACAATACAACACTCTGTATTAATTGTGTTTAACATGTAATATAACCCACCATTCTACATATTAATCTATATTTAGCAGTTATTTTATTTTCTACTTTTAAATGATTTTTGTTAATTGTAATAAATGTGTGGCAGATGCTTTCAGTGCTTCTTGCAACAGTTGGAGCCATCATGTCCATCAAAAACTTAGAGAATTCTTTCAATAACAATCACCAAAGAGTTGGTCTAGCTCTCTACAGTGCCATCTGGATACAAGCAATAATTGGATTTCTCAGGCCACCATGGTAAATTTCATCGAACCTTTTCTTTTCATTTAAACTCCATGACATGTAATAATATATATGTTAATATTGAAAAGGTAATTAATATTACTTACACTCTCGAAGCTTTCTAAAATATCATAAATTTTTTAAATGTTTTACATTACATCAATCAATTAGTTACTTTAAAGTATCACTTAATTAATTTCAAATAAGTTCAAATAATTAAGACCTTATTTTCTAAATAAATAATAAAAACTAATGTTGGGAAAATCGGGTATATTTTCCCTATTCTAAGTAGTTACTATTCACTTATGATTTAAATGAATAGAACTCAAACTAACCCGACAAAATAATGCTATTGGAAATATAATGCTAAAATAAACTAAAACAGATATTGAAACAGAAATATTAAAGCAGAAAAATAATAACACCAGAAATTTAACGAGATTCGGTATAAATGTTACCTAGGTTCTCGGGCGTCGTTGACCACTTCCACTATCTTCAAATGAATGAATTTCAAAATTACAACTAATTGGGCAAAATTGAGCTAATCAATTACCCTTACAAAAGAGATGAAGATTTACAAATTTTGGGATGTTTACAAATGATGAAGGAGGGCTTTATTTATAGCTCCAAATCCAACACCCATCTTCATTCCTAACCAATGTGGGACTTTTCTAATTTTCTCACTAAGGAGCAATATATAACAACTAAAGATGCAATATACTAGAGAATAAAGTGGACTTAAGTCTTTCAATTTTATTTGTTTATTTTTTTTATGTTTTATACTAAACTTTTTTATTATTTTAAAAATAAAAGGAGTTCAAATTAAATTTTATCCTTCCACCTAATACTTTTTTCAGCCACCATTTAAGATTTGGATTTCAATGATACTTATTTTAAAATTGGGACAATTTTAAAATTTGGGCAAAACTCAAGGGTGTAATTAATATTTACAACTATAAAAACATAAGTACTTTTATTTATATCACAAATGTTTTTAAAGTTTGAAAAATATATCAAGAAAAAATGTATATTATAGCTGATACTTAAATAACACCATCGTAAATTATTTAACTTATATGATTTTTTTTATTCTAGATTTTATATTATTTTTATTTAAATAATGTAAAAATAAATAAAATACAAAACCCAATATATTTATGTTAGGTTTCGTTTTCATGTCTTTTAATTTTTTCTCTTTTTTGCCTTTTAGGTTTATATTCAATATATGGTTTAATTTGCAGCCGCAATAATGGTTTCAAAATCATGTTTTTATGTCTCCTGCTTGTCCATACG
This sequence comes from Hippophae rhamnoides, assembly GCA_033030585.1. NCBI lineage: Eukaryota > Viridiplantae > Streptophyta > Magnoliopsida > Rosales > Elaeagnaceae > Hippophae > Hippophae rhamnoides. The sequence continues at coordinate 12,848,737 of CM065434.1, read as the reverse complement.
AAATCCATAGTTAGTCTCATGATTAATAATTGCATGTATAAATATGATGTCTTCATGATTTCTTTGTTTGAGTTTCACAATACTAGATTTGGAGCATTGGTTTATGAGTTATGAATAGATGAAAATAATCAAATATGTTTTGAGCAATGTTTGATCTGTTTTGGTTTTAATTTGTATAATATTTTTTATTTTATTTCTTAATTATTTAATGTTTATAAAATTATTATGTAATTCAAGCTATTATTTTATTAGGTCAAAGAAGAAAGATATGAGAGTTGACAGATTTTTTAGCTTTGTTAGTTCTTAAAGGGCCTTTATGAAAATAATACCAAATGTTAACCTCCTTTTTGACACAATTCTGGCACTTAAGGGCATCTGTAACATAATTGTATCTTAAGAATGTCAATAAATTTTTTTCTGAAAAAGTATAAATTTCAATAATATTCTCAAAATTTATATTTTTTTCATAAATATTATCGATCTTTCAAAATATCAAAGATAACGTTAGATTTCAACATAATTTTAAAATAGCGGCTAAATAATAAAAGTTTTATAATAACTTTAAAATTGTTGGGTACCTTTAATTTTAAAATGAAATTTTTATATATCTAGTAGTTTATTATTAAATCATCAATAAAATTAAATAAGTTAAAAATATATAAAATATAAATGTTACATTTTTATTTCATTCTAATAATAGAAAGAATGCAAATAAATAAATAAATATATACACATAAAATGAAAAAAAAAATATATAAACTTTCTTATCAATTTATAAAATAAAATTGAAATATATACTATGAATGAAATTTTCTTTTATTTATCCCAAATCACACGCATAAAGTGTTTACTTTTGTTTTCTTTAATCATCATAAATGGTTATGGTTTAATTTTAATTAAATTTAATGACACATGATTCATGATTCAAGATGTAATTATAAAAATTATACGTATTATTTTCAATTTAATATTTATAATGAAGTTAATAATAAAGTTAACAAATTTAACTAATTTATAAAAATACAAAATAGTTGAGACTAAATTTTAAGAAATTAATGGTTATGGATTAATTAATTTAGAATACGTTATAGTAGATTATTTTTAAAAACTATTCAATTAATATAAAAACATATTCTATTTCTGGAATGAAATAAGTAATCACAAGACAACATAGAAAAAATAAAAAAACTTTTAAAAAATTAAGGGTGGAAAAGAAACGAAGAGATATGATTGATGAAAGAAAACAAGAACATTAGATTACATTTTAGGACTATATTTTTATTTAGTATAGGATAAATATATATTTTTAATTATTATTATTTTTAAAGGGTATTTCAATAATTTAGTAAAAAATGAAAAAAAAATATAAGAAATAATAGATGTAAAGGTTAACGTTGTTACTGCCGTAGCTATTTGTGATAATAAATTTAACGAGAGTATTATTAGAGACATGTTTTGAAACATTAAAGGTATTTGCAAAGAGTTAAAATATATACTTTAGGGATATGAATGATATTTCCCGATTTATCCATTTAATAATTAAAAAGTTAAAGGATATTATCTTCACAATTAGAAGTAATTCGTAATGATTGTATTTCATTTAGTAATCTAATAGTAAAAATAAGCATTTTTCGTTTTACAGCATAGTTTCTATAGTTTATATGAAAAAAAAGCTATTTTAATTATATATATAATTAACAATAATTGCAAATTTTAATTTTTTCCACTATTAATTATATATATGTGTAACTTTGTTGTCACATTTAATTTACTGTCCTTTTTCTGTCCGAGTTTTATTATTAATAAGTTGTGTATGAAATATCGTTTCAGGGGTAAAAAAGAAAGAAGTGGTTGGTATTTTGTACATTGGATAATTGGGATTTTGGTATCATTGGTAGCTATTTTCAACATCTACACTGGGTTAGAAGCCTACCACAAGAAAACTTCAAGAAGCATAGGACTTTGGAATATTCTTTTCACATTGGAGGTCTCTTTGATTGCGTTCTTTTATCTCTTCCTCGACAAAAGGGAGTACATCAAAAATCAAGGAGTGATTTTGGGAGATCTTCAAGAATCAACATATGATCAAGCTCAAAGGAACATTCAAAAAGATTCGTTACCTGAACCATATTGCAAGCCAAATGCACTTAAAAACTTGTTTGACTAATTTATTAGTAACTACAAGTTCTTAATTTTATACCTTTTGCTATGTGTTTTTTATTTTTTTGTGGTTGCAATTTAATGGACTAATATTAACTACTATAATATATGTCTTAATTTAGTCTCACTTTTTAAAAAATCAATGTTATATACATATCTTATGACCTCGATTTTTTAAAAACTAAGACCACATACATACTTTATAATCTCGATTATTTAAAAATAGAGGTCATAGACATATCATATAATTTTAGTTATTTAAAAAATGAAGTCATAGACATATTTTATCAATTTTCTCTCTTTTACATCAAACACCAAATTTTTTTTTCAAATTTTTTTCTTTTTACTTTTTCCTTCCCTTTTCTCCCCTTTGTGCACTCGCATTGTATCATTTTAGGGCTTTCATTGTGCCCTTCGCTCTATGTTGTTCTACTTGTGTCACCTTCCTCATCGTCTTTGTCTCGACTTCTTGTTGTCCATTACTTCTCTCTACTTTACTTGGTTTTACTTATGATTTGTGCTGAAATGATGCAAGGTTATGCGGCTTTGGAGTAGACTGAGTCTGTTGGTTTCAACAAGAGAAGAGCTATGGGTAGAGATAAGAGTGATAAACCCAATAAGAATTTTCATCTCAAAGGACGATGTCTCAATCCTATCAATACCATATCCTGTGTCCAAGTATATTGTTTTTCCCTTTCTAAGTTTCGTTATTTGCAGTACTTGGGTTAATTGCGGTCTTTAATTTTTCTTTGATTTTGCTCCTTTTGTAGTTTTCTTTTACCTCTCGATTGGAACAATGATTGAAACGTGGGAAACTTATAATGGATTGTACATTTTTTTCCTTGTGTTTCAAACTTATTGCTTTTAAATTATGTAGCTTAAGAAGGAATTTTTCTCTTATTGTTATGTAGGTTGAGTTCTAACTTCAACTGATCGTCTTTTATACTTTTGATAATTAGATTGATGAAATTAAACATTTCTACTACTTATTTTAGATACTAAGTAATGGAATGGATACATAGGATACATCACCATCATTGTTGCTTTTTTTTATAAGTAAAGATTTATCTTTAATGCTGGTGAGGTATTTCTTCTATACCTTTTTATTTGAAATAAGATATGAATCCTAGTGAAATGTTATGATGTCTCAAAAAAATAAAATGCTCACTCCAGGTCACTACTACAAAAAGTACATATGATCTCAGTTTTTAACCTTGATCGTAATTCTATAGCCATGGTTATAAGAATGGAGCAATAAGTAAGAGAAACTATAGACTGTTACCTATGGCCTCGGTTTTTCAATAACCGATGCCATAAGATATGTCTATGGCCTCAGCCTTTCAATAACCAAGGTCATAGGGTATGCATAAATTAAAAAATATATAATTATTAATTACAATATTAAAAATCAATATAAATTACAATAAATTTATTAATTACAATATTAAAAATCATATTATATTAAAATTAAAAGTATAATTACATTTGAGAGTTTATTATACACTAAAAAAATAATAAAACCATAATATTACAAACTAAATTTTTACTATTAATTACAAGCATTTATAAGTGTACATCAAATCAACAAAATCAAGTCCACAATGACTTTAACAGAAGTGTAAAGAAAAGGAAAATACCATAAGTGCTAGTGCATTGGGCTGGTGTGCCTAGTGCGTAGATGCGCCTGGTGTGATGGTGTGTTAGTGCATTTGGTGCCTGGTATGCCTGGTATGCGCTGGTGTGATGGTCCACCTAGTACGCTGATGAGCCTAATGCATTGATGCGACTAGTGCTTTGGTGTGATGGTGCACTTGGTGTGTTGGTGCGCCTAGTGCGATAATGCCTTGGTAAGCTGATGCCCTAGTGCAATAGGTGGGCTGGTGTGCTGGTGCACTGGTGTGTTAGTATGTTTGGTTTCTGGTGCCTACTATGAAAAATAAAACAATAAAAAAAACTAGAATAGCATGTGTGCACAGATAGGAATCAACCTTTAACATGTTCCTAGCCAAACACAGTAATGATCAAATTGAAGCACACATTTATCACAATCATGGAAATGCTTTGCTTATGGAGGCTGCAAACTTATAAAACATATCAAATCTGCATCAAAAGAAAACAATATAAAACATATCAAATATGCATCAAAAGAAAACAATAAATGGGTATTGTAGCAACTAGTATAGAAGTAAATTCACTTCACTAAAATAATATCACTCTCAGTTGTCATAGCCAGCAAGTACACTAGTAATAAAATCCCATATTATAGATCCAGACTAGTATAGAACTTCAATCGAATACTACTCTCAGTTGCGTGCTAAGTTAATGAGTAGTGGTAAGCAAACACTAGCAAATTATAAGTTACAGTAACCTTGAGGTTGTTTAGATGATGATAATGGGATGTCATTAAGAATTTTCATAATAAAGAAAAATAAAATCCTCAAAACTTTAACAAATATTGTCAGTGAATATGAAGCACACAGGTGACTTACAAAGTGACAATTATATCTTATGATAGTTAATATATGAGAAATTTTCATAAGGGCTACCATCTTAGTCCATCTATAATAGGCTACTAGCTACACATTCCCATCATCTACCAATAATAATAATAGGAAAACTTATAACATATATATTTTCATATTGTTCAATTCTCTCTAAAAGGGCTAGAAGTTTCATTATGCCAAACAAATTCAAGTTCCAACTGACTAATCTTATACATAATATGAACTGAGGGAAAAACATTGAAACTGAAAAATACCTTAGAAACCAACTTTAGTCGGTAGAGCTGCTTCGTAGTGGCCAATGGCAATAAACAATGAAATGGATATAGATGATATGGAACAAGACGAACTCTATAAGAGTGAGTATACAAGCCGAGAGTGGCCCATTACCAGGCACCAACACAGGCACAGCACCAACACAGACACAGTATACAACCCCTATGCACTAGCACCGTACCAAGAAACTACTAAAAAATAATAATCCCAACTCCATTAATTCCAATTTAAGCATTTAAAGCACTAGGCTAAGCAAATGGCACCATATATCATAAAAAATTGAGAAACATAATGTAATGCAATGTAATAGGATTGGGATTAGGGAAGTAAAGTAGGATTACAAATAGCATGGAAAAGCTGTATTATGATGGATAGTAAAAAGTAAATCAATCTCAACTAAGCTATTAAATTTCAAATTCTCATGAAGAGAAATATGTTGGATACTCTCTAATCCCAAGAATGCTATTATGATTCTCCATTGTATACATAAAATAGCTCTGGTGGCTCCATGGAAAAGCCTCTCCTACTAGCTTCAGAGTTGTTGTTGCCCCAGAAGTGAATATGCATCTATAGTCTCTTGGGGATGCACTGTAATAGGCGAGAACCTATATGCATGCATGGTAAAAATTTGAAAACAACTTGCAAAAAATATATAAAACAAAGTGTAATGTTGTGATGCCCCAAAAGTTGGGACATTCCCTCCAGCTCAAGTGACAAATGATCATTGGTCCCTTTCTTATCACAAGAAAACATAGTAGTCATAAATAACAGTTACAAAAATAACAATGACAACGAAGAACACAAAGATGAAAAGAGAAACAAATCATGCATAAGAATCATTTACGAACTTAAAAAGTTGGCATGAAGAGCTATTGAAAGTTAAAGAAAAACATTTCACCTATTCCAGCTCAAGTGACAAATGATCATTGGTCCCTTTCTTATCACAAGAAAACATAGTAGTCATAAATAATAGTTACAACAATAACAATGACAGCGAAGAACACAAAGATGAAAAGGGAAAAAATCATGCATAGGAATCATTTACGAACTTAAAAAGTTGGCATGAAGAGCTATTGAAAGTTAAAGAAAAACATTTCCCCTATTGGCGAGCTTCCATTACAAGATCACAAGTAGAAAAACTGGTGTCACTTTGGCTATCTAAATTCAAATTAAGGAAGTCTTATTTGGTAAAACATTAAGGAAGTTGATAACATAAACAACACTAACAACCAAAAGAAATAATTCCTACCAATTCATAGAAGATAAAGCTAAAAGAAAGGTAGATTTGTGTTCTTAATGGAAGGTCATATTTGACAAGTTAAGCATTAAAAAAAAGTAATAAACCATCATCATCACGATCCATGAACATACTCATTTAATGATCAATCATTAAATTACATTACAAATTCATAAACGAAAACCCAACAAAAGTTAAAAAAAATTAAAGAATATGAGGGTTTCTGTAAACATTTGAATATCCTTAAAGATTGCTTTCATCTACAACTTTGAGTACAAAGTTGATCCAGTATGATCCAAGTATACATGAAGGCATAGCTCAAGAAGAAATCTTGAGACAAGAGATGGCATACCTCATAGGGTTATGTGAGTGTCCAAAATTAGGGTTTTACTAGAGGACCCAATAAGCCTTTGTTCTAGTACAACTTGTAACCTCATTCATTTATACCCATCCTTGTGACTTCTTTAGCAGTAGAGGGTGAATAGATTCAAAGGAGAGCATGAGCTTCTTTAGGGTTAGTAGGTCGAAAATCTCTATTGTGTTTTGCGATTTCTCAATTACTTCGAAAAGTGAAAGGTCGAGGTCGTTGTCGTTGATGGCGACACATGCAGAGCAACAGAGAGGGTTATCGGTATGAGAAATGAGAGAAGAAAAAGTAGAGAAGGGAAAGCATTGGGAAAAAGAGAGGAAAATAAAAAGAGAGGGAGGGAAAAAGAAAAGGAAAGAAAAGAAAGAGGGAAAAGAAAAAAATTAGGAAAGAAAAATAAAAAAATTGACAAAGAAATTTGGTATATGGTGTAAAATATTGATAGGGTATATCTATAGCCTCAGTTTTTAAATAACCGAGGCTATAGACATACCCTCGATTTTTAAATAACCGAGGTCATAGGGTATGTCTATGGCCTCAGTTTTTAGATAACTGAGACCAAAACTCTATGGCCTCGGTTTTTAAAAAACCCAAGGCTAAATGTCCGAGACTATATGTATGTATTATAGTAGTGGGGGTTGTAACATTTTCGCATAGAGCATAGGATTAAATTGTCGAAGGTAGATGTCTGAAAGTTAACATATTTTCTTTTGTCATTGTCATAAATTTTCTTACGATACTAGGAAACTTATTTATGTTGTTAAATTGTTTTCAGATAGATCATATATTTGTCTCTCATGTTTGTTTAGAGATTGCAAGTGGACTTCCAGGTATGGATTAGATGGATTTGTGGCTCTGTTTACTTAATATTTCTCTTATATATATATATATTCCATGCAAAAGCAAGCAACTTGTTTTTCATGCTAAATTTTGAAATATTGGTTTATTCAAATGTTTACATCTTGTTATCTTTAGTGTTAATTTGGACATTTGTAGAGGCTCTATTGCTTGGTGGATGAAAAAAATATTTTTTTTGACATTTCCTCTGTGAAATTTTCAACTAGCTATTAGTATTTACAACTTTCAAGTAAAAGAAGTTTTAATATGTTAAAATCATGTTGCAATTAATAGGAAAACAAGCTTCTAAAATTGGTAGGTTTTATGTGGAATCCTTTATCATGGGTTATGGAGAGTGCTACTATAATGGAAATAGCATTGGAAAATGGAGAGGTAAGACCTCTCTCTATCTCTTATGTTGAGTAACGAATGTTGTGGTGTTAATGAATATGTATATATATGCAGGAAAACCACCAGATTGGCTTGATTTTGTAGGTAGGGTATATAGTTATATCTCGTAACATCAACAGCAGTACCAGCACATCAATACCAGTAGTACCAACACACCAACATACCAGCAGCTATGGTATTTTTCTTTTCTTTACACTTCTATTGAAGTTGTTGTGGACTTGATTATGTTGATTTGAAGAAGTACATGTATAAATGCTTTGTAGAAGTACAATTATAAATGATTGTAATAGTAAAAATTTAGTTTGTAATAGTAAGATTATTCTTAATAGTCATGGTAAATATTAGAATTATCTAGTATGGTTTTATTATATTTTAGTGTATAAAATCTCAAATGTAATTGCATTTTTAATTTTAATATTTTCATTAATAATTGCATTTTTATTTAAATTTATGGCCATATGGTATGTCTATGGCCTTGGTCTTGTAAAAACCGAGGCCATAGACATACCCTATGGCCTCTGTTATTGAAAGATCGAGGCCATAGACAAATCCTATGGCCTCAATTTTTAAATAACTAAGGCCATAGGTAATAATCTATGGTATCTCTCACTTAAGTCTCGATTTTTATAAATATGGCTATAGACCTACAGTTACGATTGAAAACCGAGGCCATATGTATTTATTTTAGTAATGATTGATGGATGGAATGTATGGATTTGACCAATTAAACATGTTCAATCTCCATGAAAACATTTTTTCCCTCCAATTTTTATATGATATAGTTACTTATTTTACTTTTAACCTCCAAATGTTATATTTTTTTAAGTTATTAAAAAAATATATGTATATTTCTTTTTAAAATGTGTTAAATATATATATATATATATATATATATATATATATATATATATATATATATATATATATATATTTACATTGTACATGAGGTTAAAAATGATATTCCATCTACAAAGAGGCTATGGTATGCTTATATCTAATTTTAATAACTTAAAAATATAATCCTTATAGTATTTTTATTTTAATTAGAATACGGACAAACCTTTTTAGTGTGAATGTGATATCTTGATATCTTCAAACTTATAAGGCTAACCTCGTCGTAATTTGAATGGAATAAGTGCACATTCTTCCTTTAGATAATTAAGATTCAACATTTTGTCAAAGGTTGAGCGTGGCGCCAACTATAGACTTTTCCCAAAAGCTATTTGCAAAAACATAATACAATGTTTTTTTAAAATATTTTTTATCTCACTTTATTTTGTGTACTCCCCTATATCATGCCCTAGATAGTTGCATTTCATGCCACATCAACTTCAAAGTGTGCCCATTTTTTCATGATTTTCTCTTTTATGCATCTACTCTTGTGTACTTCATACCTAGATCAACAAGTGTTATGATATTATTTGAAATCAAAAGTTTGGTTTCCTTCATTTCCTTGTGACCAAAAAATAACATTTATTAGATATGGTAATCTTAACATAATAAGAGATTTGTGGGTTGAGCTCTTTAGGGCTTCAAATTAACCCATTTTCCACCATTTCTATAATTTTCATATATTTCAGCTTCATTATTATTGGTTTTCATTCTTCTTCTTTTGAAATGTCATCTCTAGCCAATTATTTTGAACAATCGAAAGAGTCTCTCATTTTCCATAGTGTGAAACGAAAAGGAAATCAATGTGATTGAAGATAGAAAATGAAGAAGGAAGAAACTAAATAATACTCTTGTATTGATGGAAAATCATGCACATAAATAGTGTGTATACAATAGTTATTTAAGAGATCACTTATAACAAACCATCACTACTTTCAGCCAAAGGCTTTACACATGACAACACTAAATTAACTAACACCTCACACCCTACATGGGAAATATGATTTTTTTTAACATTCCCCTTCAAGCTCATCCTTGAGGAAGGAAAATGAACTGAGGGTAATGCTTTGGTCATGATATCTAGTAGCTACTCTTGAGTATGAGTGTACTTAACTATGAGCTCATTATTCATAACCTTTTCTCAAATGAAGTGGAAGTCAATTTCCATATGTTTAGATTGAGCTTGGAAGACTAGGTTTTTAATAAGATACCTTGCACTAATATTATCACAATAAGGAATAGGAGAAATAGTAGGTTTGAATGAAATATCAAGTACTTTCTTCACCCAAATTACTTCATAAATTGTCTAACTAGGGCCCTGAATTCTGATTCAGTAGAAGACCTTGAAAGCACTTTTTGTTTTCCAAATCCCTAAGATATCAGACTATTTCCAAGATATATGCAATGTCCACTAGTGCTCCTTCTATCATTATGACAGAAGCCCCAATCTACATCAATGTAGGAAATAATGTAGAGAGCATCAGACTTATGCATCATTATTCCATGGGTAGGATTACACTTAAGGTACCTTTGGAGATGCTTCCAACTTGCTGATGAGCGAAAACCGGCATCGCCAATTCTCGCAAATACTTTGGTTTTAATATTTGTAAAACTCTCGCAAGTGCACGAATCATTTCGTAGAAAATGATAAGTATACTCACAAGGTCGATCTAAGGAAGGAATGTATGTGGTTCTTAATTTATTATTCAAACTTTTAAAAACGAAATTAAATCCTAAACATCCTGTCACGATAGTTTGGTTTTTGTGTTCCTAATCTAATAATATAAAATAAACATATATACAGATTAATTAAATATAATAAAAAAAATAAACATAGATACAAATTCAATAAATAAATATAAATACAGATTCAATAAATATTCATGCAAATTTTATCATTTATATTAGTGGAGTATTTATGGATATAATAACTAAATTAATTATGCTTGCTCATATTTTCTAGGTTATTAAAGATATAAATTGATATTTTATTGATTCTCTCTTTTGTATGAATACCACCTTTGGTGGGGTTAGATATTCTTTGTTAACTAAACAAATCAATTAACACCTAATGGGTGGGGTTGATAACTAATTTGGTTAATTAAATTAATTACTTTTCTAAGAGATTGAAAATGAACCATTTAAATGCCACGCTATGGTAAGGGGTTAGATTTAAACTTTATTCAAGGTGTCCAAATTAAACCCAAGAATTTAGTTATCCCAGTACTAACTTTCAAGTTTTAAAACCACTATTTTGAAAACATGTCATGTCAATACATTTTCACATAATAATTCTTATAAAAACTTTTGAAATAGAGCTTTACTCAACTACGGGGCGATTGTACCAACAAATAAAAGAGCAACTACTCTAAATTAATCGATAACTAAACCTTAAAGTCTAATCTTGATTTAAGTTTGTAATGAAAAATAATATATTTCTCTCTAACATCCTTAATATAAAATCTTGAATAAAAATAAAATCAATTCATTTTAGAAATTTTCACCTATTTAATATTTCGTAAGCATAACAACGTTATTATTATATCATGATTATGAATGCTAGCACGCTTAAATTTAATCACAGGACAAATTAAATATAACATGTAAGAATAAAGCATAAAAATAATCGTAAAGAAAATAAAATCCTTACAAGTAACTTCGACGCTTATTCCGCTAGAAAACCTCCGCAAGCGAATTTGCACTTCCATTTATTGAATCAAAAATCTAAATTATTACAAAAACATTACAAGTTCCTCTCAAAAGAGAAGAACTCTAAACCTAAGAGAATTGAACTAAAAACTAAGAGAAAAACTAAGAAAAGCTTAGAAACTAAGAAAGAAACTAAGAAAAACTCAAAAACTAAGAAATGAGAAAGAAAGAAGAGAGAAGTGTGGTTTTGAGTTGTGTTTTGAAGTGAATGGAAGAGGGTATTTATAGGTGAGGATGGAGAGAAAAAATGAGTAAAAAAATGTTAAAAAATAAAAAAATAAAAACGTGTAGTGGACATGCTCGGAGTCATCAATGACGTCATGACGCCATAGGGTCAGCACGGAAAATGGGTCAAAACGTTACAGGCGCTGCTTCGGTTTTAGCGCTAAGGCTACCGGGTCGAAGCGTAAGGCAACGTGCGGAAGGCGGCGCCGCGCGTCACAGCGGAAGCAGGAGAACGCCAGCTGGCGCCGCGATTTTCGGTTTTTTGACATTTTTGACCTTTTTCACCCATTTTTTCCTATTTTTCCATGTTTGTTGACCTTTTTCCACTTATTTATTAATTTATTTGTGGTGTATTGCTTCAAGTATTCTTCTTTGAGTCTTTAAATTGCATTTTTAAGCCAAAATACCTGAAAAACAATAGAAATAATGATTCGAAAAAGACAAATTTATATAAATATATGATAAAACATATAAATATATATATTTTTAATCAATTAATGTGCATAAAATCATGGTTATTTTAGTGCTTTTTGAGCACTCATCACAACTTCAACTTCTTGCTAGTCCCTTAGCAAGAGAAGCGATAAAAACTAAAAATTAAACTATCCTAAATCACTTCCGCGGATTATTGACATTGCATTTAGCCTATGCAACAAGCCTTTAAACCCCTAGGTTGCCCTAGTGGACGAGTTTGAGTCGTGAGGGTTTTCAAGAAATGATACCCACAAACATTGAACTAAATGTAAAACAAAAGAAACAATAAAAACAAACAACTTAAAAATTAAACAAAAATCACAACATCTCGCAAAATGTCTCATACTTTTTAATCTCCTTTAAGATCATAATTAAAATCTCAATCATAAGTTATTTTAATCTCTTTTTAAACAATCATGATTTATTATAATAATTAGTCGAAAATCATTTTCATATTTCATATCAAAAATGTATCAATTTAATTTCACCCAATTTCGGTCATGAATCGAATTCTTCGACTCTATTCCTCACAAGTCAATACTCTCAAAACACTGAATCCTATGGGTTCAAACACTCATACTAATTTATATGCGAAAGAGTTGATGTATAGAAATGAACTAATATGTCAAGATATGTATAAAGAATAAAGGCTCAAAGTGTTATTTTAACATTGATCTCATGAAAGGAATCAAATGTATAAATTATAAAGATATCATATATAAAAATTATTTTCATGCGTAAATCAAACTCATTAAGAAAGAATTTCAAGATATATGCCTTTACAAAATGAAGAAATTGCAAATGACTTTTTAGAATTACTTCTTATATCTTTCTTTTGTAATTAGCCTTTACTCACAACTTTGTAGGCAATGCGGGTTATAGTATGTAGATGATACTATTTTTATCTCTCTTTTTTTTTTCTCAGAGATATTTTTCAATATGTGTATTTTTAGAGAGTCAACCCATGTATGCAGTTGTACATTTCTTTGGATTTTGTGAAAGTGGTTAATTTTGTGGTTTTCTATTTGATCTTGGTTTAGGTAACCAGGATATGTCTTTTGTTTTTGTAGTAGTCATGCATAAATGAGATATAAGCATATACTATCAATTTCTACTCAAATCATTTAATCTAAGCAAAAATAATAACCAAAAAATATATGATACTCTATTAAGATGAAAAAATTCATACATTCAATGCTAATACCCATAGAGATCATCTAAAAATTTGAAGAAATAAGAAATGTGTTTGGAGTAGAAAAAATATATATTTCACCGAATAAAGGAAATTAGGCTCAAATTATATCTCACAAAGGTAGTCTCCACTAAAAAAACTCATAAACACCGATTTTGGGTTTGATATAATTTCTACATCTTATCAAGAAATACTAATTATGACAAAAACTAACTAATTATCAAAATAATTACAAAATATTTCATGATATGTTTCCAAAAATTAATCTAACACTACAAAATACTTAACTATTTACTTAAATTTGATTTAAAGAAATGATAAATTTTTGTGAGAAAAGTTTTTTTTTTTTTTTATTATTATTTTTTAATTAAGTATGGTAACTTTTCACCACCCCCAACCTAGAACTTACCTTGTCCCCAATGCAACAAATCAGAAATTAAAGATAAAAGAGAGAAGAGAAGAAAGATTACCTATTTCCGAGAATGTGCAAGTAGTAATGGAAAATGCAAGGTGCATCCATCATATTCATCATTAAAGTGTATACGTATTGATCATTGTGAAACTTCTAACAACTCAACAAATATTTTTAGTTTTAACAATTTAAAAATTATTCACATGTAATTAAAATGAAATAAACAATAAAATTAAGTAAATAAAACAAATAACAAACAAAAATTTTTTTTTTATTTATTTTTTATTTATTTTTTATTTATTATTTATTTTTTGTTTATTTTTTGTTTTTTTTTTTATTTTTTTTATTTATTTTTTATTTATTGTTTTTTTTTTACCTAAAATGATGGGTTGCCTCCCATCCAAATACAGGCTTAGTTTAACGTGCCTTAGCAAGTGACGTATCTTTTTGGTGCTAAGGTTACTCGGCCCAAATGCAATCCATTTCAAAGAATGTTGTTTCGTTCTTCTAAATAAGGCTTGACACGATGGCCATTGACTTTGAACGTTTTTGTGTCTTGGAGTCCAATAGTTCCACTACTCCATGTTCAAATACTTGAACTATTTTGAATGGTCCATCCCATCTTGATCTCACTTTTTCTCGAAACAATCTCAAACGAGTTAAATAAAAGAACTTTCATTCCAGGGTGAAGAGTCTTAGGAACTAGCCTCTTGTCATGATAGCGCTTAGTACGCCCTTGTATAATTTGGCATTCTCATAGGCTTCATTCCTAATTTCTTCCAACTCATGAAGCCGAGTAATCGTTTTCACCGCTTTATCTAAATCCATGTTTAACTCTTTAATTGCCCAATAAGCTTTGTGTTCAAGTTCAATCGGAAGGTGGCACGCTTTCCCAAAATTAACCTAGGTAGGGCTCATCCCAATAGGTGTTTTGTAAGCGGTGCGGTATGCCCATAAGGCATCATTTAGCTTAAATGCCCAATCCTTCCTCGACGGACGACAATGCTCCAAGATTCCCTTAATTTGCCTATTGCTTCACTTCCACTAAACCTAAGTTCGAGGATGATATGGGAGTAGCTACTTTATGTGTGATGTTGTACTTGTTTAGTACTCCATCAAAGAGTTTGTTACAAAAATGGCTACCTCCATCACTTATTATAGCTCTAGGCGTTCGAACCTACCGAATATGAAATCTTTCAAGAATTTCACAACAACATTAGCATCATTGGTTTTGGTGATAGCTTCTACCCACTGGACACATAATCCACAAAGAACCAAAATGTATTGAAAACCATTAGATTGGGAAAAGGACCCATGGAAGTCAATCCCCCATACATCAAAGAAGTTCAACAACTAAATTAGATGTCAAAGGCATTTCATCTCTTTTGCTTATGTTTCCTGTTCTTTGACATCTATCACATCAGTGCACAAACATATGCAGCATCTTTAAAAGAGTGGCGAAAAGAATCCAGATCAGTAATATCTAACGAGCTGTCTTTTCACCTCCAAAATGACCCCACAATGAAGTTCATGACAAAAAGTCGAATGCTCTTATGTTTCTTCTTCTCGGTACACATCTCTCAGGGATGACTTGATCTTGACCAATCTTGTATAAATATGGTCATCCTTAAATAGTCCTTAATAGTTTTAAAAACCTTTTCTTGTCTGGGATATGAAGTGTTAGGTCGCAAAACACCAAATGTGCAAGATAGTTTACAATATCGCATACCACGGGTTCGACCTATGAAAAATAACCTGCTCATCGGAAAGTTTCAACTATATCGTCATTACTCTCATCTTTAAGAATTGAAGTCTAAATCAACCCAGACAAACGGTCGCCTACTAAGTTTTCACCGCCTTTCTTATCCTTGATTTCTAGGTCAAATTCTTGTAAGAGTAAGACCCACCGGATTAATCTTGGCTTGGCATTTGGTTTACTTAATAGGTATCTTAAAGCAAGATGATCAGAATGTACAATCACTTTAGATCCTACTAAATAAGACCGAAATTTGTCTAAAGAGAATACTATAGCCAAGAATTCCTTTTCAAGTGGTGGTGTAATTCATTTGGGCATCATTGGAGTGTTTTGCTAGCATAGTAGATGACATGTAAACGCTTATCCACTCTTTTTGTCCCAGGATCGCCTATTGCATAATCAAGCGCCACACATTATCTCAAAAGGTAAAGACCATTATAACAGGGGTAGATGTTAGTTTCTCTTCAAGGTATTAAAGGAAATAAGGCATTGTCATGAAGTCAAATTCAACATCTTTGGATAGTAAGTTACACATAAAGGACGACTTATTTTAGAGAAATCTTTAATAAATCGCCGTAAAATCCTGCATGTCCCAAGGTTTCTTATCCCATCTACGCTGCATGCAGGGGAGTGTAGTTTGGATATCAATTCAACTTTTGCCTTATCAACTTCAATACCCTTTGTTTGAAATTATATGTCCTAAAACTATCCCTTGTTGAACCATAAAATGACTTTTCTCCCAACTATGGTTAGATTGCATTCAATGCATCTTTCTAAAACCAAAGTCAATTTATGTAAGCAATCATCAAACGAGTTCCCAAAGACAGAGAAATCGTCCATGAAAATTTCAATGAATTTCTCCACCATGTCCGAGAAAATAGATATCATGATCTCCTGGAAAGTGGCGGGGCATTGCATAACCCAAATGGCATTCTCATAAAAGCAAATGTCCCAAAAGGACATGTAAATGTGGTCTTTCCATCTTTCTTACGGTGCTATGGGTACTTGATAATATCCAGATACCATCCAAAAACAAGAAAATTGTGTCTACTAATCTTTCCAACATTTGATCAATGAATGGAAGAGGAAAGTGATCCTTTTTCGTATATAAATTTAGTTTCCTAAAATCTATACACATTCTCCATCCAAAGGATTATTCTAGTGGGCACTAATTCACTTTTATCATTTTTAACAAGCGGTATCCTGCATTTCTTTGGTACCACGTAATCGGACTAACCCACTTACTATCCGCAATAGGATAGATAATCCCTTCTTCTAATAATTTAAGGATTTCCTTTTAACTACCTCTTGCATGATGTTTGGGTTTAGTCTTCTTTTCGGCCTTTCTCGTGCATGGTTTAGCACCATCCTCCAAGCTTGATCTTGTGCGTACACATTGTTGGACTAATGCCTCTTATATCCCCCTATACTCCAACCTATAGATTTCTTAAACCGTTTAAGCACTTTGACGAGTTCTTTTTCTTGTGATTTGGTCAGGGTTGAAGAAATTATCACTGGATATGTTTCTCCTTCTCCCAAAAACACATATTTTAAGTGCTCGTGTAAGTCTTTGAGTTCAAGTTCGGTGGATTGGCCTCTTTAATGTATGAAGGAATGGGTAGATTTAAAAGTGTACTAGATTTTGTCATCACTTCATTATTGTCTAGTTGTTCAAGGTACCCCTTAATTTCTTCATCTAAATCTTCTTCAACCTTTTCAAGTGTAAGAACGGTTTCAAGCTTGTTCTATTCGGTTTGGAAAAGGTGTTTTTGGACAAGATTATCCAAAGGATCAACTTCAATATTTCATCGATGGCGTAAATAGAAGGGAAAGGTGAAGAATCAAAAACTTTGAAATGAACAGTCTCTCCTAAGCATCACATTGTCAAATTTCCATCTCGACATCAATAATAGTTTTAGTAGTTGCCATAAATGGTCTACCAAGCAATATTGTACGCTTCTGTCCAACGCCTGATTTTCTTGCATATCCAGGAACCACAAAGTCAACGAGGTATTATCGGGCTTGTCTACCTATCAAAACATCCTCAACTATTCCCTGGATATTTAAGAGATCTATCCGCAAGTTGCGGAGGACATAGTCAGTGGGTTTTAAATCCCTAGATCGAATGTGAGAATATGTAGTAGGGCATCAAATTTATACTAGCACCTAAATCAAGCATTGCTTTAGCAACCTTCCTATCCCCCATAGTTATGTTTATAATAAAACTTCGGGTCTTTCAACTGGGGTTGTCTTTGAACGCTAGAAATTGATACTACTACTGCTCATTCAGGTTCATACCTCCTTTTCTTAGTGTTCAATTCTTTGAAAAACTTGGCATATGAGTTATTCATGATCACTTCTAATAATGGTAAATTGATATTTACTTTAGAGAGAATATTAAAAAGATCATTGAATTGCTTATCTTGTTTGGATTCTTTCAAACCAGGGGAAAAGGTATTTGCATCCTGTGTGGTTCTCATTTGTCTTTTGAATTTTGGGAGTGTCGGATGACCCCCCAATGAGTTTTTCGAAAGCTTGTTAAGTTTAACACTTGTTTCTCCTTTTGCGAGATTAGAATATCGCCTTCTTTGTTACATGAACTACAAGGTAGTTTAGAGATTTCGTGTAAACCGGTATTGACTACCTTACCACTTCAAGAGTTCTAACATCTTTTGCTTGTTCTCGTTGGTAGACCGGGCAACTTTCCTGGTTCTTTCTTTTGCATTTGTTCACGGCTTGCCCAACTTTAGATTCAATTCTTTTAACCGAAGCCTCCATGGTGTTCAACCTTTGATTAGTCATCATTGGTTGTCACGACTAACTTGAATAAAAGCATTCAAGCTATCTTCTAAGGTTGGTTTAAAAGATTGGCTTGGTGGGTAAGGGTGGTCAGAGGTTGGGTGATCATAGGTGTTTGGATGATACTTTGAAAATATTGGACTTCCTCTATGGCATCGACACTAGAATCACAAGTATTTGAATAATTATGAGTACCATGCCCAATTGAACAACACACTCCACATACCTCTTGATTTGAAATTTGGTGAGACGTGAGGAATTTCACTTGTTTAGTCAATTCACAAGTCAGAGGTTATCTCATTATCAAAGCCGACTTCATTGACCTTTGCTTTCCTTTCACCACCTCTTTGTTGGGAATTAGAACCCAATAGCTCATAGAGATTATAGGTTTCCTCTCGCGGTCTTTTCTCCTACAAAGACCTCCAAAGAAGATTATCAACCATGTATTGACTCGTAGTGTCAATCCATCGTAAAAGAATTGGTTTTGTAGCCGTAGTGGAAAGCTATGATTTTGACATTGAATGAAAAGGAGTTTGAATCGTTCCCAAGCTTCGTGAAAGCGGCTCTTCATTCATTTGAGAAAATGTTGCTATCTTTGTTCTTAGATCAACGAGTCTTTTGATGGGAATAGAACCTACCCATAAAAATTTCATAGATCGCCTCCCAAGTTTTAAGAGAACTGATGTAGAGTAATGAACCATGACCAAGCTTTATCTTCGATGCAAGGAAAACACCTCATCCTAAGTTGATCTTCATTAATTGTACGTAGTGGAAAGGTTTGGACAATAGCATAGAATTCTCGAATGAAATGCAAAGGGTCTTCATTAGGGATATCAGAAGGGAAGGCAACAAAGAATAATGAATCTTTTTCAATTCATAATTCCTTGTAGCCTCTTGTAATTGGATGCCGGAAATTACATTGCCAATGATTGGCATTGTATAGTCTTTCATCTTTTTCCGCCATATCTTCACATCTCCCCATGGTTGTTTGTAGTTGAAAATGATCCTCCTCCTATTGTGAATCAACATTTTTGCTTCTTTAAAAACAATAGTAGATATCTCTAAAAATGCAAGGAACCTAAATTTTTTTTTTAATTTTAATTTAAACGAAGGGACACAATTTTTGAACACAAGCAAATTTATTTCATTTGAATTTTTTTTTTTTTACACGCAAACTAAAACAAAGGAAAATACAATAATGGGTGACCTCCCATGTAGGACTAAAATTTATCGTCTTCTAGTAAGACGTTGCTCGGAGATTGCAGAATGAAAAACTCAATGTCTCCTCTTCATTGAATTCATTTAAGTTTTAATTTAGTCTTTGCCTTTTTGCAAATGTTCAACTAACTGCTCAACTTGAACTTCCACCTTTTTGATTGAAGCTTCCCAGCAGAGTCCAACCGTTGATTGGTTTTAGATCTGATTATCCCTACAAACTTGAATAAAAGAATTCAAGTTGTCCTCGAGGGTTGGTTTATTTGGAATGCTTCTTGGAATAGGTGGTGGAATTGCTGCCCGCCCGGTTTGAGCTGAGGAATGAGGGTTGTTTTGCCTCCAAGAGAGAAATTTGGATGACTTCTCCACCCAGATTATAGGTATTTGAATTGGGATCAAACCTTGGTCTCTCGTTGATACGCTCCCAACACATTAACCTCGCTGTGTCCAATTGTATCTCCTTGATATGGATGTGCTTCGCACTTGTCCATGCTATACAAACCATATTGTTCATTATTCGTGTTGGTTTGTGTAGCTAAGGCAACTTGCTTAGTCGGTGAACAAGTTGTTGTTGAACTTATTACCGGAGTCGATTTCATGAACACCACTTTTCTCACTCGGGAGCTTTTACGTGGGAATTAGCACCCAACATCTCAAAGAGGTTATACGTTTCATGCAGTCTTTTCTCCTATTGCTCCTCCCGCAATATGGTTGTCGACAATGAACCGACATTGTTGGTGTAAGTCCATCGTAAAAGAATTGGTTCGCAACCGTAGGGAAAGCTGATGACAGGACATTGAGCGAGAAACATTTTGAACCTATCCCAAGCTTGTGGAATGGTTCTTCTTCCATACGAGAGAAAGTAGCAATCTTTCCTCTCACTACCGATGTTTTTTGATGAATAGAATTTTCCCATGAATTTATTGTAGAATGTGACCCCATGTCATCGGAGAACTCGGGGAAGTGACATCAACCAAGCTTTGGCCTTATCCTTGGGTGCAGTAGGGGAAAACATCTCATTCTAGTCGATCCTCGTTTAGAATACCGAGGGGAATGTTGGACCGTAGCATAGAAATCTCTCATAAAGGAAAGAGAATCTTCATTAGGTAGCCCATGTAGAAGGAAGGAAGCATAGAAAAATGAATATTTTTAAGGTCATAATTCCGAAAGCGACCTCCTAACCTGGATAGCGGGCAGCTGTTGTGCCAATCACCTGCCTTGCAAACTCCTTCATCGTGGCTTCCTGACATGTTGGTTTTTCTTCCATTTCTTTTGGTTCTAGTAAAGGATTAAGACTTGATTCTATGTTTGGCTCAAAATCAAAGTTGATGGGTAGAATCCAGTGTTGACACTTGTTTAAATTTATGAATATTATTTACATATGGTGTAAGGGGGTTTCCTAAGGATCTCCTACCACGCATACACTATTTTTAAACGTAAATTTAAAACTCCTGTCAACAAAAATAAAAGAAAATTAGAGAAAATTTCCATGGCATTTAATACAAAACACTAGACAAAATTTTTTTTTTTTATATTTTTAAATTTTTTTTTATTTTTAAATTTTTTTTATTTTTAAATTTTTTTTTTTAAATAACATAATCAGATAACCAAGATTGTTCCAGGAAAGAATGGTATGTACGCTTCCTTAAAACCACTCTCAATGTAACAACGTTAGAGGAAAGACTAGTAGACATGAGCTTCAAAGAACTAGCTCTGTATTAACTTCCTTAGATTTTTGCTTTTCATGCCTTTTAGTTTTTTTTTTTTTACGAACGGTAATTTTATTTTACTATTCATTCTATCTTATTTCTTATTAACTTAAAATTTTTAAAAAAAAAATTTTTTTTAAATTTTTTTTTTTTTACGTACGGAACTTTTATTTTACGATTCACGCTTTCTTATTTCTTATTAACTTAAAAAAAATTTTTTTTTAATTTTTTTTTTACAACGTAATAACTTTTTACTTCAAATTTCAAATTTCTAAATTATTTACTTTTTATGCTATAATAAAAAAAAATTTATTTTTTATTTATTTTATTTTATTTATTTATTTATTTATTTATTTATTTTTTTATGAAATTTGAAATTTGATTAAAAAAATTTTATTTGAAAAAAAAAATCACAATAATTTACAACACAAAAATATTTTTAAAATTTTGATAAATAAATTAAAAACGCGATTCATTCCCAAAGAATTCAATGCCAAAAACTTGACGAAATAAAACCTAAGATCGCCAATTTCGCAAATACTTTGGTTTTAATATTTGTAAAACTCTGTAGAAGTATCTAATCATTCGTAGAAAATGATAAAGATACTTAGTCGATCTAAGGTAGGTGAATGTATGTGCGTATTTAATTTATTATTCAAACTTTTTAAAAACGAAATTAAATCCTAAACATCCCGTCACGATAGTTTGGTTTTGTGTTCCTAATCTAATAATATAAAATAAACATATATCTGTATTAATTAAATATAATAAAAAAAAATAAACATAGATACAAATTCAATAAATAAATATAAATACAGATTCAATAAATATTCATGCAAATTTTATCATTTATATTAGTGAAAGATTTATTGGATATAATAACTAAATTAATTATGTCTTTCATATTATCTAGGTTATTAAAGATATAAATTGATATTTTATGATTCTCTTTTTCAGTATGAATACCACCTTTGGTGGGGTTAGATATTCTTTGTTAACTAAACAAATCAATTAACACCTATGGGTGGGGTTGATAACTAATTTGGTTAATTAAATTAATTACTATTTCTAAGAGATTGAAAATGAACCATTTAAATACACCTTTGGTGCATGTAGACAGTTTAAACTTTATTCAAGGTGCCCAAATTAAACCCAGAATTTAGTTATCCAGCATTTCAACTTTCAAGTTTTTAAACCACTATCATGAAAACATTATGTCAATACATTTTCACATAATAATTTTATAAAAACTTTTGAAATAGAGCTTTACTCTAACTAAGGCTGATTGTACCAACAAATAAAAGAAAGCACTACTCTAAATTAGATCGGATAACTAAACCTTAAAGTCCTAATCTTGGGATTTAAGTTTGTAATGAAAAATAATATATTTCTCTAACATCCTTAATATAAAATCTTGAATAAAAATAAAATCAATTCATTTTAGAAATTTTCACCTATTTAATATTTCGGTCAAAGATAACAACGTTATTATTATATCATGATTATGAGCAGTTACGCTTAAATTTAATCACGCATAAATTAAATATAACATGTAAGAATAAAGATAAAAATAACTCAGAAGAAAATAAAATCCTTACGTAACCGACGCTATTCCGTTCTGTAGAAAACCTCCGTAATTTGCACTTCCATTTATTGAATCAAAAATCTAAATTATTACAAAACATTACAAGTTCTCTCAAAGCAGTAAGAACTCTAAACCTAAGAGAATTGAACTAAAAAATAAGAGAAAAAACTAAGAAAAGCTTAGAAACCAAGAAAGAAACTAAGAAAACTCAAAAACTAAGAAATGAGAGAAAGAAAGAAGAGAAGTGTGGTTTTTGAGGTGTGTTTTGAAGTGAATGGAAAAGGGTATTTATAGGTGAGGATGGAGAAAAAAAATGAGTAAAAAATGTTAAAAAAATATAAAAAATAAAAACGTGTAGTGGACATCTTGAGGTCATCAATGACGCCAAGCATGACGCCATAGGGGTCATACACGTGAAAAATGGGTCAACGCTAAGTAGCGTTGTCTTGGCTGCTAAGGTCAAGCACCGCGCTGCGGAATGATCTCCGCTACGTAGGAGAGAGAATGCTACGCAATGAGAGCTGATGCTTGTAGCATTGAGGCTGCTACACATACATTTTCCGTCTTTTGACATTTTTGACCTTTTCGACCCATTTTGTCCAATTTTTCCATGTTTGTTGACCTTTTTCCACTTATTTATTAATTTATTTGTGATGTATTGCTTCAAGTATTCTTCTTTGAGTCTTTAAATTGCGTTTTTAAGCCAAAATACCTGAAAAACAATAAAAATACCCGTGATTCCGAAAAAGACAAATTTATATAAATATATGATAAAACATATAAATATATATATTTTTAATCAATTAATGTGCATAAAATCATGGTTATTTTAGTGTTTTTTGAGCACTCATCACTTGCCAATGAATAGAGGTAAGTGAATGAAAATACATGCATAATTTGTTTATAGTAAAGGAAATATATAGCCTGGTCATGATGCAGTACTGTAAAGCTCCTACCAATATTCTACATAATGTGGGATATTCAAGAAAATCATCATCATACTTAGAGAGATTAGTATTAATGGACATAGGAGCTACAATTGATATAGAATCTTGAAGTTATGCTTTGTCAAGTAGTTGTTAAATGTACTTGTATTGACTAAAATGGAAACTATCTACTATTCTACTTACTTCTATACCAAGGAAGAAGCTAAGTGACCCACCCAAGGTCTTTGAGGGAAAATAACTGTTGAATTAGAGTTGAATTGTTCCCTGTCACTTGGATATCGTCTACATAGATGAGGAAGATAAGCATATCCTTACCTTACCTAAAATCCATTATAGAAGTGTTTGCATTGGAAGTTTCAAAACCCCACTGATGTAGGCAGGTACTGAATTTCTTGATCCAAGATCTAGGAGCTTATTTTAGCCAATGTATAGCTTTCTTAAGTTTGCATAAATAATGTGGCTTTTGAGAGTTAACAAAACCCAAAGGTTGAGATGTATATACTTCCTCTTCTAAATCACCATTAAGAAAATTATTGTTTGTGGCCAATGTTTTAACTTTCCAATCATGAAAGAGTGCTAAATTTAGTACAATTTGAATGATTGTGGGCTTGGCAATAGGACTAAAGGTCTATTCCCTTGGTTTGGTCATAACCTTTTGCCACAAGTCTAGCTCTGTACTTGTCCAATGATCTGTTAGGCATGAGTTTAACATGATAAATCCACTTATTGCATATTATCTTCCCATTAGAAAGTGAGGGAATAAGTGAAATTGCTAAGTAAATCCTCTTATTCTTTATCTATAGCTACAACCTATTCAAGATGCTCGGTAGCAGCAACATACTTGCTAAGTTATGGAAGAATTTCAACAATGAAAGCTACAATGTATGCTTTAGGTTTTTGATTGCCGTCCTTGAGCCCAATGATTATATGATATGTATTAGCTGTAGAAAAATGGAAAGATGGGGGGTCTATACAATAAGTATTGGTAGATTATTAGAGGATGGACTAAATTGAGAATTATGAGAAAGAGCATGAAAAAGAGAGATATGAAAACTAGGAGAAGAATGATATGAAGAATCAATGGAAGTATTATTGATAGACTAAAAAGTTGGTACTTGAACAAAGAATTTAGAAGAATAGGAGGAAGAATGATCTGAAGGTACACTAGTAGAGTTAGAAGGAGAAAGAAAAAGAAAAGTAAATACATCAAAATTAACATGAGTGGATGTATATAGTTTTTAAGAAATAGGCTCAAGAAAAATATAACCCTTGTAATTATAGTGATGTTCTACAAAATCACAAGGAAGGGAACGAGGTTCCAACTTGTTTGAATTATAAGGATGCAAGAAATGATAACATAAATAGCCAATAAAGAGTTCAAAAGGACTTTCTTTATGCAAAGTTTCTAAATGAATTCTATTTGTATGATAAAAAACTGCCCAAAAGCACAATTCTAATATTTGAAAGGCACACCACCTCTTAGTAGAAGAGATAGTCTAGTTTCTATGATGTGTCTATTCTTTCTTTCAACAACCCCATTTTATGAGTATGTATAAGGGCATGAAATCCTTCTATGATATCTTTTGGAAAAATGAAAAGATGAAAGTTTAAGAAACTTTGTCCCTCTATTACTTTGGATTTCTTTAATCATGACACCAAACTTCCTTTTCAATAACTGCCTTAAGTGAACAAAAATATTATAAACTTGATCCTTAGACTGAATTAAGTATAACCATTGATATCTAGAACAATCATCAACAAAGATAATTAAAAATATGGCACTTGTGGCAGCAAGTATAGGAGATGGACCTCAAATTTCAAAATGAACAACATCAAATGCATTAGCTAATCTTATGTTACATGCTAAAGTGGTAATTTATGTGATTCACTCATACGATAGGAACTAAAAAATTCATAACAAGTAGTAGAAGGTGTATGAGAATCAAAAGTAGACAAAATCATATTTCCCATATGAGGTGAGGTGTTGGTTAGTTTAGTATTATCACATGTAAAGCCTTTGGCTAAAAGTAGTGATGATTTTCTATAAGTGAGCTCTATAAATAGCTATTGTATACACATTGTTTGTGTGTTGATTTTCCATCAATACAAGAGTATTATTTAGCTTCTTCCTTCTTCATTTTTTTCTTTTGTTCATACTAATTTGCTTCTAGTTTCACATGGTATTAGAATGCCATTTATGTAAGAACCTCCATTAACTCCAATTGATATAGGCTCAAAGTTGCTAAACTCATCTATGAGATCTTCAACTCTTTCAACTGGTGATGTAGCAATGTAGAATTATCCAATAAATCATAATTTCACAATTAGGTTAGATTGAAGCCATTATCTACTTTATAGAGAACATTTGTTTCATGTAATTCAAATTTATAATCTATAAGGTTTGATTAATGAAACTTCAAAAGTAGCTTCTCAATTTGTCCATAATTAGATAGCGATTCAACTTTAGTTTCTAATCCTGAGTTTGAGCTTTGGGATAAATGTGATACATTGGTGAAGAATTGGATCCACATATTTGTTAGCCAATCCTATATGACATACTTGATGAATAAAGAACACTACTAGTGATTATTGGCTAAGCTTACAGAAAGTTTTCTTAGATTTTTTGTGAGAAAACTTGTTGCAATTGAGGTGGAAATTACACACAATATAGAAAGATATCTTGTCAATGGATAAATATATCAATTGTTCAAAGGATTTAATAGATACAATAATAGCAGCTAGCAATGAGCTCTCATAAAAAGATCAAGCTATGTATGCACTTTGAGTATATGTCTTTAATTACAAACATTACTCTTTCCAACAAGTACTATAGATAGAAGAAATATTCATAACTAGTATAGCTCAGAAAAAAATTTGAGCCAATGAACCTCTATTCCTCTAATAATAATTTGATTCAAGATAATTTCACTAGACTTCAGTATAATTCGTCTACTACTCAATACACATCTTAACCTAGATCTTTTCTTCAACAAGCTTTTGGTTCATAAACTTCATTTCCTTATCTTTCACCTTAATCACAAAATTTTAGACCAATAGGTAATGCTTCATGATAAGACTTCAAGCCAAAAAAAGGTGGAAGAGGTGGTTATTAAGAAAAATGTCAAATCTTCGAGAAGAAAGATCGCAGTGTTGTTTACTATTTATTGAAGTTCAATCAAAGAAATTCAAGTAATATGCCTCCTCAAGAACATTACGAACAAGTTTCCTTAAGAGATCAAGCATATTTTAATGTGTCTTCATATGTAACATCTTATATACTTGTAACTCCACCATCTGTGACTCCTTCTCAGCCTTGGTTTTTAGCCACAGTAGCTACTCATCACCTGATTGGTAACAAGTCATTCTTCAAGCTACTATCGCTTATGATAGAAATGGCTTCGTAATGCTAGATAATGGACTATTTATTCCTATTTTTAACACTGGTCATTCTTTTTTGTCTGAAAGTAAACATGCCTTGATCTTATAGGAACTCTTATATGTCCTTCATCTAGCCAAAAACCTTATATTTGTAATGAAAATTTGTGATGAAAATAGAGTCTCTATAGAATACTTTCTTAATTTTTTCTATTAAGGATTTGGAAAACAAGAGAATTCTACTAGAGGAAAGAAGTGAAGCCTAACTCTACAATTTTTTAATCATATTGAGTAACTCTTTTACCTTACTATCAGCACACCTAATTGAATCTAATAAGGCTCTTGTTAATGGAGTTGTGTGGCATGATAGATTAGGTCATCCACATCAGTATGTTTTAGATTAGATTTTGTCTAACACACAACCACAAGCTTCTTTTTGGTTCTGCTTGATCTATTTAGATTTTTCCATTTCTTGCTCTAATTTCTTTGTTTTCCCTGCCTCTCTTTGGGAACTTTTATTCTTTGGATGTTTTTCAACTATGTTTTTCTATTTCTATCTGATTTCTCTTAAATAGATTTAGCAATTATATATCCAATTTAATCTTTAGCTCTATACTTCACATGTTTAATCTCAATTTTTTCTCCCCTTTTCACCTCAACTAAAAGTTCATTGTTGTGTTTATTATTGACATTTTTTGGTCTATATTCTCTTCAAGTTTGATCAAGTTTTTGTTAGCTTCATGTTTCTCTATTTTTGAGCTTCCTACATTTTGGTTTTGTAATGTAAATTCTAAATTTAAGTCTTAAAATTTCAAGTTTGTTTCACCAAGAAAAGAATTCTATTCAATTATATCTGTTAATATCCTTAACATCTCAACAATATGATTTTTGATCTTGGTTATGGATTATCTATTCAATTATTTGGAAAAATACACTTTCATCGAAAGGTTTGAGAAGAATGAGGTGCTTGAACTTGTGGTGCATAAAGCTCTTTCCTATATCTAAGATTTAATATTATTCTCACTATATCCTAATGTCATAATTTTTATTGATTTCTTTAAAAACTAGCTATAATTATGTAATTTTCAAAATTTAGTTAGAATATGTATATTATTGAGGATGTTGACCGAGGTTAGATATGGTTATTTGAAACTATAATGGAAAAAAGAAATGTTACAGAGTCTTCTTAGGACCTTCCAACAAGAATGATCATATTAGGGTGCCTACTAACATAAGAATCTGAGACTATAAGTCACTTTTTGATCCATAACCAACTAAACATGATGTTTGGAAAATGAGAATACTCTTCCATTGATGTGACCAGAGATATTTATGATGATTTCAAGCACAAAGTTGAAGCAAATTATATTTTGAATATTTTTTGAATGATGGTGTAGTTATGTTGCTAATACATTTACTACTATTCTTCAATCTTATGAAGTAAAGTATAAGTAATAGAAATAATTAATGGTTAGTGAAGTTCTCATGTTCTTCATGGATAGAAACTTTACTTGCAACTCAAAATTAAGTATGAACTTCTATTAGATGGCAGCTAGCATTCTTGAACAGTGGAGTTCCAAAAACAAATCCTTAAGGATACCCAACATAGTCTTTTCTCTTTGTCATGTTTGTTATACAATGTATTAAAAAATAGTTACTTGGATAAGCTTTATAATTTGATGTTTAAGTTTGTATTCATTGTTATTCCTATGTAGTCTTAATTATATAAAAAATTGACTTATTAAAAAATGAAATTTCTAGATGTGATAACTAAGCTTATTCTTCTCTTTTCCAACTAACTTTCTTGCCAAAATATTTTGTTTCATTTTCTCGATAATCAACTAGAAATTTCTTTCTTTTTCCTCTGCAATCATCAAGGAGTGTGATCAGCTTTCTTGTGATTCAACAATGGGGAGTAATTTTTCTAGTTACATAAGTGATTAATTGATTCTCTTTGTGGTTAAATTTGGATAAGTGGTGGGAAAATGGACCTTTCTTATTTCTCAATCTAATAGGTAATTTTTGTAAGGAACTCTCCTTAATTTCAATTGTGATTACTATTAGCATTTTTTTGGTGGTGATTTTGTTACTATCCAAGATGATGTTCTTTGGATCTTGTCTCTATCCTTGTACATTTTTCCTTATTTTTGATGAAATAATGTGATGTTTGATTTGTAATTATCATGGAATTGGTAAGGGTGAAACATTTAGACTTTGAAAGCATTGGGTTTTTTCCTGTAATCATTTGCTTACTGGAAACAAGCACTAGGAAAAGATTGGGATTCTCACAATTCTATATTGATAATCCTACTAGAGTAAGTGCTCGTGGAATGGTGGTCATGTGGCTAGATTATATCCAGATTGCCAACATTTCTAGTAATGATACTATTATAGATATGGAGATTGTTGGTATTGATAGAGCTACTATAAAAGAATTTGAAAGAATTGCAACTTTAAGTTGGAAATTATTCATCCTTGGATTCTCGCTAGTTATTTTAATGAATTTTGAGTAGTGATGAGAAGAAAAAAGGTAGGGAATTTGATCGCAATCATGCTAGCAAGTTTTAGAGTTTCGTCAATAATTGTGAGGTTGTGGATGTTAAGGCCAATAGAAGTTTTTTTACTTGGAGAGATGGTCTTGAGCTTGAGGATTTCATCCAAGAGAGATTAAATATAGTCTTTATTAATGAGGTAGTTCTTGTGAATTGTCCTAATCTTGAGGTGTTTTTCCTACCTATCTCAAGCTCTGACCAAAATATGCTTGTTTTGAGTTTGGATTTTGATGTGGTAAAAGGCAAGAAAAGATCCAAGAGAAGGAAGGGTAGGATGAGACTTTGGATTGTGGATGATCTAGGTGTGTGGTTAACAATGGCATGGGTTATATGTTAAGGAGATTGGTTAATTATAGACATAGCCTTTGGCAATGGAGTAAATAGTTAAGAGGAAACCCTCAGTATGTTATAAAGGAGTTGGTTGCTAAACCTTTTGATGAAGAAAAATTGGGGTTCTTAACTTGGGATCAACAAAAGGATATTGATGGCTGAGATTGATGAGTCGAGAAGGAGAGAAGAGATATATTTGGGGCAAAGATCTAGGTTGAAGTGGTTAAAGTTTGGTGATAAAACATGAGATTTTCTATTAAATTGTTTCGTTAATAAGGCTCTTTAATCATACTACTAATATAAAAGATAATAAAGGGGAATGGTAGATTGAACCAAGAACTATTGATGTGATTGACTCAACATTTTAGTAGCATGTTTAACTCAAATGGATGTGTTGATGTGGATAGTTGTTTGGAGGTGATTAATTCCCTATTGACTAAATCAATCAAGAAGTAAGGAAAGCTATGTTTAAGTTGGGGGCCTTAAAGGCTCTTAGGCATGATGATTTCTAAGGATCCCTTTTTTAGAAGCATTGGAATAGAATAGATAAGGATATAGTCCTTGATATGTAGAATTGTTTTTTTCAAAATGGTTTCTTACATGAATCAGTGAATGAGACTTTCATTTCTTTGTTCCTAAAGTTTCTAAACCCAATACTTTTATTCATTTTAGGCCTATTACTCTTTGTAATTTTATATATAAGATCATTTCCAAATTATTGGTTAATCGATTCAAGCCAATCATAGGGAATATAACCTTAGAGAAGTAAGGATATTTTGTTGGAGGAATGGCTATTTAGGACAATATTGTGATTGCTCATGAGGTGTTCTATCATATAAAATCCTTGAAAATGGAAGGAAGATATATTTTTTTTCTAAAGACTGATATGGAAAAAATACTATGATAGGATGGAGTGGGAGTTTATGTAAGCTTTTATGTATAAGTTAGGCTTCTATGATCTTTGGATTGAAAGGATCATATGATGTGTGGAAACTATCTCTTATTATGTGCTCTTTAATGGCTTTCCCTTGTGAAAATTCAAACCTCAAAGGAAAAAAAATAGAGTGACCCCTTATCCTTATACCTTTTTTAATGGTGACAGATGTGCTTGCTAGAAATGTCAAAAAAGAGATGGAAATGGCATATTTAAAAGGCTGGTTATTCAAAGAAATAACTTTATTCTCACTATATTTTTTGTGTTGATGATGCATTGTTCATTGAGGAAGGTAATTGTGAAAATTATGCAGTCCTAATATAGTGTATAAGTAGTTATTGTCAAACCTCTGGTCAACTTGTGAATTTATCAAAGAGTAATATGATCTTTAGCAAGAATATGAATGTTGAAAAGCAAAAAAGATTGGCTAACTCTATGCATGTTATGCTAGTGTCCAATATAAAGAATATTTGGGGTTACCTACTTATAAGGGTGCCTTTAAGGCTAGCTTGTATGCACTCCTATAGGAAAGACTGGATAAGAGACTTTTTGGGGGAAAACCAAGCTCTTTTCTACTAATGGTAAGGAATTGATGCTTAAGACTATGGCCAGGCTCTGCCTATGTATATCATGAGTGATTTTAAACTACCTAAGAAGGTCTACAATAGACTTATGAGTGTTTTGATGCACTTCTCGTAGGCTAGATCTGAGGAAGAAAAGGGTGTCCATTAGTATTGGAAGGATAAATTAATGAGGAGAAAAGAGATGGATGTACTTAGGTTTAGGGATATAAACTTATTTAATTATGTTATACTTGCCAAGCAATCTTGGAATTTGTTTTGTAAGCCTAATGGTTTGTGGGCAAAAGTTCTTAAAAGCCTATATCATCTCCATGTTGAGCTTACTAAATCTAAATGTTCACAAAAAGAATCTTGGTCATGAAAAAGCCTATATAAAGGGCTTTTACTCACTGATTACATGATTGATGGGTTTGATCTTGTTAGTGATTTAATTGACCTTGAACTTAGGACTTAGAGGATGGATTTGCTTCAATATTTTTTCCCATCTTTTATTGCAAATTATATTAGGATAATTCTTTTTTCACGTTTTATAAGGATTGATATGCTTGTATAGAGGTTCAATAAGAATGTGATGTTCAATGTAAAAGCATGCTACCATAAATTGCATGAGGAGAAGTTTGAGTATGGTGTGAGTGGAGCTTCTTCTTCTAACCATGTTCAAGCTTAGTTTTGGAGATATTTGTGGAAGCCAAAAATTCCTTCTATGGTGAGGACGTTTATCTGGAAGGTTGTGCTTAATTTTTTTTTCCTACTAAAGAGAATCTTTTTAGGAGATGGATGATTCAAGATAGCTTTTGTCCAATTTTTATAAAAGGTGTTGAATCTCTAGAGAATCTTTTATTGTAATGTCAATGGAGTAAAAGGTCATGGTTTGTATCAAGCCTTTACTTTTCTTCTAAAATGAAGAATGTGTCATGCATGGGAAATTGGGTGCAAGATAGGCTTATTGAGTAATAAATTTATCTTTGGGGAATAAATTCTATATCTTACTAGAGTTTCTGCTCAAGCTATAAGGTTGGCAGTTGAGTATAAGAATGCTGATGTTAAAGTGGTTGGTATGAGTTTAGAAAATCATGGCAATACTGAATGGTAAAGTTCATTGGAGGGGTGGATTAAAGTGAATTGTGATGCTGCTATAGATAAAGAAAAATCAAGAGGTGGAGTATATGTTATTGCCCAAAGTGATGAAGAGTTTTGGTGGATGCTTGTTGTGGTTCTTAGATTGTTTTTGTGTGGAACACTTGGAGCTACTAGTTTTTCTGCTTGAAGTGAAATTGGCTAGGGAAAGGTAACTTTTGAGATTAATTCTTAACTAGTTTCCAAGTGGATAGCTAGGTAACTGATAACTGTATTTTATATAGTTATTTTCATCAATTTTAGTAATTATAATTGCTATGTTCTTTAAATATTTAGTGTATTTTTGTTAAATAAATTAATATTTTCCTTTTATGTGCTAAAAATACATTTTTAATAAAATTAAATAATCTGTATCGAAAATGTACTTAATTTCATATTTCTGTCCACAAATATAATTTCAGATAATATGGTTTCTTAATTACAATTTATAAAAAAATCGAAAATATAATTTAAATTAAATTTGGGCTTAATTATAATTATTAAAAGTTTAAAAATTTAATTTAAAATTAGCAAAGGGCTTAACTGTAATTTAAGAAAGTTTAAAATGTAATTTGAATTAAATTTGTGAGTGAAAATATAATTAATAAAAGTTTAATTTTCTACGCAGTGAGATGAAAG
This sequence comes from Hippophae rhamnoides, assembly GCA_033030585.1. Taxonomy (NCBI): domain Eukaryota; kingdom Viridiplantae; phylum Streptophyta; class Magnoliopsida; order Rosales; family Elaeagnaceae; genus Hippophae; species Hippophae rhamnoides. The sequence continues at coordinate 12,815,507 of CM065434.1, read as the reverse complement.
CCACGCGCCTCTATTCCAAACACGCAATGCGGGACCGTCGACGATAAGACACTCGCCGAGATTCGCACGTGCAGATCAAAACCTACCAAGGAGAGTGGGTACGTAGTTCTTCGTTCGCGCAGGCCGGCGTGCCGCTGGGGCCCACGTGCCGCGCATCGGGCGTGCGTGCAGAAATGGGACCCACACGTCGGCCGTGCGTATTCCCTCGAGGCCGCATCGATCGCCGCTCGTTGGACGAGACGGCGTCCGCATTGGAAGCCGCGTTGAACCAACTGCCGGCCGCGCACCGAGCCGCCGTCTACAAATCCAAGCAGGACGCTGCACATCCAAGCCGCGTGCACCCTCGTGTTTCAACGGAAACGAGCAGCCCACGTGTCTCATAAATATTCCGGCCGAACAAGATGATGACACGTGGCATGTATTCGGTGAAATAAAAACGCAGAAACCGTGCCCACTTCTAGCTGTTAACCACTTCCAACGCGACGAAATCCAGTGCGACGCATTCTTCATGCAACCGGCCTTACCACCAAATGAAAAGCGGCCACGTGTCACTGTATTTCTCTCAGCGAATCACATGGTGACACGTGGCATGCGGAAAAAGAAAAAAAATCAAAAATGCGCAAATTGTTCACGCGTGCTGCTCCCCATACATTTTTTTGTTCCCCACTTTTTATAAAAAAATATAAAAAATTAAAAAGGGGGATATATATTTTTTTACGCGTTTTTGGACGCCAGTTTTTTTTTGGAGTTTTTTAGTTTTCAGTTTTTGAGTTTTTGTTTCTTTTTTTGTTTTCTCTCGCAGTTCTTGCGAGTTTTTTCTTTTTTGTACCATTTTCATTTCTTTTCCTCTCTGCGTGTTACACAAAACACGCAAAACGTTTATTTAACATTTTATGTTGTATTTTCTTAGGGAAATTACAGAGAAAGAAGACAACAAAGAAGAAGAAAAGGGAAGAAATTTATTTTTCATTGAGGAATCATGAAAGAGTTTTTTTTCTTATCTATTTTCTTTTAATTTTTGTTTCTCTACAATGTTTTATTTTTGTTGTGTTGTAATTTTAAATTCGCCATGAACTAATACATTTGTTCTAGGATTGCAAAATAGCGTAAATTATGAAATTTGAATTAAGTATTTTTGAATGATTTATGGAACTGTTTTTAAGTTGTTTATTTTATCTCGTGTTTAATGCTTTTAATTATCTAAGATTAATTAACCGATATGTGACACTTAAATAAACTTGGAAAAAGACATTTTTTGTGTCGTCAGTGATGAAATAACGTATATACATAAGAGATAGAAATATACTTTTATTGTATTGTATGCTTGAGAACTCGAGAACTTAATAAATTTGGTTGAATTTAATTCGATAGGAATATAGTGAATCATTTTAACTAGATGTGTCTGTAATGGAGCTCGGAAGAGATATATGGATAAATTAGAGTTCTTGGTTAACAACTTAAAATACGATAACATAAATCAAGATAAAATATAATGATTCAAGTGGGATTAATTTGGTGAACCGCAATCCTAGAATTTTCTTGCAACTGCTATATGTGCTAGTCAAATTGCATCAAATTATCGACTGTTTGGATAAAATTAGGTTGAAATAATTTTAATAATTAACGAATACTATTAACAAATCTCTGTGGGAACGATATTTTACTTATCATATTATTACTTGTGACCGTGTATACTTGCACGATTTTTGTGTGTTGCAAAACACACAACAGTAACACATATTGGGGATTGGGGATTAGTACTTGTTTTGTAGGATGTTGTATACCATTTATCCCTCTTACTTTTGTTTAAGAGTCATTAGGTTGGATGATAGGGAAATAGGGATGTTGATTTACTTGCTAAATTTTATGGAGTGTATGGGCTAATGAAGAGTAAGAATGTGGAGTGTAGGGGTGAGGTGGCTTCTAGTTTTTTAGAGGTCAATGTATGTATTGAGCCATTAGTATGTTGTAATTTCTTGTTATGGTTTGATAAAGTTTTTATTACTAAGAAAAAAATAATGAAATGTCTCTTTTTTTTTAAAAAAGGTGTAATGATGTTTTTATCTTCTACCATATAAAATGGGTTTGGTATCCTAGAGGTACCATGTTAATGTATTGGGACCTTTTATATTTTATGTTATTAGAATTTTTTATTTTAGTATCCCAATTCAAGTATGGTATCCCTTTTAGCCATTTTGATTAGTATTTCTTTTGTTCAAAGTATGCTACATTAGTCCTATGTGACAATTTTACAAGGGTATTGTTGGAATTTAAGAAAGATAAAAATCATTATTGTAGTTTTGACTATCAAGGTTATCGTTTCCTTTTATAGTTATATTTCCCTAAAACATTGCAACCTCTGTCGACTTTAGGATTCATAATTACCAAACATTTCACAAATTCTAGGCCGATCTTGAACATTTGATCATAATCAGAAACTTGAACTTGATCCCTTTTCATATGTTTGTAATAGAAAAACTCATTTCACTTAATGAAATGTTAATTCCTTTGTTACGAATTTAGTTTCTATGTATGGCACTTTTTCCAAGGAAACTTTGGGAGATAATTACTAGAGTCCAATCATTTTGAGTTTTTTCTTAATTTCTTAAATTCCTATAATATCTTTGTAAAAAATTTCACATATAACATTTATGGCATACTTTGATCAAAATAAAAGAAAATATTATTAAAAATGACTAAAAATTAGGGGTGTGTAAAAAATCCGATCATCCGATCAATCCGATCCGATCCGTTGATTTTTCATCCGATCCGATCCAATCTGATGGTCGGATCGGATGGAGATTTTTTCCATCCATTAAGTGCGGATCGGATGGTGGATTTCACTACGATTCATCCAATCCGATCCGATCCAACCGAAATTAATTATATTTATATTTAATTAATATATATTTATTAAATTAAATATATATATATATAATTAATATATATTTATTTAATTTTTTAATGTTTTTTTAAGTCAAATAATTTTATATTATGATTTATGTAAAAATTTAAAAAATTTATTTAAAAATACAAAAAATAGAGTTAATTAAATTTATTGGTCGAATTGATCGGATGTCATCCAAATAGTTTACGGATTGGATTGAGCGGATGTAAGAGGTGATCAGATCGGTTGCGGATTAAGATGTTTCAATCCGAGCGGATGGTCGGATATGATCGGATGATAGAAAAATCAACAGTTTCAATCCGATGAACAACCCTACTAAAAATTATATCAATACTTAAATATGGCTACTAAATGAAACATTTTAATAACATAGGATAAAAAAGGTTTGGTATCATAGCAGTACTATAATTTTATTTTTGATACTATTTTTTACACTTATATTTTAGGTGGAACATTAGTGGTACATATATTTAAAAATATATATCAATTTGATGCAATTTTTATATGTGACCAACACATGTGCTTTAAATGTAGGGTATTTTTGGCAGTTTTGTCTCTTTCTATCTTTGAAATAGAAATAATTTTCTTCCATTTTTTAGTCTTTAAATGAAGATTTGTTGTATGCTTATTGACTCATTTTACATCCTCTTTATCCTTTCTTTTTCTTAGTCATTTTACATTCTCTCTTCAACCTCACGTCCTCACTTTTATTTTGTTTTGAAAATTGAAACAAACCCCACCCATAGGCCTTTCCTAAAGTATTGGTGTGGAAACAATACCATTCCCTAAAATAAAAACATTTAAAAAAACACCAATACACTTTAAATAACAACCATTTCTAAAAGTTTATAAAAAAATTGTATTTTTGAAATAACACAAATGAGACAATGAGTGTATAATTTTTCCAACCATATGGACATATCTATGAGACATCAACAATTTTCTTAGGAAGTTAAAACATTAAATTACATATTAAATCATGGAGAATGATCTATATCTTCAATGTTATTATTTTATTATTATTCTATTTTTAAGAGAATTATCATTAGTTTGTAGATCATGTTTCACAGTAACACTTTGGTAATGGACCATGGGTGGGGTTTGTTTCCATCTTCAAAAGAAAATAAAGTGAGAAAGTTAAGAGGATGTATAATAACTAAGAAATAAATGATTAAGAGAATATAAAATGAGTCAAAAAGCATTAAAATTATGTATTTAAAGACTTAAAAATTGGGAAAAACTGTTTATATGGGATGAAAGAGAAAAAAATGATAGAAATACCTGCATTTAAAGTGCATGTGCAAGTCACAAATAAAAATTGTATTAAATTGTTACCTTTCTTTAAATATGGGTAGCACTAAGATACCACCTAAAAAATAATGATAAAAAAGGATACCAAAAATGAAACTAAGATACTACTAAGGTATCAAGCATGATAAAAAGGATACCAATGTCATTTTGTGGATAAAAGGCTTGATATTGTTACTAAAATAGTGTTTAAAATTGTTTTTGATAGTTGATCTCCATGATCTTCTAGTTATGCCTTCATATCATCAAGTATAATCTTGCAAATATCATGTAGAGAATGTAGAATTTGGATTTAAATTTAAGGCATGACTTTAAGTTACTTTCCTTAAAACAATATTTACACCAACCAATACCCTAATGCATCAAATTATACAAATATAGCTCCAAGATACAATGAAGCATTTGATGTCTAAGGTGTGCACTCGTGAAGACTACCTTAGAACACATTTTATTTTGAAGATCATTAAAGATCATTAGAATACTAATAATGCTTGTATAGAAATGGTGGAGGAAAATAAGAGTATTGAGGAACAGTCACTTTTCTTCTCCAACTTGGCTTACAAATGACTTCAATAAATACCTATTTATTGGAAGGTATACACCTATTAACTTTGGTTATAACTCTATGATAAGTTGGATCGTTATAGAAACTTTATCTATTGTACATAAATTTTCATCAATATCCACGTGATTTCATGTCAATGACTCATATATACGTCAAATATAAAGTCTATAGATAATTATAATCCAGTCAAAAGTGGTCTTTTATTAAAAAATCACAACCTTTCAATGTGTCTTTTACAAAAAGAAACTTACTAAATCATGATAATTTTTGACCAAAAATTATATCATTTCATTTTGAAAATGTTCCAATACATATTAATATGTTGGTCTTGTGATTTGATGGATAAAATTATCTTATACCCATAGGGATAACAAATTGGTTTTCTCGTGTCAACTCATTTGATAATTATGTTGTTTCAAGTCAACCCATTAATTGATGGTTTCTTATCATGTTGGGTCATTTTCGATTATTCTTGGGTTGAGTTATAGTATAAGTTAACTTGAAACAAAAGAATTTTACTCTAATAAAATAACATTAAACTCATTAAGGTTGGTTTAATAGGTAAAATATTAATTTTACCAATTGATTCGAGATATGTTTGGGGTTATATTGTGTTGGGTTGTTTTAGGTTTAGGTCGCTCTCATGTTGTTTATCCGATCGATTTAAAAAAATTACCACCCATAACACATCTCATGTCATACTTTGGCTCACAACAATAACAATTTAATCTTAAAAAAATTAAGTCTTTCTTTGTAGATATTGTTTGAAATTAAATTGTAAAAGTTTAAAAGAAATGACAAGTTTATTTTAGTTAAATAAACAAAACTACCACCAAAGTTTCATAATTTGTTGAAATATATAACTAAACTTTTGGATGTTACAAATGTAATATCATCACACTTAAGTGTTATAGAAATAATATTCCTATCATTTAGGTAATAGAAGTTAAATTGTTTTTATCACGTGAACTCTATATGACTAATTTAAATGGTATATTTAGACAAAATATGAATTTTTGGTGGACACTTTTTGTTTTTCCAAAAACCTCTAAAATCCTTTAACGAATCTCATTTCAATTATCAAAGTTGATTCTCAAGCTCCTCTCATCCCTCCACCTTGCGCGGTGTCACCTTATCCAGTCAGCCATAATCAACATTCAACAATGTGAAATTTCTCGACAATGAATGCATCAAATATTCAAGCATAGACTCAACAAAAGTACTTAATTGAAGATTTGTAACCTTCAAATTTTTAAAAGTGCACTATTTGAAAAGTAAGTGAACTTGATGTGCTCTTATCAAGAACTTTTGGTATAAACAACAAATTTCAAGAATTTGTATCCATTTAAAAAGATAAAGATGTTTATTTCTCCATGCATATTATTAAATTTTAAATTAAGGAAATTTTTTGAATTGATTTCAAAATTGTATCTTAAAACTTGAGTGAACAAATGGAATTTTTCTCAAATTAGAATGGACTTTGTTAAAATTGATATTTTGACATACTATTTTAAAATCATAAGATTATATAGTACATGCTATTAAAAAAATTACCCAATTAAACTCTTCATCCTATCTCACTCTTAGTTTGAACTTCATCAACATATCAAAACAAAGCAAGCCAATGAGATGTAACTTAACGACTTAAAAATTTATTTAGACATGCAAAAGGTTTGTAGTTTAAGTTCTACTTTCAAGCATATAAATAATATTACAATTATTAAGAAATAAATTAAGGCAAAATTATCTATATATTAACTTATTATTTGCTGGTGGTGTTACGATGCATTCCATGTAAAAAAAGGAATTTTCACTATATTTCTTTATATATATTAATCTTCTATCTTAAAAATTTGACTTAATCTCTATCTTATTAAGAGGATTACAAATATCAAATGGATTATCTCATCCCATCTCATATTTCATTCAATGTTTCTAATGGGTTCATTGGTAAAAAATGTCTCCTCGTCCTGTCCTATCCCATCCTATCTTATATTATTTAAATTTGTCTACAATAAGGTCATGATTATTATAGATAATAATAGTTATTATAGACAATCATGTTTTATTATTTTATAATTTTACTTATCTCATTTAGGCCTATTTGGAACAAATGAAGTATTTTATTATTTACAATCCCATTACTATCTCAATCAACCAAAAAATAAGTGAGATAAGATGAGATGAACTCATAAAATCTATAGGTTGTACAATAGGTTAATGGGATATTCCACCCCAATTGATACCTCTAATAGAATCATATTACGTCATTTAAAAAATCCACTAAAGTTTCAAGAAGCTTTATATTAAGGATAATATTTTAAATAATTTTAAGACAAATTAAGATACCATTTAAGATAGAAGATCCTAAACTAGTGGTACACTTATGTTGGAGGCTAGACCAGGCTTCAACCCTAGTTAGTATTTCGTCCAAAATTTATTAGATTTTAACCCACATATATATCATCTTATTTCTATTATATTAAAAACAATTCATCAAAAAATACGCTTGAGGTCACTTTAGTTTCACAAACTAGATACATTAGTAATTTTACTTTAAATTAATGTAGTTTAATCACATTAATTTTACATTTATGTACACTATTTAGTTATTTTAAGTAAATTTTGATGATTTAAATTTATTTAAATTTTTACTTTTTTAAAAATTTGTTGAGACATTTTCATCTTCAAACATATATTTGTGAGACACTTGCTGGTAAGATTCATTTTTAATTCAATTTTAAGTTTTTGCAAAGAAAAATCCTCAAAAAATTGACGAAAAATTATTAAAGCATCTAAAATATACAGTAATGTAACTAAAGTATATTAATTTTAAGAAATGTGATTAATGTATTAAATTTGTAAAATTAAAATCACTAAATTGTCATACTACTCATTCATTAAGTAGGAAACAACTACAATTTTTTTTTGAATGTTTGAGAATTAGGGAGTGATTACTCTCATTTTACAATAAAATTAACTTTTTAATGTATAATAATTTGACATATTTTTATTTTATTGATTTAGTTATTTTTGTATTTTTCATTTGAATGAATGAAATATAAACTTTAAAAAAAATTCATAAACCTGTAAATAAAATTTAAACTCTAAAACTTCAATTTGTTCAAATGAATTTCATGTTGTTAAGTTACAACTTTTTGTTTTTAATTTATAAATTTTATATTTAATATTTAATATACTAAAATATTTACTTTTCATTCCTTCTAAAATATTTTCTAACTAAGCTACTCTAATAAACCATATATATATAATTCTCTTATTTAATTTTGTGTGTATCCTCACGTGTACGACCAAATAAATCCAAATAAATCATCAATTTATATCACTTTTCTATCTACTTTATTTACTTTTTGTATCACTTTTTTTTTTGTATTTATGTGGCATATGCACGTAATGGAATAAAAAATGACTTCCTAAAACAATTAATGGTTTCCAAAGGCAAATCGAGGAACACTTAAAAAAAATTAAAGTGCACGCTTAATTTAAGGTGTACAATAAAATATATAAAAGACAATTAATATCATACATTTATATTTAATTTAAAAGGGTATAAAGTTACCAAATATCCATTATTATAAGCTATAATCTCTTTTATGCGTATTTAGATTTTAAAGTTTAAGTGTTTTCTAATTAGTATGATTTTTTTAATCTATTATCATAAATCAAGTTTGAATATTATCGTATAATATATTTTTTTATTTATTAAAAATATATACTTAAATATATTTAAAAAAAATCACAATTAATTGATGATAAAACACTTGAACCGACGTATTAGGTTGTTACTATTAACTCATTTTCTCTAATATCATTAACCCTTTTATCTTTTTTGCCCATTTTATATTTGATTAAATTTAAGATAAAAATAACTTTATTTGAACATAATGTGATAAAAAAATGATAAAAAGATTAAGAAGATTGGAAAAATGAACGGTTAATAGTTACTATCATTAATAAAATGATGTTTATAATAACTTTAGTTTCAATAAAAATTATATTTTTGAATTATTTTACTATTAATAATGAAAGTTAATTAGAGGTTAATAAATTATACGTGTTAAGACAAAGAATAGAGGTGTAGATGGTTATTAAGTTACTTAATGTTATTTTCATAATGAAATGGAAAAAAATGTAGGGAAAAAGTTCTTTTTTAAGAAAAATTATATCATTGTTATACTTTTTATTAAATTTAAATGTTATTAATATATTAATTTACTAATAAAATTAAAATATATACTTTTTTTGTTTAATAAAAATAGCAATATATATATATTAGTCCTGCTTTACCCTATTCCTATACGCAGCCTCCAAATCTCCCAACGTTAGTTAAATTTTTTGATTAATAATAAAATAAATATTTTTATAATTTAATAATGCCTTTTGTATATAAAGTTTATTTATTCTCTTTATAAAAAAAATTTATAATTTTTCTTAAAAAATTATAAATTATTGTAATTAAAATACACGTGACTTGAAATATTACCAAATAGATATAAATTCATTTTACTTGGCTCAAAAAATAATTTTATTATAATAGAAACATTTTTTTATTTTTTTTCACATTACGCTTATTGTGGCATTCAATTTTCTCACGCCTCTCTCCCGTGAGGTAATTATGGAGGGCAGACTGTACTTTCAATAAAAGAACGTTAGATTTTTTTTAGAAAAAAAGCTTTAGATTATGGATTTGTCTTGGCAGATATCCTTAAAACTTCTGAAGCCTCTCTCACGTTCTAATATAAAAAACATATGCAGCCAAACAAATACCAAATTAAAACATATGAAGCTAAACAAATTCCCAAATCAAAATATATGGAGACTTTGAAAAAATTGTTATGCAATTGACTAGGTTTTGGAATGTACACATAAAAAGTTTTGGAGTTTACGTTGTTGCGGATATGGGTATTTCTTCCTTCATCCCTTCATGCTTATTGGGTGTACCTATAGCCTCGGTTTTCTAATAACAGAGGCCATAAGGTATACATAAATTATAAAAAAAATACAATTAATTACAGTAAATTTATTAATTATAATATTAAAAATCAATATAAATTATAATAAATTTATTAATTATAATATTAAAAATCATATTGTATTAAAATTAAAAGTATAATTACATTTGAGAGTTTATTATACAAAAAAAAACTTAGTATTACAAACTAACTTTTTAGTATTAATTACAAACATTAAAAAAACTTAGTATTAATTACCAACACCAGCAACGCCAATGCACCAACAGACCAAAGAGCACCAAAGACAATATCAACACCAACTTAGTGCTACCATCAAGAACACTAAGAAGAAGAATAAAGACTAGCAATAAGATAAGAACACCAAATTACAAGAAGAAGACCAAATAGAACCAACAACAAGAACACTAGTAGCAGGGAGATTTAAATCAATTTAACAACAATAGTACCAACAACAATCAAGTGTTTTAATGCTTACCAATAAATAACCAGGGGGAGGGTCAAGGAAAGTTGAAGTATTTGAGAGAGAGAACCCATTGCATATTAAGGAAAAAACTAAAAACAAACATAAAAGTTAGGGGAGGGTCACAACAAGAGAAAAAAGCTATCACTTAGCATGCTGAAAAATTAATCAATAAATAGAACATGGTACACATGAAAATAAAGATGCCAAACATACCTTGAAAACACGAACAAGAAAAAATGTCACGACTTCAAAAAATCTCATATGAATCATAGTAAGCGTAAAGGGTAAAGGAAAGTTGAAGTATTTGGGAGTACTTGAACCCACTGCAAAGAAAATTTAGCCAGATATACTTCACTCTTACTTAATAAACAAACTGGAAGACTAATGTTTAAATATATTAATACATAGTCCAATATTGAACAATTGATCACTAACAAAGTTATCCATACGCAGATCATTCAGAAATTGAATAACAGTTTATAAGCATTTCAAAAACCTAAAGAACATACCTTATTGTACAATATTACTCCGGATGAAAGTATAATGTAGATCAATAGGTAGAAATAAGTCAAAACAAGTAGTTTGTTGATCCACAAATGCGGTTATAATGAAGACTAAAATAGCAGAATATATAACAAAAGTTGAAACCTAGCAAGAAGAAAAACACAACCATTTTGTTATAAAATAAAAGACATGAGTACAATTAGCAGAGACGCACAAGAAGCAATAAGCACCAAAGACGGGGTAGAGCACCAAGACGGCGCGGTGCACCAAAGACTGCACAACGCACCGATGCCAAAGACAATACCAACACTAACACCAAAGACTAACAGAATAAGACCAAAGACTAGCGCAACACACCAGACCAAAGACTAACAACCAGCGTCCAGTGACCAACGACCAGTATCCAGTGAATAACGAACAACGACATAATGGCCAACAAACCAATGAACAATGACCACCAAACCAATGAGTTGGGAAGAGGAGGAAGAGGAAGAAGAGACGGGAAGAGGAGGAAGAATCACGAGAGGGGAAGAGGAAGAATCAGATCTGGAAAAATGAAATTTCATATTTGGGAGAAGAAAGAAGAAGGAAGAAAGAAAAAAAATAAATAAAGAGAAATGGGTGGGCGTGGGCATGGGCATGGGCATGGGTGTGGGATCAGAAGGAAAAAAAGAAAAAAAAAGAAAAAAACATGAAAATAATAATAATATAACTTATGGCCACAGTTATTAATAAAAACCGAGGCCATAAACATATTCTATAGCCTCGATTTTTATTAAACTGTGACCAAAACCCCTATAGCCTCGATTTTTATAAAAACCGAAGCCATAGGTCTGAGACCATATGTCTATTTTTTAGTAGTGGTGGTTACTTTACAAATACATAAATTAACATTGATTATCTTTATTTCACGTGTTTTTAAAAGATTTAGTTTTAGTATCTAATTTGTGTTTTTAAAATATTTAGTTTTAGTATCTAATTTAAGTGTTTGTATCTGTTATATTCCATGTTATTAAAATGTTTTATTTTAGTATCTTAATTTAAGTATTGATATCTTTTTTGTCAAATTAAAGGATAATTTTTATAAAAATTTAAAAAAATGAAAAAACTAGTAATAAAAATAAAAATAATTTAATGATTAAAAGTGATATCAATAATTAAATAATTAAATAATTAAATTAGGATACTATAAGGAAATATTTTAATAGCATAAGACATGAAATAAATAAATACATTAAATATGATGCCAATTCTCATATAACAACAAATAAAATAGTTTAGATTTATTGTTTATTTTTTGTTTCAATGCATTGTTATTATCATTAATAAATTGAGTTTAAAAAATATAATAAAATGATATCAAAATTTAGAATAAAAAAGTCATACCATTGATTTTTTATCTTGCAAAAAATAGAACTGTAACTTTTTTCTATTGTCTTTTTTCCCCCTAAATTGCATAAATACTCTTATCCAATTTGCTCTCTCATCAAAAAGAGAAAATATTATTCAAAATGGTTAAAATAATATCAATATTTGAATTAAAAAATTAAAATATAATATTTTAATAATATGTTAAGTAAAAAATCTTGATATATTAATTTAGATATCTCTATTGTACCGATCTTTTCTCTTTCTTTTTTAACAAAAACTTAGTATTTTCTGTTACGTTCAATCGTTACGCACATGTATATCAAACTTTACAACTGCATGTAAAATTATACATTTGAGCATAAAATTAATGTATAAGAAAAGGTGTAACTTTGGGAAAATGTTTTTTTTTGGTTTTTTATTTTAGTAGTAGTATAATTTATTTTTGATACTTTTTTATAATTATTATTAATTGATACTTTAATGATATTCAAATTAAAAAAATACCAATACAATGCAAATTAAAATTGAAATTTAAAATTTTGACATATGTAATATTTTTAAAGATTAATTTTATATTTTAATATTTTTTTATCTTTTCTTCTCTCTTTTCTTAAATCTCTATTTCCCTCTAACCTCTTCTTTACATGTTTATCTTTTCTTTTTCATCCTTCTCCTTTCTTAGTATTGTTTTGTCTTCTCTCTTATCTTTCTCGACTTCAAGTTTAAATCTATATGAAACTATTTTTCTTTCATGCAAGCAACTTTTATAGATATTACGATTCATTTTACTTTTATATTAGTAATTCCTTTATTCAAATTAGATATTTTGACATCTTGTTTCTATATTAATTACAATTTGTTTATTTAAATTAAATATTTAAATATTGTATAACAATTATTACTTTTATGTGTTAATTCTATTGAAAAAAATATTATAATTTTTTACATTTAATTTCTCATTAATAAGTGGTTAACAGTTTATGGTTGCAATATTTAAAAGAAGATGAAAGGTTGAAAATGAGTTATAATAAATTAAAAATTATTAAAATATTTATTTAAGAATTTAAAAATGATAAAAATAAATGTTTCGATTGTAGGGATAGAAAGAAACAACAATCCCAAAAATACCCTTAATTAAAATCGTATATGAAGGTGACATTGGAATGTTGCACCAAATTAGAATTTGTTTTTTAAATATAAATATTACTATTGATATACATATACTAACTTATCAAAAAAATCTACCTGTACTAAAACTAATTCTGAAAATAATAAAATAAAAGTAAAAAGAACAACAAGTGACGAAAAACCCATGAAGTACACATGTAAAATTGCGAAGCCAGGCACAAAACCATTAATACCAAAATATTTGGGTGGGTAACTTTCCAAGTTAATTTACTTATGTTAAATGAATATTACATTACTTTTATGAGAAATATTCATGTAATTTTTCAATCAAAATAAGATGTATTAATTTTTTTAATAATATAATATTATTTTATTATTAAAAATATCTAACATTATTAAAATATATTTAATGAGAACTAAATTACAATTTTAAAGTTTTTCCTTCTTTCTACCATTCTCATCCTTTCCGCTCCAGTTTTGATGCCTTGTTTAACTATCAAACTTAAAATATCAATATTTTTGGTTACATTCTTTTCATTTTTCATATATTTTTTTTATCAATCCTTTTTATTATCTATATAACTGAAGAGGAAAATTATAATATATCAGTCACTTGTATTTTATTTTTGTTGAACTATAGAGAGAATGGTGATGATTGACCAAAAAAGTCTATAAAAAATGGAGAAATATATAGTTAATTTTTTTTTATATTTTTAACTTTATAGCTTAAAAATAGCTTTAAAAAATAATCAAAGAATGAGGTAAGGGTATAAAAGTGAAAAAAAAAATTTAAATGATAAATTTATGAATTAAATATAACTTATTATTCTATTAGAAATTTTTATTAATAAAATAATAATTTACTATTAAAAAATTGATTAATATATTTCAATTTTATTAAAAGAATAACTTAATCATCCTTTAAGAAAATAAAATAACTAAAGTAACAACTTGATACAACAATGAAGCCCGATAATATGTAACCCATTTGACCATATATCAAAGGTATAGGTCCTAATTAAAGTTTCAGAGTATCGTAGTTATTTAAAAAAAATTAATAGATGTTGATTAATCTAGTAATAAGTGTGCTGCTCTATAATTTCAAGACTGTGAGTTCAAGTATCATTTGTAATTGAAAATTTATATCTTATTGTTAGAAACTCAGGCTTAACTCAACCCAATAAGATCTCATTAAGTTAAGCGTTGTCTAAATTTATAAGCAGCTTTGTTGCCTTGTTCCTAGTCGATGTGTTATAAGGATACTTAACAGCTCCCCTCCATACGGCGGATAAATGTGGACATTAACGCTACGGTGAGACTGTAATAGAGCCAAATTAGGTCCAAACACATAGAGACTAGACCCAGCTTTGATACTATACTAGAAACTCAGGCCTAATTCAACCCAATAAGATCTTATTAAGTCTTATATTACTTTATTTTTATAAATTAAAAATATTGATTATTTTATTATTTTAAATTATATATTTTAGTTATCTTATTGTTATATTTTTAAACATTTTAATCAATTGAAGTTAATTTTGATGATTTTTTTTCACTTTTGTTCAAACTTTTGAGTACATTTTCTTTTTAAATATCCATCAATCTCGTATTAATTAATAAGGTTTAATTTAATTAAATTTCAAATTTTAAACAAAAAAATAAAAATCGATAAAATATATTAAAGCATCTAAAATCAAAATCAATTGAAGTTAATTTTGATGATTTTTTTCACTTTTGTTCAAACTTTTGAGTACGTTTTCTTTTTAAATATCCATCAATCTTGTATTAATTAATAAGGTTTAATTTAATTGAATTTTAAATTTTAAACAAAAAAATCAAAATCGGTAAAATATATTAAAGCATCTAAAATCAAAATCAATTGAAGTTAATTTTGATGATTTTTTTCACTTTTGTTCAAACTTTTGAGTACATTTTCTTTTTAAATATCGATCGATCTCGTATTAATTAATAAGGTTTAATTTAATTGAATTTCAAATTTTCAACAAAAAAATCCAAAAAATCAAAATCTGTAAAATATATTAAAGCATCTAAAATCAAAATAATATATATAGTGATTAAAATATATTAATTTAAAATAATAATTAATATATTTAATTTATAAAAATAAAATAATCAAAATATCATCAGTAACATTGTTAAAATAAATAAATAAATAAAATTAATATCTATAACTTATAAGCTTTAATTCATGATTTAAGTGGATATGCATATGCTAGCTTTACATAGATTCATGAACGTCGTTATTTTATAAGTCAATTTTTCCGCTAGCTCTCGGGCAGACATAAGTGATGATACTTAATGCTTAATTGAAATGGTTGTTGTGAGAATTAATATAAATAATGTCTTTATCACCTTAACCCTGTTGATGGAACAACTTCCTAATACAAATTTAAGCTGCAATTAACTAATTAGTAGTTAATTAGAGCACTCCATTAGTAGTTAATTTTTACAGCTATTTAATCATTTTTATATGAAAAATATATATAATATAAGGACAAATTATAGTTTTTATTTTATTTTTCTCACAACTTCAAAAACTTAAAATTTTTATATCAAAAAATATTTAGAGATGATAAATTTGAGCTATGATATTACCCGCAGATATGTCAAGCATTAAATGTACTAGAAGGCAGCTAGCTTTTCATAAGCTTAATCTGACACAGATTGATATCGATGACTAATAAATAATAAAAATAAAAAATAATTATTTTTGTCCTGTCCTTTCTCGTCCTCCTTCACCTCGTGATTATTATTATTATTATTATTATTATTATTATTATTATTATTATAAGATAAAAAATAACAAAATCACTAAATAGTTCATATTTCCATAACTAAAAACTAGAGGCCATTTGGTAATTATTTTATTCATTGTTTTTAATCCTTCAACACCAAATTAGTCAAGCACTAGCCGCCTCATCTTTATCTCTTTGACTTTTTTTTGGGTTAAAATTTTCTACTAGAAAATTTCTAAACCATTTTTTATTTTTAACCTCTAATTAATTTATACTTCAAAATTAAATAAATATTTAAAAAATTATTTAAATACAAGCTTATAAATTATATCTATAATTCAAAATGTTTCTTAAAATCATAACATAGATTTATTGTTATTTTGATCATCTTTTTGTGGAGTCATTAAGCGATATTTATGTTTTTGAACGTGTGTAAAAAATATATTTTAGAACGTATAATTTGGAAAATAATAAAAAGTCATAATAAAAAAGCATTACATAAAGATTTGATTATCTCATACAATTTTAAATATTTTATTTTACCATTTTTTTTAAATATCATCTTCTTTTATGATTGATGGGAATTATTACTTTTATCCCAATTGGTTAAAGATATCAAATTTGCAATTGTACTCTTAAATCACAAGAAAGCATGGTTAAAATCTTTCTTACTTTGTACGGGAAAACATAAACAATTCTGTCAATATTTGTATTTTCTTTATAAATATTTTTAAAAAAACATCAAATATGCTTGTCCTTCATTTTAAATACAAGTTAAAGATAGCAGTTTTACAATAATATTTATAATATTCTTCCAAGTTTAGAGAAACCTTCAATATTAAGATAACATTTATGTTCTTTTATTTTTTTAATATTAAATAATCAATAATAATAAATAATAATAATTTTTTATTTTCTTTTAAAATAAAGACATAAAAATTATAAAATGTAAATAAATAAATTCACATAAAATTAAAACATAAAAAAAGGGTAGTAAAATTATCGCAGATTATGAAATTGGTGTTGTTTAGTTCCTCATATTAAAAAGAGTGTTTATAGTCTATTAGTTCTATGAAAAAATGATCAATTAAGAAAAAATAATATTATTTTAATAATTTATTTATTAAAATATTATTTTTTACTATCACATGATTATTTAAGAAAAAAATGAAGAAAAATAATAATATTCTATCATAAAATTATTTAAACACATTTTTATTTTTTAAAATATAAAAAAATATTAAAATAAAAATAGTAATAATAATCGAATATTAAAATAAAAAATATTTTGTAGAATTTTGTTCATATCAACTATTATTTTATCATTGTTAATAATCTACTTTTAATCTATTTTAATCACTTGAAATAAAAATAATAATATATTAACATAACATTACTAAAATAATATTATTTGTGATTAATTGATGATTTTTTTCAAAATTAAAAGACTAAAATATACATTTTTAAATTTAAGGAACTAAATGTAGGCTAAAACTTAATTTAAAAAACTTGACTCACATTGTATATATATATATATACAATCGCTTAAAATTTAGAAAAATAAAAATTATAAAATTAAATACAATTAACAAATTTTTTTAATTTATTCAAAGCACACACATAGTAAAATGGTTAACTTTGAATAATTTATTAAAAAAATGGTTAAGAATCTAACTTTAATTAAACATAATCACATGTTACTCCATATGTAATCATGAAAACAACTATATATACATATATATTAATTTTAACATTTATAGTACAATTAATAATAAAATTAAATAAATTTATAAAATTTAAAATTTTGGAACTAAATTAGAAAAGATTAATGGTTAAGGATTTTTTTTAATAATATATTTAAAGATTAATTTACTTGGATTAAATTATATTCTGATTTTATAATAATTTCTCTATTTATTATATACACGCTTCTATTTGTTCCATGGCGTAAGTTTGTTTTTTTAGTAATTGTTGTTAGAAACTCAGGACTAACTAAACCCAATAAGATCTCATAGAGTTAAGGGTTGTCCAAGCTTATAAGCAACTTTGCTGCCTTGTTCTTAGTCGATGTGGGACAAGGATACTTAACAGCCTCCCTCCACACGGCGTACAAAGGTGAACATTAAGACTACTACAGTGGTAGTAGAATTATCAGCCCAAACACATGTAAAGGCTCACTGATATCACGTTAAACTCGTGACTTAACTAAACCCAATAAGATCTTATTAAGTTAAGTGCTTTGTTCATAGTCGATGTGGGACAATGATACTTAACAATTGTAAACTGAAAATTGAAGATATGAAAAACAATGAATACATATTGAAGATTAGTATTTATGGGATACAAAAGTATTTTTACACGTCAAAGCTCTGATAATTGTCTATTTCTAGAGTTTTCAGAGCTACGATTACTTTTCTACTTTTCATGAGTCTAAAGTAATGAGGGGACTCATGCACAAATGAATATTTTCCCATAAATTAAATTTCCATGGTCCAACACTTTAATTGAATATGTAACATCGTTCACTGGAGCTGTTTTGTTGAAAGAGTTGTTAGGGCTACAAAGGTCTTTTTGTTTTAAACGTGTAAAAAATATATATATGAAAATAAAATTTTGATTATGTATTCAAAATTAACGGAAGGATAAAATATAAAAGAGTGAAGGGTATAAAGGGTTTTGTATGCATGAGTACATACGTCCGGTAATTTATTAATGGATTACATATATCATATTATTTTCATAAAATAAACACTAAATATTTTCACAAATTTAATAACATGATTAGTACAAGTTAAGAATTTAATCCAATTAATTAATTTTTAAATTAAAAATCAAAATAAAAAATTTATATTAATTTTATGAAATTAAAGGAAACTAAAATAAAAATACCAAATTTTCCTAATTTCAAAATGACAGTCATATAGGTATTATTATCTCTTTCTCTCTCTAATATTCATTTTTCACTTTTTCAACGGGTACTTATTATTAGGTTGATATTTTTTACACAACTTTCACAAAGTACTTAGCGTAAATTGAACATATTATATAAATTGTGTACAATGATACATCAAGCAAGTTCCCATATGTAAATGGGGAAAACACCTTACAATGAAGACGACCATTTAATTAGTTCTCTCACTGCTTCCTCTACCCCTACTGCTGCTTCTCCACAAACCCAGCCCAAAACAGAAACAAAGCAACGTGTTGGGACACGCCACCCGGTTTACCGGGGCGTGAGGAAGCGGCAGTGGGGTAAATGGGTGTCAGAAATAAGAGAACCGCGTAAAAATAGGCGCATATGGTTAGGTTCATTTGCAGTGCCTGAAATGGCAGCTAGAGCATATGATGTAGCTTCTTATTGCTTGAAGGGTCTAAAATCACAGCTCAACTTCCCTGACGAAGTAGAAAATTTGCCCAGACCTTCGAGTTCAACACCTAAAGACATTCAAGCTGCTGCTGCCAAAGCTGCCCATATGATGACGAAGTCCAGTAATAAAAATTATAATGATAATAATGACGACATTGTATTTGAGGGTTGTAGTAGTACTGGTGGTGGTGGTGATGATTTCTGGGGTGAGATTGAATTGCCAGAGCTTATCAATAGTACTAGTGATTGTTATTGGAACAGTTCTACAACTTGCTTTGGGTACTTGACGACGTCGTTTGCTGATGAAGCTAATGCTTCTTATTGGCAGATAGAGGGTTGTTCTGAGGCTCCTTTCATGTCATGAATATAATAATAAGGTATTTTTCGTGTGGCTGGTGTGCTGAATTTATGCTTACAAATATTATTGGATCTTTTTTTTTTTACTTTTAATTTTTTTTATAAATTATATAAAATAGTACATCTAAATATATAATAATAAAATAATGATTTAATAATATTAAATTAATGGGGTTAAATGTCTATAGCAACTTGAAAAGTGTCTAAATAAAAGGCACTATGAAGGAAGCTTTTATTTAATAAAAATTATATGGGGAATTATTTTGTGTAATTATTTTTATGTTGTCTTTTAAATTAATTGTATTTTTATGTAATGTTATTAAATTCGCTTATTAATTAATCTATAGACTTAAAGTTTAAGTCTGTTTTATATCACATAAGAGTTTATATTGTTTACTTGACTATACGGGGAATTTTTTTATATATAACATGTCTTTATAATATTAGTAGTTTATATTATTCTTACATCAATTCACTTTTTTTATATAAAAGTAAAGATCAGACATAAATTCGTTCTATTGCATATTAATATCCCATTATATACAAAAATCTTTCAGCTATCTAAAAAATGTTGTGAAAAAAATTTGAGATTAATTTCAGTGAAGCACAATAATAAATCCTCTAATCATCATATACTTGAGTAGAAATGTAAATTGTGATTAGATATTAATATGATTTATGATATAATTTATTAATTTTTAATACTCGTATGATTTTGTCTTAGTTAATTTTTAATGATATAAGATGTTAATAAGATAATACTAATTAAGATATCTCATTTGTCTTTAATGAGTCTAAATGAAACAAGTAATTAAGAATTCAAAAGAATAAAAAAATATGATACATTGTTATTTAAAATGTAAAAATAACAATATATATATATATATATATATATAATTAGACTTATTAGAACTACAATATAAATAAGATGAGATGAGATAATATTAAATATAATATATAATATTATCTCATAAGTCTATTAGAAATACTAAATAAGAAATAAGATGAGATAACTTAATTTTTATTTCTAAACTCAAGTGATATTGTGAGTTAGAACTTCAAACGTCCATGATTGTAAATTATTTAATTACTTCAAGAAAATGATAGGGAGATGGGGAAAAACATTTCTCTGGGTAGCTAGGTTGTCTGGTTATTTAGAGTAAGAATTAATTAAGTTGTTATAAGATACAATTATCATGTGATCAATTTATCACTCTGAGTATTAGGGAATTTATTCTCTTTGTTAAACTTTTCAATCCCAAAAAATAATACAAAATATGAAATATACTATGCATGTGTTTCCCTTTGAATATCGTTATCCATGCAACAAAGATTGAACAAGGTCTGATCAGTAAAATGCTTGTAGCTTATGGATGAATGATCATTTAATTTATCCTTAAATAATTGATATTGTAGTTATATCCACCAAAGTTACTCTCTTTTTTCTTTTCAAAATTAATATTAATCTATTAGTGTGATAAGTAGATGGTTATTATAAATCTGATTAATAAAAATCGAATTTATATATATTAAAAGAAATTTTTAATATTAAATCCATATTACTTTGAATAATAAGATTGGGTTTTGTGTACTATCACATATATAATTTATTTTATATAAAAAAATATTGGACTAAGTAGCTAGATAATGATAAATAAGTTAGTAGGATAGGTATCATCTTATCTTTTAAATTTTTTAAATTAAATATATTTTTAAATAAATATTAAAAAATAAGGATCATGGTTAAATGGTAGAGGAACTGATACCAAATTATAACAATGATTTTACATAAAGTTATTTAAAATTAATATGAGACAATTATGATTATTAGCATAATTATTGCATCTATTCTTCAGTGTACTTAAGTTCTTTAAAACAAAATGAATAGGCAAAAAAGAAAAAAAAAAGAAAGAAAGAAAAAAAAAGTATGAATAAGGCAAACCCAATTTAACTGATCTTGATTTCCATCTTTGTAAGATGTAAAAATCCGTTGGGAAATCAAATTTTTTAAAATATTATAATAGAAGGAAAGGGTTTAACAATAATTTTATAAGTATATATATATATAGTTTGTTTTTTTTTCCATTATAGTTAAACAGTTGCAAATGTTGAAAGAAACATCATCAATTCTTTAGAATAATAATAAATAACACTCTATTCTAAAATAATCTTTATTAATATATTTAATATATCATTTATAGGACATCTTAAAAACTAATAAATCCTGTAACATTCTCAAATCTAGTTAGTTGGCCTATCCACCCTTATAGGATCTATATGTGTACGTGGGTGTGGGTGGATGAGGTGTTATGTCATATGAAAGTTAGAGTGTGTGTTGAGAACATAAGTAAGACATTATATTCTATTTTTGAATAATAATGAAGAAAACTATGTTATATAATATTCCTTATGAATATATTTAATATATAATTTGTAGAACGTATTAGAAAATAATAAATTGTAGATCATCTTAGAATCTAGTAGGTTAGTCTATCTACAAATATATATGTGTATATGTGTGTGTAATACGGAATAATATTATGTGATATATTTTTATCGATCAATTTTTTTATCAAATATTTGCTGTTGAGTAGAAAAAACATATACGTAAAAAAACCAAATGTTTTAACAAATTAATATTACACCATTGTTAAATAATAGTAGCACTCATCACAAACATAACACTTACATTACATCACCTTATACAATATGTTAATTATGCTAGTAACATCTTAGAAACTAATAAATTGTAGATTATCTTAGAATCTAATATCTTAGAAACTAATAAATTGTAGATTATCTTAGAATCTAATAAGTTGGTTTATGTATAAGGTGTGGTTAGTATGTGATAAGTGTTACTGTTATGTAATAATAATATAATATTAATTTATTAAAATATTTTACCTTTACTTCTATTCAAGAGAAAATATTTGATACATTTTCTATGGATCAAAATATGTTGCACAGTATTATTTTGTGTTATATATATATATATATATATATATATATATATATATATATATATGTATGTTTATTTTCATTTACCTAAAGAAGTTGAATTAAATCAGACAAGTTATTTCATTAAAGAGGTTTAATTAAATCACATATGTCACAAGGCAATTGACCAAAAGGGTATATGTTAAACACAAACTAAAATGTTGGATATATTATTGATATATTTAGAGCCACATAAAAAAAAATTTAATTGTTACCCTTAAATCAAGTTTACATATTGGTTCATGTCAATTAAAAAAGAGAGAAAATACTTATAATTTTTTCCCATATCCCTATCATCTCTTCTTATGTAATTGGTATTAACTAGTATGCCAAATTGGTATATATAAGATTAATGAACAATTCCTCACCACATAATACATTTTAATATAAAAGATATTTTTCCAAAAAAAAAAAAAAAAACTTTATGAGAATTTATTAGGAAACGGTGACTGAGTATTACATAAAAAAATAGTTGCACATTGGGGAGAATAATTATAATATATATTTATAATGGTAGTACGTACATATTATTTGGAGAGAGAGAGAGACACAAAGGTACGTACGTACTTGAGTCTATAGCTATCTCTCATAAGATCTATGTATATATATATATATCCCATTCTCTCTAAACTACAGGTCTACTGTAGAAAAATAATTTCAGTACATAGTACATACTCAGAAAGATGCAAGGCTAAATTCATACAAGAACGAGAAAAAGAATAAAACTTAACAATATAGCTTGGTGGATCACGTGCATATATCCTTTTCAATATTTACCCCCTTTCTCTTTACATTATCACTAGTAATGTTGTATAGAAAAAAAGTTTCCATGTGAAGTAGTATAACAAGATTAATTGAAGTAATAGTTGTCGATGACATAATAGAAGAAATGAAGAGAATCGGACAAGCCGCTTTAAATGCTCGTGCAGTTAAGACACTGTCAGTTTGAAATTTTGAATTTTTTTAAATAATTCAACTTTAATTTTTTTCAATACCAGATATATTTTTATATGATTTGAATTTCTAACTCTCGAAATGCTAAACAGGGTTTCAATCTCCCTAAATAATTTATCCAAAGTAATATATTAGCTTCTAATCTGTATATAAATAATTTTTTTCTTTTATTTTTAATAAAATTTAAAGATAATTTATTAAAAAATTAATTTAATGTCACTTTAGATTCACAAATTAGATATATCAGTAACTTTACTTAAAATTGATACATTTTAGTCAACTTATTTTTACATTTATAGATACTTTAATAAATTTAGATAAATTTTTGATGATTTTAATTTACTTTATTTTTAAATTTTTGAGACATTTTTATCTTCAAACATATCTTACCACGATCCCTGATAGTTAATTTAACTTGAGCATTTCTAAGAAAAACATATCCGAAAAAAATAAAATTAGTAAAAAATAACTAAAACATAAAAAATACAACATTAATTTAGCTAAAATATATTAGTTTTGAGAAATGTGTGTCTAATTTGTAAAAATAAAATCATTAAAATATCACGTTATTTATTCATTATGTAGAAAATAAATATAACTTTTTTTTAATGTTTGAATATTTGGAAGTCACAACTCCAATTTTATAATCAAATTATTTCTAATATACAGTTATTTTTGATACATTTTTATTTTATTAATTTAATTATACTTCTTTTTAATGAATAAAATGTAATTTTTTTTAAAAATATACTCGTAAATAAGTCTTAAAAACTCATAATATTTTGTATACTTAAATCTAATCCGTTTATATATTTTTTTTGTGGTTCCACCACTGACACTCATAATATTGTTACAAAAGTGGATAAAATTGACACTTGAGTGTGGGGAGAGTTATACTACTCAATGATGAGTAATGTAACATATTTTAAAGGAATATGATTTTATAATCATAATAATTCAATTATATTTATTCAATTTTAAGAGAAAATTAATGTAAAAGATAAAATAAATATGTAAAACATTAGTGATTAAAAAGTCATGTTTTAAGTATTTAACTTCCATGGTTAATATATATATATATATATAGTTTGTAGCAGAAGTCGTCTCTACACAGCTTTCCATAGTTGTTTAGTATAACTGTTAATAAGTTTCTCAGATGTTAATATACTGTTATTTAGTGTGGTGTATATTGGTGTTGAACGAGCGGATTTGGTATATCAGTAGTATTTTAACTTTATTTTTGATATTTATTTTTACTGTTATTATTAATTAGTATTTAAGTAATACATATATTATAAAAAGTATCAATTTAATATAAAATTTAAATTTAAATTGAATATTTTAACGTATAGTGATATTTTTAAAAAAATATTTTTATCTTTTACTTTTTTTTAATTCTTTTTATATAGGTTTATATTCTCTCTTATCTATTTATACCTTAAAATAATACTATGTAGCTATCAATTGTCAGTGTCCATGATTGTAAATTATTTACCTCGAAAAAAAAAATGAGAGGGAGAGGGGGTAAAAATTTCTTTGGGTAGCTGGAGATAGCTAGGTTGTTTGGTTATTTAGAGTAAGAATTAATTAAGTTGTAACACCACTAACATTACAAGAAAATTAATTTTTTCGATAAGAAATTTTGTTATTAAAAGTCAAGATTTTATACAAGATGTGAATTAGTATAACAACAAATTTTCAATTATTTTTGTTATAAAGTGAAGGTTCAAGAAAGTTTATAAGTATAAAATTTAATTTTATTTAAAAAAATAATAGATTTAAAGACACAAAATTTTATTCCTATATAACATAAATTTGTCTTTGAATGCAATAGATAGTTAGATAAAACATATTTTAGAAACAAATTATTTATCTTTAAAAATTTAAAGTTTCTTCCAAAGTTTTGTTGTTAAAAATTATTTTCTATGACAAAAATATTTGTTTTAATTTAGAATAAATTTGTCTCTAAAACATATTGATTCTCTAAATAATATTTTTGTGACAAATTTTGGTTCTCTCAACCTAACAATTTTGGAACAAAATTGCTTCAATAATTTGTTCATACTTAGATTGAAATGAATTTGTGACAAAATTTTGCCTTAAAATATATTAAACTATTTGTTTCAAAAAATTATATTATTAGACAAAAATACAAATATTAAAAAAATTGTAAGAGGATATATTATCTAAATAAAACAGTTTTTTTATTTCAACAAAGCAATATACAAAGTAATATACACTGTTTTTTATTTCATTTCAATTGTAAATCAAACACTATAATACTGATTATTTCTTTTATTTTAATGGTTAAATCAAACAAAATTGTTTCCTTTCTATTTCATTCCATTCCGATTCTGATTCCGATTTCATTCTGTGAACCAAACGTCACCTTAGTTCTAACTTAGGAGTAATGGTCTCTTTCCAAGGGGGTGAATCAAATATATTTAAGGGTGTACTAGATTCCTCGATAAGTGTGGCACTATCTAGCATCTCATGATACCTCTTAGTTTTTTCATCTAAATCATCTTCTACATTTTCAATTGTAAGAGCTACTTTCAAATTTTCTTTAAATCTCTCTTGTAAAAAAGTGTTATGAACAAGTATATCCATGGAATCAATATCAAAACACTTATCAATAGCATAGATAAAAGGATTAAGTGAAGAATTAAAAACTTAAAAATGAATAGCCTCTCCTGCGATTGTTATTTTCAGCCTCATATCTTTTACATCAATGATAGGCTTGATATTGGCCACGAATGGTCTACCAGGAAGCATTGTATGATCCTTGTCTAAGGATGGGTTTTACTGCATATCTAGTGCCACAAAATTAATAGGTATTATTAACTTAGCTATTTATACAAGAAAGTCCTCAACCACTCCCTTCGAAAATTTAAGAGATCTATCACAAGTTAAAAGGACATGGTTGTAGCTCGTAAATCTCCCAAACCTAGTTGCAAAAAAATAGAGTAAGGCATCAAACTAATACTAGTACCTAGATCAAACATGACTCTAGATACCTTTCTACACCCATAGTGATGTTTATGATAAAATGGGTTTTTCAACTTTGGGGTTAGATCATGTTGAAGCATAGCACTAGCAACCTTTGACATCATAACTCTCTTATTAAGCTCGTACATCCTTTTCTTAGTGTTTAATTCCTTGAAGAACATTGCATAGGAAGGCATATTCTTGATCACATCTAACAAAGGTGAATTTATATTAACTTTAGAAAACATAGCAACAAGATTAGAGAATTGCTTATCTTACTTTGATTCTTTCAATCGATTTGGGAATGGTATTGGTGGTTGGTGTGGTTTTTGTAACTTTTATATTTTGGGAAAGTTAGTTGACTCCCTAGTTCTTTCCTTAGTATGATAATCATGTTTGGCACTTGCCTCTCCATCTTCTAGGGAGATATATTTTCACATTCTCTATTATTTGCATTAGATGGTAAATAATTAGAATTATTAGGTAAAATTTTATTGACAACCTTACCACTTTGAAGGATTGTAATACCCTTTTTCTTGTTCTGTTTGATTGGATAGCTTTCATTTTTTCCTGCTTCTACATATGCTATGCTAGCTACCCCGATTGAACTTTAAATTTTTTTACTAAAGTCTCTACGAAATCTAACCTTTGATTATTCATCATCTGGTTATCCCTATTAATATGAATAAAGGAATTCAAGTTATCTTCTAATGTTGGCCTATTCGGTTGATTTGGTGGATAAGGTTGGTTTATATTTGGCCTTTGTATTTGACTTTGGACATATGCTAGGTTATTGTTTGTTTTCCATGATAACTTAAGGTGATTTCGCCACCCAAGACTATAAGTGTTGGTATGGTACCCTTGCGTAAGATTAACTTCTTAAATGCTACCTACACTATAATCACCTGGAAAATAAAAAACCTTCACATTATGCCCAAATGTACCATAAACTCCATATACCTTTAATTTGATATATTTTTGGTAGTGAGGAATTGAACTTTCTTAGTCAATTCTGCAAGTTGCATGACTGTTTTTTTTCGGAGCCTATCTCATTGAATCCTATTCTTCTTCTTCTAGCCTTCTTCTATTAGGAATTAGGAACCTAAATATCATATATATAGCTTAACTCTGCTGTATTTTCTCTCATAACTTCTTTTGCAGCATTATCAATCGTGTATTAACACTATTGTGTCAATGTAATATAGAAAAACTAGTTCTATAGCTACAATGGCCAGCTATGGTGTTGACATTAAATCAAAGGAAGCTTGAATATGACCCAAGCTTTATGGAAGGGATTTCCATCATTCTGTGAGAACGTGGCTATCTTTTCCCTCAAGTCGGTAGTTTGTGAGAATGTGGCTATCTTTTCCCTTAAGTTGGTAGTCTTTTGATGGGAATAGATCCTAATAATAAACTTATTATAGACTGTCTCCCAAGTAAATAAGGAACCTTGTTATAGAGTCATGAACGAAGAATTAGTTCTATCTTTCAGTGTGTATGGAAAATACCTCATCCTAAGCTTGTCTTCATCAAATATTTGCAATGGAAATGTTTACACAACAACATAAAATCTCTAATAAAATTTAAATGTCTTCATTAGGGATACTGTGAAATGTAGGCAATGGAATACTATTTTTTTTTCAATTCACAAAGAAGTATTAGTTCTAATGATTGGCCTTGCATACTCCTTCATCATCATCTGTGTATCTCTAGCATCACTCATATCTACTTGCACTCGAGATTGTTCCTTCTTATGTGTACCAATGCCCAGATTTCTTAAAAAATATTTAATCTTGTAGATGTTATCCATAAAAGGTACGAGTTCTTTTCTAAAAATTATCCTACCTTTTATATGCTAATAATAAAATAAAAATCAAAGTAAAAGAGAACTTATCACTATCAAAAATATAAACAAGAAAATAAAACAAAAAATAAACAACTAAGTAAATTAAAACACTTGAAAAATAATAAATAAATAATAAAAATCAAATAAACACATAAAATAAAATAAAAGAAATAAAAATAAATAATTAATAAGAATAGTAAAAAAAATAAATAACAAAATAAATAATTAAAAAGAAAATAAAAAAGAAATAAAATAGTAAATAAATAAAAGAAAATAAGTAAAAATAAAAATAAACTAAAATATTTTTTTAATTATTTTTTAAATTCTTAATTATTTTTAATTTAAACAACCAATAAATATTCATAAAATAATATCAAAAAGGAAAAATCATGAATATTTACAATTTTGATAATAAAAATTTTAAAAAATAATTTTTTTTGAGAACGATGCTAAAAATTTGATGCACAAATTTGATTTAATAAATAACTTATAAATGCACAAGTCACGTATAATAAACGATAATATTCTCCCAATGTTAGCTTAAAGATTAACTACGTAGTTTTAAATAATTCTTCAAATTTCTTAAAAATGAATACGATAATAAAATCTAAATATTCTATCACAATGAGTTGATTTTGGAATCCTAGTTTAAAAAAAATAATTAAGAATACTTGAATATAGATGATGCAGACCAAAAATTTGTAAACATCAATTTAGTTAGTACTTCAATCTCTATCAATAGATTTGATTCAAACAAATCAAGATAGATATAAAATTATACTCAATAAAGAATTTATGAGAATATTTAACTAGTTAACCATGTTTTATTAAAATTAATTAGGTTAATAAAATATATGTATTCAGATTATTGATTTTTTCCATTTAAGTATAAAAAATTCTTTTAATGGGATCAATTTGTTTGTTAATCAAGCAAATAAAAGTTTTTTGAGGGGGATTATTAACTAGTATATTAAATTTTGTAACAGATATTGAATAAAAGAATAATCTTTATTTATTTTATAAAAGTATTCACTTAATTAAATTTATACAAACATGACTAGAGCTAAATTCACATAGTTTAAAAATATCATTCAAATATTCATAAAGTTCAAAAAGATTAATATGAGTAAGAAATTATTATAAATCTGATCTACAATACCAATTAAAGATGGGTGATGTATCCTACTCTGTAACTGTAATCTTGATCTTCAAAGTATTCTTGAACAATCAGATAACTTTGTATTTTTTTTTATCTAGAAAGCCTCCTAGAGATCTACCACTGATCTATTATGAATATACTCTATGTTGTATTTACAAAATAAAACTAAAAGTAAGAAAGTGTAAAATCTAATGGATTAGAAAATTTAAACTACAAACTATATTTTCTACCTTTAATCTAACATTTATTTATATGAATAGATGAGTAGAGAAGGCTTCAGGCTAAATTAAAGTTGGCATGGGTTTCGATAAGATTTGCCTATTTCAACCCAAGAATGTCACTACACAACATCATGCATTTCACGCGACAGTACGCAAAACTCAATGTACCCCCATAATCATCCCACACAGTGTGTTCCATGACACATTATTATCTTTACCATATCATGCTTTACTTTTCTTGAAATTTACTTTGTACACCTTACAAAATGGTTGGTTCTTCATGTAAAATTTTCATGCCTTAATCTTTTAAGCTCATAGACATGTGTTATTCTTTATGTGTTGATAAATTTATATATTTTAAAATTAAAAATATATAAAATATAACAAAATATATCCGTGATTCCGAACATATAGACTTATATGTATATTGATACAAGCACGCTATAATCAAATCTATTTATGGTAACTAAGCTCAATAAAATCATAAAATATTAGTGCTTTTCAAGCACCTATCAATGTACGTTTTAAAGGAGGAGGGTATGTTGAAGGGTAGGTAAAATGAGTCAAAAAGTATTAAAATCTACATTTAAGGAATTAAAATGCAAAAAAATAAAATTGTTTAGACTACAAGGGATGGAATAGACGAAAATATCAAAAATACCCTTCATTAAAATTGCATGTGCTGGTCACATGAAAAATTGCACCAAATTGAAACCGTTTTTTAATTGTGGATATTACAAATTTAATAATTAATAGTAAAGGTAAAATAAAAGATACCAAAAATAAAATTACGATACTATTAAGATAATAAACCTAAGTTCATTTAAGATTGAGATAATAAGTTGAAAGGTTCAGCTCACTTAGCTCATGAGCTTAAATTTGCTAGTTCACCAAGCTTAGAAGAAAACCTGCAAATTCATTTAATAAATAACCTTTATTAATGAAAGAATTTTTATAATTACAATAATGTTATTATAGAAAAATTCAATTAAAATATACTATTTTTATTTTTTTCTTATTTTATAAAAACATAAAAAATTTTGCTTAAGACTAAAATTTTTGTTTTTAAACGAAATTATACAATTTTAATTTTATTTTTTAAAAGGGTAAAGGAGTCACTTCACGATTTGACTAGTCAATTATCAATAGTGAGTTTATATTTAGCATTCAATTAATCCACAATCAATATATCGTTTAAATCAAATCAAAAGACATATTAATAAAGTATTATCCTATAGTGATAATTATTCTTAAATTAAATATATTATTTATTTATTACAATATTACAATATTGCCCCTAACTCAAGCCTATAAATAGGACATAATTTTCACTTCTGAAGGTATTCTCTATATTTTCCCTTACTAAGCTTTAGTTAAAGTTGACTTAAGTATTTGAGCAGATTTGACACCACCTGATGTCATTGTCCCTTGTTTTGCAAGATCTAAACTCAAATAAAGAAAAGAACACGAGTAAAAATTGGATTCAACATCTAGTGCCATTTGTAAAAAAGAAATGTTTTGTTCTGGTTGATATGAACCGAAAAATAACCTAAAAACATTCATAGTGTTCTTTGCATAGATTATAAGTCTCTATGGAAGTTTTGTCATCCACAATACCTCTTGTAGCATTGTCAATAATGAACTAAGACTGTTGTGTCAATTCATCATAGAAAAATTCATTCTGTAGCTATTGTGGGTAACTATGATAAAGGCATTGAGTGAGGAATAACTTGAACATATCCTAAGCCTCATGGAATGATTCACCGTCCATTTGAGAAAAAGTAGCAAATTTAGCTCTAAGATCAAATGTTTTTTAATAGGAAAAGAATTTTCCCATGAATTTGTTGTAAACCTCTTCCTAGGTCATCAGAGAACCTAGAAGGAGTGATATTAGCCAAGCCTTGGTCCCCTCTTTGAGGGTATAAGGGAAACACCTCATTCTCAACTGATCCACGGTAAGTACATCTAGAAGGCAAGTTTGGACTGTCGAGTAGAAGTCCCTAGTGAAAGAAAGAGAGTCTTCAATAGCTAGTCTACGGAAATATGTAACATAAAAAATGAATATTTCTCAATTCATAGTTTCGTGCTACCTTATCCAATTGGATTGAAGAATAACAATGTCAATGATTGGCCTTGCATATTCCATTATTGTTGTTTCCCAAGGTTATGGATTTTCCTCCATTTCTATATGTTCAACTAATGGGTCTAGGTTTGATTCTATGTTTTCATCAATTAAATGCTCTTGGATCTTAGTATCCATCCTTCTTAACGGTTCCTTAGATATGTTAATGTTGTCTACCTAAGGTGTAAGAGGATACCTTATGAATCACTTACTTTGCATAAACTATGGACATAATAAATTAAATTCACCTTTAAAATAGGAAAAAAAAGAAAAAAATACAACATATAATATATATGATCCAAACAATTTACCATACAATAATTATAATAAGTAAATAAAATATATCATACAAGAAATAAGTTAGTAAGCATAAATACTAAACAAAATAATTAACACAAGGTAATAAAAATAAAAATAAAGTAAAATAAAATAAACGAATTGAGTTAGTAAATAAATAAATAAATTAATAAAAGAAAAGAAAAGAAAATTAAATTACATTAAGTTAAAATAAAGAATTTAAATCATTATAAAAATTACTAAAAAGAAATTAAGTTAATAAGAAATAAATTAATATATAAAGTTAACTAAAAAAATAGTTACACTAAAAAAATTAAAATAAAATAAGATATATATTTTTAAAATTAAAAAATTTACAATTATTTAAAAAATGATTTTTAAGATTTTTGATAATAAAAATTTAATGCTATTCCTCCGTGACAACAAAGCCAAAAACATGATGTATAAATTTTGTATTTGTAAAAACATAGTTTGCAAGTGCATGAATAACTTTATAAAAAATAATAAATATACTGCTGAAGTTGGGATAAAGGGAAACTATGTAATTTTAAATAATTTAACAAATCTCTTTAAAAAATACAAAAAATAAACCTATACATTCTATTACTATAGTTGAGTTTTGAAAAGTCTAAACTAATAACATAAAGATAAGAAATAATTGATTCAAATAATTGTTAAATAGATAAACATTTAACACTTAATGAAAAATTTATGAGATTTATTAATTAGTTAAACATATTTGTTCAAAATTAATTAAGTTATTAATGATATAAATTAACGTCATTGATTTTTTCTTTTTCTATGCTAATATCCTTAGAGAAGGATCAAATTATTTGTTAATAAAACAATTAATATCCTTTGGTGGGGATCACTAATTGATTAAATTAAATTGTTTTGTTTATAAAAAATAATAAACCATCTAAATCACTTCTTTAAATAGAGCATTTAATTTAATGTCTTATTCAATATGTTAAAATTAGATCCTAAAACTTAACTTTCAAATTTTAAATCTATTACAAAAAAATATTGTCAATACATTTTTCAGTAATACATATTAGAATTCTTAAATGAAGAAATAAAATCAATTTATTTTATAAAAATATTTAACTAAATTAATATTTTACAAACATAATAACATAACTAATATCCCACAATAATATTCAGTTAAACATATTTAGATTTAATAAATTATTAATAAATTAAAAATAGTATTCAAAATGATATGTAAAAATTGATTCTATAAATAAATCTAATACAATTAAAATTAATACCTCAATATATTTTTCAATATATATAACTTTTGTAACATTCTATGCTCTAGAAAACCTCAAAAAATATTTGCCTATATTATTTATTGAATCAAAATTATTGTTGAAAAACTAAGAAACATAGAACTCTACAACTACTACAAATTTCTATTTGAGAATTTTCCTATATGATTTTGATATGTGATGCATTTGTAAAGAGAAAAATGAGTGAACTTATAGCTAAAATTTGGTGAGAAAATTGGATAATGAGGGAAAAATCATCATGCATTGCAACATGGATAAACTTGGGCCATGACCACGTTATGTTTTAGTTTTCATCATTTCAAATAGAAAGGATCCAGTGGCGGTACAAAATATCTCCATCACGACTCAACTCGACCTACTTGAAGTTGATGTTTAAATAGAGTGTAGTGCACCATGGTTTGCGTTGCTTTACTTCGCTTTCTTGTTTCACCTTTTACAATTTGGTTGGATCACATGTAAGCTTTATATGTATTGTTCTTTCATACTTATAAATTACAAATGAGTACTTTTAAGCATGAATCTTCCAGTGTTATCAAATTAATAATATTGAAGTTAAAAATGCTTGAAAAATAACAAAAAAATACCCATGATTTTGAATACATAGATTTGTTTAAATAATGATAAAATCATGTATTATCAAATCTATTTATAATATTTAAGTGTAAATAAATCATGAAATAATAATATTTTTCAAGTATTTATTCGACAACGCCCCTTAGGCTACCCTAGAATTAATTATCGCTACCTTATATGCCATGCTATCCAGACTAGTTTCCTTTTAGGTCACACCACAATCCTCCAAACAGTAGATCCTGGTTTTTGGCATCCATACGACACCTGATAACTATGGATCTAGACTATATTAAGTGAGCACATTACAAAGACTTCTACTTGAATATAGCATGAACAAAGACCTAATACTTGGAGAGTTTTGAAAATATTTGAAAGTATTTTAGGATTAGACTTAATAGGATCAACAAAAGAAGACGCAAGATGGTGAGTACATAAGAATAGCATGCCGGGTAGACTTGCATCCTGAGAAGAGTATCTAGGTACACCAGTCCAATAGAGTAGTCATGGGGACTAGCTTAGTAGACCAGTCAGGCAAAGAATTCAGGTAGACCAGACAGGCAAACTAGCCACTAAGAAAGTAGTGACACATATCAAGAACTTGGCCAATCTGAAACTCGATTAACTAGTTGACCAATCGACCAATCGACTAGTCGACCAACCACCGTTCAACGAGCCATCAGTCTCTTCTTCAAAAAATTGTTATGTTAATATCTCAAGATCCATACATCGTATAAAGCATCTGAGGCTACCAATAGAAATCTCATGGCATGATCTATATGATTGTAAACTTTGGGGTCAATCCAACATCTTGGTGATATACACGTGCCACCATACATCGCCTAGGCTGGTGGCCACAAAAACACAAGTAAGATATTTACAAGCCTGATTAATTTAGATTAGTTCTTGGAGATTTGAGATTGATTTTTAGATCCTCAAGTTAAGGGCCTTTCAACCAACCAGTTATCCGACCAAAATTGTCCACCCATCTCTGGGTTGAACCAAACAATTGGCCATTGCAACTTTGATTGCTTGTATATCACAATCTGGAGGGTCAATTCACATAGTGGACATACTGTTAGAAAGCTCGTGATCTCACGCTTGCTGTCATACCACTCAAACTAAGGTATCTACTAAATTTTTTAAAAAAATCAACAACTATACCCCGCATATCCTGATTGCACGCTTAGACCTCTTTACCCGAGATGATCGAATAGGCCTCGTGGTTGATGTTGGGAGGATTTGTTTCAAGGCATCATTGGTCCACCTAATTATTTGACTTAACAATTAATAATTTTAAGCGTATAATCAGCACTTAATTACCACATGTTCATCATATGGTTTAAATCAAATGGAAAAACATCTTCAGAAAATATTCTCTCACAATTGTAATTATTCATAAATTAAAAATATTATTTATTTATTGCAATATTATAGTATTACTTCTGCCTCAAGCTTGTAAATTGTTGTTACTACTCATGTGGGCAAATAAACAAATAAAATAAAAAAAGCATTCAGCAATGAAGGCTGAGAATGCGGTGGGAAGAAAGAAAAAAAAAAGATTCAAATCTGTGTGATGTTTGTCTTCGTAAAATTTGTTTTGAATGGATTAAGAGATTGATGTTTTGGCTCTACAAGAAGCCTTTTGACTCAATCATAATATATATCAAGCTAAGAGAAAGAAAAATACAGAGAGCATAGAGTTTTCTAAGAGGAAAATTGAGAGTCAATTTGTAAAATTTTACCTACAAATTAAAAATATATATTTATTGTATTTTTATGAGAGATCTATCTATAGGTAAAGTTTGTAATCCCATTTTATTATAGTGAAAGTTTTAAGTGGCCTACAAGTCTTGTAGTTATTACTTTCATTTTTGGAAGGTTTTTCACGCTAAAAATCTTTGGTGTTATTTTTGTTCTATTTTGATTTGAGAAATTATCCTAGGTTTGTAGAATTTGTTTCTTTACAACCATCGATTTTTCCCTAAAAAGAATGGTATCAAAGCTTTGGTTGTTTTTAGCAAAGAGTACTGTTCACACATACGTACTGTTCTATCGGCAAGTAATATTCACATAGTACTATTCGCATATACGGTACTGTTTTGTCGCATGTACTATTCACATATATGATACTGTTATGTCGGCAGGTAATATTCACATAGTACTATTCATATATACGATACTATTCTGTCGGTAGGTAATATTCATATATACGGTACTGATTTGTCGGCAGGTACTGTTCTATTGGTGGGTAATATTCACATAGTACTATTCAAAAATACGGTACTGTTTTATGACGGGTACTGTACTACCGGTAGGTACTATTCATAAATTACTATTCATCGTCAAAAAAGTATCAAGCTCAACAAAACTTGTTGACTGATGATTCAAATGGAGGAGAGCACATGTAATATGATAAAATTGACTACATTTAATTATGCAATTTGGAAGCTAAAGATGGAGGATATTTTATACATTAAAGCTAATCTGATGCGACGATTAGTCAATTTGAAGTATAAACCCAAAAGCAACGTATCAAAACATATAAGTGAGTTCCAAGGCATTGTAGATAAACTCAACTCTATGAAGATAATCGTAGATGACGAGTTACAAGCATTGTTAATGCTGAGCCCTCTACCAAAAAGTTGGGATAATCTAGTTGTGTCAGTCAGCAACTCAGCTCCTAACGTCAAGCTTACCATGGATATGGTAAATGACAGAATGCTAAATGAAGAGTCTCGACCAAAAAATGAACGATATACCCCTGATATTGAAGTGCTTATCATGGAGAAACAAGCCAAGCAAGAATGGCACGGAAGAAGTAAAAGTAGAAATCCACATAACCATAGTCAGCAAAGAGGACAATTGAAGTCTAGATCAAGGCATGATAAGAAGTGTCATCACTGCGGAAAGCTAGGAAACTTCATTCGAGAATGTCGAAAGTTAAAGACAAAACGATCTAGAAATTAGGAATTAGAAACACGAACAAATGACACCATAACTGTCACTAAAGAAGTTGTCATTGTTCGAGATGCTAATTATGTTAATCTTACATGTCAATACACTACTTGGGTAGTTGACTTAGGTGCCTCCTATCATGTCACCTCACGACCGGAATTCTTTTCAGCCTACACTCAAGGTGATTTTGGACGTGTAAGGATGGGAAATGATGATGCATCGAAAATTGTCGGCATTGTCAACATTTATCTAGAGACTAATATTAGATACAGATTACTTCTAAAAGATGTGAGGCATGTTCCTGATATCCGCCTCAATTTGATTTCTATCGGTATGCTTGATGATGATGGATATAATAATTATTTTGGTGAAGGAAAGTGGAAGCTCACCAAAGGCAATTTGGTAGTAGCAAAAGGCAAGAAAGATACATCACTCTACCTCACAAATGCCAGACTGTGTAGAGGAGAAGTAAACATGAATAGGAAAGAAGTTCCCACCAAGCTATGGCATAAGCGACTCAGCCACATGAGTGAAAAAGGTCTCAGAATTCTTTCCAAGAAGGTGCTCATGCCAGAAATGAAAGGTACACCCTTGCGAACTTGTGTTGATTGTATTATGGGAAAACAACATAGAGTTGCATTTCATAGTCTCACACCATCTAGGAAGGCAAATATTCTAGATTTAATACACACATATGTCTGTACAATGAGTTGTAAGTCACTAGGAGGTGCTTATTATTTTGTGACTTTTATTGATGATCATTCTAGAAAAGTGTGGACTTTTGCTTTGAAAACTAAAGATCAAGTGCATGAAGTTTTCAAGCAGTTTCATGTAAAAGTGGAGAGAGAAACTGGCATAAGTTTAAAGTGTGTACGTGTAGAAAATGGTGGTGAGTATCGTGGACCATTCGAGGAGTACATCAAAATTTTTGGCATCAGGCTGGAAAAATCAGTACCAAAGACACCTCAACACAACAATGTCATTGAAAGGATGAATAGAACCATCTGTGCAAGAGTCAGATGTATGCTCTCAAATGAAAAACTGCCAAACTCTTATTAGGGGGAGGCAACGAGGACAGAAGTTGACTTAATCAACCTTTCTCCATCAGTTCCACTAAACTACGATGTAATGGAAAGAGCTTGGATGGGGAAAGAGGTTTCTTATAAACACTTGAAAGTGTTGTAGAACATTTGTTCACATCGCAAAAGATGAGCAGTCCAAGTTGGATGGAAAAACGAAGCATTGTATCTTTATGGGATATGCCCATGAAGAATTTGGCTATAGATTTTGGGATCCTATTAGCAAAATAATTTTTCAGAAGCAGAGACGTGGTGTTTCTTGAAGATCAAACAATCGAGGAGTTTGAAAAATCCAAGAAATCACAATTAGATGAAATTCCAGTTAATCTGGAACCAGTCCCTCCACAAAAAAATCTTGATGATGGGGTAGATACACTAGATACTAATGATGTTAATCCATCAGCTGCCAGTTCAGAACTAGAATAAGTTTCTGAACAGGTCCAACCAGAAGTACAGACAATGAGATCCACTTGAGTACGAAAACCAAGTTATAGATATTCTCCTAACAAGTATGTGATGCTTACTGAAAGGAGAGAACCAAAGAGTTATGGCGAAGCTATCACTGATCAGCATGAGATTTAATGGTTAAAAGCCATGCAGGAAGAAATGAAATCTTTGTATGAGAACCACATATTTGACTTGATGAAACTACCATAGGGAAGGAAAGCTCTCAAGAACAAGTAGGTGTACAGAATTAGAAGAAGGGCGTTGACTTCGATGAAATTTTCTCACCAGTTGTTAAGATGTCTTCAATCCAAGTTTTTCTTGGTTTGGCAAATAGCCTTTATTTGAAAGTCGAACAACTTGACGTAAAGACAACATTCTTACAAGATGATCTTGATGAGGAAATCTATATGAAGCAGCCTGAAGGTTTCCAAGTCAAAAGCAAAGAGAAGTTGGTATGAAGACTAAAGAAGAGCTTGTATTGTTTTAAGCAAGTACCAAGGTAGTGGTACAAAAAGTTTGACTCATTTATGGAGAAAAATGAATAAAACAAAATGACGGCTGATCCGTACATCTTTATCCAGAAATTCTATGATGGTGATTTTATTATTCTTCTGCTTTATATTGATGACATGTTAATTGTGTGTCAAAATATTGACAAGATTAACAAGTTGAAGAAGGAGTTGAGAAAGTCCTTTGCAATGAAGGACTTAGGACATGCCAAGTAGATTCTTAGCATGACGATTACCCACAACAGGCAAAAGCAAAGGATCTGGCTTTCCCAAAAATGGTATGTTGAAAAATTTCTTGAAAGATTCAACATGAGCAAAGCTAAACCTATAAGTTGTCCACTTGCAAGCCATTTCAAGCTTAATGTGAGTCAATGTCCCTCAAGTGAGGGCGAGAAATCAAAGATGAGCAAGGTGCCTTATGGATCGCGGTTGGTAGTCTAATGTACGTTATGGTATGCATTATAACAGATATTGCACATATTGTTGGTGTTGTGAGCCGATTCCTATCAAATCTTGGAAAATAATATTAGGCAGCTGTAAAATGGATACTCAGGTATCTCAGAGGAATTTTGAGTTATTATTTATGCTTTGGTAATAATAAACCTGTATTAGAAGGATATACAGATTCAAATATGGCTGGCAACTTGGATACAATAAAGTCTATATCTGGGTACCTAATCTCATTTGGAGGGGGAGCTTTTTCATGGCAATCATGATTACAAAAGTGTATTGCCTTAAGTACCACAGAAGCAAAGTACATTATAATCACTAAAGGTTGTAAGGAGATCCCGTGGATGAAAAAGTTCCTACAAGAATTGCATCAGAACTAAGAAAATTATGTTCTTTATTGCGACAATTAGGGTACAATTCACCTTAGCAAGAACCCAACCTTCCATTCAAGGTCCAAACACATTGATGTAAGGTATCATTGGATTCGTGATGTGTTGGAACAGTGTTACTTTCGTTTTAATAAATAGTATTAGCAATTCTATATGGAGGTTTTCCAAAAGCAAAACCAATACTAAGATTTTGTGAGGATATAGTTAAGGTACAACTTAAATGTATTCTTTTCACATTATCTTTATATGTTATTTTACATGCTATATTTAATTTACTAATTATTTATTGAATTAAGCATGTCTTACTGAAAATACTATAGAATATTAGTACTATTTTATTCTTATGAAATATTAAAGTAGGTAAAACACTTTTTATAAAATGAATTATGTTTTATTTCTTCATTAAGATTTAAATGAATTTTATTAAAGAAAAATATATTGATAAAGTATTTTTCGTAATAAAAAAGAGTTATATTCAGGATTTAATTATCTAAATCTAGTTTAGAGTCAACTTTTCGATTTTGGATTTGATTATTTGGATATTTAGAGAACTTTATTTTAAAGGTTTTTATAAGAATTATTTTTAAAAATATATTAACGACATATTTTTCATGGTAGTTTTAAAATCTGAAAGTTAGTTTCCAGATACTTAAATTATTAACCTAATTTAGACATCTCGATAAGAGTTTAAATTGTTCGCCCTACCAAAGATGGAAATTAAAAGGTTTGTTAATCTCTTAAAAAAGAAGCATAATTTAATTAAGATTTAATGTGTCATCCCTAACAAAGGTGGCAAGTTAAGGTTTAATTAATAAAAAATTTGAATCCCTTTCTTAGGATATTTTGTTATAAAAAAAGGAGAATCAATAGTCTTAATTTATATATGTAATAACCTACTTAATATTAAGAAAGCATGATTAACTAACTAATTTATCTCATAAATTCTCAATTGAATGTAAATATTTATTTGCCTAATATTTGTTGAATCTATCTTACTTTTATGTCATTAGTTTAGATATTTTAAAACCTAAACTTTATGATGAAATGTTTAGTTTAATTTTCATTTTTAAGAATTTATGGAATTATTTAAAAAACCAGGTGATTCTAATTTAAACTCGCCTTAGAAGTATACTTTTCATTTTTTACAAGTGATTCATGTACTTACAAGGTATTTAAAAGTATATATAATTTGTACACCAAGTTTTAGCATATTAAAGTTTTGGTACCGTTGCCTGGGAATTGGTAATAGCATAAAAAACTTGCTAAATCTTGTATCATTACTACTATAACTGTTGTCGACACTAATTTATCTTTAAGCACTTGAAATGCCTCTAAACATTATCATCAAATTTGAAAAGCAAATCTAGATGCAAGCAAAAACTCATTACTGTGAAACGATCAAGAAAATTTGAAAGACAAATCATTATAGCTTCAATCACTTCAATCTTAGCTCTATCTACCCAATACAGAATTTGTGACAAGAAAATCATGAACCATGAAAGGACACTTCCCTAGTTTAAAACAAAACTTTTACACTTTGTATTAGAGATAGAGTAGACACTCATCAAATGTGTTTCCAATGACAAAAAGTCTTCAATCTTAAATGCTTATCCACCTCAATATAGCCATCACACTTAGTTAAGAATTTGTGACGCAAGATGATACCCTTATGAACCATGAAAGGACACTTCTCCTAGTTTAAAACAAAGTTGACTTCTTTACCAAAGTATCCATCTTGAATGAAAAAGAGATAGCGTTACACTCATCAAGCATGTTGATCCAATGAATGACAAAAAGTCTTCTATGAATATTTATAAATGCTTATCCACCACTTCTGAGAATATAGCCATCACATAGAGTTGAAATATTACAGGTGCATTGCGTAACCCAAATGACATTGTCTTGACACCAAAAGTTCCATAGGAATATGTGAATGCCATATTTTCATAGTCTTCGGGTGCCACGATGATCGGTTATAGCCAAAGTATCCATCTTGAATGAAAAAGAAAGATTTCCCGTTAAATCTATCAAGCATTTGATCTATGAATGGGAGAGGAAAGTGGTCCTTCCTCGTACATACTCTCCATCCCATGCCAGTCGTTTTTGGTATTAATTCATTTGACTTATTTTCCACCATAATGATTCCTCCTTTTTCTAGTACACATTGAACTAGGCTTACCCTTTCACTCTTTGATATAGGGTAAATGATGCTCATGTCCATTCACTTAACAATTTCTTTCTTCTCCACCTTTTTCATAATGGGCTTTAACGTGCATTGTGTGTCACTTTTGATTTTAGCTCCATCATTTGATAAGATATTGTGCATGTATATGGATGGGTTTATGCCTTTGATGTTAGTAAAAGACTAACCCATAGCTATTTTTAATTTACTAAGAATCTATAGTAGTGACTGTTCTTGCTCCATACATAGACTAGTAGATATTATGACTAAAATTGTCTTGTTCTCACCTAAAAAATAACTAAGATGGTTTGGTAAAGGTTTGAGCTCTAACTTGGGTGGCTCCTCAATGGATGGTTTGAGTTTAGAACTTGTCTTAGGACACTCCACAATCTTATTAGATACACACATGGGAGGTGTAGCCTAAACAACGTTCACGTAGTCAACAATATCAACTTGCATCATAGATTCCACACTTTCAAAATTAAAATACCTTGATTTATTTTTTGGTGAATTTATTTCATTGTTCATGACATCTTTGTCACGTGTCAAGGTACTAATGTGTA
Source organism: Hippophae rhamnoides (assembly GCA_033030585.1). Lineage (NCBI taxonomy): Eukaryota > Viridiplantae > Streptophyta > Magnoliopsida > Rosales > Elaeagnaceae > Hippophae > Hippophae rhamnoides. The sequence goes on along the minus strand of CM065434.1, from coordinate 12,772,763 downwards.
GTTTGTATTTTTGAGTTATTAGTATGAATGTACAATCACTGTCACGGTGTTCATCAATATGTTCATTTATTTACAGATAATTTTCCAAGTCAATTAAAAGCAGGGCAAATGTCATAAAGCAAATCATTAGGTAGCTTATCAATAACATTTGTTCTAAAGCAATCACTAGTATTATATATTCATATCAGAAAATTTAATTTCTTTGAAAACATTAAATGTAACCTATTCATCTTTCACTCTTTGTAAGCTCACCTTTTCATACATAATTGAGTGCTTTTTTGATTGTTAAGAATAGATGACCAAGTATGAAAGGAATGTGATAGTCCTATTCTATTTCTAGTATAATAAAATCTATTGGAAAGATGAATTTGTTCACTTTTATCAACACATATTCTACCCCTCCCTAGGATCGTTTGATTGATCTACCTGACATTTGTAATGTTACTGATATGGGTTTAGCTTCACTAGCCCTTAATCTCTTGAAATGATATACGGTATAAGGTCCTAGCTTAATCTCTTGAAATGATGTAATGGTCAATGTTGGGACCTAAGCCACATGCTAGTTGCAATGTTTTCAATAGTGCAAGGGATATCAAAGCTACCTGATCTTTCCATTTTTGTGTTAATTTTCTATCAAGGATGGAACTTCAACCTTTAGTCAAGGTTATTATCTTATGATCTCTAAGCTTCTATTTCTTAGATAGTGTTTCCTTCATAAATTTGGCATAGGAAGACATATTTTTAAGTGCATATGCAAATGGTATGTTTATGAGTAGCTTCTTGAAGATATCCAGGAATTTTGAAAACTATTTTCCTAACTTTTATTTTTGCAATATTTAAGGGAAAGATATAGTAGGTGATAAAGGTTCCTCTTTTTCAGTTGAATTACTTCCATTTTAGTACTCTCTTTGTCCACTTTTATTTTCCACATCTTTTGATTTCTAAAATTTTCTCCTCTAAAGGCTATTTTTATAATGCTTTTTAATGCTTTATATTTTTTCTCTCTTTGTAGTACTTACGCTTTGAAGGTTACCTTGAGGCCTTTGATTTATGGCTTAGGCAATTTTGCCTATTTTGATACCTAATAGAAGCCCTATTAATTGGATTCTATTTGATCCATTTTTGTAACAACTAAATGGATGAAGTATTTAATCATCCCTATTGAAGCATTTGCGTTGTCCTCATTCTATGGCTTCTTCTTTTGGGATTTTGGTTTTTGAAAACTTGGTGGTGGGAAGGGTTGATTGTTAAATTGATTATCACCTTGATTGTTGTTATTGTTCCAAGAAACTTTGGTTGGTTTCTCCATGGGTTGTATGTGTTTCAATATGAGTTTCCTTAGCAATTTTGATTGTTGACATAGTTTACTGTTATAGAAAGGTTAACATATGCCTTATTAGAATCAGGTAGATTATAATAATCAAACACCACAAATGGGCTTTGTAGCATATTTACCCTTATAGGGCCATCATCAATTTCTTATTTAAACCTAATAGTAAAGAATTTGTTTAAGATTGCAATGATGCTATGTTTTCTACATCTACTACTCCAATCACTCTTTTTTAGTATAGCCTCTCCATATTCCATTAGAAATTTTTAGATGCCATCTCATCAAGTAGTACAAAGGCTTCCTCTTTAATTTTACTCATTAAAGCTCCCTTAGTTATAACATTAGTTATGGTCCTTGGATATCCCATTAATCCATTATAGAATGTCTACACTTGTAGCCAATTAGGAAGACTATAGTGTGAGCTTCTTCTGTACAGATCCTCGAAGCATTCCCAAGCTTCCTAAAATGATTTCCCTTGAAATTATTGAAAATATATGATGTCACTTTTGAGCTTAGCAATCTTTGAAGGTGGGAATTACATTGTTGAGAATTTCTAAGCCAACTGATCCCATGTAGCGATTGACCCAGTAGGTAGTGACTATAAAAAAGCCTTAGCCTTGTCCCTCAATGAGAAAGGAAACAAGTGATGAAAAATGGCATCATCCAGGAAACTATTCATCTTAAAGGTGTCACAAATTTCCAATAATAAAGCAAAGTGAAGCTTTGGGTCATTGTTGGTTAACCCTTCAAATGGTTTTGCCTATGCCATCTGAATGACACCTAGTTTGAGTTCGAAATTATTTGCATTGATGCCGATCTATTTATAAATTATTAATCTCTATCTATTTATAGGATTGCAAAATTCCTTAAAGGTATGGGGACCACTTTAGCTCTCTAATCCTCTTGTTTTGCTTTAAACCCTGATTGATGTTTTGCTAACCATTCCTTTCTTAAGTAGAGTTAGGTTATTTTCAGATCAAAAGGTACAAGATTTCCCCCCGTCAAGCTGGGTATACAATAGAAACACTAAAATAGAAACTAAAAGGTCCAAACTAGTATAGTAGTAAACGTTATTGATATCTTTTACAAGTAATTAACTCCACAATACTTGATAAGTTTTCCTCAAGTATATGGGTCAAGTGATTAATATAATATAACCTCAGTATAGATACCGATCCCACAGGAAGTTATGTAATTTATAACCAAGTACCAAAATAATTATTATGAATAGTATTTGGATAATAACAAATTATAAAAACACAAAAATAACTAACATCTAATTACTCAAATCAAAGCTTAACAACTATGAAAATATATGAGAAAACAAATGGAATCTTAATCCCCTAATTTTCTAAATATGTGAATCCCTAAATTTTTTCCAAAAATAATTACTTGTCATATGCATGATCAATTGAATCTAACCTAGCATGCATTCCTCTCTCAAGTAAACTACACATCATATAGTAAATAGTCTAATCACACTCTCATGCAAATTAGATTTCATACTACTAATTATGTTCATCAATTATTAAGGCCACACACATAATAATCATACATCTCTCTGTAAAACTATGCATGTTATTTAATCTAAAAAACCAATTAAATAAGTATTTTAAATCTATTTAATTTCCTCTATGGATCAATTTTTGGCCTAATAATTAATAGCATATAAATCAGATTAAATGATATAATTGAATTACAATCACAATTAGGGTAAAATATTAGATCAATAATTGTAAAAAATTGAGTTCATAAGACCCCAAGATTAATAAATTGGTTAGACATAATTAAGTTCATAAAACTTAAATATTTCATAAAGAATGACATAAAAATTGATAAAGAAAGGAGAAGAAGGAGACACACATTGAATCTCTTGATTTGTAGCACTAATCTTCTCTTGAATTCTTCATAGAGTTATGTCTTCTTTAATATTTTCTTTAACTATTTATCTCTTTTCTCTCTTCTTGGTAGCTGTTGTAGGCTTTTGTGATCCTTAAGTATATTTGATTTATTCCCTATTAATGTTAATTAATAGGAGAAACTATCTATTATAGGCCATTAGATGAAACCCATAAAGACCCAAGGGTTAAGATTAAAATTAGGAGATAAGAATTATCAACCAAATCTCATTCCACTTTCTACGTGCATTGTGACTAGGTTTCTTACACGTAGCCCTCGTGCACACCGTGGCACAAATAAATTGCTTGCCATGGTATGAGCTACTTTTCCTTGTTTTTAACTTGTTTTCATATTATTTGCTATTTTTCCACCTATATTGACATAATTAATATAAGTTAAGCCTTTTCATGATATTTAGCACACAACAAGACAAATAAGTGGTTCAAAAGTGGAAAAATAACTCTCCTTTTGTAGAGTTATCAATTTTCAATTTGGCTTTGGTGACTATAATCATAGACCAATCAAAATATGACTAATTATACAATTATTTGGCTTAGTTGGATATATGTCAAACTATGCTCTAGAAATTAGGGTTACCTACTGACCAAACTCTAGCCAGTTGGACAACTATAAATTTAGTTGGACATGTGTCCAATTTAGTTCTAATGAGTAGGTCACCTTTCATCAAAATTCAACTAGTATGAGCATTGTCCAATTTAGTTGGAGATGTGTTAAACTCAACTCTGGCAAGTAGGATCACCAACCAACCATACTCTGACCAGTTGAAACTGTATAGTTCAATTACACATGTGTCTAACTCAACTCCAATGAGTAGAGTCACCAGTAGACCAAACTCCAACTAGTTGGATGGTTGTCAATTCTGATTGATCAAATTGGACAAATATCTAGTCAAAACTAAATCCCAATTGATCAATGAAAACTAAGGTTATATTTTTCATTTTGTGTAAAAAGTTAAGTAGGAGGGGTTATATCTAATTTTTAACTAATATGTGATCGTCACAGTATATAACTCAAACATAAAACAAAAGGCTAATAAATAATTGAATAAATAGAAAATTTTAAAATTCTTGGGTTACCTCCAAAGAAGCATCACCTTTTAGGTCCTTGGCTAGACCATTATTCTCTATCAATGTGGATAATACATATATTATTCCATGATCGACATCTTAATATTTTTTGTGGTTGTTGTGCCAAGGTTATCATGATTGCTTATTTGTTCCCAAACCCTCTTCCTTTTCCTAGAGACATTAAGATTGATAAATGCTTAAAAAACACTCATATTCCATGATTTTATTGTGTTTAATTGAAAGGAATAGGTTTGATTATAGCATGTTCATGTAATTATTTATGCAAATCTATCTGTTTGAAATCACGGGTATATTTTGTTGTATTTTAGGTATTTTTAGCTTTAAAATAGATAAACATTTCAATACATAAAGAATGACACTTAGAGCACATATTTTGTACACTAAATAACACAAAAGACTAAGTTATGTAAGCTTTATATCAAGAATCAACCAATTTGTAAGGTATACAAGACAAAATTTAATACAAGCAAAGCATGATGAGAGGAAGAATTAAGAGTGCTACGACGTACACCTCTCTAAAAGAATTACAGGGCATATTGAGCTTTGCATGCCGCGACTTGAAGTATAGTGTGCCGTGACAAGACCTCTTGGGTTGAAATTGTGCAAGGTGATAAAAATCCATGATGTTGTGAAGAAAATATTATGCCATGGCATGCAAGTAGGATTTTGACTTCAAAGCTTTTTGTACATGATTTTTCTTATAAATATGTATTATGTTTTTGGTTTTAAAAAAAGTATTTTCATGAGACAATTCATAGCCACCAGTTTATAGTTCTTAGTTTCTAGTTTCTAGATTTTTTATTTTATACACAATTTAAATTATACAAAAACAAATAAGAGGCAATATTAGAGATTTTTTCCAAATCAAAAAGGAAGAAAATATTGCTAAAACCTTAAAATAACTTTAAAGATCAAGATCATAATTTTGGAGCAGGACACATCATCCATTCATTATTGGAATTGAGATATGATTTGTATTACTATATTTTCCTAATAATCTTTTTTAATTTCTTGAATGAATTTTGATTTTAATCCACTAATGATGGAATTTATTTTAAGCATATCTGGCTGATTAAAAATGGAATTTAGCTTTGTTGTTATGTTTGTATAATTATTTTGGTGAAATTATTTAATATTAAATAAATAAAGATTATTTATTTATTCAATATATTTTACAAGATTTATTTATGAATAATTTATTAGATATTTATTCTTCATAATAGATTTCAAATATGAGAATTAGGTTTAACACATATCATCTAGATCTAATTTAGATAGCTTGAATAGGAGTTTAAATGGGTGACTTGCCCAAAGGTATGAAATTAAATGGGTTGTCATTTATTTAGGCATTAGGCATAATTTAATCAACCAATTAATGATCTCAATCAAAGGAATTAATTAGTTTGATTAACAAACAAGAATAATTTTGACCAAAGACATTTTTCATACTTACACGAAATAATCAATAATTTGAATTTATACTTTAATTAACCTTAATACTTGTAAACAAACATAGTTAACTATCTAAAATTTTCCATTAATTCTCTATTGATTATGTAAGATTTATGAGTATTGGTGATATTCGTGAATAAAATATTCAAATGTTATTTAGTTTCTAGATGAATCTTTCCATAAAAGTTTTCAAGCCAAAGAAACTATTAAGCTCCAAACAAAAACATCTCAAGTATATATCTATTCTAATGCTTGTTAGATTTCATATTAGAAACATAGGAACATTTTTCACTTTGGTTACTCCATCAATCAAGATGTGTCTAGATCAATCGATATTAAAGACTAATGTTTGATTGATCGAGCACTAGATCTATCCAAAAATGGGTACATTGATCTACCTACCTCAAGATTTATTTTTTAATTCTTTAGATCGATCAAGGATTGGGTAGATCGTTCAAGCTTTAAGTCTTTTTGCTAAGATTAAATGTTCATATAGCTTATTCTTTATTTTTTTTCTTGAATTGTTGGATCAAATAATTGTGTGTAGTATCATAATTATTTGGTTTGATTATTTATCATTAAATAAGCTTTCTTTATTGAATTTGTGCTTAATATTCTTGTTCTTGGGTTGTTAGATGATTTAATATTAACTAATATATTCTTGAATCTTCTAATTATGGTTATTCATTATTGAGTCTATTTTAGGACACACATTACACTTATGTTTTTGGGCTAACATTTCAGGTCATTGTTGTGACCTTGGTTGTTTCCATCTAAAAATCTTGTATGTCAATTTATCTTTCTGCATTATTTTATTTACCTGCAATTGCATGTGTGGCTATTGGTGAAATTTTAATTTTACATATTTTGTTAATTATCTATTAACCCCTCTATGTAATTAGATCTATAACTAAATAAATTTCCAATATGTATCAAAGTGGGCCACTAGATACACTTAATATTGCCTAGGATCTTGTTGTGGATCATTTGAGAAATGATGCTTTTACAACCCGTGCTTCTTACTTTGATGGGTTTAATTACCTATATTGGAAGGCTCGTATGAGTGCCTTTCTATGGTCTATAGATGATTGTGTATAAAACTCCATGCTCTATGGTCTGGAACTACTTATGGTTGTCATAAATAATGTAGCCATTTCTAAGCCTTGGAAATATTGGAGCATTGAAAATGAAATTGGTAATTTTGTGTTTGTTGATGAGTTCTATCATATTTTCTCAAATTTTTATTGCTACGCATACTTGAGACATTTTAGATTTTTCCCATGGATGGACCAAGCAAGTTAAACAAACCAAACTCCACATGCTCAGTACTAAATTTGAAAATCTTACGATGAAAGAAGATGAAACCCTTTTTGAATTCTATGTTAAATTGTGAGATATTATTAACACCTCTGCCAATCTTGGAGAGAAAATTGATGATTTTGGGATAGTTTGAAAGATTCTTTGCTCATTACGAGATTATTTCCATGAAAAGGTCACTACCATTGATGAAAGCAAGGATGTAGATACAATAAAAATTGAGGAACTTAGTAGCTTACTTAAAAACCTTTGAAATGAGTTTTCGAACACCACCAAAGAAGAAAGGTGTAGTTTTCAAAATTTCCATGACTAATAATGATGATAATGATGAAGAATTCATACTTTTAGGAAAAATACTTAAAAAAATCTTCAATTAAAATAATTCAATCAAGGGATTAGAATTCAAGAAAACTCAAACCTTAATGTTTTGAGTGTTTGGGTTATGATTATATTGAAGCTAAGTGTGCTAACAAAATGAAAAGAACTGGAAGCGCTTTCAATGCTACCTTTAGCGACTCAAAAAGTGGCCATGATAATCCTAATTACTTAAAAATATTTGGCACTAACTACTAGGCATTTACTTCAACTATTGATGGACATTCCAATGAGTCTAACATTGGCTCAGTTAGTAAGGGAAGTGATTATGAATTCATACTTACTAAATTTAATGCTAATAATATTGAGTAACTATTTATAGATTTATTGGATTGTAAGAAAGAAAATGAAAGGTTACTTGTAGAAGTAACCAAATTAAATGATAAACTCAAATCCTATAAAATTTATTCATCCATGTTAAAAAAGAAAAAAAATTGAGTTGTTTGAACATATTGATGATTTGAATTCAAGCCTTGTAGATCTCTGTAAGGACTATGAGTGTTGGCTATTTTCGTGTACAAAATATTTATTTGTAAATTTGTTTTTAGGCCTACTCTCAAGTTTATCAAGAAAAGCCGAACAAATGTTCAAGTTCCAGATATTCGTACTTGAGGTATGTTTTTTTATAACTACGACACATAGGATTGCATTCATGCATTTAATAACACATTTTCATAAATCTGAAATTATATTAAAATATTTATTCAAACTTTAATTAATTTATGAAATTATTAATTAAATATTTTTATAATATATCTTAAGATAATATTAAATTTTTGTTTTTAATGGGGTTTGAAAAGTTAAGATTAAAACACATTTAATCCTAACTCTAATATCATTAAGTATTATTATTTTCTATATATATAGATACATTAGGGTTAGAGTGGTTTAGGAAAAAATAGAAAGTGAATAAGGTGTGGCCGAATAGAAAGAAAAAAAGAAGAAGAAAATGTTAACATTCAATAGCGGCACTTGAAGACAATACTGGAGAATCAACATAGATAATGAAAAAAAAACCTTATGCACTTAAGGTATATATATACCTTACAGCAAGCCGTTTACTGCTGAATAAGAAAAGAAAAAAAAGAAGAAGAAAAGGTTAACATTCAAGAGCTGCACTTAAGGTAATATAGGAATTAATATAGATAATGAAAAGGTAGAGTTGCAGTTCACTTTCATCAACATCAGTTCTTATATATTTTGGGACAAAGGTAATTAATATATAAATATTGATTTATAAGATTATATACTAAATATATTTATTTGGTACTTTTATATTTGTATAGTTTTCTCTTGATTATTTGATTATTTAGATTAAATAATTTTATGAACAATCATGATTATTTGATTTAATTATTAAATTTCAAAGAAGTTATCTTTTATTGATTGTTGCTTAATCTTTTTGCTCTAGAATATTCTAGTTGATTTGATTTAAGTGATATATGTTTTGAATCATCTAGTTAGGATTATTCATTGTTAAATCCGTTCTAGAACACACACGGACACTTGTTTTTCTTTTTGTGCTAACCTTTTTGCAGTTCATTTGTGAATGATCTGATTGGCGAGGAGCTTATTGGAACGTTGGTCTGAAAACTGTCCACGCTAATATTGGAAACTGTGAAAATAGAGCAGGGGCTCATAAGTAAAGTACATTGGGGCAGTATCCTAGGGAGGGTAGCATAAGACCGAGTTTGTACTTGAACATTTGATTTTCATAGTGGAAAGTTAGGTGGTCCGGTGGACCGATGGTTTTCCTCTTAGGTTATGTTTGTGGCCTAGGTTGTTTCCACCTAAAATTATCATGTTATTATTTTATTCCCGCACTTATTTTTATACACGATTACATGTCTGGCCACTTTGTTTAGGTTATTAAATTATAAACTTGATAAAAATTAAGAATAACCTATTCACCCCCCCTCTAGGTTAATCAGGTCCATATTTTATAAACTTACAATTGGTATCAGAGCAGACACTAGACACACTTAGTGAGATTGATCTTTAGGGACACACACACATACTTATGGACCAAATGAAAGAAGGTGGGTCATCTGTTAGACCCCCACTCTTGACGGGTTAATTACCTCTTTACCGGAAGGCTCGCATGCAAGCCTTTCTCGTACAAGATGAAAAGTCCGGGATTCTATTCTCGATGGTCGGGGAACCACCTTCCGTAACGAAACATGGTGTAACAATCATAAAGCCAAGAAGAGACTAGACCATCAAGAACACACCCTTAGCTGGGCAAACCAAAAGGTCTAAGCTCAATATTCGCCGCAGTTGTCGATGGATGAGTTTCGTTGCATCTCCGATCATGAGATCGCTAAAGATGTAGATTGAATGCACTTGCTCTTGCTCATGAAGGAGCTTCCCAAGTAAAACAAACAAAATTGAGATTGCTAACATCTGAGTTTGATTCTATTAAAATGAGCAACAATGAAAATTTTGGTCAATTCTATGCTCGCTTCTATGATATCACTAATACTTGTTCTAACCTTGGTGAGAAAATTTCACAACCTATACAAGTACGCAAACTCCTAAGCTCTTTAACAGCTGACTATAAGATGAAAGTTACAGCGATAGAGGAAAGCAAGAATGTAGACACACTAAAAATTGATGAACTTGTCAGGTCAATCCAAACCTATGAGCTTTCTCTTGATCCACCCAAGAAAAATAAGGATATGGCATTTAAAAGCTCCAAAAAGGACATCTCTGATAGTGATGATGATATGAATGATGAGTCACTAGTCTTGTTAGCACAAAAATTTAAGAAGTTCATGAAGAAGAAGGGTCAACAGAATAATCATTCCAACAAGGGACAATTCAGTCGTTCGAATGACCGAAAGTCAAGGGAAATCAAGTCTCCTAGCCTTGATGGTAAGAAAAGTAAGCCCACTAGTCCTCAATGCTTTACTTGTTTGGGATTTGGTCATATTTCTATAGATTGTTCTAACAATAAAAAAAAATTTGGAAAAGCCTTTAATGCTACACTCAGTGACACAGAAAGTGAGCAGGACAATGCTAGTAACTTAGAGGATGATGATACTAATTATTGTGCCTTCACTGCAATTGCCAATGCACATCACAATGACTCCGACCTTTGCTCAGATGAAGAAAATGAGGAAGTATACTCTTCTCTCTTACTGTCTAAGTTTAATGTATCGAATTATAAGGAACTATTCATGGATTGTCTAGGTGCTAAAGAAGATAGAGATAAATTGCTTGTGGAAGTAACTAAACTTAATGATATCATCAATGTTCACAAAACAAATTCCTCTAACCTAGAGAAAGATAAAAAGGAATTGTCTGATCATATTAATGCTTTGAATTTAAGACTTGCAGAAACCATTGAGGAAAACAAAAATCTCAAGCAAGAACTTAGTATTGCTAAAGAAACGATGAAGAATTTGACCATTGGTGCTGAAAAATTAACCAAAGTCCTAGACTATGGAAAGCCACATGGAGATAAGAGTGGTTTGGATACATAGATGAACAATCAACACCTTCATCATCCAAAACTCAATTTGTAAAACCCATTATTGCTCAGGCAGGGAAGGTAGTTTTTGCACCTTATCATTCTAAGAAAATTTAGTTTGTTCCCATCTGTCATCATTGTGGTAGGAAAGGACATATAAGACCTAAGTGTAGATTTCTTTATGCTTATGATTCTATCACGAAGACAAATGTTGCTAAAATACCTCAAAAATTTCAAAATGTAAAGTTTTTACTACAAGAACTACATAAAAAGAGGAATATAAGAACTAATAACTCAAATGTCCAAAATTAAAAAAGGATGGGTTAAGAAATCTGAGTTGCACTGCTTTGTGGCTCATATAGCATTTAAAGTTAAATCAAATACGGCTTGGTATTTTGATAGTGGATGCTCTAGACACATGACAGGGAATCATTCTTTGTTTAAAACATTTAAGGAATACAATGAAGGGATAGTTACCTTTGGTGATGGTAAAACATCTAGAATTATTGGAAAAGGCTCTGTTCAAATAGAGGGTATCCCTAAACTTGATGAAGTTTTATATGTGGAAGGACTTAAGGCAAACTTGATTAGCATAAGTCAAATATGTGATAGTGATTTTAATGTGCAATTTACAAACAATCACTGTATTGTAACAGATCAAAATGGTGAATGTGTGATTAAGGGAATTAGATCACATGACAATTATTATTGTATTGATACATCACCCACAGTAACATGTAACCTAGCTAGCAATGACTCAACTATATTGTGGCACAAAAAGCTAAGTGATATGAATTTTAAAGATCTGGTTAGATTAAGCAAAATTGAGACTGTGCGTGGGTTACCTATTCTTTCAAAAATTGAAACACCTGTATATGCACCATGTCAATTGGGTAAACAAACTAGGATTGCTTATAAGAAGATCAAGAGTATAAATACAAACAGAGTATTGGAATTGATACATATTGACCTTATGGGTCCTATGAGAACATAAAGTATTGGAGGTAAGAAATATATCATAGTTGTAGTAGATGAATTTTCTTGCTACACGTGGGTAGACTTTCTTAGAGACAAGTCAGATGCTTTTGAGTTTTTCATCTCATATTGTACAAGAGTGCAGGTTGAAGCAGGTGACAAAATAGTAACCATCAAGAGACTGAGAACAGACCATGGAAAAGAGTTTGAAAATACCAAGTATGCTGACTTCTATAAAGAACATGGTATCTTTCATGAATTCTCTGCTCCTATCACACCTCAACAAAATGGAGTAGTTGAACGGAAAAATAGGATACTTCAAGAGATGGCAAGAGTAATGATGCATGCCAAGGGAGTCTCTAAAAGGTTTTGGGATGAAGCTATAAACACTACATGTCATATTATAAATTGTGTATATCTTCGCCTAGGTACAAACCAAACTCCTTATGAGATATGGAGAGGTAAAAAACCCAATCTGAAATTTATGCATGCTTTTGGAAGTAAGTGCTACATAGTTAGAGATCGAGAACAGTTGGGTAAGTTTGATTCAAGAAGCGATGAAGGTATATTTCTTAGTTATTCCCTAAATAGTAGAGCTTATAGAGTCTTCAACTGTAGAACTAATGTAGTTATGGAATCCATAAATGTCGTTATAGATGATAGGGGTAAGAAGATTACAAGTGAAGAAGCTGGAAATGAAGAAAATTTCACAACACCTCAATTACCAATGACCAGTGACACAATTGGAATAAAAGAAGAAGAGTTGAAGGAAAGTGAACAAAAGAAGGAAGAAGCACCAACCTCAACAATGATAAATCCAACTTGAACTTCAAAAAACCATTTCTATTAAGAATATAATTGGAGATCCTAATGCAAGCATAGTAACAAGAAGAAGACAAATAAGTGAGGTAACTCATTTATGCTATATTTCTCAATTTGAACCAAAAAATGTGAATGAAGCTCTTAGGGATGAATTTTGGATAAATGCCATGCAGGATGAGTTAGCTCAATTTGAAAGAAATCATGTGTGGGTATTAGTACCTAAGCCTAAAAACAAAAATGTTATTGGAACAAAATGGGTGTTCAAAAATAAATCTGATGAGCATGACATTGTTGTTAGAAATAAGGCTAGGTTAGTAGCTCAAGGCTACACGCAAGTAGAAGGAGTTGATTTTGATGAAACATTTGCACCTGTAGCTAGACTAGAGTCAATTAGGATTTTACTTGCCATTTCCTGTCATATGAAGTTCAAATTATATCAAATGGATGTTAAGTCTGCCTTTTTGAATGGATTTTTGAATGAGGAGGTGTACGTGGAACAACCAAAAGGATTTGTTGATCCGAAATTTCCAAATCATGTTTACAAACTCAAAAAGGCTCTTTATGGTTTGAAACAAGCTCCACGAGCATGGTATGAGAGACTTACCAACTATCTTTTGAACAAGGGATTTATTAGAGGGGGAGTTGATAAGACTTTATTAATTAAAAGGAGTAGTGATGAGATCTTTATTACTCAAATTTATGTGGATGACATAGTTTTTGGATCCACATCTAGTACATTAGTGGATGATTTTGTGCATGTTATGACAAATGAATTTGAAATGTCCATGGTAGGTGAAATGACTTTCTTCCTTGGTTTACAAATCAAACAATCTCGTGATAATATATTTATTTCTCAAACCAAGTACGCCTGTAACCTTGTTAAAAGGTTTGGTCTTGAAACTAGCAAGCCATTATAGACTCCTTTAGGTACCAGCACAAAAATTACAAAGGACATTCAAGGTAAAAGTGTTGATCAAACCCTTTATATGAGTATGATAGGTAGTTTACTTTACCTCACTATAAGTAGACCCGACATATGTTTTAGTGTTAATGTGTGTGCCCGTTATCAAGCTGACCCTAAGGAATCACACTTAGAAAATGTAAAGAGAATCATTAGGTATATCTCAGGAACAAGTAATTATGGTTTATATTTTACTACTGACACTACTTGTGAAGTAAGTGGTTTTACAGATGCCGACTGGGCAGGCAACCAGGATGATAGGAAGAGCACATCAGGTGGTTGTTTCTACATTGGAAACAACTTAGTATCATGGCACAGTAAAAAGCAAAACTCTATCTCACTCTCTACAGCTGATGCGGAATACATTGCTGTAGAAAGCTGTTGCACACAAATGCTTTGGATGAAAAACCTTCTCAAGGACTACGGTCAACAACAAGGTATGATGCCCTTATATTGTGATAACATTAGTGCTATATGTATTTCTAAGAACCCAATTCAGCATTCTAGAACTAAGCACATTGACATTAGACATCACTTTATTCGAGAACTAGTTGAAGAGAAAATAGTAACACTTGAGTTTGTACCTACTGAGAGACAACTAGCTGATATATTCACTAAAGCCATAGACACTCAAAGATTTGAGTATCTCAGAAGTGCTTTGGGAATTTCTCCCTCAAATTGAATTTCAAATTTTATTACCAAAAAAAAAAAACATCCTTGTTTGGCCAACACAGTATTCAACTTATTTAATACTTCCATACACATAATCTCACTTTTAGTGACTCAACTCATTTTGATATTTATTGTATAAATTATTCTACAATTTTGGCTTATGCATACACATATATTCTTATACTTGTGATGATCGATGTTGACATAAACTTCTTCACACACTCACGAACACACATATATGTTATGCTTGAAGTTTATGAATTTTCTTGAAAGACTATAGGACTTTAACTAATCTTGATTGTAAAATTGTGTTGAGTTCTACTTTTGCTTACTAAAATTTTACTGTATGGAGGCACCTAGTATTGAGAGGGCTACCTACTGTGATGTGTGAAGCTACCGCAATGAATGGAGAGGGCTACCTCATAACTAGTGTGAAAGTCATTATGCTGGGTTTATGGCTCGTGCAAAAAAAAAAGAGAAAAGATTATGCAAAAAGTGACTACTTATAAATCTTGTATATTGAATGCACAAAAAGAAAGAGCCAATAGAGGTTATAAAAAAAATATATGTAATTTACCTCATATGTATGAAAAACAAATAATAAAAAAATAAGTCCTCCTTTAGAAGTTATACTTTATTTTGTAAGATTGAAGACTCGATTATAGTTTTACATGATAGGTGATTTTTTTTATTTGAGTCTTTCTTGATAGATCATAAATGAATTAATTGACATATTTATGGAGTTTAAACATGTATACTATTTTAAGTAAATGTCAATATGTCATTATATGTGCTAAGTGTGCGTGTGCACCTATTTTATTCTACTTATTTATTTATATGATAAATAATCAAAATTGGAGTTAAAAAAATGATGAGTTCTCAATTGGTTGTGTGCTTGTTTGTAATTAAATGAGTTTAATACCTTATGTGGCTATGTATGCAAATTTGAAAAACAAAACAAAAAAAATAATAATAATAAAAAAAAGTCTTTTTTCATTTATTACTTTTTTAATTGGTTTTTAAGTTAGAGAGTCATAGAACTTAGGGGGAGTTTAAAGCACATTGCACTTTTGCATTACTCTAGTTTTTACACTGTTATATCTTTAGGAAGAATTTAGCTTCAATTCTTTGTCTAATGTTTTGTCCTTCTCGTATGTCAAAAAGAGGGAGAGAATATTTACTTCCATGATTTTATTTTGTTATGCATATAGGGAGATAACATATTTAATTAAGTTTAATTAATATGAATGCATACTATATGAATATTCTTTACACTTCACTTATTTATATGTAAACTGAACTAATATACAATGAGGCTTTCATGCCAAGTTGTCCAATGCTTTGTAAATGTCATTTCAAGTACTTAAAAGCTTGTTAAGTTGCAGCGAAGATGGATCTACCGGACCATAGGATAGTTCCACTATGGAGTCTGGGACATCATTGTATTTTATCTTTTTCCTATAAGTGTAATGTAGTGAGAGAGAGATTTTGTCACACGAAAATGCCAAAGGGGGAGTTTGTAAGGACTGAGTGTTGGCTATTTTCATGGATAATATTTATTTGTAAATTTGTTTTTAGGCATGCTATCAAGTTTAACAAGAAAAGCCGAACAAATGTTCAAGTTCCAGATATTCGTACTTGAGGTATGTTTTTTTATAACTACGACATATATGATTGCATTCATGCATTTAGTAACACATTTTCATAAATTTAAAATTATATTAAAATATTTATTCAAACTTTAATTAATTTATGAAATTATTAATTAAATATTTTTATAATATATCTTAAGATAATATTAAGTTTTTATTTTTAATGGGATTTGAAAAGTTAAGAATAAAACATATTTAACCCTAACCCTAATATCATTAAGTATTATTATTATCTATATATATATAGATACATTAGGGTTAGAGTGGTTTTAGGAAAAAATAGAAAGTGAATAAGGTGTGGCCGAATAGAAAGAAAAAAAGAAGAAGAAAATGTTAACATTCAATAGCGGCACTTGAAGACAATACCGGAGAATCAACATATATATGCAGTGAATGAAAAGATTCAAAAGTGGGCGGCAGTTACAAATTAAGTTTTTATATATATATATATTACAGCAAGCCGTTTACTGCTGAATAAGAAAAGAAAAAAAAGAAGAAGAAAAGGTTAACATTCAAGAGCTGCACTTAAGGTAATATAGGAATTAATATAGATAATGAAAAGGTAGAGTTGCAGTTCACTTTCATCAACATCAGTTCTTATATATTTTGGGACAAAGGTAATTAATATATAAATATTGATTTATAAGATTATATACTAAATATATTTATTTGTTACTTTTATATTTATATAGTTTTCTCTTGATTATTTGATTATTTAGATTAAATAATTTTATGAACGATCATGATTATTTGATTTAATTATTAAATTTCAAAGAAGTTATCTTTTATTGATTTTTGCTTAATCTTTTTGCTCTAGAATATTCTAGTTGATTTGATTTAAGTGATATATGTTTTGAATCATCTAGTTAGGATTATTCATTGCTAAATCCGTTCTAGAACACACATGGGCACTTGTGTTTCTTTTTGTGCTAACCTTTTTGCAGTTCATTTGTGAAAGATCTGATTGGCAAGGAGCTTATTGGAACGTTGGTCTGGAAACTGCTCACGCTAATATTGGAAACTGTGAAAATAGAGTAGGGGCTCGTAAGTAAAGTACATTGGGGCAGTATCCTAGGGAGGGTAGCATAAGACCGAGTTTGTACTTGAACATTTGATTTTCATAGTGGAAAGTTAGGTGGTCCGGTGGACCGGTGGTTTTCCTCTTAGGTCATGTTTGTAGCCTAGGTTGTTTCCACCTAAAAATATCGTGTTATTATTTTATTTCCGCACTTATTTTATACACGATTAAATGTCTGGCCGCTTTGTTTAGGTTATTAAATTATAAACTTGATAAAAATTAAGAATAACCTATTCACCCTCATCTAGGTTAATCAGGTCCATATTTTATAAACTTACAATCTCTAATACAAAAAAAGAATCTTATGCAACAGATGGAACAATTGAAGGATGTTGTGAAGAGATTGAGTATTAGAACTGAAAGGTTAAAAAAATTCCTTGAGTATGGTAAGACTTTTGGAGACAAAAAAAGGGCTAGTATATGTAGATGAGTACTCTATGCCATCATCTTTAAATATAACTTAGTTTGTGAAACCCTCCAACCCACGTGCATATGCTACATATTCATCTCTAACATAAAAGACCACACTTATAAGGGATTCTAACTCCACTCCTGTTGTTGTTAATTATGCATCAAAAACTATTGTTCCTATAATATAAAAAAATATTATGTGGTTTACCTGTCTATCATTATTGTGGTAGGAAAGGTCATATAAGATCAAAGTATAGATTTTTGATGAATGCTAGTAAATATCATAATTCTTTCCATGCTTCTAGTTATAGGACTCATAATTATCATCCATCTATGAATACTATTCCAATAATTATATTAGAAATCATGATGATTCAAAGAAGTAAGTGAAATTTAACACATTTAATTAAAGGACTAATTATCATCATTCTACCATTCTTGTGGCATCTTCTTTTAGGATGAATATAAAGTCAAAATTTAAGTCCAATAAAATGCCTACGACAACTAAGGTAGTAAATTTCAAAGCCAAGGGTATAGAAAAATTAAAATTCAAGAAATTTTGGGTTAGAAAATAGTCTTTTTTTGGTCATCTAACCATCCATTAATGTTCACCCAAGTACTTTTGTGTGAGTGCTCATTTAACCCGAGATGAACATCTTTAGTTTGTTTGTTTGTTTCTTTTGTTTTATTTTTTTTATGTTTCTTTAATTTTTTTTTTAAAAAGAAGAAGAAAAAGAGGGAGTAAGCTTGCTTTAACATTGACATGAACTTTACATATTATTTTCACACTACTTTGTTTCTTTTGATTGACTTTACATTGCTTAATTGAGTATTTTGATCTATGCATCCACATATTTTCACATTTATAGATTTATGTTGACACGAACCTTCTTACACACTCAATGGACAAATATGTATGTCATGCTTGAAGTTTATAATTGATTATGTGAGATTTTAGGGCTAGAGATGACCTTGACTATTAAACTGTTTTTGAGCTTGATCTTTCACTTTATAAAATGCTGCTATAGAGAGACACCTAATTTTGTGGAGGCTACCTACTATGATGTGTAAAGGTATCATAGTGAGTAGAGGGGGCTTTCTCATGACTAGTGTGAAAGTCATTATATTAAGTATTTTGGCTTGTGAATATTTCCTTAAAAACATATTAAAGAAAAAGAAAAATAAAAAAGTTTTTCATGCACAAAAAGAAAGAGCAACAAATGGTTATACAAAAATAAAACCAATCCCTCACAAAAAAAACACAAGAGGGGAATAAAAAATAGTTAATTTAGTTCTCTCTTAGTATGTAAAATTTTATTATCTGCAAATATGAATTCAACTACAATTTTTTCATGATAGGTGATGCTTTTTTCTTTAAATCTTTCATAACTGATCATAAATGAACAAGTTGACATCTTATTGTAGTTGCAACATATATTTTAATTTTGGTGATTGTCAATATGTCATCACATGTGTTAGTATGTTTGTGTGTTGTATTTACATATATTTATGTTATCAATAGATAGTCACACTTTGAACAAAATTAATTTTATCTTGTGTGAGTACTATTATAGTCATGTTTACCTAAGTCTACTACCCTTATTAAAAAAATTATATATATATATATATCAATTTTTAATTTTTTTTGTTTTATTCTAATTTATTTAGGGAGGTTGTTGAACATAGGGGGAATTTATTCATTTTTAGAAAACATATTGTTTTTAGCTCTCTATTTTGATTGTTACTAAGCTTTTCAGAATGTGTATTCCTTTTTTCAATCAATAGATACACTCTTTCATGCTCAACCTATTTGTCATTACTTCATGATTATATTATTTATTCATATGACAAAAAGGGAGAGAAAGTTATTGAGTGTTAATTGAAAATATATAAAGGGAAGAGTTAAATGAAGGGGCGAGTAATTAATTGAAAATTTTCTTTGAGAGAGATTAAGCATAGGGCAGAACACATTGAGTTTTCAAGTTTATTCACATAGGGGGAGTAATACTTAAATTTTCTATCTATTGTTACTCATTACTTATGTCTATTTATTTTCTTTTATGTTATTATATACATTGAACTAATAAACAATGACTCTTTTGGGACATGTTGTGTGCCTCTTTATGTTTTCATTTTATAGTGTACATATGAGTCATCAAGTTTCAAGTGAAAATGGTTTAACCGGATCATAAGATAGTTCCACTATGTAAAATATATTTTTCCTATGAGTTTTATGTAGTGAGAGAAATATTTTGTGATAAGGATATGCCAAAAGGGGAGATTGTAAGGTTTATGAGTGTTAGTGATATTTGTGAACAAAATATTTAAATGTAATTTAGTTTCAAGGTGAGTATTTCAAGAACACTTTTCAAGTCAAAAAAACTATCAGGCTCCAAATGAACACATCTAAGGTATATCTCTATTGTTATGCATATTAGATTTCATATTAGACAAATAGAAAATTTTTTCACTTAAGTTACTCGATCGATTGAGACATGTCTAGATTAATGGAGAATTGATCTACCTTGATTAAAAAGTCCCTGATTTAATTTTTAATTGAGGTAGATTGATTGAGTTTTAATTTTTCATTTATTGAGCATTAGATTTGTCAAGAAATGGGTAGATCAATCTACCTATCTTGGGGTTTCTTTTTTAATACCTTAGATTGATCGAGGATTGGTTAGATCGATCGATTAGCCAGGTTTTAAACTTTAACCTAATATTTACTCAAGCCAAACATTTCAATTACTATTTTATCCCTATTATTTATTTCTCTATGAACTGTTTAATGGAAAAAATATAATTGGATTTTAACCTAGCATTAGGGCTTCAATCTTTCTTATATAAAGAACCTAATGCTACATGTTTTAATTAATTGCAAGAGCATCAATATCTTCATTTGAAGCTCTCTCTTTGAAATATCTTTGCAAAAAACAATATTACATTTCTTTAGGCTTATTTCATTAATTAATCTATCAAACATTAATGGTTGTGTTTGATAGGTTAATAAGCCTAATTAATTTATGATATTTTGTTTACATTTTTATATAGCTTCTTCTTTATTTCATTCTTGAATTATTGGATAAAATAATTGTTTGTATAATATCATAATTATTTGGTTTGATTATCTATCTTTAAAGAGGCTATCTTTATTGAACTTGTACATAATCTGCTAGTTCTAGGGTTACTAGATGATTCATTATTAATTGATATATTAT
Source organism: Hippophae rhamnoides (assembly GCA_033030585.1). Classification (NCBI taxonomy): domain Eukaryota; kingdom Viridiplantae; phylum Streptophyta; class Magnoliopsida; order Rosales; family Elaeagnaceae; genus Hippophae; species Hippophae rhamnoides. The sequence continues at coordinate 12,752,020 of CM065434.1, read as the reverse complement.
TGAATCTTCTAGTTAAGGTTATTCATTATTGAATCTACTCTAGGACAAATTTGCACTTGGGTTCTTGTGCTAACATTTCAAGTGTTAACTAAATAGGATTGATAACTCATGTGACTCAAGTTTATTGGAACATTGGTTCGGATCCAAACACATTTCTTATGTAGACTATGAAAGAAATTAAAGTCTTGTATGTAGGATACTTGCGGGCATTATCCTAGTAGTTAGTTTGAGTCCTAGCCTTGTAATCAAACATATTTTCATATCGAGTAGTTAGGTAGTCTCGTAGACTGGTGGTTTTCCTCTTAAGTTATTATTGTGGCCTAGATTATTTCCATCTAAAAATCTTGTCTGTCAATCTATAATTTTGCATTATTTTATTTACACACAATTTTATGTCTAACTGTCTGTGAAATTTTAATTTGGCATATTTCTGTTAATTATCTATTCACTCATTTAGCTAATTAGATCTATAACTAAGTAAACTTTTAGATTATTAATTATACATTTGCTTTGAATTTATTTGAATCAAGTTTATAATTAGTTATTTTAATTAATTGTTATTAGTTTAGGATTTTCAAAACCTATCCATTGTAATAGAATGTTTAGATTTTATTTTCGTATTTGTTTAAGTTTTTAGGAAAATTGAAGAATTATTTAAAATAACTTTATTCCTCTTGAGACAAACCTTGGGAGTATACTGATCACTTATTATAAATGATTCCTATACTTGTAGGCTTTTTATAAATACAAAATTTATGTATCAAGTTTTTGGCATAGTTATTGGGGAGGAATATCGTTTTAAATTTTTATTATCAGAATTCTTAAAAACACTTTATTAATATTTGTGATTTCTTTTGTGATTTTTGTGAATTTTTGTGGTTGACTTAGTTTTTTATTTTTATTTTAATTATTCTTTACTTTTTTATTTCTTTTCTTTTATTTTCTTTTAACTATTTATTTTATTTTTATTTTTATTATTTATTTATTTTTTATTTGTTATTTTCATGTGCTTGAATTTTTTTGTTGCTTTCTTTAGTATATGCTAGGTAAGAGATCCCTTGGGAATCCACTTGTAACCTTCATAAATAATAATAAAAAATTTAAAGAGGATTTTAAAAAGCTTGATACTGAAATGCAAGATAATTTAAAAAGGTTAGACACTAAAATCACATAGCCTTTTCTTGAGCCTACAATAGAGCCACAACTAGAGCCTATTTTATAACAAGTACTTATAAGAGAAAATGTACTAGGAAAGTTGTAATGCAATAGTTTGCAAGGCCAATTATTACCATTACTATTGCTTCTATATAGTTGGGTAAGGTAGATAAAACTTATGAATTGAAACAAATTCACTATTCAATGTTGCCTTCTTTCTATGAAATTCCTAAAGAAGACTTTTTGTCTTTCATTAGAGATTTCTACTTGATTGTCCAAACTTTTCCATCAAATGTGATTATTGACGACCAATTGAAAATGAGTTATTTTCCATGCACTTTCAAGGATATGGCCAAGGCTTGGCTAATAACTCTCACACTTGGTTTCCGGATAACTTAGGAGGAAATCTACAATAAATTTATGGAAAAATTTCACTCAATCAAAATACTTCTGACTTGAGAGAAATAATTGCTACATTATGGAGGGAGAAAAATTCTATGAAGCTTAGGATAGGTTCAAAATTTTCTCACTTAGTGCCCATAACATAGCTACCTGTTGTAGTCGCACAAGCCATTTTTCTATGATAGGTTGACATAACAATGTCAATTCATTTTTTATAACACTACGAGTAGAGCTATGGGGAAAATACTACCTTAGAGGCTTATGATCTCTTTGAAATGTTAGGTTTTAATTCCCAACAAAAGAGTACAAGAGTGAGAAGAGCCAAAGTTTATGAGATAGACTATGGTACTGAAATATCTATGCAACTTGTACAATTGACCAAGAAAGTTACACTTTTTGCTAGTCAAAACACTCCAAACATTTAAGCATATGAAGTGTGTAGTAATTTGGGGCATGGTGCTGATAAATGTCTTTATCAAAGAAAATAAATTATAGGAATTGAATATATTAATGCAATGGAGGGTTATCAACCTAGACCTAGGTATGACCCTTATACAAAAAATTATAATTAGGAGGAGAAATCATCCCAATTTCTCTTAGAGGGAAAATGAACCTACCTATACCCCGAACAAAAACTGTATGTAGGGCTAGCAATACAACTAGAACATGCCACATAATCTTCCAAATATATCAACTTTAGAGGATAACTTGAATGGTTTCAGTCAAGTTAGCAAACACAACCAGATTAATAACAATCAATGGTTGGACGTTTTGGAGGCATATGTGAAAAGAATGGAAGTGCAAGAGCGAAAGCAAGTAAGAGAATAGTTGCCCTGTCAAAATGAACATGCATGTGAAGGCTATTACAACCATTCACACTAATGAGGTGTTAGACATAAAGTACCCTAAATTTTATAAATATTTACCTAATGATGCAGGGAACACAAATAATTCTGAAGCTACCTTCAAGGATCCTATAACCTTTAATGTTAATATCACCATTGGTGATAAAAAAGAGAAAAATGCTTTGTTAGATTTAGGTGTAAACATTAATTTAATACCATATTCATTATACTTGTAGCTAAAAGTGGGTGAACTAAAACCCATAACTATATCCCTATAATTAGTAGATAAATTCTTATTATGGTCAAAGGTCATGGTAAAGAACTTAATGGTATAGGTAAATATTCTTATCACACATATATGTTTTGTAATTTCTAATGTGCGAAAGACCCTACAATTGAACATTGAGCACAATATACATCTTGGTAGGCCATTCATAGCCCTGACAAAGATAATTGTTGCTCTCCATAATAAGAGTGTATCAATGATAGTCTTGGGAGAGCGTATACATTTTCATGCACATACTATCCCAAACTAAATGACAAGGGGGAAATTGAGTGAATTAAGGTCTATAAATTGTAGTCCCCCATGTATTTCCTGGCTAAGACATTAAAATAAACCCTAAATGGGATGTAACACTTTAAGATTTTTTTCTTTCATTTTTATTTGTTTTTATTTTTATTTGTTACTTATAATTGTTTTTATTTTTTTGTTTTCAATTTGATATATTTTATTTTATTTTACTTTTGTTATTGTGAATAATTTTTATGTTTTTTAAAATTTTTAATTTCATAATTGTTTGATAATATGTGATTTATGAGAAGTACTTAGTGATTTTCTCGGTGTGATATATTAGAGTTAGATAATGGATGCAATATGAGTAATAACATCACTTACTTAATCACATTGAGCTAATACAAATGTGTAACTTTTCTTTTCTTTTTGTCTTTTGCTTCAATTTACATATGAAGTATTGAATACATTGTAGATTCAAGATCGAGGGTGAAAGAAAAGTTATTTATGAAATTATGCATTTTAAATTTTATTAAAAATATGTTTGCTATTGTTTGGTTGTTTAGAAACATTTAGGTCCATATATATTAAAAAAACAATTGGACACAAAAAGTTTATGCTTTTAGTAAATTTGAAATGAATGATTGAGTCTTTGCATTGTTTGTTTAATATCTTAAATATGTTCATGGATTATTATAAAAATTAGTTCTATTCATAATTTATGTTTCATGCTTGGATGATAAGATTGAGATAAACCCAAAATTGGTATTTAGGAATTAAATAGTAAATACTACCTTGTGGGATTATTAAGCCAAAAGCATTTTATTGTAGTGGTGATTTTTCTTCTACGCCTTTAAACACTTTTCTTATTATTTCAAATTGTTATTATTTCAAATTGTTAGATAATTTCTATGGATTTTGCATGAAAGGTTAGGATTTTAAACATTTGATTTAGTATCATGTACTTATTTTCTTTACTTAGGTTAAATGATTTAAGTAGAAATTGAAAGTGTGCACCTATTTCCATGCATGCTTGACTTTTAGTAATAAAAAAAGAGATATATATGGGGTTTCATTAGAATAAAAAGATCCAAAATATCCACTCATCTCAACACATATATGTACATGGGTCCATTCTCTTAAGAAAAAAGGAAAAAAAAAGTAACATAAGTAAATACTATGATCCTAAGTTTCTGAAAGTAGTGAGATGGTTATTACAAAAAAGTAGGAATAGTCCCTTGAAGTCAATATCATTTTCATTCATCTTGAGGTGCATACTTAATATTTTTTCTTAATGATTTTTATAGAAGTAGGATGTGAGTAATGTGATGTCTTCATAAATCATAGCATTTGATTCCTTTCATGAGTAATGTTATGCACATTTGAGCCTTTCTTGTTTATCATATGCAAACTTTTTGCATTATTCTCTGCATAATTTATGTTCATATATACCTTGTTGAGTACTTGGGTCTATACGATCAGTATGATATTGAGAATATATATTGTGAGGATTAGAGTCTAAGAAAATTAAAGTTCCTAACACTAGGTTTGGGTGTGTCAATTTTGATATGTTCTTGTGATGGGACATGAATTTGTGATGTGTGCTAACTTAAACAATGAACTTTGATCTTTTGGGATGTTGAATGATTTTGTGCTTGAGATTTTGATTATAAACTATAAATAAACTAAAGCATGAGAACTTTTGTTGATTTTAGTTTTAATTTTGTTATTTTTAGTTTTAATTTTTATTTTTCCATGTGAATTAATTTTAGTTTTAGTTTTTGCATATTAGGATGTTTGTGGGTATCATCACAGAAAGTCCTTACGAGACCTTAACTCATCCATTAAGGCTACCTATGGGTTTAAAGGCTTTTATAGATACTAAATGTAACCATATCAATTTACAAAAATGATATAGGTTAGTATATTGCAGATTTATTTATTTTTGTTTTAGGTTTTTAAATCACTTTACTTAATAGAGGTTAGCAAGAAGGTGGTTATGAATGGGTTAAGTGCTTGAAAAGAACTCATATTTCATGATTTTATTATGCTTAATTGAAAGGCATAAGTCTAACTATAACATCTTTAAGTGATTATTTATGCAAATCTATTTGTTTAGAATCACGGATATGCTTTGTTATTTTTCAGGTGTTTTTAGCTTCATAATAGATAAAATTTTCAACACACAAAGAACAACATTTGGAGCACTTATTTTTCACCCTAAAGAGCTTAAAGACTTAAGGCATGTAAGCCTTACCAATTTGTAATGTGTAAAGGGAAAATAAAAAAAAACAAAGCTTGCCACGGTGAAGAGTTAAGTGTGCCATGACATACATCACTTGGAATGAATGATTATGCATATTGAACATTTGATGCTATAAAGTAAGCTGTAGTGTGTCACGGAAAGACCCTCTTGGGTTGAAATTATACGAGGTGATCAAAATTCATGTTGTAGTGAGGAAAATGTTATGTTGTGAAACACAAATGTGATTTTGACTCCAAAGCCCTCTATGCACAATTTTTCTTATAAAAATGTATTATGTTTTTTGTTTTAGTAGGCATATTTTCATTAGAAAATTTCCAGCCGCCAGTTTGTAGTTATTAGTTTTTAGAGTTTTTATTTTACGCACAATTTAGATTTAGACAAAAGTAGAGTTATTTAGCCACTTCTAAACCAAATTTATCTTATTTTGTGCAAAATATCATGAAAATACTTAATTTGTGTTTAATTATTTCAACATAGGTGGAGCAATAGCAAGTAAAATGAAAACCAGACAAAAAGGTGCAAAATCAGTTTGTCGCAATACGTGTTATAAACATGCATTCAGAAAGCTCCATGCCATGATGTGCGTATTTTCACTTGTGATCAGCAAGCTCCATGCCACAGTGGGCACTTTTTTATTCCTAGGTGGGCATTATTTTTCTAGTCAAATTTTGCAAAAAAAAATCCATTTTTAATCCTACTTCCACTCTCAACTGTAGGATCTTTTAGGAGTTGATCTAATTTCCTATATTAATTCATTTAGTCCTTAATTAACCCTAATTTGGCAAGATTTAAACATAATTAACATTCACATAAAATTTCCAACCAGTGCCCTGAAGAGAGAAAAGAGAGAAAAAGTTCAAGAAAAGATTGAAGTAGACACAATTTTGAAAAGATTAAAGGGAAGATTAGTTTTATAAATCAAGAGATTTAAATAACACTTATTCTACTTCTTTCTTTATCAATTTTAATGTCTTTCTTTATGAAAAATTTGAGCTTTATGAACTTGAACATGAGTAGCTAATTTATTAATCTAGGGGTCTTATGAACCCAATTTTCTACATGTGTTGTTTACCCTAATTATGATTGCAATTCAATTATATTATTTAATCTGATTTTTACGCTATTATTTTTTTGGCTAATAATTAACATATATAGGTAATTAAATAGATTTAAGAGAATTATTTAGCTATTTTTCTTAATTAAATAACATGCATAGTTTCTAGGTAAAGATGTATGATTCTAATATGTGTGATCTATAATTAATAAGTTTAATGGGTAGTATGCAATATAATTGGTATGAGAGTGTGATGGCGTTAATTATTATATGGTGTATAGTTTAATTGAGAGAGGAATACATGTTACTTTAGATTCAATTGACCATGTTATTGTTTGGTAATTATTTTAGGAGATTTTAGTGATTCACATTCTTAGAAAATAGGAGGATTAAGATTCCTAGATTATTTTCTCATATATTTTTTCTATTTTTGAGTTTTTTGATTTAAACGAGTAGTTGTCATTTATTTTATGTTTTTATAAAATTACCATTGTCTAGATAGTATTCGTAATAGTCATATTAGTACTCTTATAAGTTACACAACCTCCTATGGGATTGATATTTGTATTTTAGTACATTGTATTACTCGCATGATCCATGCACTTGTGGTTAGTGTGTCAAGAAAGCATCACTCATTCAATGTTGGTATTGAGATCTAATTTGTATTATTATATTTTAATATTCATCTTGAATGAATACTGATTTTAATCCATTGATTATGAAATTTATTTTAAGCACGTTTAACAAATTGAGAATGGAATTTAGCTTCGTTACCATGTTAGTATAGATTATTCAATGAACATTTTTAATATTAAATAAATAAATATTATTTATTTATTTAAAATTTGTTATAAGATTTATTTATAAATAAATTATTAGCAATTTATTCTGTATAATATATTTAAAATTTGAGAACAAGGTTTCAAATACATCATCTAGTTCTAATTTGAACAACTTGAATAATATTTTAAATTAGTGACCCAACCGAAGGCATTGAATTAAACGATTGGTTATTTCCTTAAAAATTATGCATAATTTAATCAATTTGTTAATGATCATGACCGAAGACATTATAAGTGATTATCTCAATACAAATTTTGACCGAAAGCATTGAATAATTATCTAAAACTACTTTATTCCTCTTGAGATTTACCTTGAGAGTATGCATATCTCTTATTATAAGTGATTTGTGTACTTGGGAACATTTTATGAATACAAAATTTGTGTATCAAAGACCCATCTTCAATTTTTGGAAGTCTATAACCATAATTTCTTATTGAAAAACATCATCAAAGGAATCTATTGATTTTTTCTTTATGAGCTTGCACATCTTAAGCTCATTCACCAAGTCTAATCAATAGTCTTTACTAGCATATTTAGGAGGATCCTTCACTTCAAAGAACTTAAAAATTACCCTTTTATTTAAAAATATATGGTGATCTCCCTATTATTCATATGAAATGAAAGCCCTCTAGTAACTACTAGTGGCATCCCTAAAATCATACGATCCTCTCGTTCCTCTTTTGTTACTAGAAGCTCCTTAATATTTTTCTTGGGATAATCTTTCACCACATGCTCAAATTCTTTTGCGAACTACACTGCTTCCTCTACTTCTCCCAAATAAGTTGAATCCTTAAAGTTGAACTCTTTATCTTTTATGATTGAATTGCTTTTGATATCACTAAACAAGGAAACTTGGGGTTAGGTTGGGTTGTAAGAAAAATAATTTAGTTGTACCACTTTGTTATGGTCAAGCCCCTCCTATTGTTGTACTTTATGTTTCAATAATCATTCATATGGGATGACTCTTCATGTTTTCATTTTTTGGTGGAGATTTGCATAAGTTCCTTACAAGAGTTGAAATCATTCATATGGGATGAATCTTTAACTTATAAGGGTGGTTGTAATAATGGTAGTAATCTATTTCATATGTTGGCCATATAGAATATGCTCCCTCTTAATTGTAACTCAATAAATTGTAAGAATGACTCCTCCAATCCAAATTTTGATAATAAGAACCTAACCTATTCGAGGTAAGTCTCTTGAAGACTTAGTGAATACCTTAGCCACTAACAATTTGAAATTTGATTAGGAATGAAAAATTTCAAAGAGAAATATTGAAATACGGGTTAACCAAGCTATAATAAGCATGGAAAGACTTGAAGCACAGGCAGTTTCCAAGCTCCTCTGACAGATAGGTTCTAACCCTAGGGAAACCATCAATGCCATTAATTTTGAGAATGGTATATAGCTAGAGGTTCCCTGAAGGGTCCATACAAATGATATATCTAAAGACTATCATCCCCCCAAAGAATTCAATATGGTACCAAAGGTAGTACCTAAACCTTCCTATTTTACTGATGGCTTTGCTTTACCTTTCTACAACAGGTTCAATAATTCAACAAAGCATAATCAAGAAAGAGAAGTTTTGGAGACCTTTACCAAGGTACAAATTCACATACCCCTTATGGAAGATATTTAGAGAGTGCATTGTTATGAAAAGTACCTTAATGAACTTTTTATTACCAAGTGCAAGTTTAAGGACTACAAAGAAATAATTGTAGGGGAGAGTGTATTTTGGTTTGCTTCAAAGGAGACTATCCCCAAGGTACAAGGAAATGCTTAATGGACTACTAGCTTGATAGTTTAACATTACACATTTCAAGATCTTTGATGATGGTTGATGAAAGAAAGTGGTAGTGTTGGGATGAAAATGTTAAACCAAGTGCTTTGTTGGAGGCAACTCACCATATTTTTTTTACTCCTTTTTTACTTATTTTCCCTTACATATATTCATGTGCATACATTGATAACAATGTAACAATTAGGTGTGATGGAGTGTTAACATATCTCTATCTCTATTTTGGTATACTTTTGTTAAATTAACATGTTTTAGGATTAGTATGCTCTAGATAGCACAAATGTTTTCAATTTTTAGGATTATTTGTTGCATTTTTAGGTTATTTAGGATGCACTTGGAAACAAATATCCCTTGTTCCATCTATATTTTTTATATAATTGATTATATATGCTTAGAAACATAAGGTTTTAAATGATAATGAATGTTGATAGAATCTTGATATTGTTCTTAAGTGAAGACATATTTTTTAATAATTGCCATGCCCTAAAATTTAAGGATGTGATTGGAAAAATTAAATGAGAATTAATAGAACAAGATCATGACAAAGTTGGATAAATTTTAGATAATGATAACATGTGTAGAGACCTAGAACAACAAGAATATAAATAGAACACTACCAAATATTTTTGGTTAAATACCAAGAATTTACCAAATATTTTAACATAGAAACAATTGAAAGATTAACCTATAGAGCCAATAAGTTGAAAGAAAACAATTATGTATAACTAAGGGGTAATATTTGAGCTTATCTTGTGAAAGATTAATAAGGAAGTAGTAAGAGGATTCTTAGCATTTAAGTAAGTTCAAGGTCTCACGAGGAAAATGATATGAATGAAACCAAATCAATGAGTGTAATAAAATGAAATGACAAATCAGAGTAAGGCCCGATGTGAGAATCTATGCATTATTCTAAAATGATCTCAAACATGCTACACAAATTCCAAAACAATGATAATAATTATGCAATCATCCAAATATCTTTCTCATTCTTTCAATATCAGCTAACTACGAACAAAGGAAACTCACTCTAGTGTCCAAACAATCTTGTCAAGATTTATGCTATCTACTGCTCGTCATCTAGAATGATAAAAAATAAATAATGAGCTTTTGCCAAGTAGAGTTACTCTATCATATAATTAATATCTTCATTACCAATAGTATAATCAAACAGATAATTGCATAAATAATCATTAAACAAATACATTTTTAAATACTTAAATGATTCTATCTAAATGCAAACACTTTATATTAAAATTTAACCTAAATCAAATCATTTATAAGATAATTAAATTTGATAAAATTACAATTCAAAAGTAAACCAAATAAACCATACTAGTAAAAATCAACATGAAAAATATACATGCACGTACCTTTGATCCCTCGCTCCATATCTCAGAATGAGTTGTTCCGTGTCCTAGAACTATGTACCACATACTTACTATCATATGTCAAATGATAGACCATCCCTAGTCCCAGGATGTAGTCTCTTGTCCCAAAACTATGCATAAACCTTGAGGTACAATGCTTAGCCTTACCATTACCATATTGATCTCAAGCACATACACCATAAAACACTTACCACAACATTTATAGAAAATATTATAAAATACCATAACTTTAGAACATTTTAAAATCAGAATTTAGAAATATTTCTTCATGTATTAGTATAACATATATAAGTTCTAAACTTTACACTTATAAAATTCATATTTTATTAGAAACTAATTTTTAAAACTAAAAAAAATAAAAAATAAATTTCTTTTGTGTTTTTATATTTTAAGGAAGAAAAATTAAAATAACTAAAAGTAAATAGAAATAATTAATTGAATCTTATTTGGTGACTAAAAAGATATATGATAAAATATCTAAGAATACTTATTCCGCCAATTTTCTAAACATGTGAATCCCTAAAATCCCCCCAATATAATTATCAATTAATTATGTGATCAATTGAATCTAATTTAGCATCTATTCCTCTCTCAAGTAAACTACATACCATATACTAATTAATTTAATTATACTCTAACGCCAATTAAATAGTATACTACTCATTAAGTTTATCAATTATGGATCACATACATAAGAATTGTACATCTCTGCCAAGAAACTATGCATGTTATTTAATCAAGACAAACAATTAAATAATTCTCTCAAATCTATTTAATTGCCTCTATAGATAAATTGTTGGCCAAATAATTAATAGCATACAAATAAGATTAAATAGTATAATTAAATTAAAATTATAATTGGGGTAACATTTTAGATCATCACATGGTGAAAATTGGGTTCACAAGACCCCCTAGATTAACAAATTAACTACACATAATTGTGTTCATAAAACTCATATTTTTCATAAATAAAGACATAGAATTGATAAAGAAAAGAGTAGAAGAATAAAAACAATTAATCTCTTGATTTTTTTTGTATTTTTCTCTATTTTTAGCTCTAAAAACTAACCAAAATTATGCTAATAGAGGCTAATTAGGGTTTATGGAGTGATTAGGGCCTTAAACAAATCTCAGGTGCAATCTGGACCGTCTGATCAGCTTCAAATCAAGGGCTACAATCAAAACAAGAAAAATTGACAATTTCAGCCAATCATAGCACGACACGTGGCATCAGGAATTTATTGGGAAAATCAGGGAGCAATGTGTGTGGTAGGGGAGACCGGTTAGAGTCAATGCTCACCAAGTCAGAAACACATGGCACGACGTGATTCACGAAAACAGATGGCGTGGCACACAGGTGGAACGCACGGAGCAATAGCGTGTTGACACATGCATGACACATGGCACATGTTTCATCCTCTTCACACGTAGCGTGGTGTGATTCTCTCTCCGTGCTTGCGTGGCATGCCACGTGGTAGCTTTTGATTGGTCCTGCGTTAAAAATCCATAAGAAATCCAAAAATTATATTTTCACCCCTTTTCACTAAAAAGTTTATATTTTAATTTTTTTGGCTATAAAAATACTATTTATTAAATAAAAAAAATATGAAGTAAAAAAGTGCGCTAATGACTCTATTTTCATATAGCCATCAACACCTACCTTCATCCAATGTGCTAGGTCTTGTTTCTATTCCTACTACTATTACTCCTAATTTGAATACTGTTGCTTTTACATCTAAACTATCAGACTATATTTTCACCCCTTTTTGTTAAAAAGTTTGTATTTTAATATTTTTGACCCAAAAAAATACTATTTATTGAATAAAACAAGTAAATATTAAGTAAAATAGTGTGCTAATGACTCTATTTTCTTAGAGTCATCACACCCCTAAACTTAACTCTTTGCTTGTTCTCAAGTAAATCCAAGTATAATGAAATAAAATAACTTGGGTAGTACATTCATAAGTATACTTCTATTAGTGCATACATATTTCACAAAAAATATCCCTATCAAAATTGTTACAATTCAATGATAAAAAGGTTCACATATTCATCAATCAACGTTCCATCAATACAAGGATATGCAAGGTTTTTGACAAATTAATTTGTGTGTGTGATGCACATGATATCATCCAATGTACTCATGAAATCAACCTATATGAGCATGCTAATCAATTCAATCTTAGAACAAGTTTCATAAGTCTATTTTTCACATCCATCTCCACTAATATAAATATGCACTTAGCTCAAGATCAATAAGGACTTTACATGGTTGTAATGTAAGGCTTAGGTGGAGGGTCGATAAATGAAGACACTTAGGCTCTTTCCATACCTTAGCTTTCTTGTTGTTCATCATGCACTTTTAAATGCAATTAAGCTTTAACTTGATATTTCAGTGCACCCTCTTTTGATATTATTTTTTTTCACATCTTTTTTTTTGTAACTTCACAACACCCCCAAACTTATTTTCAATTCTATTTTCATTTTCTTTAGAAGGATAATTGTGTTATGAGTTTTGCTTCTTCTTTTTTTATTGGGTGCATTACATTTCACCTTACTCTATAGCATAACACATGATTGCATTTTTTTTTCTTTTCATACAAGCTAAAGGTGCAAGGGTAAAGGTAATACTTATTAGTTAGGCATTAAATATGGCTTAAAGATATGAAAGGTTATTTGTTAAGCTCAAATGGGTAACTAAAGATATTACCAATGGTTAGCTTGAAAGGCTCAATTGATCCAAATAAGGCCTAAATCATTTCTCTTGATAAATACTACTTAGGATTTCCCCTCAAGGGATTATGAAATAGATTCTAAAACCTGGTAAATATCATCGACTCGTATAACTCATACAAAGTTTCTCTCAATATGCACACCAAAATCAATCATGAACATTTGCATAAATGTTGAATCAATTCAATAAAAACTAGCAAGCATATCACATGATTAATGTAAGTATCTTAACAAATATGTTACATTCCTTATCTTAGTCATGACAACCAATTTTTATCATTGAGTTCATATATTTCATATCAATCAAGCATGCATTTAGTTTCCATATATTTATCAATTTCTACCCAAATCATGATTAAAAACAACCTAAAAATTAAAACAAAATTCCCTATGTATACTAAATATTAATGTAGAGAATGAAGTTTCCTCCCCCAAACTTAAATTGCACATTGCCCCCAATGTGCACATATAATTATGAAAATATAAAAGAAAATAAAACTCCCTTAGTCTTGGCATACCACATCTGTTGTTGAAACGCTCATTCTTATTGCACCATTGTTCTATACATTTATTCACGTACAAAACAAAAACAATGAAAATATAAGTAAAATAACATTAGGTTGCCTCCTAACCAGCATCACATTTAACTTCCATGACTAGAGGGTCCTATCAAGTCCTAAGGCACATCCCTTTGTATCCATTTGCTTTTGAGTTTTCATGGAAACAACTTGAGTCTTGATTTGTTCAATAATACTTTATGTTTTGGCTCACAAACACAATGCTCAATTCTCTTCTCATGCCATATTTTTGTTTTCCTTTTGAACTTCTTGGCATTATTATAAGCACTCTATCGTAACTCATCCAATTTATGTATTTCTAATAGCTTTTTCACCTCTTCATTAAACTCTTTCACTTTCATACTTAATTGGGGATATGAGGGTAAAAGTGTGGGGTCTAAACTTGGTGGCTCTTCAATTGATGGTTTGATTTTAGATCCTATTACAAAATTTTCCATAATCTTCTTTGATGTATAAATGACAGGCGTGTCCTCCAAAAAGTTCACACAGTCTACAATGTCAACCTTTGAGGCCATAGTTTCAAAGTTAAAAAATGTTGAGTTGTTTTCTACTGAGTTTATGTCCCTGTTCATAGCATCATGTGTAGCAGTCCTAAGTGTGGACGAGTTAATAGATTCTTTTAAGTTGTCTCTATATTCAGTAACATTTATCCTTAAACATTCATTAGCGTTATCAATATCAGAGGGTTCAGAAAAACTTTAAAAATTACTTTTTCATCTTGCATTATCATTATAAGTTCACCTTTTTGTACACCAATGAGTGCCCTTCCGGTTGCTATGAATAGGTGAATAAGTATGATAGGAATGTCATGGTCCTCTTCCATGTCTAGCACAACGAAGTGTGTTAGAAAGATGAATTTGTCTACTTTTACTAGAAAATATTCTACCATAACCCAAGGTCTCTTAATTGATTTATCTACCATTTGTATTATTACTGAAATGGATTTGGATTTACCAACCCCCAGTCTCTTGAAGATTGATAATGGCACGAGGTTAATGCTAGAACATAAGTCACATAGTGCCTTGCCAAAACGGATGTTCCCAATAGTGCAAGGGATGTCAAAACTACCTGGATCTTTCAGTTTTTGTGGTATTTTCTATTAAGGATGGCACTATAACCTTCAATCAAGGTTATTGTTTCATGATCTCCAAGCCTCTTTTTCTTTGATAGTATATCCTTAATGAATTTGGAAAAATACTTCATTTGTTCAAGTGCCTCTACAAATGGTATGTTTATGTGCAGCTTCTTGAAGACTTCCAAAAATTTTAAAAACTGTGTATCTGACTTTTGCTTTTGTAGTCTTTGAGGGAAATGAATGGTGGGTTTGTAAAGGTTGTTTTTCTTTGGTTGAATTTTTTTTCCAGTGTTCTATTTATCCACCTCCTCATCCTTTTTAATTTCATGTTTCTCCTCATCCTTTTCTATCTTATGTTCTTATTCTAAAGTTTTACCACTCCTCAAGGCTATGGTGTTGCATTGGTCCTTACCTTCTATTTTTTGGTTTACAATTGTGTCACTTGGAAGGTTACCTCCAAATTTTGAATTGAAGCCTCTTGAATTGACACTTTTGTATTAAATGATTAGATGAAGTCTTTCATCATCCCCATTAAAGTATTTGTATTATCCTCAGTAGATGGCTTTTTCTCTTGGGCTTGTGATTGCGGTGGTTGTTGAAAACTAGGTGGTGGAAATGATTGATGGTTGAATTTATTACCACCTTGATTGTTAACATTACCCTAAGAGAAATTTGGATGTTGTTTCCATCCTCAGTTATATGTGTTTGAGTATGCATTATTGTTTCAATTCGCATTACCCACATAGAATATGGATTCATGATTATTTGGACAATTATCAAACAAATGAGCTCCTCCGCAAAACACACATGACACTCCTGAATTTCAAACTTGGTTTATACTCGCTAGTGAGTTTCGTACCTTCAAAAGATTAACCAAAGATGAAACTTAAGCTATAAGTGATGTGATATCATTTACCTCATGCATTCCGGCTACTCTTTTCATGGCTGTCATTCTATCCATTGGCCACTGATAATTATTACTAGCCATTTTCTCAAGTAAATCATAAGCTTGATTGTAAGATTTGGCTAGCAAAGCTCCATTAGCAAATGCATCAACAATAGTTCTTGTGTGAGCATTGAGACCATTATAAAAAGTCTCCATTTGAATCTAAGAAGGAATACCATGATGAGGAAACGTCCTTAGAAATTCCTTGAATCTTTCCCATGCTTCATATAGAGATTCTCTTTCGTGTTGTTGTAAGGAAGTAATGTATAACTAAGCTTGCATTCTTTGTTGGTGGAAAGTATTTCATCAAGAATTTCTCCTACAAACCATTCCAAGTTATAATGGAATCAGGTGGCAAAGAGTTTAGCCAAGCTTAAGCATGGTCTCGCAAAGAGTAAGGGAATAATCTAAGCCTAAATGCCTTGTATGTCACACCATTGAACTTAAATGAATCTACAACTTCAATAAACAATCTAAGATGAAGATGAGGATCCTCTATTGGTAATCCACTGAATTGTCCAACCATTTGTAGCATTTGAAACATCACTGGCTTTAATTCAAACTGATTAGGTTGAATGTTTGGCCTTGTAATACTAGGATTCAACCCTTCCAACGTAGGTATTGCATATTCATTCATAGCTCTATCTCTATCATCTATCAAAAACATTTATTATTCAAGTTTAGCTTATTATTGTTTATTTCTAATGGATTAGTCATTTCTTACTCTTGGATGACTTGTTGTTTTCTAATTGATCTCAAGGTATGCTCAATTTCAAGATCTAAAGATAAGATTTCTCCCTCACGAACTCTGCTCATGCAATTAACTCATTATGTTTCTACAATACTAAAAGAGAAGTCTAAATAAAAACTAAATAAAAAATAAACAACTAAATAAATAAATAAAAATTTAAAAGAATAAATAAAAAAAATAAATTAACTAAAATAAATAAATAAGTCAATAAGTCAATAAAATAAAATAAGTAAATTAAAATTAAAGTAAATAAAAATAATAAAAAAATAATTAAAAAAAATAATTACAAAAGACTTATTAATTTCTAATATTTGTAATCCCTGGCAATGACATCAAATAATATAATAATAAGTAAAAATTGTTCTCACGGAGATTAATTTATTAGAAACTAATTTTTAAAACTAAAAAAATAAAAATCAATTTGTTTTGTGTTTTTATACTTTAAGGAAGCAAAATTAAAATAACTAAAAGTAAATAGCAATAATTAATTGAATCAGATTTGGTAACTAAAAAGATATATGATAAAATATATAGGAATACTTAATCTGCCAATTTTCTAAACATGTGAATCGCTAAAATTCTCCCAATATAATTATCAATTAATTACATGATCAATTAAATCTAAATTAGCATGTATTCATGTGTCAAGTAAACTACAAACCATATAGTAATTAATTTAAACACACTCTAATGCCAATTAAATTGCATACAACTCATTAAGTTCATCAATTATGGATCACATACATAAGAATCGTGCATCTATGCCTAGAAACTATGCATGTTATTTAACCAAGACAAACAATTAAATAATTCTCTCAAATCTATTTAATTGTCTCTATAAATAAATTGTTGGTCAAATAATTAATAGCAGACAAATCAGATTAAATAATATAATTAAATTAAAATTATAATTGGGGTAAAAATTTAGATCATCACATGGTAAAAATTGGGTTCATAAGATTCCTAGATTAATATATTAATTACACATAATTGTGTTCATAAAGCTCATATTTTTCATAAAGAAGACATAAAATTGATAAAGAAAACATAAAATTGATAAAGAAAAGAATAGAAAAATAAATACAATCAATCTCTTGAATTGTAGTATTAATCTCCTCTTGAATCTCCACCAAAATTGTGTCATCTCTTGAATTGTTTTGTATTTTTCTCTCTTCTTAGCTCCAAAAATTGACCAAAATTATGCTAAAAGAGGCCACTTAGGGTTTAAGGAGTGATTAGGGGCTTAAATAATGCTTAGGTGAGATCTAGACCGTCAGATCAAGGGCTACGATCAAAATAAGCAAAACTGACAGTTCTAGCCAATAACAGCGCAACACGTGGCAAATGAAAATTCACTAGGTGAATTAGGGAGCAACGCGAGGTAGAGGAGACTGGTCAGAATCAACGGTTGTTGAGTGAGCGACACCTAATATGACATGATTAGCAAAAACGGATGGCATAGGGCACAGGTGGAACGCACAGTGCAATGGCGTAGTAATACATGGCATGGCACATTGACCAATTTTTGAACTCAGATTGAATGTCGTGTTTACATATGGCACCCATTTCGTCCCCTTATACACGGCATAATGAGATTCACTCTCCGTGCTTGCATGGGGTTTGCGAGGCTTGCCTAGTCAGGTCATCTACTTATGTGGCATGCCACGTGACAACTCTTGATTGGTTCTAAGTTAAAAATTCATAAAAAATCCAGAAAAATCTCAAAAAATTTCAAAAATTATATTTTTAGCTCTTTTCATTAAAAAATTTATATTTTAATATTTTAGATCCAAAAAATACTATTTATTGAATAAAACAAGTAAATATTAAGTAAAAAGGTGTGTTAGTGACTCTATGAAAATAGAGTCATCATTCACATCTATTTCATTTAATGTATTTAAATATCATATTTAGAACAATTTTTTGGAGTAACTCTACATGAAGAACTAGCTAATTGGATTTTGACTCCCATCCCAAAGTTTCCATTCTTAGGTACCACAAAAGTCTCAAATCTTATGGATTACAATTCCATATTATTAATTATTTTACAATTCTTCAAATTGTTCTCATGACCAGTGAAATATGTAATTTTGGATAATCACCCAATTCTCACTTGATATACTTATTATAGGGCCAAAAATGTCATTCAAAAGGATGATAAAACTCATTTTCATCCTAAACATACCCCTTTTATTTTCTTTGGCCATAGATAAGAATCGAGGTTAAAAATCTCAAATATAAGTATTTGATATTACAATTGTATCCAAGAATGAAGCACTCAATCCAAAAATAAAGTATCCACACTAATTTTTAAAACATAATTTAGCATAAAGTCATAATAATACAAGTATGCACTATACAATTAAGTGCTTCAATTTTGTTATTAAGTAAAATAATTAATTATTTTGGATTTATTAAAAATTATATATTTTTAAGTTCCAAAAGAGCTCAAAAACACTTTAAAATAGTCAATAAATAATGTATTTTCTATATACCCAAATCAAAACTCAAAATTTAACAAAATTGAGGCGAAAATGATTAACAATATCACCTTATTAAAATAACTACATTTAATCCATAATTTATAAAAAAAATCATGTATTTAAATTATTTAAACCAAAATCAACTAAGAATTCAAAGAACTCTTAAAATTTCAAATAACGTTTATACTAGAAATTTAGAAATTCTTCGTAAACCTACATGCATGAATTTTAATACACAAAGATGAGTAAAATAAAAAACAATATATGAAATATACTTAAATAACATCAAAGATTAGATTTTCCATTTAACCATGTCCAAGACTAGTTTAAGTAGATCCCACCCATGTTATTAACTAGTCTCACGTCTCGTTATAAGAGGATTCATCCTATAAGGAAGACTCATCTTGTTATAACATGGGTGGGATCTGGTTTGTATTTTCATAACATTGAAACGTGAAATACATCATGTACTTGAGAAAGGTGAGGAGGTAGTTGCAATTTATATGCTACATTTCCCACTCATTGAATAATCTATAAAGGTGCAATGTATCTTGGAGATAATTTCCCTTTGAGTCCAAAACGTGTGACTCCCTTTTCTAGTTTTACCTTAAGGAACACAAAATCACCCATTTGAAACTCCAAAGGCCTTCTTCTTTTATTAGCATAACTTTTCTAATGGATTTATACAGCTTGAATATTCTTCTCTATCATACTAATCTTCTCAGTTTTGTCTTGCATATCCTTTGGTCCTAGTACACCACAATATTCTAGCTCATTCTAACACAAGTGTGAAATATAAGGTCAATTATACCGATGAGTGCTTAAAAGCACTTAATATAATGTGGGTTTATATACCTTAAATGATAAAATAGATTCATATTTGTATAGTTTTATTATTTTTTAAAGAAAATCTATCATTTAGGAATCATAGCTTTGTTGTGTTGTTTTTTAGGTATTTTACTTCAAAATGATTTAATTGATCAATACACAAATAATAGTACCTATAAACACTCCATTGCAACATTGAAAATTAAAAGATAACATATGTAAAACTTACATATGTTCAAACAATTGAAAATTATGCAAAAGAAAATAGGGGTTCCATTTGTTCATAAGGACGAAGGTCGTAGCATGAAAATAATTTGTGCCAATGTGTAGGTGAAGTGGATCGTGCCTAAAGCATGTACAATGTTTCTAATACTATGGTATGGAAATAATGTGTGTCGTGATGCATGACCATCTGATCCACTATTTCCTCACTTTTGCATCATTTTCTTAAGCTATATAAAATGCACCTCATTCATTGTAAAAACCATCCCTTTCATTACATAGCTTCTCTTGAATCCAATTTCTTAGTTTCTTTCAAGATTTTTCTTTTCTTTTAGTAGTTTGAAAATTCTTTTCTCAATTGAGAGTTGAACAAATATAATTTATATTGTCGCTTTAGTTTCTAGTCAACAAACAATATGGGAAATTCTATTTGGTGGTTTCTCATAACAGAAATTATAATGAGATTCAGTAAGGATACAATTGAGGTATAATTTCAATGTATTTTTTTTTAGATTATCTTTATGTGTTATTTTACATGCTATGTTCAATTTATTTATCATTTATTAAAATATGCATATCTTGCTATAAATAATATGGGATATTAGTAATATTGTTATACTTGTAAAATATTAAAGTAGGTAAACATTTTGATAAAATAAATTAAGTTTTATTTCTTCATTAAGATTTAAACAAAATTTTCATATGGAAAGTAAATTGACTAAGTATTCTTCATAACAAACATGAGAGTTAGATTTAAAATTTAGTTATCTCAATCAAATTTAGAGTAATACACTTAGATATTAGATATTTACTATCTAAATTTTATAAAGAGTCATGCATTATTTCAAGTATATAGTCATGCTCTATTTCAAGGATTTTTATAAGATTTATTATTAAAACATATATTCATAAAATATTTTTCGTAATAGACTTAAAATCTGAAAGTTAGTTTTTAAATACTTAAATTATTAACCTAACTTTGACGCATTGATAAAATTTTAAATTGTCTAACCGATCCAAGGTGAAAAATTAAATGGTTCAATAATTTCTTAGAAACTGAACATAATTTAATTAAAGTTTGAATTATCAATGATGAGCATAAGACCGTCAATACCGATCTTACGAATACTTTGGTTTTATATTTTTAAACTCTTGCAAATGCATGAATCATTTTATAGCAAATGATAAGTATACTCCGAAGGTCAATCTAAGGAAGAAATATATGTGATTTTTAATTTATTATTTAAATTTTTAAAAACAAAATTAAATCCTAAACATACTCTCACGATATTTTTGTTTTTGTGTTTCCTAATCTAATAACAAAAAATATAAACATAGATATAGATTCAGTAAACAATAATGCACATTTTATCATTCATAATAGTGGAGTATTTAAGGATATAATAATTAAGTTAATTATTCTTGCTCGAATTATTTAGGTTATTAAAGTTAGAAATTGATATTAATTGATTCTCTCTTTTTTATATGAATATAACATTTGGTAGGGATAGATATTATTTGTTAATTAAACAAATCAATTAACACCTATGTGTGGGGTCAACAACTAATTTGATTAATTAAATTAATTTCTTTTTTTTCTAAGAGATTGAAAATGAACCATTTAAATGACACCTTTGATAGGGTTAGATATTTAAAATTTATTCAAGGTGTCTAAAGTAAACCTAAAAATTTAGTACTCGGATAATTAAATTCTTAGGTTTAATTTGGACATCTTGAATAAAGTTTAAACAGTCTAACCCCATCAAAGGTGGCATTTAAATGATTCATTTTCAATCTCTTAGAAAAAAGGAATTAATTTAATTAACCAAATTAGTTATCAATCTCACTCATAGTTGTTAATTGATTTGTTTAGTTAACAAAGAATATCTAACCCTACCAAATTAAGGTGGTATTCATATAAAAAAGAGAGAATCAATAAATATCAATTTATATCTTTCATAACCTAAATAATATGAGCAAGCATAATTAACTTAGTTATTATATCCATAAATACTCCATTATTATAAATGATAAAATTTACATAAATATTTATTGAATCTTTATCTATGTTTATTTTTATGTTATTAGATTAGAAACACAAAAACCCCAAATATCGTGACATGATGTTTAGGATTTAATTTCGTTTTTAAAAGTTTGAATAATAAATTAAAAACCACATATATTCCTTCCTTAGATCGACCTTGAGAGTATACTTATCATTTTCTATGAAATGATTCGTGCACTTGTGAGAGTTTTATAAATATAAAACCAAAGTATTGGCAGGATCAACGATGTTAGTTTTTCTCATCATATTGCCTCAGTAGTTTTTTGGTGTCTTTAAGTTATTTTGAAATGAAAATACCTGAAAAATAATAAAAATATATGTGATTTTGAAAAGACAAATTTATATAAAAATATGATAAAATCATAGAAATATAAATCTATTTAATCAATTAAAGTACATTAAATCATTGTAATTTTAATACTTTTTAAGCACTCATCACAACCCCAACCATCTTTTTGCTAGTCCCTTAGCAAGAGAAGCGATAAAAACTAAAAATTTAACTATCCTAAATCACTTTCATGGATTGACACGGTTGCATTTAACGTATGTAACAAGCTTTTAAACCACTAGGTTCCCCTAGTGGACAAGTTTAAGTCTCGTGAGGTTTTTTAGTAATGATACCCACAAAAAATGAAAACAAAATAAAACAAATAAAATAAGAAGTTAACAAAAAAATAAAAACTAAAATGAAATACAAAAATATATCATGCTTATAATCTCTTTTAAATTTTAATAATTAAAATATTAAGCAGAGATTATTTCAACATCTTAAGCATTCATGATTTATTATAATAATTAGATGAAAATCATTTTCATATTTCATTTCAAAAAATTTCAATTTAAATTTACCGAATTTTAGTGTTAGAAATTCGAATTCGCTTCGACTCTTTTCCTCACAAGTCAATACTCTCAAAAACACTAAATCCTATGGGTTTAGGCACCCATACTAAGGCATATGTGAATAGAGTTTATGCTTAAAAATGAACTAATAAGTTCGATCTCATGAAAGGAATCGAATGCATAAATGGTTGAAATTTACAATGTTCGCACATTGAAGATATCTGGGTGGGTCCACAATTCTTGATCGTGTAACCCATTTCTTTCGCCCTTCCCTAGCCTCGAACCTAGGACCTAGCCCTTAAGTACCTCAGGTTTTAAGAATTTGTTGAATTATTTAAAAACCACATGATTTCTCGTTGGATCGATCTTTAAGTATACTTATCATTTTTTATAAGTGATTTGTACACTTACGAGAAATTTATAAATATACAAAATTTATACACCAAGTTTAAGTACATCAAGTTTTTGGCGCCATTGCTAGATAATTGGTAATAGTACAAAAAACAAGCTAAATTATGTATCAAGTTTTTGACGTTGTTGTTAGGGAGAAATACCTTTTTTAAATTTTAATTATCAAAATCTTTAAAAAATTGTGTTGTAAATATTGTAATTTTTATTTAAAATTTTAAAATATCTAAGTTATCAACTAATTTTAGGTATTTTAAATTTTAAATTTTCTTTAAAAAAATATTCTATTCATTTATAAAAAATATTTTAAAGATTAATATACATAAACCTATATATATTATTTTTATAATAATAATAACAATGATAATATTTAAAATATTAAAGTATTTAAAAATTTAAAAATTTTATTTATTTAAAAAATAAAAAAGAGAGATTTTAAATTAATTTTTCTTTTATTTTAAGTTTCTTTTCTCTATTTACTAATTCGTTTATTAATTTTGTGTACTAAATTATTTCTTGTATAATTTATTTTCCTTTACTAACATTTGCATTATTTTATTATTTATTCTTTTAATTTCCACGTTTAGTATTTGTGCATACAAACATGTGATGTGTATATACTTGTATATTTATTTTATATATTTATTTTTCTACTTGATAGGTAAATTTAATTTATTTTTTAAAGAGATTATGGGTGTAGGAGGTCATTAGGATACCCTCTTGCACCATATAAAAATAATAGAAAGAGATCCAATAGACTATCAAGAAGGTTGGACTTTGAGGTTCCATAACCTTTAGTTGAAGAAATTGTGAACAAAACATTGACCTTTTACCTGAACCATCAAATATTGGGGAGAATCCACCACTTAGGGAAACAACAATGAAGGAGTATGCAAGGCCAATAATTGGCACTACTATTAGCTCAATCCAACTAGGTGAGATTGCTTGGAACTATGAATTGAGAAACATTCATTTATCCATATTATCTTTTATTTAATGGATTACCTAATGAAGACTTACTGTCTTTCATTAGGGAAATCTACTCAATAGTTTAAACGTTGTCCCTAGTGTATTCACCTAGCATCAACTAAGAATGCAATATGTCCCATGTGCCCTAAAAGATAAGGCCAAGGAATGGCTAATGTCACTTCCCCTAGGTTCCCTAATGACCTAGGAGAATGTATTCAATAAGTTTATAGGAAAATTCTATTCCCACAAAAAAACATCAAAGTTGAGAGAAAAGTTTCTACTTTCTCTTAGATGAAGAATGAACCTTTTTATGAAGCATAGGATAGCTTCAAACTCTTCCTCAAATAGTGTTCCCATCACTTTTATTCTTTGCAGTTTCCAAACCATTTTTTTAGGATGGACTGACACTATAATGTAAATTCATCATTGATAAATCTATTGGAAGATCAATGGGAGAAAAGACTGTCTCAAGGACTTACAATCTTTTCAAAATGTTAGGTGCTCATTCCTAATAGAAAAGTCCTCGAGGGATGAGAGCCAGATTCCATGAAATAGACTTTGGTATTGATTTAAAATGCAGCTTTCTCAACTCACCAAGCAAGTTAGGCTTCTTACAGCATATGCCATAACAAATAAAGAACAATATAACTTGTGCAGTACTTTGGTAAATGTTGTCAATGGCTATCCATATCAAGAAGAAGCAAGTACTAGACCTGAGTAGGTTAATGTATTGAAGAGATATCAACCAAGACCCAAGTATGATCCATATGCTAGTACCAAAAACCCAGGGTGAAGGAATCATCCCAATTTCTCTTGAAATTAAAACAACCCTCCATATGCTCAGAGCTCAAACAAAAAGGGCTAGAAATTCCACTTACAAGTGCCCTAGAATCCTCCCAACAAGAAAACTTTGGAGGATCACTTGAATGCATTCATTCAAGTTAGTAGAGACAACCAATCATGAAATAATCGAAGGTTAAAATTTGTGGAGGCTTCCATTAAAAAGATGGAAGCATAGGTGGAGCAACTAACTGATCACTTGCAAAAGCAAGGTAAGGAATAGTTGTCAAGTAAAAAAAAATAGAACTCAATAATGTCGAGAAATTAAGTTTACAAAATGATCAAAATATCCCAAGCAACACGCCATTAAAGATGATAAAATTTTATTATGTTAACCTATTATGTTATTTTATTATCGCTTTAAATTAATTCTCATTTCATAGATAAAATTTTATTTATTATTTATTTTATCGTTTTAATTTAAGTATATATTTTTATGTGATTATTTTGTTGTTATGATTATATAATATTATGATAATGTAAAATAAAAAAGGAAGGGGAGTAACGTAAAACTTGTTATGAAAAAATTTTGGTTTTGTACCATGATATGCATTTATTTAGCACCATGGCATGAGAATTTCTATTTAAAATTGTATTGAAGTTCAAACACTGACATCGTAGCATGATATTTACTGTGCTATGACCCGCATACAATTTATGGAATGAAAAAACCTCCCCTACACAAAAACACACTCATTTTCTCTCATTTTTCCTCTAAAACTTCATAAATCTTAAACTTTCTTTCCCACCTATCACCTCAATACTCTCAAAAATCCCATATTTCTTCAATAAATTTTTAAAATATTTCACAAAAATAACTTTCCTAGCATTTCCTACTCATTCCATAAAGAAATTTTCAAAAATGTCAAACAATATCAAGAAATCTTCATCTTCAAAGAAGGGTGTTCTTTATTTTCTTCAATTCCCAAAAACACAAGTTAGTATTCATAAATTTTATAATTTAATTATTTAAATTAATTTCTCTAAACTTTATGGATAATTTTGTGAATTTTATTAAGAGATCCAAACCCTAATTAGGATAGACAGGGGTATGGAAAATATTGGTATAAAACTTTTGTGTTGTTATTTGGAGTCTGTGAACCTTTGAATTTTTTATATATTGTTAAATTTTTAAAAATAACACCAAAAAGAAGAAGGAATAGCAAAGGAAACGAGGCTTCAACTTCTGAAGAGTATGGTAGGACCAAATGTTTGAGTTATGAGGCCAAAATATGCTTTTAAAAAGCTTCAGAAGTGAATAAAGGTTTTATATCTAAGAAAGGATGTAATTTGATGCTAGATCTAAGGAAATTACAAATTTCATAGCAGTTCTAGGATGGAAAAAGTTTGTAAAAGTCTATATGAATGTTCCCGATGTTGTTAATAATACAATAAAAGTATGGGATGCACTAGTCTTGTTTAAACCTAATGATATAAATGCTTATTATTATTTAGTGAGAATTAGGCAAGGAGAGTACAAAAATTATTTAAATAATGTTCATTATATGATAGTAATTAAGACCTTAACTATATAAGGGGTAGAATGGATGTACATAAAGTATTTGAAATAAAGTATTTTCATAAAGGTACTCGTATTTGACAATACTTTGTGTGTTTAAGATTAATGCATATTAGAAAGTACACTTTTGTTGCTAGAGATAGGGAAATTTTACTATATGCAATTGCATCCAATATACCTATAGAATTAAGTAATATAATTCATCAAAGGATAAATTATCTGCAAATAGTTACCATTTGAGTTTCTTTCTCCCTAGCTCATCACTACTTTATGTAAGAAAGCATGTTAACTCAGTCAAAAGGAGAAGTTATTTTACAATATGTATAATTATTGAACTTGACTTACTTTGATGAACTCATTTCTGAAAGAAACATTTCATAATTTTAGTGAAAGACTAAATTATATAGAAGAATACCAACAAGTATATAGTACCCAATAAGGTGCATTCTTGAATTAATAGCGTCATGATCAAGTGGATAATAACTAATTGATGTATGAAATGAACTTATTGTAACTAAATCATCTTAGGGTGGATACAAGTCATTTAATAACACCTATATATCATCATTATAATTTCACCTTCAAATGTCCAAAATGATCATGAAAACAACCTTAAAATAGGGTTCAAATGACATGGAGGAAGAACTCTAAATTTGATCCAAAGTTTTTACGTATTTCTCTATAATTTAATTTTAGAACTTTTGTTTTATTGTTTTTGGATATTATATTTATTTTTGTTTTATGTTAATTATATATATATATATTTATTTCCTGTAATGTACACATTGTTTGAAAGTGTTAATCTTATAATTTATTTCCTGTAATGTAATGTACACATTGTAATGTACATAATGTACACATTTTTATTTCCTGTAAAATTTGTAAGAAGTACATAATTTATATATGTACATTTAAACGTTTGGATTGATGGATGCACCTATAATTTCACACTAATACTAAAGCAGCTTCAAAAATGGATAAATTTTTTTATCTTTACTCTTTATCTTTAATTTACAATTGTTATATTGAGGGCATCACAAGTTCTAGGTTAGGGGTGAAAAAGTTACATTATAAAATGGAGCTAATTAAAATTTTTTATTTAAATATATGTTCACATGTTTACATTGTTTACATTCTAACTTGTTGTAGTGTGCTTTTTTTATTTTTATAATTTTAGAAATTTTAGTTTAATTTTAAAACTTTTCTTGCAAAATTATCATGTCTTTTAGTTAATTTTATGTAAATGATTAAGTCTTTACACTGTTAGATTAATTTATTGAATATATCATGGAGTAATGTAATAATTAGTTAATTTTTATAGTAATTTGTATTTCATGATAAAATATTGAAATTACAATAAACCCAAAATTAGTACTTAGGAATTAAATAGTGAAGACGACCTTCTAAGAATATTTTGAACCATTATCTTTCCATTTTGAGAGATAATATTTTATTTACTCTTTTAAAAACTCTTCTTATCAATTCTAAATTACTAGATGGTTTCTTTAGATTTTTGCATTGAAGGCTAAGATTTTTACATCTAATAAAATGTAATACATTTATTTATATTGCTTAAATTAAAAAGGTAATGACTTCTAAAAAAGGAGATATATATGGGGTTACCTAAACCAATACAAAAGAAAAGGTAAAAAATTATCAACTCATCATATCTACAAAATATGTACAAACTCTAAATGAGTACTTTCTCTTAAAAAAAGTATTACTCTAAAAAAAAGTGAATAGTATAAACTAAATATTATGACCCAAAAACATCCTACAAAGTTATGTTAAATGGTTAAATACAAAAACAATTATAGGAAATAAATCCTCAAGAATTTATTGCATTTTCTTCATCTCTTAAAGGTATATAAATTGAAATTTTTATTTGATGAATTTAATTGATGTATGAGGATAATATTTGATTTCTTTAAATATATTCTATTGCATATACCTTTGAATGAGTGCTTGAACCAATAGAAACATTGCTATTGAGAGTATTCCTTTTGAGGTTAGAGTGAAAGTGAATTCAAATTCCATACATTGAAATTGGGCAAATTTAATATGAATGAATTTTTATTTGAATATGGAAATGGTTTTAAACTAATTATTATAGTAAACCATGAAGGTTTATAAGAGTTTCTTATTTAGCTACGAGTCTAGCTAACTATAAGGGTGAATAGATAATCAGCAGAATAGTTTCAAATTAAAATTTTGCAAAATAACCAAGTATGCAAACACATGTAAATAGACTAATGCAAAAATAAAAAGATCAACACACTATATTTTTGGGTGGAAACCACCTAGGTCAATTCAATGACCAAAGAGGAAGATCACTGGTCCGCCGGATCACCTAACTATCCACTATGAAAAATAAGACTCAATTACAAGGCCAAGACTCAAACTACCCACCAAGATAATGCCCTCAAATAATCTACTTATAAGCGATTGCTTTCATCATCGTCTCTACAAGAAAAGTGTTCGGATCCAGACTAACGTTATGATGAACTCAAGTCATAAGAGTTAATCAAACCCATATAGCTAGCACCTAAAAATTTAGCGCCATACCACAAGTGAAAATGTGTATCCTAGAGTAGATTTAATAAATATATTAGATAAATTTAAATCAGGTAGCTACCTTAGAATAATCAATTTAAGAACAAGTTCAATAAAGATAGATTCTTAAGAGATTAATAATAAAACAAAATAATTATGATATGACACACAAAATTAATTGATCCAATAATTCAAGAACCAAAATAAAGAAGAAGCTTTGAGAAGATATAGCCAAAATACCATAAACCAATTAAACTTATTAATCAATCAAACACAAATAAAGAAGCCTAAATAATTATGATCTTATATTCACCCAACAAGAGAGAGAGAGATTAAGAAGAAGAGAATAATGCTATTGTGTAGTTAAAAAAATTGTGAGTTAAAGGTATTCTTAAATAACATCAGTAGAATCCTATTTCAAAGCTCAATTACAAAATTGTCCTTAAAAGTATTTAGAAGGGCTAAAAAACATAAGGAAAATATAGTAAAAGTACTAATTTGATAAAGTAAAAATTAGGTTAAATTTGAAAACTTGGTCAATTGATCAATCGAATATGGCTGCTTGATTGATCTAGTCAAACTCGATCACTCAACTATAAATGGTTCGATCGACCTAGTTAAATCTCGATTGATGTAGTGAAAAAATTAATTAATTTAGAAATTAGTGGATCAATCTAGTCATTAATCTTAATCTATCTAGTGCTCGATTGATCAAGTTAATGCTTCGATCAATCTAATCATGTTAAATGAATTCAACTAGTTTTAATTAAGGTGGATTGATCTAGTCATCACTAGAACAATTAAGTGATCTATTTGAATAATGTTCCCATGTTCCTAAAATGAAATTTAATATGCACAGGAATAGATATCTACCGAAGATGTGATCGATGAGGCTTGATAGCTTTATTGGCTTTAAAATACTCTTGGAAACATGCCTAGAAACTACTATTACATGTAAATGTTTTCAAAAATATCGCCAATACTAATAAACCTTATAATCTCCTCCTTTGGCATATTTGTGTGACAAAACTTTCTCTCATTACATAACTCTCATAGGGAAAAAAACTTACATAGTAGAACTATCCTATGATTCGGTGAATCATCTTAGTTTTTATCTTGACAGCCCTTGTTTACACTGAAAAACAAAAACACTAATAAACAAACAACTTGTCCCAAATGACTCATTGTTCATAATAGCTCAGTGTATTTAATAATAGAAAACCAAAGAATATTCAAAAGAGGATTAAACAAGTAATAGAAATTAAAAAAACAACTCTCTATGTGAAATATCCCAAAACAATTCAAAGCAACTTAAAAATAAAAATATCCCCCTAAATTAACTATCCCTTTTTTTTTATGTTTTAACTAAAGATCAAAATTTTTGACACCAAATTTTCTCTCTTTTTTTGTCATACGAATAAACAAACATAGACTAGAGATAAAAACAAACAGATGAATCAATCATGAAATAAAGATGAAAAAGTTCCTTATAGCAGATAAATGGTAGTAGATTAATCCAAATATGACTACAACATTACACACACATAAAACAAATTACTTTGTGTTTAAAATATGACTAGTTATTAACAATATAAATATTTGTAAGCAATACACACAAACATGATCACACATATGGTAACATATCCATAGTCATCACAAGTGAGTTGAGTTTTTGAACAATACTAGTATGTTAATTATTCCATTCATGATTAGTTATGAAAAATTTACAGAAAAAGTATCACCAATCATGAAAGAATTAGAGTTTAATTCAAACTTGCACAAAATAAAATTTTACTAACTAAGAGAGAACTTTAATCAATTTTTTTTGTTTTGTAATCCCTCTTGTATTATTATTTATTTATTTTTATTTTTGTGAGGGATTTGTTATTTATTTTCCTTTTTTATAATCATTGGTGGATTTTTCTTTTTGTGCATGCAATTACTTTTATTTTTTCTTTTTCCTTCAATATTTTAAGGAAATATGCATGAGTCAAAAACCTAGAATGACGACTTTCTCACTATGGTAACTTCACACATAATAATAGGCATTCTTCTCAAAAATAGATGTCTCCATATAGCAAGATTTTATAAAGTGCAACAGAGGGCTCAAATACAATTCTAGTAGTCAAGGTTATCTGAGTCCTTAATGTTATTGATAACACTAATAACTTAATAAAACCTATTAACCTACACACACTTAAGACTGTTGCACATGATGCTATGAACAATTATATAAATTCAAAAGAAAACAATTCAATCTATTTTAATTCTAAATTTGTGGAATCTTTGATGCAAGCTAAAATTGTTGACTATGTGAACCTTTTAGAGGTTATGCCTCCCATGTGTGTATCTAATGCTATTATGGACTATCATGAAATAGGTCCTAAGCTAAACCTAACCATTGAGGAATCACATAAGCTAGAACTCAAAGCTTTTCCATACCATGCCTATTCAAGTGGTGAAGCAAAAATGTTAAATGAAGAGGTGAAATGGATGCTGCAAATAAATGAACTGCAAGAGCTAAGGTGGAATGCTTATGAGAATGCCAAGATGTACAAAGAGAAAACAAAAAGATGGAATGACAAGAATATTGAACACTATACTTTTGTACCAAGACATAAAGTATTATTGTACAACTCAAGACTCAAATTTTTTCCTATAAAACTCAAGAGTAAATAATCAGGTCCATTCACCATCATTAAGATAACAATCCATATGGCCATTGAATTAGAGAACAATAGTAATAAAAAATGGTTCATGGTTAATAGACACAAAGTGAAGTACTATCATGGAGACTAATTAAGAAATGAAACATCTATGATAACCTTGGTAGATACACGTTAAAAGTTGATATAACTTTCTAGCCAAGGATATTAAATGTGGTACTTGTTAGCAGGCAACCCAACATTGTTTTACTTATATTTTTCTATTTTATAAGTGAATAAATTTCAAAAGGTAATGGCACAATATTAATGAGTAGTTTTAGAGACAAATGTGGTGTGCTAAGGCTAAGGGAGTTTTCTTTCCTTTCACTTTTTTATACTTATATGCGCACATTGGAGACAATGTGCAACTTAAGTATGGAGGAAGGAACTTCGTTCTCTAATTTAGTGTTCAATATACATTTTCTTTTTTAAAGATGTTTTTAATCATGATTTGGGTATAAATTGATGAATAAATGGAAACTAAATGCATGTATGCTTGATATGAAACATATGAACCCAATGATAGAATTGGTTGTCATGACTAGGATAAGGAAGGTAACATACTCATTAAGATACTTACATTAATAATGTGATATGCTTTCTAGTTTTGATTGAATTGATTCATATTTTTATGCACATGCTCATGATTGATTTCAATGTTCTTATTGCGATAAAATTTGAGGTGAATTATGCTAGTTGATGAGGTCTACTATATTTTAATCTATTTGATCATCCCTTGAGGTAAAATACTTAATATCATTTAGCTTAAAAAATTATTTAAACCTTTATTGGATCAATTGAATATTTCAAGCTAACCATTGTTTATATCTGAAATCATCATTTGAGCCTAACTAAGATTAAGCTTAACTATGTCGTAGATCCTCTAGATATCTATTCATTCTCCACATGTTTATCTTTATTAGGTTGCTAGATTATAAATACTGGATGTAAGGGGCTAGGTGGGCTACAACCTCGGTTGGGTTTTTTTTCTTCTATTTTAATAATAAATGAGAAATACACTTCAAAGGTAATATTCTTATTAAGGGGTTTCTATTCTCCCATTATATAAAGTTAAATTCCTAACATTATGTTTGTTGATTTAGCTAAAAGTAATAGTCTAGGTCATGTAGAAGACAATGCCAACATTTGTGCAGCTAGCATTGCTAGCAATCTCACAGCTGAAGATGTTATAAAAGGTGGTAGAATGAAGCTACAAGCTTCAATCCATAATTGGTAAAGCTAGCATTGCTAAAAAGGCTATGCATATTATAGCTTAGACTATAAAGCATGTAAGCAAGCAAGCATGCTGTGCACATAACATAAGCATGCAAGCCAGCAAGCCCATATGATACGGGAGTTGCTGAGTTTCTATTGAGTGTTGCACATGTGCTAGTATGAACATGACAAGATATTTTTTTGATTGTAATAGATTCTTTGTAAAGATTAGTTAGTTTTTTGTTGAGTAATTGTAATATACATTGAAGTGCATAGCTTATGGTAGGATTTATTTACATTTTATACAACTATAAATACACTTTCATGTACATAAAATGATAAAAAATAAATAAAAGAGAAAATAATAATGTCTTCTTATTCAATTCTCTTATGATGCTCTCAATCTTCTACCTCTATTTTCCACTTACTTTTAAGCTCAATCTTGAATCAGAGCAGTGAAGCTCGGTGAGCTTCATCTTCTTATTGCTTTTGTTAAATGAGGATTCACCAAGTTTTATTCAATATGAATAGGTACATGTACCTATAACAAACACTCGAGAAGTATTTTAGTTTTATAATGTTCTTGTGACAATGAAACTAGATCATAGAAATCATACAATCTAGAAACATCAAATCCTTAAGATCCTATGCAGCTTAGAGCTAGACACTTATGTGCTTGAAGATCCTTTATTATAGGTGCTGCTTGATGGAAAAATTAATGCTGATCATAAATTCTAGAAAAATGCAAGATGAAATGTTAAGGTGTTGGATCATGTCTTCTTAACTGATGATCTTCTAAAACAATTATCAGGCTTCGATACCACTCAAGAGGCATAAATCAAGCTAAAAAAACTTTTCTTCTCAATCGTAAGCTTGAATGGTACAGCTCAAGGAAGATTTACAAAATCTTAAGAAAGTAAGTTTATCAATCAACAAATATGTAATAAAAATTAAGAGCTCACTGATGATATTGAATCTATTGACTATGTTTTTTTCAAGAGAAAAAACTGATGTATATGCTTGAAGGTTTAGATGAAAGCTTTGACAATGTATTTTATACCATAAAAGAAAAAAAGATATTTGAAAGAATTATACTTAAAGATGCCAAAGCTCTACTACTAAGTCATAAGGGTAGAATTTAAAGAAGACATCAAAAACAATTTCATCCTCACCTTATATTAACTTGAGTGTAGCAGCTTCATTTGATATCAATCAGCATGTTGTTTAATATTCCCAAAATGATAAAGATCAAGCTCCCTTATCACAGCATATGGCTAGCCTACAGTTCATTAATGAATCTCATGCCAATTCCTTCTCTCATAGAGGAATTAAGAAGAAGATCAGGAGGAAGAGGAGACAAATATAATAGCAATAATAGATCACAATGTCAACTCTTTAGGAGAATGGGACACCTAGTGGATAGATGATAGTATCACTTTGACAAAACTTTGTGTTGTAGTGTGTTTCCAACAATCAACAAACAAATATTCGACCACAATAGCTACACATCTTCACCTTATACACATCCTCGTCCTTCATCTCTTACCTTTGCACAAGGTAGTGAACCAAGCTGGTACCCTGACTCAGGTGCCATTCATCATGCCATATCATATCCATAAAATCTTATAGCTAGTAGTACCTATGCTAGCCTTGAAACATTGGTGATTAGAAATGGTAGGAGTTTACCAATTTCTCATTTTCAGTCTACCTTTCAACCTCATAAAACTCTCCTTATGTCAAATATGTTGTATGTACCTAGTATAGCCTAACTTTGTGGAGTGTGTCCAAATTTTCTCATGATAACAATTGCTTCTTTGAGTTTCACCCTTTCCTTTTTGTATCAAGGACCAATTAACAAAGAAGATTCTACTTTAGCGTAAGCTTCGTGATAGTCTCTATGTTTTTTATCTTAGTTTGCAAGGGTAGCACCTGATCGCCACACAAATTATGTGTGCAATGAATATACAAATATATGTATCGTAACAAGTAATATAATGATAAATAAAAATCGTTCACACAGAGATTATTTTATTAGAAATTAATTTTTAAAACTAAAAATAATAAAATCAATTTTTTGATTTTTTATTTTTTAAGGAAAAAAATTAAAATAACTAAAAGTAAATAGAAATAATTAATTAAATTAGATTTTGTGACTAAAAAGATATATGAGAAAATATCTAGGAATACTTAATCCCCCAATTTTCTAAACATGTGAATCCCTAAAATCCCCCCAATATAATTATCAATTAATTACATGATCAATTAAATCTAATATAGCATGTATTCCTCTTTCAAGTAAACTAAACACCATATAGTAATTAATTTAATCACACTCTAATGCAAATTAAATTGCATACTATTCATTAAGTTCATCAATTATGAATCACATACATAAGAATTGTACATCTCTGCCTAGAAACTATGCATGTTATTTAATCAACACAAACAATTAAATAATTCTCTCAAATCTATTTAATTACCTCTATAGATAAATTGTTGGCCAAACAATTAATATCATACAAATCAGATTAAATAATATAATTAAATTAAAATTATATTTGGGGTAAAATTTTAGATCATCACATGGTGAAAATTGGGTTCATAAGACCCCTAGATTAACAAATTAACTACATATGATTGTGTTCATAAAGCTCATATATTTCATAAATAAAGGCATAAAATTGATAAAGAAAAAAGTAGAAGAATAAAAACAATCAATCTCTTGAATTATAGAATTAATCTCCTCTTGCATCTCCACCAAAATTGTGTCATCTCTTGAATTTTTTTATATTTTTCTCTCCTTTTAGCTCTAAACACTAACCAAAATTATGCTAATGGAGGCTAATTAGGGTTTATGGAGTGATTAGAGGCTTAAATAAATCTTAGGTGCAATCTGGACCGTCTGATCAGCTTCAGATCAAGGGCTACGATCAAAACAAACAAAATTGATAGTTTCAACCAATCAAAGCATGACACATGGCATCAAAAATTCATTGGGAAAATCAGGGAGTGATGCGTGGTAGGGGAGATTGGTCAGAGTCAATGCTCACCGAGTCAGAAACACGTGGCACGACATGATTTGCGGAAACAGATGTTGTGGCACACGGGTGGAATACACGGAGCAATGACTTGTTGACACATGCATGGTACATGGCACATGTTTCATCCTCTTCACACGTAGCACGAAGTGAATCGCTCTCCGTGCTTGTATGGCATGCCACGTGGTAGCTTTTGACTGGTCCTGCGTTCAAAATTCATAAAAAATCCATAAAAAATCCAAAAATTATATTTTTACCCCTTTTCACTAAAAAGTTTATATTTTAATTTTTTGGCCATAAAAATACTATTTGTTAAATAAAAAAATTAAATATTAAGTAAAAAAGTGCGCTAATGACTCTATTTTCATAGAGCCATCAGCACCTACCTTCATCCAATGTGCTAGGTCTTGTTTCTATTCCTACTACTATTACTCCTAATTTGAATACTATTTCTTTTACATATAAACTATCATACCTTAGTAAATGGAACCAATGGCTTGGTTATGCCTCTTTACCTATGGTAAATAAGGCTCTAGCCTTCAGTATCATTTCTTACTAGAATAATAATGAATCTACTAATTTGTGTTCAACTTGTTGTATTAGAAAAAGTTATACATTACCTTATTTTCCTTCTACTAATCATGGTACTATGCCTTTTGAAATTTTCCATTCAAATGTATGGATTGCACCTAATGCATCCACCAATGACCATAGTTATTATGTGCATTTTACTAATGCATTTTTTGGTGTACTTGGATTTTCTTTCTCAAGTCCAAAACTGTTGTTTTTCAAGCCTTTGTGCAATTTAAGGCACATGATGAACTTCAAACTAGCTGTAAACTTAAGTCCCTCCATAATTACTGTGGTGGTGAGTTACAAGGCCTTTCCTTTCTAATTAGTCAGCATGGCATCATTCATCGAGTTTCTTTCCCATATGCTTATAGCCAAAATAGCTTGGACGAAAGAAAGCATCGATATGTTGTTGAATTAGGCATTACCATGCTCACTCATGCTTCTTTACCCATATATTTTTGGGAAGCAACTTTCTTTTCAAGTACCTATATCATCAATAGACTCTCATCTCCTCTAGAAGTACTCTTTCACCAAAAGTAGATTACACCTTCTTGAAGGTCT
The DNA here is from genome assembly GCA_033030585.1 of Hippophae rhamnoides. Classification (NCBI taxonomy): domain Eukaryota; kingdom Viridiplantae; phylum Streptophyta; class Magnoliopsida; order Rosales; family Elaeagnaceae; genus Hippophae; species Hippophae rhamnoides. Next base: position 12,714,856 of record CM065434.1, on the reverse strand, counting down.
TTAGATGCTTGTGTTTTCCTTATTTGAGACATTATTGCAATAATAAACTTGATCCAAAATCTCTTACATGTACATTCTTAGGTTATAATCCTAAGCATCGAAGTTATAAGTGCTTGTCTAAAACTAGCATAATGTACATTAATAGATATGTGATTCCCTACTCTTCTGCCACCTTTGATTGCTACTGATTTCACTTATTTACAACCCTTTCAAATAATGATCCTTATTTTGCATTTTGTGCCTTTAGCTTTCTCACCTTCACTGTCTTCTATGTCAGATAATGATAATTCTTCTTCAATTCCTCTAGATGTTCATCCTTCTAACTTGTCACCTATCTCTTTTGAGCCTTTACCTGATTCTTCTTAACCATATTCCGCTACTTCAATATCTCATTCTTCTTGCCAGTTAAGCCTCATCTATCACTTGTTTCAAATGCTCATCCAATGGTCACTGCTAAAGTTGGAACCTTCAAACCAAAAGCTTTCACATTTTCCCAATGTTGTCCTTCATTTACTGAAACCACTTCAATCAAACAAGCCTTACCTGATCCTGATTGGGACGCACCAACGTAGTTAGAGTATACCATTCTCCTTAAAAATAACACTTGGACATTAATTCCTCCTCCTTGTGATAGAAAAATTGTTAGTAGTAAATGGGTGTTTCACATAAAGAAACTAGCTAAATGGGCAAAAGGCTTCTACCAAACTCTTGTCTTTGATTTCTCTAAGACATTTAGTCTAGTTGTCAAACAGGTCACAGTTCCCATTCTCCTTACAATTGCTTTGCACAGAAAATGGCTGCTCTATAAGCTTAACATTTAATAATGCCTTCTTTAATGGTACCCTTCAAGAAGAAGTGTTTATGACACAACCCTAAGGATTTAAAGATCCCAACCTTCCCTACCATGTTTGTAAGCTCAACAAAGCCGTCTATGAACATAAACTAGCCCCAAGAGCATGGTTTAATACTCTTAGCTAAACTCTCTTTTAGTTTTGCTTTAAAAAATCTATGGCATATTTTAGTCTCTTTTACAGATTTGCTAATAACACTATTGTTTATCTCCTTGTCTATGTTCATGATATTATCATCACTGGAGATATTGATGCAATAATTCAGAGCCCTATCTCCCTTCTTCATAAAAAGTTTTCTCTCAAATATCTTGGCTTGCTCAATTACTTTCTTGGCATTGAAATGATTACCTTGTATAATGGTGATCTTCTGTAAAACCAGTCTAAATGTTTTAGAGAGTTATTGCTTAAATATTATATGGAGTTCTGTAAACCCATCTCAAAACCTATGTCATCTCAATCATCCCATTCAACCCATGTAGGGGACATTTTCCATAATGCCACTTTTTATCATATCATTGTTAGAGCCTTCTAGTATATTACCATCACAAGACTAGACATCACCTTTGTAGTCAATAAGGTGTGTCAATTTATAGCTCATCCTCTAGTTCCTCATTGGCTTGATGTAAAATGCATCCTAAATTATCTACAAGGCACCTTGTCCGATGGCCTTGTTTTCAAACCATCCATTGCTCTTCACCTTTAGGAATTTGCTCATGCCAACTAGGCTTCTTGTTTAGATGATAGGCGATCGAATTCTGGTGTGGTTTTTTATCTCGGTGCCAATCCTTTTCTTTGGAGCTCTAAGAAGCAAGTCTCATATTCTTATTCTTCTAATAAGGTTGAGTATCATGATGTTACCAATGCAGTTACATATCTCATTTGGATCAAAGCCTTGCTTACTGATTTGCAACTCTATTTACCTTGTACTACAGTCATTTGGTATGACAACATAAGTACTCTAGCTTTTCCTTGCAATCTAGTTCTTCACGGAAGAACCAAGCATGTCGAATTGAATCTCTATTTTATCCGGGAAAAAGTGTTATCGCATCAGCTCAATGTTTAGCACATCCCTACCAATGAGCAACCTACAGATACCTTTACCAAGATTTTCAACATCAACCAATTTTTATTGTTATGCAGCAAACTTAGTGTCATTCCCATGTCTCTAAGTTTGAGAAGGGGTGCTGAAAGTAGCAGTCCTAGTCCTGTGGAAGGCAATGCCAGAATTTGTGCTGCTAGCGTTGCTAGCAAACCAGCAACTGAAGACGCTGTAGAAGCTATGGCAATAAAGCTGCAAGCTACAATCTAGCATTGCTAACGAAGCTATGGTGGTTGTAGCTTAGCCTATGAAGCACACAAGCCAGTGAGCATGCTATACGCATCACACAAATACACAAACCAGCAAGCCCATGTGCTACTCAAGTTGTTGAGTGTTACACATGTGCTAGTGTGAACGTGACAAGATATTTTTTTATTGTAACATATTTTTTAATTTGTAAAGATTAGTGAGTTTTTTATTGAGAAATTGTAGTATACATTGAAGTGCATAGCTTTTGGTAGGATTTCTTTACATTTTTTGCAACTATAAATACACTCTTCATGTACATAAAATGGTAGAAATATATACAAGAGAAAATACTAATGTCTTCTTCTTCAATTCTCTTCTGATGCTCTCAATCTTCTGCCTCTATTTTCCACTTGCTTTTAAGCTCAATCTTGATAGATTCTCCTGCCAGATTGCTTTAGGAATTGCCATAAGGTATTCGTTGTCAAGACTAGCTTTTTCTATACGACCAAATGAGCCTGAGGTTCTGTTGCTTGATTACCTTATTACCTTATGCTTTACTGATTATTGTATGGTAGTTAACTATGTTTATTGCGAATAAGTTACCTTTTGCTTTACTGATTATTGTTGAAACAAGTACATTTTTTTAACAATTATTGTATGTTAGTTAACTCTGTTTTGGATCATTCACATATGCACATGTTCTCCATCGGCAGGAATTTTTTGAAAGCTTAAGTTATCTTTACTGATACCGAGTTCTTTTGGTCTTTTTATAAGTAGTTATGAAGGAAAATGTTGTCTTAAATTTGTTATTACTGACAACCCTCTTGTTGTCTATCTTCTCTCTCTCTCTAATTAAACCTTTTTATTTGATATATTTTTTTATCTTTTCGCCTTCTCTTCAACCAAAAGGACTGCTGTGACATTTTTGGAAATAAAACTTAGCAAGATATGTGATCTTAAAAATCTAAATTAATGTGTATTAGAACTCTTATCCATTTGTATCCTGATATGAATCTTACCTAGCTGCTTGGAAAAACTCTATTAGAGGTTTGTTACTTTCAAAAAATCCATCAAATTGTATCAGTACGTGGATTTGCCCATGGTGATAACAAACAACATTAGCACTGTGGGGATGCTGTTTAATAATATGTCTTTGGCTATCATCTGTACCCATGTTGCAGGTCATAGTAAGACAATCTGTGGACAATGTAGAATTTCAGGAATATAGTGTTGAGATCGAAGATACTTAATTTGCTATACAATCACTGCCAAAAGTGAGGAAGATAAGCTAGTGTTGTTGTTAGTGGGTTTTAGGGGATAGCTAGCTACAAAAGGCTTTGAAGGAGATGGGTATACCAAATTGTAGCAAATACTCAGAAGCCTTTGTTCTTGACTGTAAGTTCCTTCTTATTAACTGATTTCTACTTCTTTCAGTTTTTATTTTTATTCAATTGTTGCCAAGAAACATGAAAGTGTGTAAGAAGGTAAAACAAAAACAGATTTTTAGTTTTGTGTATTTAGATTAGATGGTTTGAAACCAAAGAACTAAGTGCTTGTTTGATCAATTAATTCAAATTTTTTTTTTCAAATCATAACTCAAAAATAATATTTTATATGTTTTAAAAATAATAAGGTGTTTGGCTTTATTTTAAAAAATTATTCTTAATTAAAAACAAAAAAAACGTGTTTAAAAATTTAAAAACTTGTTTTCATTATATACTACTTTTTTAACATTAAATTTAGTATTTTTACAATAATTTTAACTTTATAATTAAACTTAAATTATTTAAATTAAACATGTTCCATTCTAAAATCAATTGTATACTTTCAGGAGTATAATTAGTGATTACCAATTATTTTAATTTATATTTGAGATTGGATTTGTAAATGTGTAAATTATAAAAGTCATATATGTTAAAAACAACTAAAGAAAAGCAAAAAGGGGATATTAATATTTACACAATTATTTTTGTAATTTGACAAAATAAACGTGTATAAATTATATATCATATATACATAATTAATTATGATTTAGTATCATTATTTTTAAATAATGTTTTAAACAATAAAAATAATTCTAACATAAATAATTTTAATTATTATTAATACTCTATGTAAGTTATATAATATTAGTATTTAATTAAGGTAAATATATGAGGGAAAAAAAGAAAGAAATAATATATATATATATATATATAAGCTAACTAAGAAAGTAAGTATAATTCAAACCGAGTCAACAAGTAAATGTCGAATGCATTATGCTTAGGAAAAATTGTTTTTCGTGTTTTTACTTTAATTCATAAACAATGAAAACACCTCAAACTTGTTCTCAATTTTTTGTTTTTTTAGCGCATATATATTGTTTTAAAAAATAAAAACTTAAAAATAATGACCAAACATTTTAATATGCTTTAAAAAATATATTTTTTTTTTTGTTTTTAAGTTAAACATGTCCTAAAGTGTTGGTGCTATATTCCCCTAGTTTATTTTATTTGGAATTTGGGGAATGATATATATTGTGTAGGATTTTAACTTGAGAAGATGCCTTCTATAACAATTATGATCAACAAGATACCTAAGAGAGTAAGTGCTTTAGTAACAGTAAGACAAGAGTAGTTAGAAGATGGGCTTTATTTACATGATCATCTTGGTTTAGGTGGCAAAGATGTAATATCATGTTTATCTTCTAGGATAAGATACTAAAGTTGTATATTTTCTTAAGTAAAAATTTGTAATATTCTTTGATAAAGCAAGTGTGAATAGTTTATTTTTGATTATGTAGAAACCTCTTGAATAGTTTATTTTGAAATATTGTATTTATTGTAAACATTATTTTTCATAATATAGTACTTGCTGTTCATAATAATGAAATTTTCTTTAACAAAATATTTTGTCACTAGTATTTGTTGGTAAAAAGGGTTTTTAATATTTTGTTGGTAAAGTGTTTTTTCAACAAATTTTTTTCTCAATGAATATATTTTTTCTATCAAAACTTTTGTTACTAATTTTCTTTTGGTAAAATGTGTTTTGATCGAAATGTTTAGGTTAGTGAATATATTTTTTCTAACAAAAATTTTGCTAGCAATTTTTGTTGGTAAATTTTTTTTTTCAACGAAAAAGTTTTGTTAGTGAATATATTCTCTTTGTAGATAAAAAGTTTTGTCAACAAAATGTTCTTTTTTGTGAATAATCTTTACTAATAAAACAATTTTTAGTAAAAAATATATTGAATTGAGGAAATATTCAACGACTAAATTATGATTATCATCAACTAAAAATTTTGTTCAAAAATTACAATAGGTATAATTCATACTTATATAAGATTTTGTAAGTTCAATTATTAAATTGTAAGTGTTTGATTCTTGTATGATACATAAAACTAACACTAGTATGAGAGTGACAATTGTATAAAAGTATAATTGGTTTTCTTCCTTTATAGCTTAAGCTTTTAAAAGAGTTGATTTTTCCACAACTTCTAGCATGGTATCAAAGCATTCTTACGATCTTTAATGACAGCCAAGGGTAATGGAACTTATCAAGATGTATATTGTTTTCATCTCCTCAAGTCTAATAATTTCACCACATCAATTTTTGCTCACAGAGCTAGAAATTTAGATATTTCTATCTCTCCAAATATGAATACTAATCATGGTCCTCCAAATTCAAGTGCAACTCAATCTTACGATATGTTAGCTCAGAGTTTATCTTCAATTCCTCCAATAAATCTTGTGATTTTAGTCATAACTACCTTATTTGGCACGAACAAATGATTAGTTACATAACCGCCTATGGCTCATAGGGGTTTATAGATATATATGTTTTTAAATTGGCTCAATTTTTCAATAATGAAGGACTAAATCCTAGTTACATTAACATGAATTGATTAAATTCCATGCTTAATAGACAATTGTATGGATCAATATCAAAATCCATGTCTAGACATATTTATGGTAAATATATTGTTTATAAGTTGTGGATTGATATAGAGAAAGCTTTCTCATCTTCATCTCATTCCACAATTATGGGCTTAAGATCTCAACTTTAGAATTTGTCAAAAGATGATATGTCAGACTCTGAATACATACTAAAGGCTAAAAAAATTGCAGATCACTTAGCTATTGTTTCTAATTCTGTCTCAGATAGAGATATCATAATTTTTATTATTGGAGGACCTAGATCTAACTCTAATTACATGTCGTTTGCAATGCATGTTAATATGAATAATCATAAGTCTTCAGTGAGTGCTTTGTGAGGCATGTTAAAGGTATGTGATCGAATGTTTTGTAAAAAAGGAAAAATGAAATTGAATAAGGTGTATCATGCTAATCATAAAAATTTCTCGATCAAATCTAGTCAAAATTACAAGAAGTCACTCAAGAACTCAAATAATAACAATTGACCTTATGGAATGTTCAACAGTTTCTTAAACAAGAGGTTGAAAGTACTAATAAGAATGCAAATAATGGAACCATTAGTAATACTTTAAACCTAGTCAAAATTCTTTTTTAAAATAGTACTCTCAGTCTTTAAACAAGCCTATATGCCAAATTTTATGAGAAACCTAGTCATGTGGCAATCAATTTTTTTATTCTTCATGATCTTCTTACCAAGAAGAATTCTTTGAATAGGTTTGATGGTAAACTAACACTATGCATGCTACCTCTAGTTCAAAAGGTGATGATCTTAACAGCTCTTGGCTTTGTGGTTCAAGTGCAAGATATTAATCTCACTTCTTATGGCAATCAAGTTGACAATGCTTCTTCTTATAATTCAAGAAGGAGTTTGAACATGTAATGGTTGGAAACTTCCCATTTCAAGTAATGGCTACGATGGTTTATCTATTAACAATAATTGTTTTTCATCATTATGAACTTTGCTGCACACAACCCATACCACCACCAATCTTTTGTTAGTCTATTAATTATGTACTAATAATGATCTATTTGTGGAATTTCACCTTGATGTTTCTCATTGTGGCTTTATTAGTCCCCTAGCTATAATTGTTACACCTACATTAGCTCCATTACTTCCAGTGCAATCACCTATTTCTCCTAATCTTGATGTTTATGCTTCTACACCTTCAATCACATCTCATGAAGTTGGTCCTATAATTGATTTTGGTATTCAAAGCATTAGTACTCAAAATGAATTCTTTACTATTTATTTTGGTATAGATATTTGTGCTCTTAATCAACAAGTTAATGTCTTTCCCATTTTTCTTTGAAGTGATGTAGGTGAAGCTCATACTATAGCTCCTACTTCCAATTCTACATCTTCTTCTATTCTTCCGTATGGTGTCACTGTGGATATTCCAATAAAGATACTCCCACAAACATTCATGTAACTAACAGTCACCCTATGCTTATCAGAATCAAGGCATGTATGTTTAAACTCAAGAGTTTTCAAGCTTATCAGATTCTTCATGAGACAAAGAATCATGAGGTTGCTCTATTAGTTCTTGAATGGAATGATGCCATGACTAAAGAGTTTAATTCTCTTATATCCATTGGTACTTGGGAACTTTGTAGCTCTACTTGTGGGAAAGAAAGCAATTACTTATCAATGGGTATTTTGGGTAAAGTTGAAGGCTGATCGAGCTCTTGAAAGGTATAAAGCTCAGCGTATAGTCAATGGGTACTTGTAGGTATCAGGACTTCACTATAAGAATACTTTATCTCTTGTCAAAAAAATCAACCATTATAGGATTAGGACTCTTAAGATTAGTGATGCAAATTAGGATTCTTGCCCTAATGATCATCAATCCATAAGTGCCTTCTATGTTTTTATAGGTGATAACCTAGTATCTAAGAATTCAAGAAAACATAAAGTCGTGTCTCGTTCCTCTACAAAGTTTGAGTATCGAGCTCTCTCCTTTACAACATTTGAAGCTCTCTAGATTATGTCACTTTTCAAAGAATTGTGTGTTGTTGTTCTTTAAATCCCTTTCCTTTATTGCAACAATCTAAGAGTCAACACTACTACAAAAAGGGGTATTAAAGTAAGTTAAAAACCGACTTTAAACCAATTTAAAGTTGGTTCGTTAAACCGACTTTAAATGAAATGACTTAAAACGTAAAGTTGGTTCAATGTGTGAACTGACTTTACGTTTGAAGTCAGTTCACGCGATGAACTGACTTTTGTGAACCGGCTTTAAATTTTTTTTTTCCAAAATTTACTCATTTCTATTATACTCAAATTAAAACCTGTATTCGATCACTAAATAACATCAGGAAAAAAATCTATTTAACAAATAGTTTTAATAATACAAATAATTAAAAAATAAAATATTAATTAATAGCAGAAAAATTACCATGGTATATTCTTCTCTTGATGTTATAATACAAAATTTTACACATAAATAAAAACACATAACAACAGAAAAAATATGAATAATAAGTGTGTAGAATTAATAAAAATACTAACAAGAGTAAATGAAGTGACAAAATGAAGGAAATGAAGAAAAAATGGTATTTTGTAAGTGAGAAACGGGTATAAAAAATTTGAGTATTTTGCTTAAAAATACTAGAAGATTAGTTAGAGATGAAGAAAACCCACCAATTGGCACTGGAAATGGTGGTTGTAGATGGCCAAAAAATGAGAAAGAGTGGAGAAGAAGTGGAAGAGGTTTTGGGTTTTTGAGAGTTATGCAACGCTTGGAATAGTTTCTGTCTGGGGAAGAAAGAAAAGAAAAGAATTTATCCACGTGTGTAGCGTCAGTTCTATGTGTCAACCGACCCTAGACACGTGGATAGGATAGTATCTATTGACGTGGTAAACTGACGCTATGCTACATGGATAGTGTCGGTTATAGGTGTCAACCGACGCTACACGTGGACGTAGCATCTGTTGACGTGGTGAACCGACGCTATCCACGTAGCGTAGCATCGGTTGATGATAACTGTATTTTATACAGTTATTTGCATCATTTTTAGTAATGATAATTGCTATGTTCGTTTAATATTTATTAATTTTTGTTAAATAAATTAATATTTTCCTTTTATTTGCTAAAAATACATTTTTAATAAAATTAAATAATTTGTATCGAAAATGTACTTAATTTCATATTTTTTTCCACAAATATAATTTATGATAATATAGTTTCTTAATTACAATTTATATAAATCGAAAATATAATTTAAATTAAATTTGGGCTTAATTATAATTATTAAAAGTTAAAAATTTAATTTAAAATTAGTAAAGGGTTAAATTGTAATTTAAGAAAGTTTAAAATGTAATTTGAAATATATTTGTGGGTGAAAATATAATTAATAAATGTTTAATTTTTGCACAGGGGAGATGAAGTCCACACGCAACATCACACTTGCCAAACGTGGACCGTCCGATCAAAGGATCAGCGGCTCAGATTCGCGCGTGTCCATCAAGCCCGACCAAGGAGATTGGGGACAGAGATATTCGTTTTGCGCAGGCTGGCGTGCCAGTGGGCCCCACGTGTCGCGTAGGCCGGCGTCAGAGTGGGACCCACATGTCGACTGCGCAGATTCCCCCGAGGTGATCGCTGACCGTTGGATCAGATCGACGGTCCAGATTGAAGCGCGTCCATCCAAGCTGTCGCGCACCGAGCCGCTAATGTAACAATCCTGTGTGACGCGGTCCATACAAGCAGCGTGCATCTTCAGTTTTTACAGAATAAGAATCTGCCGCGTGTCCCACGAATATTTTAGCTAATCAAAATCCGACACGTGGCTATTTACAATGCGCGCGACCGCGCTGGATCACGCCCCGTTTCCAGCCGTTGCGTCCTTTGCGCGCGCCCCAATCCCGTGCGACAAGGTCTGCGTGCGCCCATGCGCTTCAACGAATGAGATGCTGCCACGTGTCCCACTAATTGTGTCCGCGAATCAGAAAGCGACACATGGCATGCACTTTGAATTAAAAAAAAACGCAGAATCAGCGCCCTGTTTCACGCGTAAAATATTCCTTACGCGTTTTTTTTTTAAAAAAGAAATGTATTATTTTTGGATGTATTTTTTAGCTATAAAAGGAAAATATTAATTTATTTAACAAAAATTAATAAATATTAAACGAACATAGCAATTATCATTACTAAAATTGATGCAAATAACTGTATAAAATACAGTTATCAGTTGACACTTGGAACTGACGCTATGTCCACGCATAGCATCGGTTTGACACGTCAACCGATGTTATATCCTACGTGGATAGCATCGGTTCTACACCAAACCGACTTTAAACTCATTATAAGTTTTTTCCAAAAATTGACTTTACTTATCGAATTAAATACCCCTTTTTGTATTAGTGTAAGGCTTTAGCTTAAAATCTAGTCTTCCACGCTCACACAAAACATGTCAAAATTTACCATCATTTCTTGCATAATCTTATGATGAAAAATCTACTTGTGACCTAATATGTGGGCTTCACTGATCAACTTGCTAATTTGCTTACAAAAGCCCTCTTAATCCTTAATTTACAACACTTCAAACCAAGCTAATAGTGTTACCATGCCTCATTTTTTTTTGTTTTAGGGGGGTGCATTAGGATAAATGTATATAGCTTAGTGTTAGTTATGATTTGTAACTAAATCCTATGTGCATGAGAATTGTAGGAATAGATGATTCCCTTCCTAGGCAGTTGGTGTAATCTTCACATAATAAACTGAGTAGAATAACTGAAGTGCTTCTTGTTCTCTCTCAAGTACACTCTTTATTCTTCCTCTAAGAATTGTTGAATTCTTCTTCTTCTTCTTCTTCTTCTAATAATAATAATAATAATAATAAATAATACAATGGAGATGTTTGCTTTTTTGATTAAATGGAAATTTTAAATAAATATATGAAAGGAGAAATGATTTATAGAATCCATCATATAAAAATTTGGATCAAGCATTATAACCAATTTGATTTTCTTATGCTTCTTATAGCATTTACATTCCATTCTAGTTAAATTAGTTCACCTATCCTCTTCTACAAGATATTCTATTATGTATTATCATTGATTTCCTTTTTCTTTCTTTTGGTTAATTTAGCAATGTTCCAATACAATTATTTTATTTTTATTTTTAGAAAAATTAACTATTTTATTTAAAAGATGATGAATGAAAAAAAATAAAAGGTTTTAATTGGTAATTATCTTATGCTAATAATGTTTTCTTCTATTGTAAATAAAGAATATATAGGATAATAGTTTAAACTATTAGGAAAAACGAAAGTGTCATATTGATTAAATATAATATTATGATACAATTTGTAAGAATTATGAGTGTATTTTCCAATTGTTTTTGACATTGTATGAGAGCTTAAGTTAAGTGGGCCAAATACTTTTGACCTTCACTTAAAAAAATGAAATGGACATTACAAAAATAAAAATGACAAGTAATCTAAGTAAAATATAATATAATAAAATAGGTTAAAAATACAAGATGGCGTACTTTACAAGAGATACATACTCACACTTTGAAAGGATATTAGAGAGAATGTATCATATTGCTTAAATATGATACTAATACGAAGTATTTAAGTAAAAATCAGAATTATTATCTTTAGGATTTGATGACTACATTACTTATATAATATATAAAATTTACTTAAAAAATGGTGCATGATTAATTTAGTCTTAAATTGAAGAATGAGAATGCTACATAATCAAATTATGCACTTATTTTTATACTCACATCACTTAAATTACAACATGTACACATATTATTTAAAAAATAAATCATTAACTAATTTTCAAAATAATTTTGACAAATATCATAATATAAAGAATATGAGAGAAAAAGTGGGTATGCATATGTAGATGTGTAAATTGAGAATGTCTAATTAACCCATAATATAATCTATTAATTTTTGGAAGGCATCCTATCTTGTCCTAATTTTGTTTTATGGATTGAGATGATAAAAATTGGGATATATCATTGTCCTAAATGAGCGTAATGGAATAAGTAAAATAAAAAAAATGTAAGTCATGTAAGTATTTTGTGTCTGTGTTAGCATTCTCATGTGTAAAACACAGAGTATATTTTATTTTACTTAGGTGGAGTTTGGTTCGCAGAATATAATCGAAATCAAAATCGAAATAGGAATGAAATGGAATGGAAATAAAACAATTTTGTTTGGTTTGACCATTGGAATCAAAGAATGAATTTTTATTATAGTGTTTGGATTACAACTGGAATGAAATGGAAAACATTGTATATTATCTCAATACCCCTATATTAGTAAAGTTTAAATAATATTATTTAATAATTATTTTTTCGTGAGACAAAATACATTATTGAAATCATTATTTTTATAAATAATTTTTACTTAAAAAGAAAAAATATTATTAAAAATATTATTTTTCTAAATAGGGTTTAAGGTTTTGAGGTTTGGGATTTGGGATTTTGGGATTTAGAGTTTAGGGATTTGGGATTTGGAGTTTAGGGTTATATTTGTCTGTTAAGGTTTAGGGTTAAAATTATTATTTTTTAAATAGGGTTTAGGGTTTTAGGATTTGGGATTTAAGGTTTAGGGTTAAAATTATTATTTTTCTAAATAGGGTTTAGGGTTTTAGGATTTGGGGTTAGGGTTTAGGGTTTAGGGTTATATTTGTGGGTTAAGGTTTATGATTAAAGTTATTAATTTTCTAAATATGGCTTACGAATTTAAGATTTAGAAATTAGCATTTAGGAATTTAGGATTTTGGGTTTTGGGATTTGAGATTTAGGGTTTTAGGTTATATTTGTGGGTAAGGTTTAGCGTTAAAATTATTATTTTTCTAAATAGGGTTTAGGGTTTTGAGATTTGGTATTTAGGATTTAGGGTTTTGGGATTTGGGATTTAGGGTTTTAGGATTTGGGATTTAGGGTTTTGGGTTTTGGGTTTTGAGATTTAAGATTTAGGGTGTTAAGGTTTAGGATTTAGGGATTTAGGATTTAGGATTTGGAATTTAGGGTTTTGGGATTTGGGTTTAGGGTTATATTTACGGTTGGGGAAAAATTAGAAAAAATATTTAAGATGGGAATGGAATCAAGATTCCTTAAGAGGAGAGAAGGAATTTTGATTGCTTCTCCTTTAGGAATCAATTTCATTCCATTCCCATTTTTTAGCCCAACCAAACACAAAAATGGAAGGAATCAATTCTGATTTCATTTCATTCCATCTAACCAAACATAGCATTAGTCTATTATATTCCTCTATGCAAGGTTGGTTACTGATGATTAATAATGCACACACATATTTAGTTAGATACACTATGCATGTGAGCATATTTACACATACAATGGGGATGGTTTTTGTAGTGTGCATGCTTGGTTGATTTATTTGTTGTTTTGTGTCATTTTCTTGTGGGCATTTATGGAAAATTATTTGACAATTTTTGAAAATGAAAAATCATGGTTTAGTGGTTTTGCCGACCCCCTTCACCAACCTTGGTTGACAAGGTTCTTTAAGGGTTTTATCCTCATTGAGTGTGGTATTACCCTCACTGACCTAGGGTTAACGAAGTCTCAAAAAGCTTAGATTTTTTTTATAAATATCCCCATTTGTTGTTGTGGTTAATTAGAAAAACAATCGAAACTCTACCAAATATTTATAGCGATTTTTATTCCATTTCACAAATTACCTTGAATGATTGTTCTGGGGTTATGAATCATTATTTTGAGTGAAAAATCTTGTTCTTTAGGGGTAAATGCTTGAGACAATTTTTGCTAGTGGGTTTTGATTGAGATAAGTACCTCATTAGTTTGCACTACTAATTATTGGTGATTGATTGCACTATTATGTGTGGTGTTGGCTCCAAAGGAAGGCCAGATTCATATGTCGAATCAAGTTTTTATGGAGGAAGTAGGTGAGGGCAACATAGATAGTTAGGGTAGGAGTCTCAACTAGTAGAGGTATTTGCATTTATACTTTTCTATTAAGTTGTATCTATTTATTCTATTTGTAAATTATTTCCTACCAAGTTGTTTCCATAAGAAACTAGAGGATTTTACTACATAAATAGGAGTTATATCCGGGTTTACTCCATTACATGATTGTGTTTGTATCCTCTGATCTTATGGTAGTACAATCACTTTTTCACTAAAGTATATGACTACATATGAGAGTTAAATTGTGATTGCAAAGCATTTGCCTCTTTCGTGCTTTCTTTTTCCTTGGATTTTTTTTGTTTTGGAAATTTTCTATCTTCTACTTGATTATTCATCCAAGGAGTTGGTATCTCCTTACTATGGTTGGGTACCGTGTGTTGTGCTCTTTCAATTGGTATAAAAAAGGTTACACCCTTTTGGGCTTATCTACTCTAGTGTCAATCATTTCATCCCTCCTCTTTGTTCAACTGCCTATCTCTTTTATGATAGATAATATATGAGGTTTGGTCAATAGACCTCCTTAGTTTGATGGAAATAGTTGCTCTTACTAGAGATCTTAGATGTGCTCTTGTGTAAGATTAATAAATGATTATGTTTGGTCCTTTATTGAAAATGGATGAAAGTTCTCTTTACACATTTCAAAAGATGATAATTTTGAACCAAAGCCCACTCTTGGTTAGGATAAAGAAGAGCTATGTCTCAACAATCTTGGCTAGGGTTCTACATCATTATCAAATATGTTGCTACTAACGACTCACATCTTCTTTTAGAATTTAATAGCTCTAAGGAAGCTTGAGATTTATTGGAAAGAAAGTATGACAAGTGCTACCTCTAGATGGATGATGCTTTATTATGAGAGTATTATAGTTATTACTTTTGAGTGTTCTACTTTGATAGCTTCTGGTCACCATACACGAATTATGTGTGTATTGAATCTGCAATTATACGTATCGCAATAAGTAATATAATGATAAAAAATATTATTCCGACGGAGATTATTTTATTAGAAACTAATTTTTAAAACTCAAAAAATAAAAATCAATTATTTTATGTGTTTTTATATTTTAAGGAAACAAAATTAAAATAACTAAAAGTAAATAGCAATAATTAATTTAATTTGATTTAGTAATTAAGAAGATATATGAGAAAATATCTAGGAATACTTAATCCCCTAATTTTCTTAACGTGTGAATCGATAAAATCCCCCAAATATAATTATCAATTAATTAAATGATCAATTAAATCTAACCAAACATGTATTCCTTTCTCAAGTAAAATACACATCATATTGTAATTAATTTAATCATACTTTCATGCTAATTAAATTACATACTACTCATTAAGTTCATCAATTATGGATCACATACATAAGAATCATACATCTCTGCCTAAAAACTATGCATGTTATTTAATCAATACAAACAATTAAATAATTATCTCAAATATATTTAATTACCTCTGTAGATAAATTGTTGGTCAAAAAATTAATAGCATAAAAATTAGATTAAATAATATAATTAAATTATAATTATAATTAGGGTAAAATATTATATCATCACATGGTGAAAATTAGGTTCATAAGATCTCTATATTAATAAATTAACTAGACATAATTTTGTACAAAAAGCTCATATTTTTCATAAAGAAAGACATAAAAATTGATAAAGAAAAGAGTAAAAGAAGAAATATCATCAATATCTTAAATTGTAGTGCTAATCTCCTCTTCAATCTCCACCAAAATTGTATCTCTTTTTGAATTTTCTATATTTTTCTGTCTTTTTAGCTCAAAAAACTTAGCAAAAGTATGCTAATGGTGGCTCATTAGGGTTTATAGGGTGATTAGGGGATTAAATATAGCTCAAGTGCAATATGGACCATCAAATCAGCTTCAGATCAAGGGTTGATATCAAAACAAGCAAAACTAATAGCACTAGCCAATCAAAGCGTGACATGTGGCACACAAAATTCATCATTAGAATCAGAGCACGACGCATGATAGAGAAGATTGGTCTGAGTCAACGCTCATTGAGTTAGCACCACACAAAACAACGTGATTCATGATAACAGATGGCATGGTGTACAGATGGAATAGTTGGACCAATAGAGTGGTGACACATGGCTTAAAGGTTTGACCGCTCTCTGAACTCAGATTGAACATCGTGCTAACATATGGCAAGTGGTTCGTTTCTCCTCAATCGTGGGGATCTATGATTCATTGTCCCTACTTGTGTGGCGACCTCGTGGCTTGCCCAGTCAGCTCCTCTGCTTGTATGGTAGGCCACATGGTAGCTTCTAATTGGTTCTACATTAAAAATTCATAAAATATCCATAAAATTATAAAATAATCTCAAAAAATTCCAAAAATTATATTTTCACCCCTTTTCACTAAAAAGTTTATATTTTAATATTTTTAACCCAAAAAAATACTATTTATTGAATAAATAAATAAGTATACAATAAAAAATGCGTTAATAACTCTACTTTCATAGAGTTGTCAGATTTTCACTCTGAGACTATTTCTTTTAAGACTTCTTATTTAGTTAATATTGTTGATGATGGAGATTTTTCACTTCAAGAATCCTATTATCAACTGGTGTGTGAGAATCAAAAGTTAAAAAAAACATGAATAAGACCAATAATAGTTTGAAAGATTAGGATAAAGAATGTTTGGACCTCTCTATTTAATTGTTAAACCTTACTTTTGAAGGTGAGAAAGAAGTAGGAAACTTAAAGATAAGATTAGATAATCACATCAAGCAGCTCCAAATTCTGCTTCATAATAATGAAAAGTATTTCTCTCGTAATAATAAAATCAAGAAATCTCTTCAAGAGAAGAAATCAAAAGGTCTCAAAGTTCAATGTACTCTAAATTTCCCTTTAGATAAGTGTTATATTATAACTAAACTGAAGAATGATATTCGTATCTTGGAAGATGAAAAGGCTCTTCTTGAGTCTCTTATGGATGATTGTGAAGCTGAACTTAATGATCTTTAAGTTCAAGTTGATGTTGATACTCACAAAGTCAAGCTTCTTAAATCATGCATGATGGATAAATATGAAATTGTTGAATCTCTCTATCTTTAATAATATGATGCTAAAAGGAAAATTAAAGTTCCTGTGATATCATTCAGAACTTTTTGTTGAAAATACTTGTTTTGTCAAGTTTTTTAAAGTAAATGATTGACAAAATGCTAACTTTTCCTCTATTATTGATACTATTCATGATCCTACTCCTTCTTTTATAAATCATAATGATGACTGTACTTCTAATGTTGTAAGTTTTGATAGTAAATCTCTTTCTTTTGGCTCTAACTCTTTTGATTTCTTATCTACCTTTACCTTACCCAAAGAATCTTCCTTCTCTAACAAGAAAATGTTGATTCCAATTAATGTTTTGATAAATCAACCTCGCTTACAAATGAATCATTGTTAATTTAGAATGAAGTAATTATACTTCTCAAGAAGTATAAGTCTTCTCATGTTAATGATTATGGTAATATGAACCTGAATTAAAATATTGCTCATACTACTCTTAAGACTCAAGCTTTTGGTTATTTGCACTTTGACAATAATAAATATTTCTTCACTAATTAGCTTCTAACTAATGATGGATCTATTAATTTTGGAGATGAAAAAAAAGCTATGATATGTGAAAAAGGATCTATTAGTACCACTAAAATACCTAAGCTTAAGGATGTTCTTTATGTGGAAGGACTCAAGGCTAATATCATTAGTATAAGCCAAATTTGCAATAATACATGTTCAATCAAATTCATTCACAATGAGTGTATTATGTATGATAGTTCTATAAATATCATGGTCAAGGGCACAAAGGCTAAAGATAATTTTTATTGTATTGATAGACCCCCCGCAAATTATGTGCAACATATTAAGTCTCAGCACGGAAGAGCTTTGGTATCAACGTTTAGCTTCTATAGAAAATATCAAGCCTCAAGATAGTAAGAGGCTTTCCTTTAATCACTTCTCTACCTAATCATGTTTATGGTCCTTATCAGTTGGGTAAGTATAGTAAGAGTCAATATAAAAATAATTAACATCTCTCCACAATGAGAAAATACATCATGGTTATTATTGACAATTTTTCTATGAACACTTAGATAATATTTTTAATAAAAAATGAGGAGATTTTTATAATTTGAATACTTTGTGCATTTAGTTTCAAAACAAAGTTTTGATTTTATTGGGACTACTATCAAGATTAGAAGTGATCATGGGAAAGAATTTGAAAATTTTGAGTTCAAGACCTTCTATGAAAATATAGGTATCCATCTCAATTTTTCTACCCCTAAGACTCTTTAATAGAATGGAATTATTGATAAAGAACATTTTCATACATGAAATGGCTAGAATGGTGTTGAATGACAAGAATTTAACAAAACATTTCTAGGTTGAAGTTATAAACACCTCATGTTATATGTTGAACTAGTGTTTTTTAAGACTTGGCATGTGTCAATTCTCTTATGAACTAATGAATAGAAAAAAGCCTAATTTCAAGCATATTTGTGTGTTTAGTAGCACTTGTTACATTATTAGAGATAGAGAGAATTTGGACAAGTATGAAGCTAAAAGTGATCTTGGAGTCTTTTTGGTATACTCAAGTAATAGTCACGCCACCAGTCACACAGGAGAACCTATATATTCCTAGGATAATCTAGTAACATCTTAATTAAACTAGCATTAACTATACATACATAGTAAATTAGTTAATTATTCCAATTCATACATGCATAGTCATAAAATGTAATCATAGAGTCGAATACATCAAAACTTAAGGATGTTAACTAAAAATTATTATAACATTTTATTAATTAAAATCATATTGTAGGGCTTGAAAATTCCCCACAATCATATAAATAAATTATCTAATCATAATCATAATTAAAATAGATAGAAGAAAACAAAGATGAATAATTAGAAATACACCTCAATTGCCTCTTAAAAGTCTATCTTGTCTCTAGTCTTGTTTCTTTCTATAGACCTAAATATATTTTCTCTAAAATATTCATCTATAATCTGTATAATCTGTGGTTCCTTTTGTTATTAACCCTAGCAACATATTTGTAGTAAAAGAGTTACATATGATTATAATGTAGTTGGGAGAGGGTTGAAGAAGTTTAAAATAATTAAAATGCTATTAACACAAATATGGAAATGATTGGATAAACATGAGCTTGTAAACAAGCATCGGAGTGAAAATACGAGTTTGCTGCCAATGGCACACATAGACTCATGTTGCGATGCGACTCTAATTATAGTTTTGTGTAAATCACCTCAAGGGTGTTATGCTGTAGTGCACATATACTCATACTAAAGTGTGCCCTTAATTTTGACAATCCAATGTTTTGATCCCTCTTTGATGTAGTTTATATAAATATTTGCATTTAGGTCCTTCATTATATGACAATTATACCCCTGGTTGTGAGATTTGATTGGTCTTGTCTTTTGAATCTTTTAAGTTCAAAAATACTTGAAATACATCAAAACATATGCCATGATTTTGAAAACACAATTTATAAAATATTTAAGTTCAATGTGATATTAAAACCTAATTTTCTTAATTAATTCTGATAAATCACAAGATATGCATGATTTTTAAGCATGTATCCTAACCACCAACCAACTTCTGGCTAGTCCATAAGAAAATAAGTGCTCAAAAGAAGTTCTCAAGAAGAAAATATATAATTAAGTACTAAAATATAATAATAATTATTTTTTAGTTTAACACAATTACATTTAGTGTATGCAACAAGCTTTTAAACCCCTATGATGCCCTAGTATATGAGTTATAGTTTCATGAAGGTTTTCAGTAATGATACCTACACACAACTAAACTATAATAAAATAAAATAAATAGAAAAATAAACAAACACACTAAAAATTGAATCAATTATACATTTGTCTCAAGAATTGCCAATAATATTCAACATATAAATTATTTAAATCTCACTTTTCATCAAACATAAATTCAAATATTGATTCCACTTTCATTATCAACTCTTAGATATCCATCTTACAACAAACATATAATCTTCATATCGGATAATCTTATGCATGATATTCATAGAATAATATTCTTGGTTTCTAGATGATGTAAATATGATATGTGTAAGCAGTAATCACAAACTCCATAGACTTACCTTAAAAATCACTATCCACTAATCTAGAACGATCACATTACTTTAGATTAGGAGGTCTTTGTCAAGGTTATAACATTAGGATAAGGTGTAGGGTTATGAAAGAACGTGAGGTGAATCACAAAAATAAGTTAACTTAATTAAATTCAAACATTGCCATTTTAAGTTCTAAATTAGCTCTATATGTTACCTAACCCATCTAGGTTGTATTTATATTCACACCTATAGCAAGTATACTATGGGTACAATTTCACATTGTATCATATGTCAATGTACTCTCTTTTTTCTTCTTTTTCTTTTCTTTTCTTTTCTTTTCTTTTTGCTTTCTTCTTGTTTTTCTCTCCCTCTCAAATTTTCTTTCTTTTATAATTGAATAGATACACAATTGCACTACCAACTTTTCATCTTTTTTCATTCAAAATTGATTTTCTATAACCTCTAATATGTTATTTTTAATATTCTCTTTTTTTGGATTGTAGTCAATTTTTACTGAAATTTTCACCCTTTTCTTCATAGAGAGTTCGTATCAAACATGAGTTTTTTTAAGTCGTCTTAGGAAGTAGAAGAGTGAGATAATATTTTTCTTTACCTCATAAAAGGGTAGGCTATAGCATGTTAAAGAAAAAAAAGAGTTTTATAATTCATATAAGCTCAAAATGGATACTAATGATAAATATAAATAGTAGGCTTGAAAAGATACAAATGGTCCAAAAGTGGTGTAAATCCTTTTTTAAGCATTGTGTATTATATAATTTTTCTTAAAGGTTTTTCAAAGTGAGTTTTAGAGTTTGTTGAGACCCCAAATACATCTATGAAAAATTCACACACAAAATGTTCTTTAAATACATAGGTTACTCAATCAGTCTTACTGCTAACTATAAGAGTTTCACACTAAGTCAATTCACATTCAAATCATTCCTTAAATGAAGTATAACTTAGAGTCCTCTAGATATTAAAATTATCACACTTATATTTATATCATTGACATATAAAATGACTCAAAACTCTTAAATGAAACAAATAAAAATAAAAATTCAAAAAATTTCTGTAAGAATTTTGATTGAACTTTTAGTAGAAATATAAAAGGAACTTTCCCACCCAACTCTTAAATTTACATGATCTCCGATGTATCTAGAAAGAAGATACTAAAAGAAGAGTTATCTTAGTAGTAGTGGTGAATTGTGCAATTTTGAGCGTTAAGTTAAATTTCTCAATTCTGTCAATGCTAATCATGAGAGTTAAAATATACCTCAAAATATTGCATCACCAAAATAGAATTAATATGTTCAATAAAATACATTCTCTAATTCCGAAATATATTACATCAAATAAAAAAATGATGAAAAGAAATAAATAAAAATAAAAACAAAGAAAAAACTAAACCACAAATTGGACAATAAAAGGAATAATTGATATTGTGGAGCTCTATTTCTCCATGTCTTCTGGTGTGTCTTCTTCAGCTATTTTTGGTGGCTGAAACACAAAGATGTCACCTGGATACTCTAGTTCTCATTCTAATTTACTATAGTTGTAACCAAATTGACTAATTTGCAATCATTGCATCCCATAGATGGTGTTCATATAATTGGATTGATATTGCATTTGTCTATTGAGCCACTCTTGTTCTTGTATCTTATAGGCCTCCATTTTATTAGCCTTTTTCTATAACTTGTCAAACCTATCCTTTAAAGGTATCCTTAAAGAAGAATTTTTTTGTTCGCTTGGGAAGATTTGTTTCTACTTGTTTCGCTTGCTATGAATGTTGGGGTTAATAGCTCATCAAGTTAAAGTAGAGTATCATTGATAGGCATTCTCACCCTAGCTCTAGCATAAAGTGCTTTAATGAGTTGTGGGAAAAAATAACTAACTTGATGACTATTCATGGAAACCTTATTATTTGATCCATAATTGTCCCAACATTCATGCATTTAGATTTTTGGATTGAGAAGAGTAATAAAGCATTTTCTTTATCAATTAAACTATAATGCATAGTAGGCTTCAATTCATAGCAGAGAAAATATTACCAAACACAAGAGATTTTTGTTAATTCTTTAGCATAAAATATTTTGTCTCCCATTTGGCATATCCAACTATGCTCCTCCTAATGTTAAGCACTCTATTACTTCTTTACAGTCTATGTGCTCTAAATAAGCCACATACTCCCCTTAAGTTACATCCATTAAACCATAGTAAGAGTTTGTGTAAGATGCACTAAAGGGTACAAAAATTCCCTTAACAATGGCCTTATCATTAATATAGCGTTAGGAACATTAGTAGAGAATTCTCTCATAATTGACACAATACTAGTTCTAAGACTCTTTACAAATCTTTTCCATCCTAGTTTTTTATCACATCATTTACACCAAGGAATGGGTCTTTTCCAAAATCAATACCCCTTTTCTACAATAAAATCATTGTTCACCTCTACAGCTTTTTTCAAATTTCTTTTGATCCTCAAGGATCACAAACCTAGTTCTATCATAGTCTTTAGACACCATGGTCTCTTTACCAGAGCTTTTTTTTCTTTTTTATGCCATTTTTATTCAAGAGTGCAAAAAATATAAGAATAATCTCAAAAATTTATTACTCTATTTAGATTTATTTCCTTAAATAAAAAAATATCCATTCTTCTTATCCAAAATTATTATAACAAAATTAACCACAACATCGACTAAAAAAATTGAGGAATTAATGTACTTACTTGAAGTGACTGGGTGTTCTTGAAGATGATGAATGTGATATTAAGAAACCCCAAAAATATGATCTTTATGTGAAATCTTTATAAAAAATCCTAAACAAGGTTGAATATATATGTAGATATTAAAATTTGGATAGAAGAATGATTATTTTTGTTTAAAAATTGAATTTGTAGTTGAGAAAAAAGACAAATGGTCGAGTAATGACTTGCACAATTTATCATAATTTATCACTTCTGAACTTTAACTTTAGTATAATTTTATTTAATTTTTATTGAGTTTAGACTTCATTATTATTATTTAAATTTTATTGTTGATTTAAGGAAAATGAAGATCTAAAATTTTTGAAGCATATTAACTCTCAAATTTAAATGAAGATATATTTAAATTAAGATATATATAAAAGGAAGGGTTTTAGATATATATACAATAAGTTGAACAAAGTAATAAGGAAGGATCATTTTCCACTTCCATTCATTGATCAAATGTTAGATCGATTGGCTAGATATCCTTATTATTGATGCTTAGATGGTTATTCAAGGTATAACTAGATTGCTATAGATCCCGAAGATCAGGAGAAAACTACATTCACATGCCCCTACAGAACATTTTATTTTAGAAGGATGCCCTTTGGATTATGAAATGCCCTAGCAACATTCCAACATTGTATGATGACTATCTTTTCAGATATGATGGAAGATATAATGGAAATTTTCATGGATGAATTTTCGGTTTTTGGTACATCTTTTGATCATTGTTTGCATAATTTAGTTCTTGTTTTGCAAAGATATGTAGATAAAAATCTGGTTTGAAACTGGGATAAGTGTAATTTTATGGTTCAAGAAGGGATTGTGCTTGGCCATAGAGTGTCATCTAAAGGAATCGAGGTTGATTGAGCTAAAAATGCGACCATAGAAACATTACCACCTCCAAAGAATGTGAAGGGAATCAGAAGCATTTTGGGACATGCGGGATTTTATGGAAGATTTATAAAGGATTTTTCTAAACTCTCTAAGCCTTTATGTTATCTCCTTGAAAAAAATTATGTATTTGAATTTGATGATGTTTGTTTGCAAGCCTTTAATGCAATCAAGGAGAAACTAATTTCAACACCAGTAATGAATATACATAATTGGAGTCAACCTTTGGAAGCCATGTGTGATGCAAGTGACTTTTCTATTGGAGCAGTGTTAGGACAAAAGCGAGACAAAATTTTTAGGTCCATATACTATACAAGTTAGATATTGAATGATGCTTAATTGAATTATACAACAACTGAGAAGGAGATGCTTGCTATGGTGTTTGCTTGTGACAAATTTTGGTCTTACCTCATTGGTATAAAGGTGATAGTATTCAGTGATCATGCATGAATTCATTATTTGTTTAGCAAGAAAGATGCTAAGCCTAGGTTGATTCGTTGGATCCTTCTTCTTCAAGAATTTGATTTGGAAGTTTGAGATAAGAAAGGAAGTGAAAATTTAGTTGCTGACCATCTCTCTCGATTAGAGAAAGAGGAAGTAAAACAAGATTTAGTGATCCAAGAAGCATTCCCTAATGAGCAGTTATTTTCATATGAGATGAAGCTTCCTTGGTATGTTGATATTGTAAACTACATAGCTTGTAAGGTATTTCCACCAGATCTTACTTACCATCAATGTAAGAAGTTTTTGCATGATGTGTGAAATTTATTTTTGGCATGAGCCTTTGCTTTTCAAAATATGCCCTGATCAAATCATCTGAAGATGCCTGAAGAGGAGATGCAAGCCATTCTCCATTATTGTCATTCCCCATCATATGAAGGACATTTTGGAGTAACACGAATAACAACTAAGGTATTTCAAAGTGGTTTCTTTTGGCCCTCTATTTTTTGTGATAGTTATACTTTCATGAAGACTTATAATTGCTTCCAATGTATAGGAAATATTTCAAGGTATTAAAAGCTACCATCGAAAAATATCTTAGAGGTTGAGTTATTTCATGTTTGTGAAATTGATTTTATGGGTCTTTTTCCTCCTTTTTTGACTTTGTTTATATCTTGTTAGTAGTTGATTATGTGTCAAAGTGGGTGGAGACAATTACTATAACAACAAATGATGCAAAGGTAGTGCTTAAATTTCTACATAAGAGCATATTCATAAGATTAATTTGGCACTCTAAGAGCTAATATTAATGATGAAAAGACCCATATTTGCAACAAGTTTTTCGGCAACCTTCTTTCCAAATATGGTGTGAAGCGTAAGATAACACTTTCCTACCATCCTTAAACTAATGGCCAAGCTGAAACTTTAGATCGAGAAATCAAGAATATCCTTGAGAAGATATCCAACACCAATAGAAAGGATTAGGCAAACAAGCTTGATGATGCTTTATGGGCATAGTGAAAGTTTGTAAAATATGGAACTGATTAACCTAGAGGGGGTGAATAGGTTATTTTTAATTTTTATCAATTTATAATTTACTAACCTAAACAAAATGTGTGTAAGAGTAAAGTATGGAAATTATAACACACAATATTTTTAGGTGGAAACAACCTAGGCCACAACAATGACCTAAGAGGAAAACCACCGGTCCACCGGACCACCTAACTTTCCACTATGAAAATCAAATGTTCAAGTACAAACTCGGTCTTATGCTACCCTCCCTAGGATACTGCCCCAATGTACTTTACTTACGAGCCCCTGCTCTGTTTTTCACAGTTTCTAAAATTAGCGTGAGCGGTTTTCAGACCAACGTTCCAATAAGCTCCTCGCCAATCAGATCGTTCACAGATCAACTGCAAAAAGGTTAGCACAAAAAGAAACACAAGTGCCGGTGTGTGTTCTAAAACGGATTTAACAATGAATAATCCTAACTAGATGATCCAAAATATATATATCACTTAAATCAAATCAAATAGTAAATTCTAGAGCAAACAAATTAAGCATAGGTTTCATAAAAATAACTTCTTTGAAATTTAATAATTAAATCAAATAATCATAATTACTCATGAAATTATTTCATTTAAACATGAAAGACACTAATTAAAAATATGCTATAAGAACATGAAAAACAACGAAACCAATTTTACTATAAATTATGAAAATATAGATAATCAAATATTACAAATTAATATTTTAACCTTTTACCAAGCTGAACTGCATCAGAAAAGATTAATCCTCAACTAAAACTTGAATGGTTTTTTTTTATTTGGATTGTCTCTGTTGATGATGTTGACGAGGCAATGATATATATTTTATTCAAAAATTGTTTTCAGCTTTTTGTTTGGTATCTAGCAGCATCACTTTGTCCTCTTAATTCCCATAGATATAATTCGTGTTGCCTTCCTTCTCAAGTTCACCTTTCCTAATATTTTCTTTTCTTTTTTGGTAATCAATAGGCAGATCGGCAGCTTCAGTATTTTTCCTTTTGCGGCATCTTTTTTTTTTTCTATTATCTTCCTTATACATAAACCCTAATATATCTATATTTATAGATAATAATAATACCTAATTAGGTTTAAATGCAATTTGTTTTTAATTTTTCAAAGCCCATTCAAAGCCTTAATAAAAAAAATATTTTTTAAATCACATCTTAAAAAATAATAAGACACATAAAAAAATATTTAAGCACCAAAAATAATTTTAGATTTATAAACATGTACTATTAAATGTATAAATGGAATCCTATGTGTCGCAGTTATAAAAGATATACCTGAAATACGATTATCTGAAACTCGAGTATTTGTTGGGCTTTTCTTGATAGACTTGATAGCAGACCTACAAACTAGTTTACAAGTAAATATTTTGTCCACGAAAATAGCCAACACTCATGGTCCTTACAAACTCCCCCTTTGGAATTTTCGTGTGACAAAACCTCTCACTTACTACATGACACTTATAAAAACAAGATAAAAATACGATGATGTCCCGTGACTCCATAAACAGGAACTATCCTACGGTCCCAGATCCATCTTCGCTGCAACTTGAAAAGATTGTAAGTAACTAAAACAACATTGACAAAGTATAGGACAACTTGGCATGAAAGCCTCATTGTATATTAGTTCGCCATATAGAAATAAGCGAAGTATAAATAATAGTCATGTAGTATGCATTCATATCAATTAAGCTTAGTAAAAATATGTTCTCCCCTTATATGCATAACAAAATAAAAACATGGAAGTAAATATTCTCTCCCCATTTTTGACATATGAGAAGGACAAAGCATTAGACAAAGAATTGAAGCTAAACTCCTACTAAAGATATAACAGTGTAAAATCAGAGTAATGCAAAAGTGCAATGTGCTTTAACTATCATCCTGGTTGCCTGCCCAGTCGGCATCTGTAAAACCACTTACTTCACAAGTAGTGTCAGTAGTAAAATATAAACCATAATTACTTGTTCCTGAGATATACCTAATGATTCTCTTTACATTCTCTAAGTGTGATTCCCTAGGGTTAGCTTGATAACGGGCACACACACCAACACTAAAACATATGTCAGGTCTACTTGCAGTGAGGTAAAGTAAACTACCTATCATACTCCTATAAAGGGTTTGATCAACACTTTTACCTTGAGTGTCCTTTGTAATTTTTATTCTGGTACCTAAAGGAGTTCGTAATGGCTTGCTAGTTTCAAGACCAAATCTTTTAACAAGGTTACAAGCGTACTTGGTTTGAGAAATAAAT
Source organism: Hippophae rhamnoides (assembly GCA_033030585.1). Classification (NCBI taxonomy): domain Eukaryota; kingdom Viridiplantae; phylum Streptophyta; class Magnoliopsida; order Rosales; family Elaeagnaceae; genus Hippophae; species Hippophae rhamnoides. The sequence goes on along the minus strand of CM065434.1, from coordinate 12,687,376 downwards.
ATATTATTATGAGATTGTTTGATTTGTAAACCAAGGAAGAAATTCATTTCACCTACCATGGACATTTCAAATTTATTTGTCATACCATGCACAAAGTCATCCACTAGTGTACTAGATGTGGATCCAAAAACTATGTCATCCACATAAATTTGAGCAATAAAGATCTCGTCACTACTCCTTTTAATGAATAAAGTCTTATCAACTCCTCCTCGAATAAATCCCTTGTTCAAAAGATAGTTGGTAAGTCTCTCATACCATGCTCGTGGAGCTTGTTTTAAACCATAAAGAGCCTTTTTGAGTTTGTAACATGATTTGGAAATTTCGGATCAACAAATCATTTTGGTTGTTCCACGTACACTTCCTCATTCAAAAAACCATTCAAAAAGGCAGACTTAACATCCATTTGATATAATTTGAACTTCATATGATAGGAAATGGAAAGTAAAATCCTAATTGACTCTAGTCTAGCTACGAGTGCAAATGTTTCATCAAAGTCAACTCCTTCTACTTGCGTGTAGCCTTGAGCTACTTGCCTAGCCTTATTTCTAACAACAATGTCATGCTCATCAGATTTATTTTTGAACACACATTTTGTTCCAATAACATTTTAGTTTTTAGGCTTAGGTACTAATACCCATACATGATTTCTTTCAAATTGAGCTAACTCATCCTGCATGGCATTTATCCAAAATTCATCCCTAAGGGCTTCATTCACATTTTTTGGTTCAAATTGAGAAATATAGCATAAATGGGTTACCTCACTTATTTTCCTTCTTCTTGTTACCATACTTGCATTAGGATCTCCAATTATATTCTTAATAGGATGATTTTTTGAAGTTTGAGTTGGATTTATCATTGATGAGGTTGATGCTTCTTCTTTATTTTCTTCTCTTTCCTCTAACTCTTCTTCTTTTATTCCAATTGTGTCACTGGTCATTGTTAATTAAGGTGTTGTGAAATTTTCTTCATTTCCAACTTCTTCACTTGTAATCTTCTTACCTCCATCATCTATAACAACATTTATGGATTCCATAACTACATTAGTTCTACAGTTGAAGACTCTATAAGCTCTACTATTTAGAGAATACCCAAGAAATATACCTTCATCACTTCTTGAATCAATACTTGCCCAATTGTTCACGATCTCTAAGTATGTAGCATTTACTTCCAAAACATGCATAAATTTCAGATTGGGTTTTTTACCTCTCCATATCTCATAGGGAGTTTGGTTTGTACCTGGGCGAAGATATACACGATTTATAATGTGACATGCCGTGTTTATAGCTTCAACCCAAAACCTTTTGGAGACTCCCTTGGCATGCATCATTACTCTTGCCATCTCTTGAAGTATCCTATTTTTTCATTCAACTACCCCATTTTGTGGAGGTGTGATAGGAGCAGAGAATTCATGAAAGATACCATGTTCTTTACGTGTCAAGATACTTGTATTTTCAAACTCTTTTCCATGGTCTGTTCTCAGTCTCTTGATGGTTACTATTTTGTCACCTACTTCAACCTGCACTCTTATACAATATGAAATGAAAAACTCAAAAGCATCTGACTGGTCTCTAAGAAAGTCTACCCACGTGTAGCGAGAAAAGTCATCTACTACAACTATGATATATTTCTTACCTCCAATACTTTCTTTTCTCATAGGACCCATAAGGTCAATATGTATCAATTCCAATACTCTGTTTGTATTTATACTCTTGATCTTCTTATGAGCAATCCTAGTTTGTTTACCCAATTGACATGGTCCACATACAGGTGTTTCAATGTTTTAAAAGAATAGGTAAACCACACACAGTCTCAATTTTTCTTAATCTAACCAGATCTTTAAAATTCATATGACCTAGCTTTTCGTGCCACAAGATAGATAAGTCATTGCTAGCTAGGTTACATGTTACTATGGGTGATGTATCAATACAATAATAATTGTCATGTGATCTGATTCCCTTAATTATACATTCACCCTTTTGATCTGTTATAATACAGTGATTGTTTGTAAATTGCACATTAAAATCACTATCACATATTTGACTTATGCTAATCAAGTTTTCCTTAAGTCCTTCCATATATAAAAATTCATCAAGTTTAGGGATACCCTCTATTTGAACAGAGCCTTTTCCAATAATTTTAGATGTTTTACCATCACCAAAGGTAACTATCCCTTCATTGTATTCCTTAAAGGTTTTAAATAAAGAACGATTCCCCGTCATGTGTCTAGAGCATCCACTATCAAAATACCAAGCGGTATTTGATTTAACTTTAAATGCTATATGGGCCACAAAGCAGTGCAACTCAGATTTCTTAACCCATCTTTTTTTAATTTTGGACATTTGAGTTACTGGTTTCTTATATTCCTCTTTTTGTGTAGTTCTTGTAGTAAAAACTTTACGTTTTGAAATATTTTTAGATGGTTTAGAAACATTTGTATTCGTGATAGAATCATAAGCATAAAGAAATCTACACTTAGGTCTAATATGTCTTTTCCTACCACAATGATGACAGATGGGAACAAACTGAATTTTCTTAGAACGATAAGGTGAAAAGTTACTGGGTTTTACAAATTGAGTTTTGGATGATGAAGGTGTTGATTGTTCATCTATGTATCCAAGACCTCTCTTATCTCTATGTGGCTTTCCATAGTCTAGGACTTTGGTTAATTTTTCAGCACCAATGGTCAAATTCTTCATCGTTTCTTTAGCAATACTAAGTTCTTGCTTGAGATTTTTGTTTTCCTCAATGGTTTCGGCAAGTCTCAAATTCAAAGCATTAATATGATCAGAAAATTCCGTTTTATCTTTCTCTAGGTTAGAGGAATTTTTTTTGTGTACATTGATGATATCATTAAGTTTAGTTACTGCCATAAGCAATTTATCTCTCTCTTCCCTGGCACCTAGACAATCCATGAATAGTTCCTCATAATTCGATACATTAAACTTAGATAGTAAGAGAGAAGAGTTTACTTCCTCATTTTCTTCATCCGAGCTAAGGTCGAGTCATTGTGATGTGCATTGGCAAATAAGCGTGAAGGCACAATAATAGTGTCATCATCCTCTCGAGTTACTATCATTTTCCCGCTCACTTTCTCGTGTCACCTGAAAAGATTAAAGGCTTTTCCAAATTTCTTTTTATTGTTAGCACAATCTATAGAAATATGACCAAATCCCAAACAAGTAAAGCATCGAGGACTAGCTGGCTTACTTTTCTTACCATCAAGGCTAAGAGACTTGATTTCCTTGACTTTCGTCATTCGAACGATCGATTGTCCCTTGTTGGAATGATTATTCCGTCGACCCTTCTTCTTCAGCGAACTTCTTAAATTTCCGTGCTAACAAGACTAGTGACTCATCATTCATATCATCATCACTATCAGAGATGTCCTTTTTGGAGCTTTTGAATGCCACATCCTTATTTTTCTTGGGTGGATCAAGAGAAAGCTCATAGGTTTGGATTGACCCAACAAGTTCATCAATTTCTAGCGTGTCTACATTCTTGCTTTCCTCTATCGCTGTAACTTTCATCTTATAGTCAACTGTTAAAGAGCTTAGGAGTTTGCGCACTTGTATAGGTTGTGGAATTTTCTCACCAAGGTTAGAACAAGGATTAGTGATATTAGAGAAGCGAGCATAGAATTGACCAAAAGTTTCATTGTTGCTCATTTTAATAGAATCAAACTCAGATGTTAGCAATCTCAATTTTGTTTGTTTTACTTGGGAAGTTCTTTCATGAGCAAGAGCAAGTGCATTCCATGCATCTTAGCAATTCCTCACACCAAAGATGCGACGAAACTCATCCATCGACACCGCAGTCAATAATATTGATCTTAGACCTTTTTGGTTTGCCCCACTAAGGGTGCGTTCTTCAACGGTCCAAATCTCTTCTTGGCTTTATGATTGTTACACCATCTTTCGTTACAGTATGCGTGGTTTCCAACCATCAAGAATAGCATCCCGTACTTTTTCATCTTGTTTGAGAAAAGTTTGCATGCGAGCCTTCCAAAGAAGGGTAATTAAACCCATCAAAGAATGGGTCTACCGTATGACCCACCTTCTTTCATTCGTCCATAAGTAAGCAGCCACAGGTGTGTCTCAAGGATCAATCTCACTCAAGCGTGTCTAGTGTTGGCTTTGATACCAATTGAAAGTTGGTAAAATACGGACCCAATTAACCTAGGGGACGGGTGAATAGGTTATTTTTAATTTTTATCAATTTATAATTTACTAACCTAAACAAAGCTACCAAACATGCAATCGTGTAAGAGTAAAGTGCGGAAATTATAACACACGATATTTTTACGGAAACAACCTAGGCCACAACAACGACTCCAAGAGGAAAACCACCGGTCCACCGGACCACCTAACTTTCCACTATGAAAATCAAATGTTCAAGTACAAACTCGGTCTTATGCTACCCTCCCTAGGATACTGTCCCAATGTACTTTACTTAGGAGCCCCTATTCTATTTTTCACAGTTTCTAAAATTAGCGTGAACGGTTTTTAGATCAATGTTCCAATAAGCTCCTCGCCAATCAGATCATTCACAGATCAACTGCAAAAAGGTTAGCACAAAAAGAAACACAAGTGTCGGTGTGTGTTCTAAAACGGATTTAACAATGAATAATTCTAACTAGATGATCCAAAATATATATATATATCACTTAAATCAAATCAAATAGTAAATTCTAGAGCAAACAAATTAAGTATATGTTTCATAAAAATAACTTCTTTGAAATTTAATAATTAAATCAAATAATCATAATTAGTCATGAAATTATTTCATTTAAACATAAAAGACACTAATTAAAAATAAGCTATAAGAACATAAAAAACAACAAAAACAATTTTACTATAAATTATGCAAACATAGATAATCAAATATTACAAATTAATATCTTTACCTTTTACCAACCTTTGCTCAACTGCATCAGAAAAGATTAATCCTCAACTAAAACTTGAATTGTTTTTTTTTTATTTGGATTGTCTCTGCTGATGATGTTGACAAGGCAATTATATATATTTTATTCAAAAATTGTTTTCAGCTTTTTGTTTGGTATCTAGCAGCATCACTTTGTCCTCTTAATTCCCATGTATATAATTCGTGTTGCCTTCCTTCTCAAGTTCACCTTTCCTAATATTTTCTTTTCTTTTTTGGTAATCAATAGGCAGATCGGCAGCTTCAGTATTTTTCCTTTTGCGGCAGCTTTTTTTTTTCTATTATCTCCCGTATACATAAACCCTATTATACATATATTTATATATAATAATAATACCTAATTAGGTTTAAATGCACTTTGTTTTTAATTTTTCAAAGCCCATTCAAAGCCTTAATAAAAAAAATATTTTTTAAATCACATCTTAAAAAATAATAAGACACATAAAAAATATTTAAGCACCAAAAATAATTTTAGATTTATAAAAATGTACTATTAAATGTATAAATGAAATCCTATGTGTCGCAATTATAAAAGATATACCTGAAATACGATTATCTGAAACTCGAGTATTTGTTGGGCTTTTCTTGATAGACTTGATAGCAGACCTATAAACTAGTTTACAATTAAATATTTTGTCCACGAAAATAGCCAACACTTATGGTGCTTACACATAGCATATAGATTTGAAAACACCTATTGAGATGTCTCCTTATCAATTAAGGTTTGGAAATGCATGTCATCTCCCAGTTGAGTTAGAGCATAAAGCTTATTGGGCTATAAAGAAGTTTAATTTTGATTTGAAGGCAGTAGGGGAAAAGCAACTTCTTCAATTGAATGAAATGGATGAGTTTCAGAATGATGCGTATGAAATGCAAAGATCTACAAAGAAGGGATAAAAATGTGGTATGACAAACAGATTCTTAGGTATGAGTTTTCTTCAGGACAACAAGTTTTGCTTTTCAATTCATGACTAAAACTCTTCCCAAGTAAGTTAAGATCAAGATGGACAAGTCCTTACATAATTGACAAAGTTTCCACTTTTGGAGCAATAGACTTAAAGGACAAGGAAGGCGTATATTCAACGTTAATGGTTAGAGATTGAAGCACTATTATGAAGAAAAAATGAAGAGGAATTGTGCATTTATTCCTCTTTGAAATCCTAATTGATGAAGATTGAAAAGTCTAGCTATAGACTATAAAACAAGTACTTATAGGAGGAAACCCTGATGAGTGCTCAAAAAGCACTAAAATAACCATGATTTTATGCACATTAATTGATTAAAAATATATATATTTATATGTTTTATCATATATTTATATAAATTTGTCTTTTTCGGAATCACGGGTATTTTTATTGTTTTTCAGGAATTTTGGCCTAAAACGCAATGTAAAGAGACTCAAAAAGAATACTTGAAGCAATACATCACAAATAAATTAATAAATAAGTGGAAAAAGGTCAACAAACATGGAAAAATTGGACAAAATGGGTGAAAGGTCAAAAATGTCAAAAAATCGGAAATCGCGCGCCTTGACGTAGCGCCTACCGGCGCCTTGACCCATGTATGGCGCGCAGTAACAACGGCGCGCAGCTTTCCGCAGCCAAACTGCGCTGGCCTTGACCAACCTTGTGCCGTATATGACATAATAGCGCGCCCAATCCGCGTTTGACAGCCATTTTTCGCGTCTGGCCGCCACACAATGACGTCATCTTTGGCGTCATTGATGACTCGGCCAGGGTCCAAAACACGTTTTTTATTTTTTTAATATTTTTTAACATTTTTTACTCATTTTTTCTCTCCGTCCTCACCTATAAATACCCCTTCCATTCACTTCAAAGCACGCACCTCAAAACCACACTTCTTCTTTCTTTCTCATTCTTAGTTTTTAAGTTTTTCTTAGTTTCTTTCTTAGTTTCTAAGCTTTTCTTAGTTTTTCTCTTAGTTTTTAGTTCAATTCTCTTAGGTTTAGAGTTCTTCTCTTTTGAAGGAACTTGTAATGTTTTGTAATAATTTAGATTTTTGATTCAATAAATGGAAGTGCAAATTCGACTTGGAGGTTTTAAGCAGCAGGAATAGCGTCGAAGTTACGTAAGGATTTTATTTTCTTTCTGATTATTTTTATGCTTTATTCTTACATGTTATATTTAATTTATACGTGATTAAATTTCATTGAACTTTATTGTTTATAATCATGATATAATAATAACGTTGTTATGCTTGCGAAATATTAAATAGGTGAAAATTTCTAAAATGAATTGATTTTATTTTTATTGAGATTTTTATATTAAGGATGTTAGAAAATATATTATTTTTCATTACAAACTTAAATCGAAGATTAGACTTTAAGGTTTAGTTATCGGTCTAATTTAGAGTAGTCTTCTTTTATTTGTTGGTACAATCGCTAGGTAGTTAGAGTGAAGCTCTATTTCAAAAGTTTTATAAGAATTATTATGTGAAAATGTATTGGACAATGTTTTGGTAGTGGTTTTAAAACTTGAAAGTTAGTACTTTCGGATAACTAAATTCTTGGGTTTAATTTGAATGGCTTGAATAAAGTTTAACTAGCGAAAGGTGGCGATTTAAATGGTTCATTTTCAATCTCTTAGAAAAAGGAATTAATTTAATTAACCAAATTAGTTATCAACCCCACCCATAGGTGTTAATTGATTTGTTTAGTTAACAAAGAATATCTAACCACAACAAAGGTGGTATTCATCTGAAAAAGAGAGAATCGATAAAATATCGATTTATATCTTTAATAACCTAGATAATATGAGCAAGCATAATTAATTTAGATTATTATATCCATAAATATCCATTTAATATAAATGATAAAATTTAATGAATATTTATTGAATGTATTTATATTTATTTATTGAATTTAAATCTATGTTTATTTTTTTTATTATATTTAATTAATACGTATATATGTTTATTTTATGTTATTAGATTAGGAACACAAAACCATTATCGTGACGGAGATGTTTAGGATTTAATTTCGTTTTTAAAAGTTTGAATAATAAATTAAAAACCACATACATTCGCTTCCTTAGATCGATCGGGAGTATCTTATCATTTTCTACTAAATGATTCGTCTGTGCGAGAGTTTTACAAATATTAAAACCAAAGTATTTGCGAGAATCGGCGATGCGGTTTCGTTCATCAGTTTTGGCGCGATTCTTGGTGATGGCATCAGTTTTTTGCCATGAATTCTTTGGGGAAAGAAATTAGCGTTTTTAATTTATTTATCAAAATTTTAAAAATATTTTTTGTGTTGTAAATAATTGTGATTTTTTTTTAAAAAAAAATAAAAAAATAAAATAAAATAAAAATAAAAAAAATAAAAAAAATAAAAAAAATAAAATAAAATAAAAATAAAAATAAAAATAAAAATTTTTAATCAAATTTCAAATTTCATAAAAAATAAATAAAAAATAATAAAAAATAATAAAAATAATAAAAAATAAAAAAAATTAAAAAAAAATAAAAAAAAATAAAAAAAAAATTTTATAAATAGTAAAAAAATAATTTAGAAATTCGAAATTTGAAGTAAAAAGTTTTTACCGTTCATGAATAGTAAAAAAAAAAATAGTAAACAGAAAAAAAAAATTTAAAATTTTAAGTTAATAAGAAATAAGATAGCGTGAATAGTAAAAAAAAATTACCGTTCGTAAAAAAAAAAAAAAAAAAAAAAAAAACTAAAAGGCGTAGAAAAGTAAAAATCTAAGGAGTTAAATGCATCAGTTCTTTGAAGCGCTGTCTTAGTAGTCTTTCTCGAACGTTGTTAATTGGTAGGAGAGTGGTTTTAAGGAATCGCCTTGTTCTTTCCTGAACAGCTCTTGGTTAATACGATTATGTTATTTAAAAAAAAAAAATTTAATTTAAAAATAAAAAATTTAAAAAAAAAAAAAAAAAAAAATTTTGTCCAGGTGTTTTGTATTAAATGCCATGGAAAATTTCTCTAATTTTCTTTATTTTGTTGTGAGTTTTAAATTTACGTTTAAAAATAGTCATGCGTGGTAGGAGATCCTCAGAAACCCCCACACCATGTATGTAAATAATATTCATAAATTTAAACAGTGTCAATATTTGGATTCTTACCCATCACGATTTTGAGCCAAACATAGAATCAAGTCTTAATCCTTTACTAGAACCAAAAGAAATGGAAGAAAACCAACATGTCAGGAAACCACGATGAAGGAGTTTGCAAGGCGGTGATTGGCACGGCAAGCCGCCGTATCCGATTGGGAGAAATTTTCCGGAATTATGACCTTAAAAATATTCATTTTTCTATGCTTCCTTCTGCATGGGCTACCTAATGAAGATTCTCTTTCCTTTATGAGAGATTTCTATCTCACGGTCCAAACATTCCCCTCGGTATTCTAAATGAGGATCACTTAGAATGAGATGTTTTCCTACACACCTTAAAGGATAAGGCCAAAGCTTGGTTGATGTCACTTCCCAGGGTTCTCACGATGACATGGGGACAAATTTACACAATAAATTCATGGGAAAATTCTATTCCATCAAAAACATCGTAGCCGAGAGGAAAGATTGCTACTTTCTCTCGGATGGAAGGAGAACCATTCGTGAAGCTTGGGACGGAGTTCAAAATGTTTCTCACTCAATGTCCTCATGTAGCTTTCCCTCACGGTTGCAGTGAACCAATTCTTTTACGATGGACTTACACACAATGTCAGTTCCATTGTCGACAACGCATATTGCGGGAGGAGCAATAGGAGAAAAAAGCGCATCGAAACGTATAATCTCTTTGAGATGTTGGGTCAATTCCCGTGAGAAAAGCTCGAGTGAGAAAAATGGTGTTCGTGAAATCGACTCCGGTAATGAAGTTCAACAACAACTTGTTCAGCCGACTAAGCGAAGTTGCCATACCGTACACGAAACAAACACAAATATTGAACAATATGGTTTGTATAGCAACGTGGGACAAGATACTGAAGCACTGTCCATATCAAGGAGATACAACTGGACTCGAAAGGGTGTTAATGTGTTGGGAGCGTATCAACAAAGACCAAGGTTTGATCCCAATTCAAATACCTATAATCCTGGGTGGAGAAGTCATCCAAATTTCTCTTGGAGGCAAAACAACCCTCATTTCCCTCAGCTCAAACAGGCGGGCCGACAGTTCCACCTGCCTATTCGAAAGCATTCCAAATAAACCAACCCTGGAGGACAACTTGAATTCTTTTATTCAAGTTTGTAGATATGTCGATCTAAAACCAATCAACGGTTGGACTCGTGGAAGCTTGATCAAAAAGGTGGAAGTTCAAGTTGAACAGTTAGTTAAACATTTGCAAAAAGGCAAAGACTAAATTGAAACTTAAATGAATTCAATGAAGAGGAGACATTGAGTTCTTCATTCTGCAATCTCCGAGCAACGTCTTACTAGAAGACGATAAATTTTAGTCCTACATGGGAGGTCACCCATTATTGTATTTTCCTTTGTTTTAGTTTGCGTGTAAAAAAAAAATCCAAATGAAATAAATTTTCTTGTGTTCAAAAATTGTGTCCCTTCGTTTAAATTAAAATTTAAAAAAAAAAATAATAATTAGGTTCCTTGCATTTTTAGAGATATCTACTATTGTTTTTAAGAGCAAAATGTTGATTCACAATAGGAGGAGGATCATTTTCAACCACAAACAACCATGGGAGATGCTGAAGATAGGCGAAAAAAGATGAAAGACTATACAATGCCAATCATTGGCAATGTAACTTCAATCGTCAATTGCGAGAGGTCGAAGGAATTATGAATTGAAAAAGATTCATTATTCTTTGTTGCCTTCCTTTACTGACGTATCCCTAATGAAGACCGCTTTGCATTTCATTCGAGAATTCTATGCTATTGTCCAAACCTTTCCACTACATGCAATTAATGTGAAGATCAACTTAGGATGAGGTGTTTTCCTTACACTCAAAGATAAAGCTTCATGCTGGTTCATTACTCTACAGTCGAGGTTCTCTTAAAAGCGAATTTTATGGGTAGGTTATTCCCACGTCAAAAAACTGATTGATCTAAGAACAAAGATAGCAACATTTTCTCAAATGAATGAAGAGCCCTTTCACGAAGCTTGGGAGCGATTCAAACTCCTTTTCATTCAATGTCAAAATCATAGCTTTCCACTTCTGACTACAAAACCAATTCTTTACGATGGATTGACAACTGTGAGTCAATACATGGTTGATAATGTCACTTTCTTCCGGAGGTGTTGTAGGAGAAAAAAGCCTTGGAGGAAACACTATAATCTCTATGAGCTATTGGGTTCTAATTCCCAACAAAGAGGTGGTAGAAGGAAAGCAAAGGTCATAGTCGGCTTTGATAATGAGATAACCTTGCAACTTCTTGAATTGACTAAACAAGTGAAATTCCTCACGTCCTCACAAAATTTCAAATCAAGAGGTATGTGGTGTGTTGTTCAATTGGGCGTATGGTACTCGTAATTATTCAAATACTTGTGATTCTAGTGTCGATGCCATAGAGGAAGTCCAATATTTTCAAAAGTATCATCCAGTATACATGATCACCAACCTGACCACCTGCTTTACCACATGAAGCCAATCTTTTAAACCAACCTTAGAAGATAGCTTGAATGCTTTTATTCAAGTTAGTCGTGACAACCAGCGATGACTAATCAAGGTTGAACACCGTGGAGAGCTTCGGTTAAAGAATTGAATCTAAAGTTGGGCAGCGGGCCGAACAAATGCAAAAGAAAGAACCGGAAAGTTGCCCGGTCAAACGGAAACAAGCAAAAGATGTTAGAACTCTTGAAGTGGTAAGGTAGTCAATACCGGTTACGAAAATCTCTAAACTACCTTGTAGTTCATATAACAAAAGAAGGCGATATTCTAATCTCGTAAAAAGGAGAAACAAGTGTTAAACTTAACAAGCTTTAAGAAAAACTCGTTGGAGGTCGTCGACACTCCCAAAATTCAAAGACAACGAGAACCACACCGAGATGCAAGTACCTTTTCCCCACCGTAGTTTGAAAGAATCCAAACAAGATAAGCAATTCAATGATCTTTTTAATATGCTCTCTAAAGTAAATATCAATTTACCATTATTAGAAGTGATCATGAATGTGCCTACGTATATGCCAAGTTTTTCCAAAGAGTTGAACCTTAAGAAAAGGAGGTATGAATGAATGAGCAGTAGTAGTATCGGAAATTTCTAGCGCTATACTTGCACAAACTACCACTAAGTTGAAAGACCCTGGAAGTTTTATTATAAACATAACTATGGGGGATAGGAAGGTTGCTAAAGCAATGCTTGATTTAGGTGCTAGTATAAATTTGATGCCACTACTACATATTACTCACTGACTAATCTAGGGATTTAAAACCCACAACTATGTCCGCAACTGAGATAGATCTCTTAAATATCCGGAGGGAATAGTTGAGGATGTTTTGAGATGCAATTGTAGACAAGCGATAATACCTGTTGACTTTGTGGTTACGGATATGCAAGAAAATCGGCATTGGACGAGAAGCGTACAATATTGCTTGGTAGACCATTTATGGCAACTCTTTAAAACTATTATTGATGTCAAGATGGAAATTTGACAATGGCAGTCTTAGGGCTTGTTCATTTCAAAAAGTTTTTGATTCTTCGCCTTTCCGCTTCTATTTACGCCATCGATGAAATATTCGAAGTTGATCCTTTGGATAATCTTGTCCAAAACACCTTTTCCAAACCAGGAATAGAAGACAAGCTTGGAAACCGGTTCTTACACTTGAAAAGGTTGAAGAAGATTTAGATGAAGAAATTAAGGGTACCTTGAACAACTAGACAATAATGAAGTGATGACAAAATCTAGTACACTTTTAAATCTACCCAGTCCTTCAATACATTAAAGAGGCCAATCCACCGAACTTGAACTCAAAGACTTACGAGCACTTAAAATATGTGTTTTGGGAGAAGGAGAAACATATCCGGTGATAATTTCTTCAACCTTGACCAAATCACAAGAAAAGAACTCATCAAAGTGCTTAAACGGTTTAAGAAATCTATAGGTTGGAGTATAGGGGATATAAGAGGCATTAGTCCAACAATGTGTATGCACAAGATCAACTTGGAGGATGGTGCTAAACCTATACGAGAGGCAAAGAAGACTAAACCCAAACATGCAAGAGGTAGTTAAAAAGGAAATCCTTAAATTATTAGAAGAAGGGATTATCTATCCTATTGGGATAGTAAGTGGGTTAGTCCAATGCATGTGGTACCATAGAAATATGGAATAAAAATTGTGAAAAATGAAAAAACTTAATTAGTGCCCACTATAAGAATCACTAGATTAATAATGTGTATAGATTTTAGGAAGTTAAATTTATACACTAAAAAGATCACTTTCCTCTTGCATTTATTGATCAAATGTTGGAAAGATTAGTGAGCACGCAATTTTCTTGTTTTTTGGATGGATGCGGATATTATCAAGTACCCATAGCACCGAAAGATCGTGAAAAGACCACATTTACATGTCCTTTTGGGACATTTGCTTTTTCGAGAATGCCATTTGGGCTATCTGATACCCTCGCCACTTTCCAAAGATGCATGATATCTATTTTCTCGGACATGGTGGAGAAATTCATTGAAATTTTCATGGACTGATTTCTCTGTCTTTTGGGAACTCATTTGATGATTGCTTACATAAATTGACTTTGGTTTAGAAAGATGCATTGAATGCAATCTAACCCTTAGTTGGGAGAAAAGTCATTTTATGGTTCAACAAGGATAGTTTTGGGACATATAATTTCAAACAAGGGTATTGAAGTTGATAAGGCAAAAGTTGAATTGATATCCAAACTACCTCCCTACATCCGTAAAGAGGGATAAGAAGCTTTTGGGACATGCAGGATTTTTACAGATTTATTTATTAAAGATTTCTCTAAAATAAGTCGATCCTTTATGTAACTTACTATCCAAAGATGTCTTGAATTTGACTTCAACAATAGTGCCTTTATTTCCTTTAATACCTTGAAAGAGAAACTAACATCTACCCTGTTATAATGGCACCAAAGTTGGTCTTTACCTTTTGAGATGATTTGTGATGCTTCGATTATGCAATAGGAGCAAATTCCGGGGACAAAAGAAAGTGGATAAGCGTGCCATGTCATCTACTATGCTAGCAAAACACTCAATGATGCCCAAATGAATTACACCACCACCGAAAAGGAATTCTTGGCTATAGTATTCTCTTTAGACAAATTTCGGTCTTATTTAGTAGGATCTAAAGTGATTGTACATTCGATCATGTAGCTTTAAGATACCTATTAAGTAAACCAAATGCCAAGCTAAGATTAATCGGTGGGTCTTACTCTTACAAGAATTTGACCTAGAAATCAAGGATAAGAAAGGCGGTGAAAACTTAGTAGCCGACCATTTGTCTAGGTTGATTTCGACTTCAATTCTCTTAAAGATCAGAGTAATGACGATATAGTTGAAACCTTTCCTGATGAATAGTTATTTTTCATAGGTCCGAACCCATGGTATGCTGATATTGTAAACTATCTTGCCATTGGTGTTTTGCGACCTAACACTTCATATCAGGACAAGAAAAGGTTTTTTAAAAATATTAAGGACTATTTACGGGATGACCTTATTTATACAAGATTGGTCAAGATCAAGTCATCAGGAGATGTGTACGGAAGAAGAACATAAGAGCATTCGACTTTTTGTCATGAACTTCGTCATGGGGTCATTTTGGAGGTGAAAAGACGGCCGTAAGATATTACGATGCGGATTCTTTTGGCCCACTCTTTTTAAAGATGCTCGTATGTTTTGTACCTGATGTGATAGATGTCAAAGACAGGAGACATAAGCAAAAGAGATGAAATGCCTTTGACATCTAATTTAGTTGTTGAACTCTTTCGATGTATGGGGATTGACTTCACGGGTCCTTTTCCCCCACGTCTAATGGTTTTCAATACATTTTGGTTCTTGTGGATTATGTGTCCAAGTGGGTGAAGCTATCCCCACCAAAACCAATGATGCTAATGTTGTTGTGAAATTCTTGAAAGATTTCATATTCGGTAGGGTTCTGAACGCCTAGAGCTATAATAAGTGATGGAGGTAGCCATTTTTGTAACAAACTCTTTGATGGAGTACTAAACAAGTACAACATCACACATAAAAGTAACTCTCCATATCATCCTCAAACTTCCGGTAGTGGAAGTGAGCAATAGGCAAATTAAGTGGGGAATCTTGGAACGCACCGTGCGTCCGTCAAGGAAGGATTGGGCATTTAAGCTAAATGATGCCTTATGGGCATACCGCACCGCTTACAAAACACCTATTGGGATGAGCCTTACCGGTTAATTTTTGGGGAAGCGTGCCACCTTCCCAGGTTGAACTTGAACACAAAGCTTATCGGGCAATTAAAGAGTTAAACATGGATTTAGATAAAGGTGTGAAAACGATTACTCTACTACGAGTTGGAAGAAATTAGGAATGAAGCCTATGAGAATGCCAAATTATACAAGGAGCGTACTAAGCGCTATCGTGACAAGAGGCTAGTTCCTAAGACTCTTCACCCCTGGAATGAAAGTTCTTTTATTTAACTCTCGTTTGAGATTGTTTCGAGAAAGTGAGATCAAGATGGGATGGACCATTCAAAATAGTTCAAGTATTTGAACATGGAGTAGTGGAACTATTGGACTCCAAGACACAAAAAACGTTCAAAGTCAATGGCCATCGTGTCAAGCCTTATTTAGAAGAACCAAACAACATTGCTGAAATGGATTGCATTTGGCTGAGTAACCCTTAGCACCAAAAAGATACGTCTTGCTAAGACGTTAAACTAAGCGCTGGATGGGAGGCAACCCATCATTTTAGGTAAAAAAAAACAATAAATAAAAAAATAAAAAAAAATAAAAAAAAACAAAAAAATAATAAAATAATAAAAAAATAAATAAAAAAATAAAAAATTTTGTTTGTTATTTGTTTTATTTACTTAGTTTTGTTGTTTATTTCATTTTAATTACATGTGAATAATTTTTAAATTGTTAAAACTAAAAATATTTGTTGAGATGTTAGAAGTTTACAGCGATCTGTCTGTATACACTTTAATGATGAATATGATGGATGCACTTGCATTTTCCATTACTACTTGCACATTCTCAGGAAATAGGTAATCTTTCTTCTCTTCTCTCTTTATCTTTCATGTACAGTTTTAACATTGAGGACAATGAAATTTCTAGGTTGGGGGGGGGGAAAAGTTACCATACTTAATTAAAAAAATAATAATAGAAAAAAAACTTTTCTCACAAAAATTTATCATTTCTTTAAATCAAATTTAAGTAAATAGTTAAGTCTTTTGTCTTGTTAGATTAATTTTTGAAAACATATCATGAAATATTTTGTAATTATTTTTGATAATTAGTTAGTTTTGTCATAATTAGTATTTCTTGATAAGATGTAGAAATTATATCAAACCCAAAATCGGTGTTTATGAGTTTTTAGTGGAGACTACCTTTGTGAGATATAATTTGAGCCTAATTTCCTTTATTGAGTGAAATATATATTTTTTCTACTCCAAACACATTTCTTATTTCTTCAAATTTTTAGATGATCTCTATAGGTATTAGCATTGAATGTATGAATTTTTTTATCTTAATAGAGTATCATATATTTTTGATTATTATTTTTGCTTAGATTAAATGATTTGAGTAGAAATTGATAGTATATGCTTATATCTCATTTATGCATGACTACTACAAAAACAAAAAGACATATCTGGGGTTACCTAAACCAAGATCAAACAGAAAAGCCACAAAATTAACCACTCACCAAAATCCAAAGAAAAGTACAACTGCATACATGGGTTGACTCTCTAAAAAATACACATATTGAAAAATATCTACGTAAAAAAAAAAGAGAGATAAAAATAGTATCATCTACATACTATAACCCGCATTGCTTACAAAGTTGTGAGTAAAGGCTAATTACAAAAGAAAGATATAAGAAGTAATTCCCTAAAAAGTCATTGTAATTTCTTCATTTGTAAAAGGCATATATCTTGAAATTCTTTCTTAATGAGTTTGATTTACGCATGAAAATAATTTTTATATATGATATCTTTATAATTTATACATTTGATTCCTTTCATGAGATCAATGTTAAAATAACACTTTGAGCCTTTATTCTTTATACATATGCGAACATATTAGTTCATTTCTATACATCAACTCTTTCGCATATAAATTAGTATGAGTATTTGAACCCATAGGATTCAGTGTTTCGAGAGTATTGACTTGTGAGGAATAGAGTCGAAGCGAATTCTGATTCATGACACTGAAATTGGGTGAAATTAAATTGATACATTTTTGATATGAAATATGAAAATGATTTTCGACTAATTATTATAATAAATCATGATTGTTTAAAGAGATTAAGATAACTTATGCTTGGGATTTTAATTATGATCTTAAAGGAGATTAAATAGTATGAGACATTTTTGTGAGATGTTGTTAATTTGTGATTTTGTTGTAAATTTAATTTTTAAGTTGTTTGTTTTTATTGTTTCTTTTGTTTTTACATTTAGTACAATGTTTGTGGGTATCATTACTGAAAACCCTCACGAGACTCAAACTCGTCCACTAGGGCAACCTAGGGGTTTAAAGGCTTGTTGCATAGGCTAAATGCAACCGTGTCAATCCACGGAAGTGATTTAGGATAGTTTAATTTTTAGTTTTTATCGCTTCTCTTGCTAAGGGACTAGCAAGAAGCTGGTTGGGGGTTGTGATGAGTGCTCAAAAAGCACTAAAATAACCATGATTTTATGCTCATTAATTGATTAAAAATATATATATTTATATGTTTTATCATATATTTATATAAATTTGTCTTTTTCCGAATCACGGGTATTTTTATTGTTTTTCGTGAATTTTGGCCAAAAAACGCAATGTAAAGACTCAAAGAAGAATACTTGAAGCAATACATCACAAATAAATTAATAAATAAGTGGAAAAAGGTCAACAAACATGGAAAAATTGGACAAAATGGGTCGAAAAGGTCAAAAATGTCAAAAGACGGAAAATCGCTACGCGCAGCCATACGGCCAAGGCCAATACAAACGCCGCGTGCCCGGCGCCGATGCCTACTTCCGCGCGCGCCGCAGCGCTGGCATCGCTGTTCACGCGGCCGAGCTGCGCGCGGCTTCGGCGGCCAGCGCAGGCTCCCAACGCGTTTTTGACCCATTTTTCACGTGCGGCCGCCCCATGACGTCACGACGTCATTGATGACCTCGCAGGTCCAAAACACGTTTTTATTTTTTTAATATTTTTTTAACATTTTTTTACTCATTTTTTCTCTCCATCCTCACCTATAAATACCCCCTTTCCATTCACTTCAAAGCACACCTCAAAACCACACTTCTCTCTTCTTTCTTTCTCTCATTTCTTAGGTTTTAAGTTTTTCTTAGTTTCTTTCTTAGTTTCTAAGATTTTCTTAGTTTTTCTCTTAGTTTTTAGTTCAATTCTCTTAGGTTTAGAGTTCTTCTCTTTTTGAGAGGAACTTGTAATGTTTTTGTAATAATTTAGATTTTTGATTCAATAAATGGAAGTGCAAATTCCGCTTGGAGGTTTTCTAGCAACGGGAATAGCGTCGAAGTTCTGTAAGGATTTTATTTTCTTCTGATTATTTTTATGCTTTATTCTTACATGTTATATTTAATTTGTCTACGTGATTAAATTTAAGCTGCTAGCTTTATAATCATGATATAATAATAACGTTGTTATGCTCATAAATATTAAATAGGTGAAAATTTCTAAAATGAATTGATTTTATTTTTATTCAAGATTTTATATTAAGGATGTTAGAGAGAAATATATTATTTTTCATTACAAACTTAAATCAAGATTAGACTTTAAGGTTTAGTTATCCGGTCTAATTTAGAGTAGTGCTCTTTTATTTGTTGGTACAATCGCCTTGGTAGTTAGAGTGAAGCTCTATTTCAAAAGTTTTTATAAGAATTATTATGTGAAAATGTATTGACAACATGTTTTCGGTAGTGGTTTTAAAACTTGAAAGTTAGTACTCGGATAACTAAATTCTTGGGTTTAATTTGGACACCTTGAATAAAGTTTAAACTGTCTAACCCCACCAAAGGTGGCATTTAAATGGTTCATTTTCAATCTCTTAGAAAAAGGAATTAATTTAATTAACCAAATTAGTTATCAACCCCACCCATAGGTGTTAATTGATTTGTTTAGTTAACAAAGAATATCTAACCCCACCAAAGGTGGTATTCATACAAAAAAGAGAGAATCAATAAAATATCAATTTATATCTTTAATAACCTAGATAATATGAGCAAGCATAATTAATTTAGTTATTATATCCATAAATACTCCACTAATATAAATGATAAAATTTGCATGAATATTTATTGAATCTGTATTTATATTTATTTATTGAATTTAAATCTATGTTTATTTTTTTTATTATATTTAATTAATCTGTATATATGTTTATTTTATGTTATTAGATTAGGAACACAAAAACCAAACTATCGTGACAGGATGTTTAGGATTTAATTTCGTTTTTAAAAGTTTGAATAATAAATTAAAAACCACATACATTCCTTCCTTAGATCGACCTTGGGAGTATACTTATCATTTTCTACGAAATGATTCGTGCACTTGCGAGAGTTTTACAAATATTAAAACCAAAGTATTTGCGAGAATCGGCGATGCCGGTTTTCGTTCATCAAACCCATAAAACTTTCTTTTATTATTATTTTTTATTACTATTTGAATAATTTGGATTTTTATTTTGGTTTATTTTGCAGCAATAAAAAGCTAAAAATTACTAACTAATAGAGATCCACCATAAAACCAGGGAAGTTCCTTTCATTTCTTCAATCTGTCTCACTTTTGAATTACAATGAGGGCATTTTTTAGTTTGAGTTTGGGGGTGGAAACTCTTTTAGTCTTGAGTTGTTAAATTCTCTTATGAAGCATGTATTTGAGTATGATTGAATTCACTATGATTCTGAAATTTGTGATTGAGGATTGTTCTGAGAATTTTTTTCAAACTATTCTATTATATTAGGCAAAGGTTTGTGGATACTATGATTTAAATCTTTGTCCTTGAAAATAATTGTGCACATAGTACATTTTTCTCAACTGCATTTTACCTATGAAGAGAAGGAGTTGAATTAATTGGGTTAGAGAAGTTCAATCTTGCTTTGCTCTAGAATTCGTTGAAGGATCCTTGAGGTGAAATCCTAGTTGATACCAAATATTAGAGAAATAATCTAGGAAATTATTTTTTCATACCCAAAAAGCTCTCCCAACCGTCCTAATTATCACGTCATCATTGCATAGTGTATTCCTATAGTTAAACCCCTTGAGCCTTATTTTATATAAGCCTTATGTGTTCTTTTAACTACATAAATCATTCTCATTCTAAGCTTGAAAAACCATTAACTTACCTTAATTTTTGAGAAAACACTTTGGTAGAAATTTTCATTTAAAGAGAAAGTTAGTTCAAACTAAATCATTCACATTATGTTTGCTCTATTTGATCAAAGAGAAAACAAAGGAGTGAAAAAAAAAGAAGAAGAAAGAAATTGAAAGGTAAGAATCAAAAAAGAGTTAATGTGGTTGAAATTAGTAAAAACTATGAATATCAAGGCAACCACACAAAAAAAAGAAAAAAAAAGAGCACAAAACATATTAAGTATAGCAACAATATTGTCATCAGTATGAGCATATTGTCAAGAAAGAGCTATGGTGTGAATCCTATTGTTTCTCTCTTCCAAGTATTTTCCCAATTTACTTTGATTTTCTATATCCATTTTTTTCTTATACCTTACCCTGTGGCCTATCATTACAGCCCTGATTAAAGACCTTTTGATATTTGATTTTGGTATTTGATTACATTAGTGGAGAGGATTTCTAAAAATTGGACTTATGGGGTTAAGTTTTGAGAGAATTCTTTTAATTTTAGTTATTCTAGTTTTATCTAAATTTGCTAGTGGTTTGGATTTAAATTGACTAATTCACACACATATTCATGGACTTAGCTTTAGGTTGAAGTGAATTCTTAACTCTTGCTTGACAAATTGCTAAATTTTTTATTTATTTTCCTACTATCTTCGATGTAAAAAGAGTAAGTTATTAGTGATGAAATCTAAATTCAGATCGTGACTTGGTGAGTGATGGTAGTTCTCTATGGGGTCTTATTGACACTATCTACAAATGTCTTTTCTTTTCTTTTTTTTAGGACAAACAAAGTTGAAAGTTTGGGGGTGTTTGATAACTTGCATAATTTATCATAATTTATCACTTCTTAACTTTAACTTTAGTCTAATTTTATTTAATTTTTTATTGATTTTAGACTTCATTATTATTATTTAAATTTTATTGCAGATTTGAAGAAAATGAAGATCCAAAATTTTAGAAACATATCAACTCTCAAATTAAATGAAGATTTATTTAAATTAAGATATATATATATATATATATAAACAAAGGAAAAGGTGAGCTAAGAGATAAATGAATAGAAAAGGAAGGAAGAAAAGGTAAGAAATTAATAGCGCGGAAGAGAAAGAAAAAAAATTCTACGTAGATAAGAAAAAACGAAGAAAAAAATGAGGGAGAAGACACGAAAGTAAATTCTTTTTGCGATTCAAAAAATTGTGGTGATTTCATTATGTTAAATTTAATTTTCAATTCTAGGAAAAAGATGTAATTTAATTATGAACTATGTTTTATTTTCTATGTTAATTTGAATTATTTCTCTTCATGTTTGTGTGATTTATTCTAAGTTTAATGCTTCTAATTAACTCACCATTAATTAGATGATTTTAGTCTTGTGATTTACTATCAAAAAAAGGGAATATAGGATACATTTGGGATATTTCAGATTTGGTAAATATAAAGATTGAAAGTCTTGTATGAACCTGTGTAGTTTTAAAATCACTGGTCTTAATGCTTTCTTGCCTTATTAAATTGCATACTCTTGGGTAAATTAATGATCAAGAATATTTTTAATTTACTTTCTAAATAGGCTTTTGGATGGTTTTTGTAGATTGCTAACAAACAGAAATAATTAAATTCAATTAGCTAGATGAGTAAATCATAGTGAGGGATTAGGTGAAATAAATTTCCTAGAAGTTTTCTTCCCATTGATTTGATTCTTAAACATCTTTAGTTTATTTTGTATATTTTCCTTAAATTGATTTTATTTTAAATTCTAATTACTACCTTAGTGACTTCTCTAGATAAAATTGAGATTAGTATAATTTTGGTATTTGTCAAAAATAAGTTACCAATCCCTAAGGACGATACTCTTCTTATCACTTTATTATAAAACTATGGTACAGTGCACTTGCAATTTTTCAGCGATCATCGAGTGAATTTTAGGTTTTTTTCAAAAACTTTGTGAGAAAATGATGTTTTGATTTGGTTTTTGACATGGGGGTTTTGTGTTAAAATGTACACGGGCCATGGTGCACATAGAATCGTTTTGTAATGTGCCCTAAAAATATTTCCCCAAAATCAACTCGAGACTAGTGTGTTGTAGCACACTTAAAATCATGCCATAGCATGAACAAATTTCACATTCTCACTTTTTTGAACCAAAGGCATTGTGAAATGGTGGACATAAACTCATGACATGGCATACAATGAAAATTTAAAATATTTCCCCATAATTTCAATTTTGCTTAAAACTAAAAAAATTAGAAAATACTAATAAGTAATGAAAATAAATAAAATAAACACAAAAACTTTAAATCAAAGAGTATTTGCTAATAAGGCATCCTCTACCCTAACATAAGTTAGGTAATGTCCGCATTGGAATAAAAAAATACAAAATAGTTAATAAAAATAAATAACTAAAAATAAAATGAAAGTTGTCAATGTGTTGACTTCTATATAGCTATTGGTTTAACATCGTCAGCCCAATGGATGTGACTTCTAGCTAAAGTTGAAACCACTTGACAGATCTTAGTTGGGACCTTCCTACTGCTTGTCAATTTTTACAGCACTAGCATTGGAATATCCTTAGGATTAATCATAGTTGGTGATGGGAGTTTTCTAGTTACTTATGCTTCAATCTTTCCACAATTGTGGCTAATTGACTCATTTTAGTCTCTAGGTTGTTAATTGAAGCCCTAGCATCCTACTAAAATTTAGCACTATGGTTAGCTAAAGCAAGAACCAGATCTTTTAAAGACTTGCCTTGAGGTGGTTGTTGAGGTTGGTATTGCTGAGGTGGCTTAGGGTTTGGTTTGAAACCCTCCAACAATATTGGCTTGTTTAAGATTATTATCTTGAAGAGTGTAGCATGTGTCAGTGAGATGTCCCATTGAAGAACATATGCCACAAGCTTTAACCTATCCACTAGTTAACTGTTGCACTAAAGTAGTTAAATTATTGACTTGAACCTCAAGAGTAGGGTTATGCTTACCTCATTTACCTTTAATTATGGGTTACTATTGGTGCCAAATTTTTAAGAATTGACTGCCATAGGTGCAATTAAATATCTTTCCTAAAGTGAAGTTTTGTTCACTAAGGCTCCACCGCTAGCAACATCTACCATGCTTTTCTCCATAGGCATTAATCCTTCATAGAAATATTGGAAAAGAAATTGCTCACTAACTTGGTGGTGAGAAGAGCTTGCACATAACCTCTTAAATCTATCTCAATATTCATATAGGGTATACCCATTGATTTGCCTTACACCACATTTTTATTTTCTAATTTATGTGGCCTTAAAAGGTGGAAAGTACCTCTCCAAAAATAATTTGGTCATGTCAGACTACGTCGACATAGTACTTGGAGGGAGATAATAGAGTTATTCCTTTGCACTATCAAAAAGTAATAAGGGAAATGCTCTAAGTTTAATTTATTATTCGATGACCCAACTAGTTTTACGGTAGAACAGACTACATAAATCTCTTTTAAGTGTTTATTTGGGTCTTCTCCTAATAAGATCCTAAAAGTAGGTAAAATATGAATTATTCCAAATCTACATTTAAATCATACCTCCAATTTTGGATACACAATGCACAAGGGTTGTTGCTCTAAGTTTTTTGTATCTAATTCTTTCATTGTTGGGTCTCTTATTGCCATCTCTTTGATTTCAGTTTCATATTCACTTGAAGAAGTGAATTATGTTGTATTTGATTGTAGTGACCCTTTTAACCTTAGACTGTAGAGATCTTCTTGCATTTAGATCCTAAAAATTAAAAAAAAAACTAAAAGTTATTAAACTACAATTACTTATAAAGAAATTCAACTAATAAAACAAATAAATAAAAGAAAAAAACTAGTTAAGTAAAAAGTAGGACAAAAATCTAAAAATAAGTTAGAAACAAAAATCTAAATAGAAGTTAAATTAGTGAAATAAAAAAATAAAAATAAGTGAAGTTAAATTACAATACAAACATAAAAATAAAAATCTACAAATAAGTTAAGTCAATGAAATACAACTCTAAAAATAACAAAAATAAATGAGAAAATAAAATATGAAAATTAATCTAATAGTCAGTGAAAAAGAAGTTAGTAGAAAATAAAATAAAATAATAGAAAATTAAAAGTTAATCTAATAATTATAAAATAAATAAAATAAATATACAAAATAATTTTTTATTTTCTATTTTTTTATTTTTTTTATTTTTTTAGATAAACTAATAATTAATGATAAAACTGTAAACAAATCATCGGCAACGGTGCTATAAACTTAATATGCTTAGAAAACGTAAATATAAGTTATCAAACTGTATAAATGATAAGTAATTTAAGAATAAAGGTTATCCAACTCATGAGTAATGTTATAATGAATATCAATAATTATTAGGTTACTAGTAAATTAATAAGGTGGTTTTGAAAATAGTCTTAAAATAAAAATAAAACATAAATTAATAAATAAGATACATGAGCATATAGATTCAAATATATGTGATTATGGAACATATCTCACCATTGGCCTATTATTTAACCAATTATATCATAAATCAATATTTAAATTATTCTTGAATAAACAACAATAGCTTGAAAAATCTATGCGCTAGTCAGCAACGACTTCCAACTCACATTTTCTTACTTTTAATTGAAATAGAATACCTCCATAAATCAATCCTAAATCAGAATATAAACTTAGTTATCATTGCTAAATAAAATTCATTCATCGTATAACATACTAAAAAGGAGATAACTAAACTTCAAAATATCATAATTCTTAGCAATCTTCAACGAAGGTATCAACTCTACTTGTCACACTATCATAAAGCAACAAGTTATTACCTTGAAAAATAATATTAGAAAATACCATAACTGATGAAATAAATAGGGGTATGAATTCCCACCTATCATGCAAGAAAAACTATATATTTCCAAGATAATCCAGTAACATCTTAAACTAGTATTAAACATATACACATAGTAAATTAGTTAATTACTTGAATTTATACATGCATAGTCATGGAATTTAATCATAGAGTCAAACACATCAAAACTTAAGGATGTTATCTAAAAATGATTATAACATATTATTAATTAAAATCATATTCTACATCTTGAAAATTGCTCACAATAACATAAATAAACTATCTAAATATAATCATAATTAAAATAGATAGAAGAAGAACAAGAAGAAGATGAAGAAGAAAAATAATAAATATTCTTTAATTGCCTCTAGTCTTGTCTTTTTCTGTAGACCTAAATATATTTTCTCTAAAATCTATATCTATAATCTATATAATATGTGGCTTCCTTTTTTGTTAACCCTAACTACATTTTTATAGTAAAAGAGTTAGGATAGGGTTGAAGAAGTTTAAAACAATTAAAACACGATTAACACAAATCTAGAATTGATTGGATAAACACGAGCTTGTAATCAGACATTGGAGTGTAAAGCCAAGTTTATGGGTTGTAGCACACATAGACTCATGCCATGATGCGACTCTAATTCTAGTTCTATATAAATCATCCTGAGGGTGTTGTGACATGATGCATATGTACTCATGTTATGACGCGACCTTAATTTTGATACTTTAATATGTTTAACCCTTTTTGATGTAGCTTGTATAAATATTTGTATTTAGGCTCTTCATTTTATAACAATTATATCCTTGGATATGAGATTTGATTGATCTTTTGTCATTTGAATCTTTTAAGTGCAAAAATCCTGAAATATATCAAAATGTGCCCTTTGATTCCAAAAAATATTTATAGAATACATAGATTAAAATGTGATATTAAAACCTAATTCACCTCATTAATTTTGATAAATCATAAAATATATGTACTTTTTAGGCACGTATCTATAATGTTGAAGGAGTAGTCATAGCTATACATCATATTCAAGAGACATTAAACTACATGTGTTTTACTTCTACTATCCTTCCTAAAAATGTTAAGGAAGCCTTGTTGGATGCATCAATGGAATAACATCTAGTATCTTATTCATAGACTAAAAGATAAACATGTCATAGGTGCACGTTGGTTGGACAAAAACAAAGAAGATTAGAATGGTATGATTGTTATAAATAAATTTAGGAATGTTGCTCAATTTTATGCTAGAATAGAAGACTTTGAAGAAACTTTTATTGTGGTTGCTTGTCTTGAGTCTGTGAGATTGACAATTGGGTAAGCTTGTTACTTTGGATTCATGTTATATTATATGGACGTTAAGAGTACCATTCTCAATGGTATAATCAAGGAGAAAGTTTATGTTGATCAATCCAAAGGTTTTAAATATCCTCAACTCCGTGATTATGTTATTAGATTAAAGAAAGCCTTGTATGGCCTAAAGCATGCTCTATGGCCTTGGTATGAGCATCTTACTACTTTTCTCCTCAAAAATAGATTTCAAACATAAGGTTATGAAAATAAATCTATTTCTCCTAATAAATAATGATAATGTTGTTAATGCTCAGGTTTAAGTTGATGACATCATTTTTGAATACACGAGGGATACTCCTACTCAAAATTTTACTGCAACTATTGAAAATGAATTCGAAATAAGTTTACTTAGAGAATTGAAATTCTTCCCCAGGTTTCTGGTTAAGTAATTGAAAAATGTGATCTTTCTCTCGCAAGCTAGTATTTCAAAGAGCTTGTTAAGAAGTTGGATTGGAAAATGCCAAACTTGCTCATACACCAATGAGTACTACCATTAAACTTTTTTAGGATCCTTCAGGAAAAAAAGTAGAGCAGACACAATACAGAAGCATAATTGGAAGTCTTCTCTACTTAACTAATGATCACCCAGATATATCCTTCAATGTTGGAGTTTGTACTACATTTGAAGCTTGCCAAAAAGAGTCTCATATTGTTGTGGTTAAAAGAATCTTCAAGTATGTTAATGATGCATCAAAATTTGAAATATGGTATCCTTATGGCACAATAGTTAAACTTGTTACATATTCAAATGCCAACTGAGATGGGTGTAATGATGATCGAAAGAGTACATAAGGTGGTTTTTTTTCTTGGGTAACTCATTGAACTCCTAGCACAATAAGAAACAAAGCTCTGTGTCACTTTTTACTGCTAAGGCTAAGTATCTTGTTATTGGGTTGTGCTTCTCTCAATTGTTATGGATGAAGTAGATGTTATTAGACTATGGGATAATGGTAAGAAACCTTATTTTTGCATTATGGCAACACCAATGCGATCTATTATCCAACATACACAGACCAAACATATTGATGTTAGACATCACTTCATAAGAGACTTCGTAAAGTTGAACACTTTGTCTTTGTAGCATATTAGCAATAATCTTCAACTTGGTGATGTTTTTACTAAATATTTAGATTGTCTCAGGTTGAGTTTTTAAGAAAGACTATCGGTGCCTATATCTCACCCTGAGATTTCCTTGTGTATTCTTTAGATTTGTGTGAGCTTGAAGAACTTTGTCTATGTTTATATCTTCTCTATTTTTATTTTTTTTATGTGTTGCATGGTACTTAGTGTAAGCTTTAATCTTCTCTATTGTGATGCATAAGTGATAAGATTATTTCATTCTTGAATGCTTTCTAACCCTCTAGTATAGGTGTTCCTTTAAAGAAAAAAGGTAAGAAGTTTGTGTATGCAACTTGTTGTTTGTTGACATTCTCTATGTTGCATGGGATATAAGTGTAAAATTGCAATACATTTTTGTTGCCTAACTTGCATTCACTTAAGGGTGTATTGCAAGAAGTTAGGAGAGTTGTGTGATTTTTATATTTTTTTGCTACATTTTTAATGGTGCTTGGCCTATCCATGTGTACCCATGTAAGGGTAACATGATAGTATCTAGTTGAACCACACATTGTTTCTACATGATAAATTTATAGGTATGTTTATAATTTATGTGTGCAAATTAAAAGTGTAGATTGGAACTTTGGAGTTCAAACTTGAAGTGTAGATGTGTTGATGTTGAAGATGGATGGAACATATAAGATGGATACATCGAGAGTATGTTTATTTTGATTTTTGGTTGTGTATCAATGTTTTTTCAACGAGAATAGACATATTTAGGTCATCTTCATGATTTTCTCATGATTGTTGTGCGTCTTTACTAGATGTACAATATTTTGTTACGGAAAGCCAAAATGGGTAATTGTAAGTCTTTTATATTTTACTAAGGGTATTGTCTTCATCTGTATAAGGTTTGTTACTGACAATCAATAATCTACACACCTACTTAGTTGGGTACACTATATATATGAGCATATTTACACACATTACGGGGATGGTTTTTGTAGTGTGTATGCTAGGTTGAGGTTTTTTTTATGGTTTTATGTCATTTTACTTGCAAGTATTTATAGAAAATTCCTTTATAATTTTTGAAAATTAAAAATCATATTTTGGTCGATTCGTAGACCCTCTTTGCCTACCCCTCACCAACCATGGTTGATGAGAATAAAACTCAACAAGGCTTTAATAGGTTTTATCCTTACCGAGTATGGTATTACTCTTGTCAACCTACGGTCTGTAAGAGGGTCGGAAAGGCCACAGAAAACTTAAATTGTTTTTATAAATATCCCCATTTGTTGTTGTGATTAATTAGAAAATACAAGTGAAGCTCTATTAGGTTTTTATCATATTTTTGATTCTTTTTCACAAATTACCTTGAGTGATTGTTTAGTGTTTACGAATCATTGTTGTGAATGTGAAACCGTGTTCTTGAGTGGTGGGTACTTCATACGATTTTTGCTTATGGATTATGATATAGGTGGGTATCCCATTAATGTGCACTATTGATTATTATTGATTGATCACACTATAGTGTATGGTGTTGGCTCCAAAGGAAAGTTGGATTCATGTGTTGAATCAAGTTATTATAACAACAGTAACTGAGGACAACATTGGTAATTAGGGTAGGACTCAATACTGAAAGAGGTATGTACTTTATACTTTTCTATCAAGTTAGTATCTATTTATTATATGAGTTAATTATTTGACATAGAGTGATTATCATAAGGAACCTGAGGATTTTACCACATAGATAGGAGTTCTATATGAGTTTACCTTGTTATATGACTGTGTTTGTTTTCTCTGATCTTTTGTTAATTCAATCAATGTTTCACTCAAGCATGTAACAATATATGAGTGTTAAATTAGGATTGAAAAGCATCTCTCTCTTTCATACTTTTTCTTGCTTATTTTTTTATCTGTTGTGGAATTATTCTATCTACTACTTGATTATTTATCTTGTCTATTGCTTTTCTTTCTTTTTGTTCTTTTGCTTGTAATTCGGAAATGAGTATTAGTTGTCACACTCTTACAAAAAAAATGAAACATGATTATCAATAATATAAAAAGTTTAATAGAAAGAAAAATGATGAGATATTATGTTTAAAATAAGACATATTAAAACTACAATCTATATGAGATGTGGTGAGAAGGGATGTTATGAGATTTAAATGGAATATGATAACTTTAAACCACAAGTTTATTGAAAACATTAAAAGTAATATGCAATATGATGAAATAACTCACTTTATACCTCTAAGACATAGGGTTGATTTAGTCTTATTATTTATGAAATAAGAAATTTAATCATATTAATTTGGGTCGAGCCTAATTGATTTCATATTTTATTAAAAACGGTCAAA
Source organism: Hippophae rhamnoides (assembly GCA_033030585.1). NCBI lineage: Eukaryota > Viridiplantae > Streptophyta > Magnoliopsida > Rosales > Elaeagnaceae > Hippophae > Hippophae rhamnoides. Next base: position 12,657,374 of record CM065434.1, on the reverse strand, counting down.
CAAATTCAAAGCATAATTTTCATTTAAATTAGACATAATTAGACACATAAGAGACTTTTTACCTTCATCTTTAATGACTTATGATGAATTTTATGATTATGGTGTCAAATAAAAATGTAATATCCTTGATCTCACAATTTTTTATTTGAAGCTTTTTCTATTTTGAATGGGGAATTCTTAGATTTTGTTAAAAAAAATCAACTTTTTTTAGTTTTTATTGTTTGAAATTATTAAGTTAGTTTTGATTAATTAGGTATATGTTTAACTAATATATTTTTATTATATAATAAATTAACAGATTAATTCTATTATATATTTTTATTATATTAATTTGATTATTTTGATTATTTTTGTTAAATTTCATAAAATAACATATTTTACCTAATAATTGCAAGAATCCCATATCTATTTTATAATAAATTAAGGGAATAATTCTAATTTTTTTAACTTCAAAAAATATGAGCATCAAGTGCTTTGTATTTATATATATCATCTAATTTTGATATCTATTGATTTACCAAAAATATTTATCTCTATTGCTTTTTTAGAAAGAAAAAAAACAAGAAGAAATTCAGTTCTTTCTTTGTTGATAATTTGATATAAAGGTACGTCTCTAAATCTTAATTTAATAATTGCAAGAGTCAAATCAAATTGCAATCACTACTATTTTCAACGAGTTGTTGAGTAATCCTCTAAGTAACCATGTTAAAGTTCGAAATGTCTAGCCTTGACATAAATCGAATCTATTAAGCAAGGAATTCACCCTTTTTTTTGTTCCAAAACAAAATAAGAATTACCAATTGTATCTAGTAAATTATAATTTACTCAATAAAAAAATATTAAATCACACATTTATACTTATTTTTTTACTTAAATAATTTATATTATGATTTCTGACAATATTATTTGAAAACATAAATCACTTTTTTTATTTTTAAAAATAAATATAATGGATGTAAAATTAGTTAATATTAATATTTTCTTTTTTTAATAATTTAAATTCCTTGCTTAATGGATTATCACAAATCTTAGTTTCCACCATTGATTCGATTCGAATGTAAGTGACTCTTAGGTTATGTTTAGATATTATATTTGCATACAAAAATAGTGAAAGAAATATTAGGTGTAAGAAATAAAATGGAAAAAAATAAAATAATGTAATTAACTCATTATGAGTTGATTACTGTATAAATAAATTGGAAAAAAAATATCAAATTAATTTTCAAGATTTGAAGTTTTCATCAATTTTTATACTTGTGTCATACCAACTTGTTTATATGTTTTGACTATTCATAAACTTCTTTATAATATAGATTATGTTGATATTGATTTTTGTATAGATCAAATAGAACTGTTCTTCATAGATCTACGAAACAGAGAACCTGTTAGAATCTTAGACCATTGAGTGTGGCCTTTGATCCTCAATGTTTAAGTCAATAATAAGATTTCATAATGAATAGGAGATTTAGGTATCGTTTTATGATAAATAGGAAAGATAATGTTTAGGTAACTATGGTTATCTGTTACGAGATCTAAGATGGTAGAGGTTAGTTCTATATGAATGTGTACAATAGTAATTATAAATAGGGAGTAGAAGTAACCTAATACATATCACTTAGCCATCTACATATATTCTTATTGCATCATAATTATCTTTTAATAATTCTCTTGTTCAAAAAGTTAGGGGATAAATACTATCCATTTATCTCCTTATAAAGTTTATCTAATTTTCATATTTATATGATGACTTAGTATTTATTGGGTTAGTCTATAAAGCTTTTTGTTGACTATGATAACTCATTATTCACCATGTAACATGTATTAAGTTATACCTAACATTAGCCTCTCAGACTTTTTGGGCCTTGATCAAATGGTAGAGAAAGTCAGATTGCAGTTCTGTTGGTATTTCTATTTGTGACTATTCTAGATTCATTGGCGATGTTAGGCCTACTCTCATGTGCTATTTTACCTATCCAATGAAGGATTCTACACTATAATGGGCCATACAAACATATGTGGTAGCTTCATGTTGGTGATATTTTCAAATTTCTAGTTGATCTCCCAATTAGGGAGTTATATCAAAGTCAAAACAAACACTTGGTGAGGTCAAACTCAAAGTTACATGGTTTCTTTCGTCTTCAGTATTGTCGGTCATACCTGGTAGACTTTTCAAGTCTGTGTAGTAAATGTGTGAATTAGAGGACTTTTATGAGTCCCTAAAGTGTCTTCCTTAACTATATTCCATCGTTCCAGAAGTTGGAGATTGTACATGAATATTTTTTCTACCATCAAGGAAAAATTTGTTAGCCATGGGTATGTGTGAGTATGGAGATGGATCGAAGGAGTCCACGCAACGTAGTGACCAAGTGGAGGATGAACAAGGGCATGCTTGATGAGGTTCCATACGGTAGAGGTGTGTGTGCAGTATAACCCTATCTTACGGGAGCTTAGTTGGCTATGGTCCAGTTAGCATATCCCTATATGATAGTGATATGGCCAGCATCCTATATCCAAAAGCCTTTTGTTAGGAAATCTTCTATTCGATGGTCTCTATCATATGTATTTTGATAAATTCTCGCCTGAGTGACGAGTCTAGTTCCTTCGAGTGGTGTGATACTTTTGGTTATATCTACGATGGAAAGTCTAAGATCCTAGAAGGATCTATTGATGACATGGTTTTTTTCTTACAAAAGGATCACATAAAGTGCAAGAAGCTATATACCTTTCTTATGGGTACCCATATTCTCTGCTACTTAAGCTTTTCTTAGTAACCTTTTTTCTAACTTATGCACGTCTATTTCTCATTGGAGCAAAGTGATATGGATGCACAGAAGGCTGGACACTTTCGAGAAGTCAAGGAAGTGAGGGATCATATCTTGATTACTTCAAGTTCTTGTACGTCCAGTATCCTGATCTACTCAACAAATCATGTGCTTGACTTATTCCTGGACTTTTTCCAGAATATAGATATATGATTGAACGCTTAAGAAGGTACTTGATGAAGTAGAATGCACTAAGAGGAATCACAATAGGTGTTTATTCCCTAGGAGGAGACATACTATGGATGGACTTGGAAAGGTGGTAGTTGGGATATATGGCATGTTACATAAAAGTTTTATACTTTGCAACATGTAGGGTGGAAGTTTGGGCTTCTCAATTTGTAAGGTAAGACATTGAACTTTGTGGCCTATATGGATAAAATCTAGAAGAGATTGGTTGATGTTGATAGTGTACCTTTATTTAGCCTTAGAGGTCAGAGATGACTTGGTACTTTGTATGCTTTTGATCGTGTTCTTCTTACCTTTTACTTTTGAATTGAAACTATATCTCTGAATCTGATAGTGGTCTTATCTGTTTGTAAGATTGCGGGTGTTTTAAAAAGTTAAATTATTTTCTAAATTAGTTAAAATGAACAATTATAAACCTTCTAACAATGATTGGTTGAGAGAAAGATTATAAATTCTAAAATTATATGACTAAATTAAAGTAAGTATATTATAGTCGAATAAAGATAGATGAACGAATATAGAAAATTAGCTAACTATCCATTCATGGAAATAATGAATTAAATAATTTTTATAAAAATTTATAATTATTAATTTTTCTTTTAAATAAGCGAACCCCAATGATCATTGTGACATACAGAATTCCCTATTAATAATAAAATCTTGGATTGGGCTTGAAATCAACTAATTGATAAATCTAAGGAAAATATATAAATCATCTAATTTAAAACAAATCAATAAAATTAAATTAAACTTTTATTCATAAATGCATAACCAAATATAGTTGATATGTCTAATGCTTATTTCAAAAATATTCTCTTCAATTATAAATTATTAATTTACAATTCAAGATAATAAAACTTTAACAAGGAATAAATCAAAAACTTGTTGTGTGTTTTGGAACACACATAAAATCGTGCAAGCATACACGGTCACAAGTAATAAAGATTTGTAAGTAAAGTATCGTTCCCACGAGGATTTGTTACAATAGTTTGTTGAGTACTAAAATTGTATCTCTCTGATTTTATCCAAAACAATCGCTGATTGAGAAAAAGGTAAAAAGAAAATAAGAGAACTCTAGGATTGCAATTTTTCACCAAACTAATCCACTCAAATCATATTATTTTCTTTTAATTTATATTTTTTAGTACATTTAATTTGTCAACCGAAAACTTCTTTTTTATTCATACATCTCTTCCGAGCTCCGTATAAACACGCCTCGTTAAATTAATTCACTATATCTCTATGACAATTAAATTTAATAAGATTCATTAAGTTCTAAGTTCTCAAATGGTCGCATATACAATTAGGGTATATTCCTATCCTTCATCATACATGTCATTCTATTTATGAGCAATTTACACAAAAATTCCTTTCTCAAGTTTATTTTTATGCCACAAATCGTTTTGATAAAATTCGTAAATAATCAAAAAGCATTAAGCACAAAATAGAATGAACAAATCGAACGTCTTATAAATCTTTCAAAATAGTTAAAATCAAAGCTTTATAAATTTAGATCAAATGCAACCCTAGAAAAATTAAATTACTTCATTAATTAAAAATTAAAATTACAACAGATGCAGATAAATTAGAAGAACAAGAAGGAAAATTAAAACATCACATAGAACAAATATTTGGCACATGTAGAACACAACAGAAGCCAAAAATGGCTTCTACGTGTTCCACCGTCCAGCCCCAAACACTACAGAAATTATAAACCAAAAAAAACTTCTCAAAACTATCATGTTATCCCTTATTTATAACTAAAAATAATACATCTAAAATATTACATTTTTATTTTATTTTTTCATAAAAAACGCGTAATAATTTGTATCGAAAAACAAAAATCACGCGTATCGATTTTCGTATCGAAAATGTTAATTAATTCACGCGTGAGACAGGGCGCTGATTCTGTATTCTTTAAAATCAAAGTGCAAGCCACGTGTCAGCGTCTGATTCGCTGCAGGAATAAGTGGGAAACGTGGCGGCGTTTCATTGGTTGCGGGAAAATGAGTGCATAATTACTTGTCGCACGGGAGCCAACGGCTGCATCGAGGGGTGCTATCTAGCGCAGTCGCACCATTGTAACATGCCACGTGTCAGAAGATTATTTCCTGAAATAGTAAGTGGGACACGTGGCCTTATTTGACTCGCCCAACAGATAAGTGCAACCATGTGGCACAATTTTATTAGTTGAATATCCAGTTGCACGAAGGGATCGGTGCACGAGATGAGAGGCGTGCGACGTCGGGGACAGCAGCTGCAACACGTTAGAACGTGGGTCCCACTCTGTACGCCGGCCTGCTCGGAATGTGGGCCTCACTCGGGCGCCGAGTCGCGTGAAAGAGCATTAAAGCAAGTATATTATAGTCGAATAAAGATAGATGGACGAATATAGAAAATTAGCTAACTATCCATTCATGGAAATAATGAATTAAATATTTTTTATAAAAATTTATAATTATTAATTTTTCTTTTAAATAAGCGAAAACCAATGATCATTGTGACCTACAAAATTTCCTATTAATAATAACTTGGATTGGGCTTGAAATCAACTAATTGATAAATCTAAGGAAAATATATAAATCATCTAATTTAAAACAAATCAATAAAATTAAATTAAACTTTTATTCATAAATGCATAACCAAACATAGTTGATATGTCTAATGCTTATTTCAAAAATATTCTCTTCAATTATAAATTATTAATTTACAATTCAAGATAAATAAACTTTAACAAGGAATAAATCAAAAACTTGTTGTGTGTTTTGGAACACACATAAAATCGTGCAAGCATACACGGTCACAAGTAATAAAGATTTGTAAGTAAAGTATCGTTCCCACGAGGATTTGTTACAATAGTTTGTTGAGTACTAAAATTGTATCTCTCTGATTTTATCCAAAACAATCGCTGATTGAGAAAAGGTAAAAAAGAAAAATAAGAGAACTCTAGGATTGCAATTTTTCACCAAACTAATCCACTAAATCATATTATTTTCTTTTAATTTATATTTTTAGTACATTTAATTTGTCAACCGAAAACTTCTTTTTTATTCATACATCTCTTGGAAATCAGAGTATAAACACGCCTTGTTAAATTAATTCACTATATCTCTATGAGAATTAAAGTTAATAAGATTCATTAAGTTCTAAGTTCTCAAATGGTCGCATATACAATTAGGGTATATTCCTATCCTTCATCATACATGTCATTCTATTTATGAGCAATTTACACAAAAATTCCTTTCTCAAGTTTATTTTTATGCCACAAATCGTTTTGATAAAATTCGTAAATAATCAAAAAGCATTAAGCACAAAATAGAATGAACAAATCGAACGTCTTATAAATCTTTCAAAAATAGTTAAAATCAAAGCTTTATAAATTTAGATCAAATGCAACCCTAGAAAAATTAAATTACTTCATTAATTAAAAATTAAAATTACAACAGATGCAGATAAATTAGAAGAACAAGAAGGAAAATAACATCATCACATAGAACAAATATTTGTACATGTAGAATAATGCCGAAGCCAAAAATGGCTTCACGTGTTCCAATCGACCCAGGAAACACTACAGAAATTATAAACCAAAAAAAACTTCTCAAAACTATCATGTTATCCCCTATTTATAGCTAAAAATAATACATCTAAAATATTACATTTTTTATTTTATTTTTTCATAAAAAACGCGTAATAATTTGTATCGAAAAACAAAAATCACGCGTATCGATTTTCGTATCGAAAATGTTAATTAATTCACGCGTGAGACAGGGCGCTGATTCTGTATTCTTTAAAATCAAAGTGCAAGCCACGTGTCAGCGTCTGATTCGCTGCAGGAATAAGTGGGAAACGTGGCGGCGTTTCATTGGTTGCGGGAAAATGAGTGCATAATTGCTTGTCGCACGGGAGCCAACGGCTGCATCGAGGGGTGCTATCTAGCGCAGTCGCACCATTGTAACATGCCACGTGTCAGAAGATTATTTCCTGAAATAGTAAGTGGGACACGTGGCCTTATTTGACTCGCCCAACAGATAAGTGCAACCATGTGGCACAATTTTATTAGTTGAATATCCAGTTGCACGAAGGGATCGGTGCACGAGATGAGAGGCGTGCGACGTCGGGGACAGCAGCTGCAACACGTTAGAACGTGGGGCCCATCTGTCTGGCCGACCTGCTCGAATGTGGAGCCTCGCTCAAGGTAATAGTCGCGTGAAAGAGAATTAAAGCAAGTATATTATAGTCGAATAAAGATAGATGGACGAATATAGAAAATTAGCTAACTATCCATTCATGGAAATAATGAATTAAATATTTTTTATAAAAATTTATAATTATTAATTTTTCTTTTAAATAAGCGAAAACCAATGATCATTGTGACCTACAAAATTTCCTATTAATAATAACTTGGATTGGGCTTGAAATCAACTAATTGATAAATCTAAGGAAAATATATAAATCATCTAATTTAAAACAAATCAATAAAATTAAATTAAACTTTTATTCATAAATGCATAACCAAACATAGTTGATATGTCTAATGCTTATTTCAAAAATATTCTCTTCAATTATAAATTATTAATTTACAATTCAAGATAATAAAACTTTAACAAGGAATAAATCAAATCATAAAATTGTTATTCCACTAATCGGAAGCAAGACTAAAATCTCCTATACAAAAGTTTGTCTATCATAATTAAATTAACCTAAATTCATTCAATTATAATAGACATAGTGAGATTACAGAGAGAAAGAAATCTAAAAATAAAAATACCCTATTTTAATCTATGATTTCAAATCTCTAAATTGGTTTATCACCTTTTTCAAATCCTTGAAATTAAATAACTTTACAATTGGAATTTTTCTCGCTATTTTATATGTTATTGATGGTGGATTATGGCTATGGGTAGATGGTAAGGTTGGATATGGTTTAAGAGGGGTGTAAGGTGTATTTATAGGTTAGGTATTTCGTAAAACACATTTCGTATGCATATTAGGGTTTCGGGCCATTTTTTACAGTCAAAGCATGACATGTTTTAATATGCACCATGGTAAGCCTTGAAAATTGAATCCCCAGTTGCAACCCAAAACACTTATGCCACAACATGGAACTTTTTGAATCTTGATACTCTTTAACCTCTAACAAACACACAAATAGATCTAAGAGAACTTCATTATAGCATGGATTTTGTTTAGCCAAGTTCTTTATAGAATTTACAGAATAACCAAATTTCACTTGAGAGCATCGTGCCATAGCATAGATTATGTATAGGCTGCGAAAAGCACCTATTTCCTAGTTTTTGATATTTTTGTATGTTTTGACTTGTATGAGTTTCCATTTATCACTTCTTTTTCACTCTTTTTGCTTGTGTTTTTCCAAGATTCTTCCAAAGGCATATTAACATACAAAATATGAAGATACCCTCCACAACAACATAATATTAAAATAAAACATAAAATTAACTCTTAAAAATATAGAAAATTATAGGTCAAAATAATGTTCATAAGTGAGGAATGAAGGATGCACTAGACAAAGGATAGAGCACAGCTTAAGAATTCGAGGTGAGATGGTGTGCAAAAGATAGGATATTATTGCTAGGCCCATAACTCGATGGTATCCATTCATGTCTCTCTTTGATTGGCTATGTCCTTATCAGGCTGGCCATGCTTGTGTCCAACAATCCATACTTTATTTAGCCAACCATACCTTGTTTAGTCAATTTTCATTTGACCATATGGATATTTAGTTTACAATCCATGTTTCCATTCGGTTGGATGGCTTATGGTTGGATTTTCATACTTGCATCTGGTCCTTATCGTGTTTACATGAAATTTTTCTGAGCTAGGGTGATTTATTCAACTAGTTGTTTAGTAAACCCCCAAATCTATTAGCCCCTTGCTTGGATTCTTTGAATTATCAAGTGGTCCAAACATAAGTGAACACGAGTCATCCTATGATTTGACAAGAAACATTTGGGAAGAATGTGTTGTTTCACTAAGTCTAATCTCACCAAGTGCTCTTATAGGAAATATGGGTAGATTATTGCAGTATGCTTCTAAGGTATTCCCACAAACCTCTTTTGGAAATATTTCATGAAGGGTATGCACCATTGGATCATATGTTCTTGTTACACACCTTCTAGCGGGTCACAATCCATTTTGTTGGTGGGGTTCAACTTTATGTTTCAAACTTTATCTCTTATATATATATATAGATTTTTAGGATAAATGTATATATATACCACATTTCTCTATACTTTTATACTTGTGTTACATTTATGTAATTTTCTTTGCTTTTAAATTGCAACTTTTTTAAATGACCTAATGTAATCACAATTGCTTGGTAGATTGAAGGCTCTTTCGTAGTTCACCCCTCATTAGAGTTATGGTACATTGAGTCAATCCCCAAGGAAGAAAAAGCACACTTATCGTGTGGCAAAGGGTTGCATGAAGGATGGAGAAAAATTGACTAATTGGTGGCTCATTGGGCCTAGTCCTATCTAGTTGGCATTCGTTAGCTATATTTATCCAAGCTGTCCATATGTTGTCCTAGACTGGCATCTTTGTTTGGCCACACTTCTATTTCTCCATTGGTCATGTGTCCATCAGTGTGAACAATTCGTGATATGATGGATAGACAGTCTTGATTTTCATGTTTGTATTCTCATTGGGTACATTTCTTTCTTGACCTTGTCACATTCTTGTGACTTATTTCTAATTTTTCCAAGATGAGGTGATTTATTTGACTAGATATTGCTTATAAGCCATTGATCTACCAACCCTACATGGTTTCTTGCATCCGTCAACTGATCAAAGCATATGTTGCTTCTTTATTTGTAACTTGGAGGATTTCTTAATGTTTATGGATGGATGTTTCCATCCTATTTGGCCATTGAAGTACCCTATTGTTTTCATTTTGTAAGTTCTCTTAGGGCGGTTGAAAACTTATTTATGTTCTTCAATGAGATCGTGGCCATTTCTTTCAAACATTATGTGATGGGGAATCTTGTTTTTGGACATTTTCACATGGCATATTTTTTCCCTCACATATAACTCAGTACACCTTTTGTGGCAGGTGGAGGTGCACCCTTGGGGACCTTGGAAAACAATGATGGCCTAAACTACATAGTCAAATATCCATTCCCTTAGATGATACACTATCATATCCTATATAATGCAACCTAGTAGGTTGCATCTTGGACTATGTGCCTTTGTAGGATACGACCCATACTATACAACTAAAAAAGGTTCTCAAGAATATTTATGTCTAATATGTAACATTATGTCAAAAAGGGATAACATGACCCAGAAAGTGGCATGTTGTCCCATCCCGTATGGCCCTCTAGTTCATCCTAAACTATTCTAAAGAAAATGTGGAAATGTAGATTATGAAGCTCGTGGAGTAGCTATAATAATGACATCATATTCTATATGGGAATGATCTATACTAGAGGGCATTAGAAATTACTACATAGCCTATTAGGCAGAGGTCTAAATTGTACGACCTATGAGGTAGCCTATACAGCTATAAGGGAGTCTTTACTGACAGAAAATGGTTCTAGATCTTATGGTACAATGAGATGTTCTAAGGTGGACATATGCTTCCATCACTTGATATTTTTCATATGCTCCAATGGGTCATAAGTATCATCATAGGTGCTTATGTTGGGCATCTCAAACTTGTAGGAGAGTATAGTTAGGTCTAGGGCTCTACCTTTGTTTCACTTCTTGTAGTTGCATAGCAAGTTGGTCAATAGTTGGATAAAGGATTGTCGGTAAATTCCCTTAAATATTTCCTCTTATATGGTCTTTAAGGCTGCATGGTAACCATTTGTTTGGATAGAGAGGCCTTATTTATAGGCCTTGAGATGCTTGCACAAATCATGTTTGGATAAAAATTGTTCAGGTTGTTCCCAACGACATAAGAAGGAAGGATAGACGGACAACATTTGAGCATCCATAGATGGATGGATTTGTACTTTGTGGCCAAAAAAGTCTTGCTAGCTTGAGGCTAGGCTACCATCATGGTGGGTTAAGTCATTGGTAAGAATTTTTCTCGATATGGGTTAGATCTTGTACACTCTAGGAATATAAAAATGCCACAAGGATATTTCTAGGATGGGAAGTAGCTTGGGATCCTGTGACTCTAGATGGAATTCTAGGATGGCCTAGAATGCATTCTCTATTATATTGAAATGGGTATCGATATTCACTTAGGCTCTTCATCTATAAGTCAGTTAAACCTATTACAAGTAAGCTGGTACAAGTTTGGGCTCTACCAAATAGGTAGGTTATGGAAGCATTGGAGGGACTAGTGGATGAACAACTCATTGGGTCTTATAATTTCCACTTGAATGTTGAAACTAGTTGATTGTTTCATCCTTTCTAGAAGAAATGATCTCATTTTAAAGACCAATTAAATAAAAATGACTTGGAGAGAGGATGATCATGTCTTGAAAAATTTAATTGAAAGTGATGGATAGATGGTTTTTCTATGCATGCGTATGTACACCATTTTCATACGTGCACCAAAAATTGTTGCAAAATAATGTGTATGGATTCATCTCATTACAAGGATTAAGGAATATGTTTCACTTTTTGAGAACTAGGTTGTAAGCTGGTGATCTAGACTCAAACAAGTTATGTGTCTATCCGATGAATAGGATAGTTTGACTAAATTTCAACATAACATGTAGCTACCTGGCTCCACTTAATGCATGTGACTTCCCCTAGTGTTGGTTGGCTACCAAATTGTAGAGGTTGGTAGATTGATATATATTCATGTCTATAGTGGTCTTAGATTGGCTAGGATTTTCTGTTTGGTGATCGGGGAAGCCTCACTTGTAAGAAGTGTCAAAAATTGGGGAACTATAGTACTGTAACGATCGTGATACATGTGTGTTTGGCTCATTGAGTAGAGGATTTCATGAGATGATCTTTTCAAACCTGAATTGAAATGAGGGTCTCAAAACTTGTTGAATGGTTCATGGTTCCTCTTGTAAGCATAAAGGATCGAGTTTGATAGTAACCTTGTAGAATATTGATTTCTTTCCAAAGACCTATAGAATTTTGCAGATGAAAACTTAGAAAACACTTATGATTTTCCTAAAGATTCAATTCTTTAGCCTAGTAGAACATACTCACTTCTTATAAACAGTACCATATGTTGATGTCGATTTTTCTATCCCATATAAGATTGTTCTCTATAGATCTGGGAGATAGAGAAACCCGCTATGACCTCAAGCCATAGAAGGAGTGAAGGCCTTTGGCTCTCTAATGCTTAAGTCAATGTTGAGATATTAGAATGAAAAGGATATCTAGTTAGTCTCGCTCTATGATTAATAGTAAAGATAGTGTTTATGGCTATAGTTCTCTATTGTCATAACTGAGATGTTAGATGTTAGTTCTTTGTAAATATCTAAAATGATGATTATATATAGGGAGTAGAAATAACCTTATTCGTATCCCTTATCCATGAAAATAAACTTGATGCAGCATCTTGATTATCTCTCCAAAATTATCTATTTTAGACAATTAGTGGATAATTACTAACTATTTATCTTCTTATAGAGATTAACCAATTGACATGCTTATCTTATGACTCAGGGTTTATTGAACTAGCTCATAAGACATTCTATTGATTGGGACTACTCATTATTCACCATATGACATGTATTAAACTTTACCTAACATATTAGAAATGATCTTGCTATACTAGCTTATAGCACCAAGGAAGTCAAATGCTATATAAAGTCTTCAATATGTTGTTAACTTTTTCATATAAGACATAACAACATTTTTCCCTTCACAATAAGTGAAACTTGAGACTCGATTTCTCATTCATCAATGTCATTTTGAACATATAAATATATAATTGCAAAGCACTTACTGAGGATAACATAAATCAATCAAAACCACAAAATTATACTAAATAAGTTCCACTCAAAATGATGCCTAAGGATAGACGTAGATATTAAAAAATTGACTGGAATGAACATGAATCATACCTTCTAGGTCGGTTTTTGGTGGTCTAGTAGGTTTAATTTGGTCCTATTGTTTTTAAAACCGAATAAATAAATATATTAAAAAACTTAAATTTATGATTTTACACAAATGAGAGTATTTAGATTTTATTAAAATAATAGTATCATAATTGATATAAGTCCAAACCAAACTAATCGACCAAACCAACCGACCAAGTAGGTTGGTTGTCTACTCAATTTTGTTTGATACATAAATCAGTTTTGATTTGTGAAATTCTCTAACCAACTTGGTCAATTTAGTTAGTTTTTCAGACCAAAAATCAACCTAATTGGCCTATGTACATCCGTAACCTCATTAAAGCATTTCGTCGTGGTTTAAAATACATTCTTTCAACATTCATAAACAAAAACTGAAATGTGATTATTGTTTCTCTTTCTTATTAGCTATTTTTATTTTAATTTAGTCAATGACATATACGCATGGTATTAAAGTATAATGCAAAATTTATTCCTTAGGTTGTAATTTGGTAAAGTAACTATTTTCATCTTCCTATTCGGGGGAAAAAATCTTTTATTTTCCTTTGTCATAGTTCTTTTCACACATTGAAGGTATTTTCATCCTAAAAACTGTTGGTAAATGCCATCAAGAATAGTGAATGCATATTCTCATATTCTTCTTATTTCTTTGGTGAACATCAGCGCAACTAACTCTAAAAATCAGAAGGACACTAAGCACTAACCGATATATGTTAAGTTTAATTTCAAATAATATTAAATAAAAAATTTACAAGAAATAAGTTCAAAATATTTTTTATATTAAATAGCTTCAAAAGGTAGGTTTTGATATAATTTTATTGGGTTTTTGTTCAAACTAATAGAATTTCCATGTAGAATTTGATTTTGAAAGAATTCACAATTAAAATGTGTGCTTAAATCATAACGTGAGAGGTGGCATTACATGTTAAATATAACTTAATTTTATTTAAATTACAAAATATCATATGTAAAATTATATTATTTTCCAAGTGAGAGGGGAAACAAGTTGCTCCGCTCCCGGTGATCATAGATATCCTTTCCTTTTTCGACATGTTCAACATAGATATCCTTTTCTTTTTAGACATGATCAATTCAATTTATTAGTTTTTTTATTTAAATAACATATTTTTGATCCATTAACACTACAAAGATAATACACTATTCAACTACAATTATTTACCCAAAAAAATACAATTGATAAAGAATATCTTTGACATATGTAAACAAGAACAATGAAAAAAGAACCAACAAAGATAGAATAAGTAAGCAGCTAAACAAACATAACCTTCTTTAACACAACATTGTAACCCCCTATTCCCTTAGATCTTCACCTCCTCACTTCTTAACGAATCTATGAAAGTAGAGTTACATGTAATAATCTAATATTTTACTCTAATAATAATTTCAATTTAATTGTATTATTTAATCTGATTTTTATGCTATTAATTGTTTGGCTAATAATTGAATGATAGAAACAATTAAATAATTAAAATAATTATTTAATTGTTTATCTTGATTAAATAACATATATAGTTTCTAGGTAGAGATCTTTGATTCTTATACATATGACCCATAGTTGACGAACTTAATGAGTAGTATGCAATTTAATTGACATCAGAATGTGATTAAGCTAATTACTATATGATGTGTAACTTACTTGAGAAATGAATGCATGCTATGTTAGATTCAATTAATCATGTAATTGATTAGTATTTGTATTGAGGAAATTTTAGTAATTCATAAGTTCAGAAAATTTAGTGATTAAGTATTTCTAGATATTTTCTCATTTATCTTCTTAGCTTCCAATTCTAAGTTAATTAATTACTGCTGTTTATTTTTAGGTCATTCAATTTTTCTTTTTAAAAACGCAAAAAAATTGATCCTTACTTTTTAGTTTTAAAATTAGTTTCTAATAACATGATCTCCATGTGAACAATCTTTTTTTATTATTATATTACTTGTTTACGATATGTATACTTGCATACCCATTGTACACAATTCGTACCAATCAAGTTTTTAGCGTTATTATCAAGGATTATAAACATTAGAAATTAATTTTTAGTTTATATCATTTTAATTATTTTTTATTTATTTTTCGTAATTTTAATTTATGTAGTTATTTATTTTTTGACATCTCTCATAGTCTATTAGAAACATATGTGGCTCTATTATATGAGCATAGTTCATATGGGAGAAATTTTATCTTTAGATCTCAAAATTTAGCATACATTGAGATCACAAGAAAACAAGTTGTCACTCAAGTAAAAGAAATGGCTAATCTAGTATAAATAAACAATAATGAGCTAAATTTGAACAATAGGATTCCGTTAATGGATGATTGGGACATAGCTATGAATGAATATGCATTACCCATATTGGAAGGGCTAAATCCAAGTCATATAAGTCCAAGCATTCAAGCTAATTAGTTTGAACTAAAGGTAGTGATGTTTCAAATGTTGCAAAGAGTTGGACAATTCAGTAAATTACCAACAGAGGATCATCGCTTATATCTTAGATTGTTTATTGAAGTTGTAGATTCATTCCAATTTAGTGGTGTGACCGATGAGGTATTTAGGCTTAGATTGTTCCCTTAATCTTCGAGAGATCGTGCTCATGCTTGGCTAAAATCTTTTCCATTTGATTCCATTACAACTTGGAATGATTTGATAAAAACATTCTTGATGAAATATTTCCCACCAAAAAAGAATGCCAAGCTTTGGAATGACATTACCTTTTACCAATAAAATGAAGAGGAATCTCTATATGAAGCATGGGAAAGATTCAAAGAATTGCTAAGGAAGCATCTTTACCATGGTATCCCTCAATGGATCCAAATGAAGATTTTTTATGATGGTCTCAATACTCAAACAAGAACCATTGTTAATGCATTTGCTAATAGAGTTTTATTAGCCAAATCTTACGATCAAGCTTATGATTTACTTGAGAAAATGGCTAGTAATAATTATCAATGGCCAATAGACAAAATGGAAAACCCAAGAAGACTAGCTAAAGGGTATAAAGTAAATGAGATCATGACACTGATAGCTCAAGTGTCATCTTTGCTCAATCTTTTAAAGGCTCAAAACTCTCTAGTGAG
This sequence comes from Hippophae rhamnoides, assembly GCA_033030585.1. NCBI lineage: Eukaryota > Viridiplantae > Streptophyta > Magnoliopsida > Rosales > Elaeagnaceae > Hippophae > Hippophae rhamnoides. Next base: position 12,641,256 of record CM065434.1, on the reverse strand, counting down.
CATAAACCAAGTCCAAGATTCAAGGTTCAGTGTCTTTTGTAAGGGAGCTCATTTGTTTAATAATTTTCCAAATAATCCTGAATCATCATGCTATGTGGGTAATGTGAATTGAAAAAATAATCTATACTTGAACATGTATAACCCAATATGAAGACATCTAAATTTCTCTTAGAGTAGTAACAATAATCAAGGACTTAATCAATTCAGTTGTTAATCATTTTCACAACTAGGTTTTCAATAATCACAAGCCTAAGATAAGAAACCACCTATAGAGGACAATACAAATGCTTAATGAAAGACTTCATCTAGTCAGTAAATACAAGTGACTACTCAAGAAGCTTTAATTCAAAATTTAGAAACCTAAATGGGGCAACTTGTCTGGGCCATAAGTCAAAAGCATCAAGGTAACCATCCAAATGACATAGTTATAAACCCAAAAAGAGAAGGTAATGAGAATTGTAAAGTCATAGCCTTGAAAAGTGATAAAACTTTAGAGCATAAACATGAGACTCAAAAGAATGAGGAGAAATAAGTGGATAAAGAGAGCACTGAAAAAAAAAAAGAAAATCTAGCCAACGAAAAGCAACCTCTACAAACCCACTATTCCTATTCGTTAAAGATTAAAAAATAAAAAGTTAGACACCCAATTTTTAAAATTCCTAAAAATCTTTAAAGAAGTTGCACATAAACATACTATTTATAGATGCACTTGAACATATGTCGTCTTATGCCAAATTCATAAAGGATATATTGTCAAAGAAATTAAGGCTTGGAAATCATGAAACAATAACCTTGATTGAAGGTTGTAGTGCCATCCTTGATAGAAAAATACCACAAAAGCTTAAAGATCTAGGTAGTTTTGATATCCTTTGCAATATTAGAAACATCCATTCTAGCAAAGCACGGTGTGACTTTAGTCCAATCATTAACCTTATGTCATTATCAATTTTCAAGAGATTAGGAGTTTGTAATTCCAAACCCACTTCAACGACATTTCAAATGATAGACATGACAATTAAAAGGCCTTAGTAAGTGGTAGAATACATGCTTATAAAAGTAGATAAATTTATCTTTAAGGCAAATTTCACTATGCCAGACCTAGAAAAGGACTGTGATATTCCTATTATACTTTGTCATCTATTCTTAGCAGCCGAAAGAGCACTCATTGATGTACAAAAAGGTGACCTTACAATAAGAGTGCAAGATGAACAAGTAACATTTAATGTGTTCAAAGTAATTAATTTTTTTGATATTGATAATGCTAATGATTTCTTTTCAATAGATGCTAGTGATGATCTAACCATATATGGGCTTTATGACATATGCCTTTGTGATGCTTTAGAGTATGTGCTTGTTAATTCTATGAACACACATACCAATGAATACCATGACACTCACTTAGGCACACACATTCATACATGTAACTTAACAAAACTTGTTGAACTGCCTCCACTTAAACCTTTAACATATGATGCTATGAATAATGACATAAACTCACCAGAAAAAACTCAATTTAGTTTTTCATATTTATATATGCATATTGTTGACAATATGCAATTTAAGTTTGAGAGAGAGAATTTTATTTTCTACTTTAGTGTTTAGTATGTATTTTAAAATTTAACAATTTTTTATTTTTAGTAAGATTTTAATCACAATTTGGATAAAAATTGATAAATATATGAAAACAAAATGCTTGCATACTTGATATGAAATATATTAACCAAAAGATAAAAATTGTTTGTCATGACTAGGATAAAGAATATAATATACTCGTTAAGATACTTATATCTCCTTTTGAGTTTTTCTATATTTTCTCTCTTCTTAGCTCCAAAAACTAATAAAATATGTGTTAATTATGGCTCATTAGGGTTTATGGGGTAATTAGGGGCTTAAATATAGCTCAAGTGGAATATAGACCATCAGATCAACTTCACATCAAGGGCTGAGATCAAAACAAGCAAAATAAACAGTGTTAGCCAATAATAGTGTGACACATAGCACACAAAATTCACTAAGCAAAACACAGCATGACGATTGGCAAGGAAAGACTAGTCTAGTCAATGCATACTGAATTAGCACCATATGGTGCAATATGATTCGTCATTACAGATGGCTTTGCACACAGGTGGAATGGATGGATGAATTAGGTGAAGATGCATGGCAAGCTCATTGACCAAGCACCAAACTCAGATTGAATGTTGTCTTAACACTTGGCATAACGTTGCATTGCACTACACACTCGACGATCTATGTTTAAGGTCCTGGACTAAATTTTCATATCAAGGCCTAAGTTATTACATCCTGGACTATAAAAATTCCAAAAAAATTCCAAGAAGTATATTTTCACCCTTTTTACTAAAACGTTTATATTTTAATATTTTTAACCCTAAAAATACTATTTATTAAATAAAAAAAGAAAATATTAAGCCAAAAAGTGCACTAATGACTCAGTCTTGTTGCGTCATTGCTCTCCATATTTATTGACTTAAAAAACAAAAAAAATGAAAATATAAGTAAAATAACATTGGTTTACCTCCCAAACAACATTACGTTTAATGTCATGGACTAGATGGTCATATCAAGGCCTAAGGTACATCCATCTATGTCTATTTACTTTTGAGTTTTTCTGGAAATAGTTTAAGTTTTGATTTTTTTAATTATACTTTATGTTCTGGTTTGCAAACATGGTACTTAATTCTCTTGTCATGCCATATTTTAATTTTATTTTTGTACTTTTTGGTATTCTTATATGCATTCCACCACAGCTCATCCAATTTATGTATTTCAATATCTTTTTCACCTCTCTGTTGGACTTTGTTGCTTGCCTAATTGATTAGAGATAGAAGTTTAAAAGAGTGAGGACCAAACTTAGTGGCCATTTAATTGATAGTTTGAACTTAGATCCAATCTCAAAATTTTCAATTACGCCTCTGATACATACATGATAAGCGTGTCCTCCAAAAATTTCATACAATTCACAATATCAACCTTTGATTCCATACTTTCAAAGTTAAAATAAGTTTAGTTGTTTTTTGTGAGTTTATGTAGTTATTCATAGCATCATGTCTAACAATCTTAAGTGTGGGTTGATGAGTGCTTCAAAAGCACTAAAATTATCATGATTTAATGTACTTTAATTGATTAAAAAGATTTATATTTATATGATTTTATCATATTTTTATATAAATGTATCTTTTCCAAATCACAGATATTTTTATTATTTTTAGGTATTTTCGCTTCAAAAATAATTTAAAGACTCAAAGAATAATACTGGAGGCAATACATCACAAATATGTTGAGAAAAAAATAAAAAAAATGGAAAAATGGACAAAACTAACTATTCACCAAAATCCTAGAAAAATGTACAATCTGTACATGGATTTACTCTCTAAAAAAATATATATTGAAAAATCTCTTCAAAAAATATAGAGATAAAGAATATATAGTATAATCTAAATATTATAATCCACATAGCCTACAAAGTTGTGAGTCAAGGCTAATTACAAAAGAAAGTCATAGAAAGTAAACCCCTAGAAGTATTTGCATTTATTTTTCTTACACTTCTAAAAAACATATATCTTGAAATTTTTAATTAATGAGCTTGACTGATGCATGAAAATAATGTTTATATATAATATCTTTATAATTTATACATTTGATTCATTTCATGAGATCAATGTTAAAATAACACTTTGAGCCTTTCTTCATTATATATGTGTGAACATATTAGTTCATTTCTATACATAAACTCTTTCACATATAAATTAGTATGAGTGTTTGAACCCATAGGATTTAGTGTTTCTCAGAGTATCAACTTCTGAGGAACAGAGTCAAAGAGAATTTAGATTTCTAACTCTAAGTTTGGGTGAAATTAAATTGATACATTTTTTATATGAAATATGAAAATGATTTTCAACTACTTATTATAATAAATCATGATTGTTTAAGAAGATGAAAATAACTTAAGCTTTTGATTTTAATTATGAACTTAAAGGAGAATAAAAAATATGAGTTATTTTTGTGTTCTGTTTCATTTTGTTTTCTTTATTCTTAAGTTAATTTTTTATTTTGTTGTAATTTTAGTTTTTGAGTTGTAATTTTAGTTTTTGAGTTGTTATTTTTTTTTTAATTTTAACATTTAGTTCAATGTATGTGGGTATCATTAATGAAAACCCTCATGAGATTTAAACTCATCCACTAGGGGAATCTAGGGGTTTAAAGGCTTGTTGCATACGCTAAATGCAACCATGTCAATCCATAAAAATGATTTAGGATAGTTTAATTTTTAGTTTTTATCGCTTCTCTTGCTAAGGGATTATTAAGAAGTTTATTGGGGGTTGTGATGAGTGCTTAAGAAGTACTATATTATCATAATTTAATGTATTTTAATTAATTTAAAAGATTTATATTTATATGATTTTATCATATTTTTATATAAATATTATTTTCAGAATCACAGATATTTTTATTATTTTCAAGTATTTTCGCTTCAAAAATGATATAAAGACTTGAAGAATAATACTGGAGAAAAACATCAAAAATATGTTGAGAAACAAATAAGGAAAAGCAAAAAAGATGGACAAAATTGCCCAGTGCCATCGACACCACGCCGAGAAACTCATGTAGTTGCGGCACACTATGATGAGAAATGTGCAAAATCATATTGTACCATGCCGAGCAAAGCACCCATCCGCCCCCACAATGCCAAAGTTTGCACTCATCTGCCCGCACAATGCCAAAGTCTGCACGCATCTGCCCACACAATGCCAAAGTTTAGGCCCATCCGCGCGCATCATGTCTTATTCCTGTGCACACCACTACGTGCATCAACACCTGCCCATTTTGCATCAACGTTCATCCATTATGCCTTGTAAGCTCTTTTTTCATTTTTTTTGTACTTTTTTACCCTTTTCCTCATCTACAAATACCCTTTCTTCCCCCATTAAACACACATCAAGAAATAAGTTTCTTATCTCTTTCTCTCTCTAGAAAATTTTCTTTTTTTTTAGTTTTTAGTTTTAAAGTTCTTCTCTTTTTGAGAAGAACTATATATATTTTTGTAAATTTCTAAATTTTTGATTTAATAAACAAAAGTGTAAATCAATTTGGAGGTTTTCCAAAAACAAAATTAATATCAAGGTTTTGTAATGATTCTTATTCTTTATAGTTATTTTTATATTTTATTCATATATGTTATATTTAATTTATCTGTGATTAAATTTATACATGATTGGCTGTTTGTAAACATGGTATAATAATAACGTTGTTATGCTTGCAAAATATTAAATAGGTAAAAATTTCTATAAAATGAACTATTTTTGTTTTTATTCAAGATTTCATATTAAAAATGTTAAAGACAAATACATTATTTTTCATTACAAACTTAAATCTAAAAATTAGATTTTAAGGTTTATTTATCCGATCTAATTTAGAGTAATGCTCTTTTATTTATTGGTACAATTTTCCAGTAGTTAGAGTGAAGCTCTATTTCAAAAATATTTGTAAGAACTATTATTTGAAAGTGTATTCACAATATATTTTCAATAATAGTTTTAAAACTTGAAAGTTAGTAATCGGATAATTAAATTCTTAAGTTTAATTTGGACACATTGAATAAAGTTTAAACTATCTAACCCGACCAAATATGGCATTTAAATGGTTCATTTTCAATCTCTTAGAAAAAAGGAATTAATTTAATTAACTAAATTAGTTATCAACCCAACCCATAGGTGTTAATTGATTTGTTTAATTAACAAATAATATCTAACCCCACAAAAGGTGGTATTCATATAAACAAAATCAATAAATATCAATTTATATCTTTAATAACCTAAATAATATGAGTAAGCATAATTAACTTAGTTATTATATCCATAAATACTCCACATTTATAAATGAAATTTGTTTGCATAAATGTTTATTGAATCCATATCTATGTTTATTTTTTATGTTATTATATTAGGAAAAACACAAAAACCAAAATAGCGTGACAGAATGTTTAGGATTTAATTTTGTTTTTAAAGTTTGAATAATAAATTAAAAACCACATATATTTCTTCCTTAGATCGATCTTGGGAGTATACTTATCATTTTCTATGACATAATCCGTGCACTTGCGAGAGTTTTACAAACATAAAAAAAAAAGTATTTGCAGGATTAGTATTCCTAATCCGATGTTGGTTCTGCTCATCATTGGCATCTCAACATATTATTTTTAAGTTATCCTCACAATTGGTAACATTTATCTTAAAACATTTATTAGCATTATCAATATCAAGGAGTTTAGATGCTTTAAAATCTTTAAACATTACTTGTTCATCTTACACTTGCATTGTAAGCTCACCCTTTTGTACATCAATGAGTGTTCTTTCGGTTTTTAAGAATTGATGACCAATTATGATAGGAATTTTATGGTCCTCTTCCATGTCTAGTACAATGAAATTTTCCAAAAAGATGAATTGTCTACTTTTACTAGCACATCTTCTACCACACCCTAAGGTCTCTTAATTGATTAATCTGTCATTTGTCATGTTACTAAAGTGGATTTGGATTTACCAATCACTAATCTTTGGAAGACCGATAATGGCATAAGGTTAATGCTTGAACCTAAGTCATATAATACTTTCTAAAATAGATGTTCCTAATTGTGCAAGGAATGTCAAACCTACCAGGATCTTTCAGTTTTTGGGGAAGTTTTTTAGAAGGGATGGCACTACAACCTTTAGTTAAGATTATTATTTCATTATCTACAAGCCTTTTTTTCTTAAACAGTATGTCCTTCAAAAATTTGGCATAAGAAGGTATCTGTTCAAGTGCATCTACAAATGATATGTCTATATGTAGCTTCTTAAAGACATCCAGAAATTTTGAAAACTAGGTAACTACTTTTTTCTTTTGCAATCTTTGAGGGAAAGTGATAACTGAATTTTATACAGTTATTTTCATCTTTTTTATTAATTACAATTGCTATATTCTTGACATTTTTAGTTAATTTTAATGCAATAAATTAATATTTACTGTTAGTTTCTTAAGAAATATTTTTTAAGAAAATTAAAGAATTTGAAACGAAAAAGGACTTAATTACAAATAATCAATGTCTGAAAATATAATTTAATTAAAAGAGTGTTTAATTGCAATTAGCTTTTAACAAAAGTGTAAAATTTAATTTAAATTAGAAAAAAGGCTTAATTGTAATTAACAAAAGTTTAAAAGTTAATTTGAATTAAATTGGAGGGAAAAAATGCAATTAAGGAAAATTTATTTTACTATGTAGGAAGGAATACCACATGTAGCTATTATCCACGCGCAACATGCACCGCCAAATCAGAAAATCAACGGTCAGGATCAGGCGCGTGGAGCCAGACGTGACAAAATCGAGTGGACCCAGTTTTTTATGATCGCACATTGCTTGGTGCGCTATGTAAGGCCCACCTGTTGTGCAGGCCGGCGTGTAGGGTGGGACCCATATGTCGCTACGCGAATTGTCTCATGTGACATGGTCCAGATAAACATCATACACCCTAACATGCCAACTAATCATACAATGCCACGTGTCTCAATATTCTTTCAGCAAATCAAATGCTGACACGTGGCATGTGTTGGTCAAAATAAAAATGCAAAATCATGAAAGCTTTCCCTTCCGCGAATTAAACGCCACCACATGTCTCGTTTATTTCTTTCAACCAGTCATATGCTGACACATGGCATGCATTTTGAATTATAAATAAAATCAGAAACGACGCACATTGTCCTCGTTTTTGGATCGCACAATATTCCTTCTACATTTTTCAATAATATCTCCCACGCATGTATAAATTAATATTTTTAATGTATTATTTGTCCCCCGCGTGTGTAAAAAAAATATGTTTTATGATGTATTTTTTTTAGAGTATGGAGCTATAAATAGGGGATATTTGTGATAAATGGAGGTTGGGGAGGAGGTTAGGTGGGAGATTTTTAGAGTTCTGGATAGTGGCACATGTAGAAGCCATTTTTGGCTTATGTTGTATTCTACTTATGCCAAAAATTGAGAGAGCAGAAATGTTTTAATTGTCTTTGTGTTCTTTAACTGATATTCCTTAAATTCTGTAATTTTAATTTTCGTATGGAGTAATTTAATTTTTCTAGGGTTGTTGTGTTGCTAAATTTATGAAGCTTGAATAAATTATTTTTAAAAGATTTATGAGATTTTTAATTTATTTATTTTATTTGTGCTTAATGCTTTTGATTATTGGAAAATTTATCAATTGATTTGTGGCACTTAAATAAATTTGGAATAGGTATTTTTGTGTATTGCTCGTGATAGAATAACATGTATATATGAAGGATAGGAATATACTTTTATCGTATGTGTGGCCATTTGAGAACTTAGAACGTAATGAATCTTGGTGAATTTAATTCTCATAGGAATATAGTGAATTAATTTAGCGAGATGTGTCTATACGGAGCTCGAAAGAGATGTATGGATAAAATTAGAAGTTCTTGGTTGAGAAATTAAATTTAAAAAAAATAAATCAAGAGAAAATAATATGATTCGAGTGGATTAATTTGGTGAAACTGCAATCCTAGAATGTTTTTTATATTTTGTTATAAAACTTTTAATTTGTTAAACTCCAAACAATTTTCGTTTATTTGGATAAAATCAGAGTGAAATAATTTTAGTACTTGACAAACTGTAGTGACAAATCTCCGTGGGAATGATAACTTACTTATCAAATCTCCAAACTTTGCACGTTTTTATGTTCTTTTAAAGGAGACAACAGAAAGGAATAGTGGTTTTTTAGAGGTTGTTCTTTTTTCAATGAATTATTTCTTTTCCATTACTCTTTTTATCTACTAATTCCTCTTCATCCTTGTTAGTTTCTGGTTCCTCCTTATCCTTTTTAGTCTCATGGTCCTCTTTATCCTTTTGAGTCTCATCTTCCTCTAGAGCTTACCACTCCCCTAGGCTATGGAATTGCAATTGTCCTTACCTTTTCTTCGTGGGTTAAAAATTGTGTCACTTTGAAGGTTACCTTGAGGCCTTTGGCTTATAGCCTAGGAAAGTCACCACATTTGAGTCTCTAAATTTTGAATTGAAACCTCTTGAATGGACACTTATATTAAATGATTAGATAAAGTCTTTCATCATTCTCATTAACACATTTGTATTATCCTTAGTGGATGGCTTATTCTCTTAGGCTTGTGATTTTTGTGGTTGTTGAAAACCTGGTAGTAGAAATAATTTGATGGTTGAATTGATTACCACATTTATTGTTGTTATTCCATGAGACATTGGGATATTGTCTCCATCCTGTGTTATATGTGTTCGAGTATAGATTATTGTTTTGGTTCACATTACCCACATAAAATATTGATTCACGATTATCTAAACAATTAACAAACAAATGGGTTCTACTACAAAACATATAAGACACCTTTGAATATTGGACCTGGTTTATACTCGTTGACAAGTTTTGAACCTTCAAAAGATTTACGAAAGAAGATACTTGATTTGTAAGTACCATGATATCATTTACCTCATACATTCTAGCTACTCAACGTGTGGCAATCATTCTATCCATTGACATTGATAATTATTTCTAGCCATTTTCTCAAGTATGCTTCTAATAGCAAAAAATGACGTGTATAAATTAAAATTAAAAAACTTAAAACTAAGTAACTAAATAAATTAATTAAAATTAAATAAAGAAAATAAATAAAAAGAAATAACTAAAATAAATAAATGAAAAAGTAAATGAAAATAAATAACTAAAGAAAAATAAATAAATGGAGATTAAAATAAAAATAAAGAAAAATAACTAAAATAAAAATAAAAAAAATTAATTTTTAATATTTATAATCCCCTACAACGGTGCCAAAAACTTGATCTGGCATATGAATTGTGTGCGATGAATACACAAGTATACGTATCACAATAAGTAATATAATGATTAAAAAATATCGTTCACACGGAGATTATGTTATTAGAAACTAATTTTTAAAACAAAAAAATTAATTTTTTTGGTGTTTTTATATTTTAAAGAAACAAAATTAAAAGAACTAAAAATAAATAACAATTATTAATTAGATCAGATTTGATAACTAAGAAAATATATGAGAAAATATCTAAGAATACTTAATCTCCCAATTTTCTAAACATGTGAATTACTAAAATCTCCTCAATATATTTATCAATCAATTACATGATCAATTTAATCTAATATAACATGTATTCCTCTCTCAAGTAAACTACACACCATATAGTAATTAACATAATCACACTCTCATGTCAATTAAATTGCATACTACTCATTAAGTTCATCAACTATGGATCACATACATAAGAATCATACATCTCTACCTAGAAACTATGCATGTTATAGTATCAAGACAAATAATTAAATAATTCTCTCAATTCTATTTAATTAACGCTATAGATAAATTATTGGCCAAACAATTAATAGCATAAATTTTATATTAAATAATATAATTAAATTAAAATCATAATTAGGGTAAAATATTATATCATCACATGGTGAAAATTAGGTTTATAAGATCCCTAGACTAATAAATTAACTAGACATAATTTTGTTCATAAAGCTCATAATTTTTCATAAAGAAAGATATAAAAATTGAAAAAGAAAGGAGTAGAAGAAGACATATAATCAATATCTTGAATTGTAATACCAATCTCCTATTTATTCTAAACCAAAATTGTATATCCTTTGAATTTTTATGTATTTTCTCTCTTCTTAGGTCCAAAAATGATAAAACAAATTGTTAGTTACAGCTCATTAGGGTTTATGGGGTGATTAAAAGGTTAAATATAGTTCAAGTGAAATTTGTACCATCATATCAACTTCAGATCAAGGGCTAATATAAAAAACAGAAAATTAACAACGCCAGCCAATAATAGCATGACACGTGGTGAACAGAATTCATTAGGCGAATCATAGCGCAACGCGTGCCAAGGGAAGACTGGTCTAGTCAACATATGTTGAGTCATCATTATGTGGTACAATAGGATTCGCAGTTACAGATGGTGTGATACACGGGTGGAATGGATGAACGAATCAGGTGAAGACACATGGCAAGCGCGTTAACTAAGCATCAAACTTGGATTGAACGGCGTGTTGACACGTGACATAGTGTTGTATTGCATTACACACGTGGTGATCTGTGAATGGGGGTTTTCGCTTGCGTGACCTCCGCATGTCTTGCCGAGTCAACTAATCTCCTTACGTGGTATCCAAATGGTAGTTTCTAATTGGTACTGGGTTAAAAATTCATAAAAAAAGTCTAAAATTTTAAAAACAAATATTTTCTCCCTTTTCACTAAAAATTTTATATTTTTATATTTTTAACTACAAAAATACTATTTATTGAATAAAACAAGCAAATATTTAGACAAAAAGTGCATTAATGACTCCACTTTTATAGAGTTATCAATCATGTGATATGCTTGCTAATTTTAATTGAATTTATTCAAATTCTAATGCACATGCTCATTATTAATTTTGATGTTCTTATTAGGATAAAATTTGTAGTGAGTAATATGAGTTTATGAGATATATGATGTTTTAGAATCTATTTGATCATTAAGGGAAAATTTTAAATAGTATTTAGTAAAAGAAATGATTTAGGCCTTATTTAGATCGATTGAACATTTCAAGCTAACCATTATTAATATCTGTAGTCACCCATTTGAGCCCAATTAAGAATCTTTCATATTTTTAAGCCACATTTTATACCTAATTAATAAGCATTGTTGTTACCTTTTCCCATTTAGGTTATACAAAAAGAAAATAAAATCATGTATTATGTTATAGAGTGAGGTTAATTGTAATGTACCTTATTAAAAAAAGAAAAAAAATAAACTCACAACACAATGCCCACTTTGTAAACAAAAAATAAATAAATAAAATTGAAAAAAAGCTTTGGGATGTTGTGAAGTTACAAAAAAAAGATGTGAAATAAAATAAAATGAAAAGAATGATAAGATAAGGTACACTACACAAAAATATCAAGTAAAAGCTCAACTGAAGTTAAAAAGTGCATGATAAATAAAAATAATTCTAAGGTGTGGAAAGATCCTAAATGTCTTCATTTATCAATCTCCACATAAGCCTTACATTACAAGTAAATAAATTCTTTATTGATCACTAGCTAAGTGCATATTTATGTTAGTGGAGAAGGATGTGAAAAATAGACTTATAAGACTTGTTCTAAGACTAAATTGATTAGCATATTCATATAGGTTGATTTCATGAGTGAATTGGATGATATCATATGCAACACACACAGGAATCAATTCATCAAAAACCTTGTTTATCCTTGTATTGATGGAACGTTGATTGATGAATATGTAAACCTTCTTGTCATAGAAAATTGTATGACTTTGATGGGGAAGTTTTTGCTAAATATGCATGTATTATAATATATATTTATAAATATATTGTCCATGCCATTTTATCTAGTTAGACTTAGCTTTACTTCAGGACAAGCAAAGATCTAAGTTTGGGGATGTGATAACTCTATGAAAGTAGAGTCATTAGTATACTTTTCTACTTAATATTTGTTAATTTTATTCAATAAATAGTACTTTTAGGATTAAAAATATTAAAATATAAACTTGTTAGTGAAAACGGATAAAAATATATTTTTTGGGGAATTTTCTTGAAATTTTTGAATTTTTTTATGCATATTTTATGATTTTTTTAATGCAGAACACCCCACGTGTAAGCCATATATGCAAAGAGGGCCAATTGGAGAATACTGTGTGTATCGAGTGATGTAGGCCTTGCCAATGTCGACACTGCATTCATTTTGAGTTTTGCCAAGCGATCAATGGCCTTGCCATGCATTGTCACGTTATTCTTCCATCATTCTATTGGGGTATCACATAATCCATATATGTGAATCACAATATGCCACATGGTGTTGACTCAGCATGCGTTGACCATGACCAATCCACCCTACCATGCACTGTTTATTTTCCTTTTTTCAACTCAACCCTTAATTTAAAGTTGTTATATCAGTCTAAATTTCATTTGAGCATAATTTAACCATTAATTTCCCCAAAACCCTAATTAGTCAAAAACACAATTTTTTATCATATTTTAAAGCCAAGAAGAGAGTTTTATGGATTGTATTTATGAAAAATATGAGTTTTATGAACAAAATCTTGTTTAGCTAATTTATTAATCTATGGGTCTTATGAACCTTATTTATATATGTGATGATCTAAAATGTACCAAAATTATGATTTAAATTTAATTATATTATTTAGTATGATTTTTATGTTATTAATTGTTTGGCCAAAAATTAATCTATAGAGAAAGTTAAATATATTTGAGATAATTATTTAATTATTTATCTTGATTTTTAACATACATTGTTTCTAGGCAAGGATGTATGATTCTTATATATGTGACCATGAACTTAATTAGTACTATGAAATTTAATTAATAGGAAAGTGTGATTAGGTTAATTACTATATGGTGTGTACTTTACTTGAGAGAAGAATACATACTAAGTTAGATTCAATTGATAATGTAATTGATTGATAACTATATTGGGGAGATTTTAGTGATTCACATCTTTATAAAATTGAGGAATTAAGTAATCCTTGATATTTTTTCATATCCTCTTAGCTACCAATTTTGAGTTAATTAATTACTGCTATTTATGTTTAGTTATTTTAATTTTTCTTTCTAAAAATACAAAATATTAATTTTTACTTTTTAGTTTTAAAATTAGTTTCAAATAACATAATCTATGTGAGAACTATCTTTTCTTATTATTATATTTCTTGTTTATGATACATATACTTGTGTACCCATTTTACACAATTCGCGTCAATCTATTGTACAAAGGTTACTATAGGAGGAGTTTCACGGAGGAGAATCTCTCTATCGTAGAAGCTCTCTCTAGCAGTTTTCAACCTTCTTTATTTTCCCCTTTTTCAGTTTGTTATTTCTTTCTTTCTTTTCTTCCTCTTCTCCTTGTCTTGTTATTCTCTATATGGGAGGGTTTTATTGTATTTAGTCATTTTGCAGGTTCTGCTTGTTAGGCATCGACCAAATGCTTCAATGAAAGTTCAACTTTTGAGTCACTCTATATAGTGGCTTTCAGGACCCTCTAGTTAGGGTTTTTTGTATAATCCTCTTCCTCTTGTTTTACTATTATACTTTATAAAGTTTTCTTATACCTTTGATGATGGGTATTGTTGGAGAGGTTGATAATTGCTTCTTTACACTGATTTACTAGTGATTGAAGGGCTTGAAAGGTTGAATTCAAGATGTATGGATTTCTTTATGATCTTGGCTCCTAGTGGTGTTCAAATTGGAAACATTTATTGTTATATTGATCATGTATTGTTGCAAAGGTCATTTCAGCCATTACTTTTAAGTATTATGATTTACTTTGTTGTAACTATAACTTGTATCAATATGTATTAAATTTTTTTATCAATGAAAGTTTTGAAGTTGATTTTTGTATTCGTCGCGTTCTGGCCACGTCAACCCTGTAAGTCACTAGCAAACATGTTAGGAGGAACTAAACCATGGGATGTCATATGCAATTTGATGTTTAATTCAATTTCTATATGAATGAGCTTAGATCAAAGAGAATTTAGACAGTTTTTGCTTTTGCTTATGCGTACCTTTTTTGAGATGAAGTGAGCTTATTTATAAGCTTGGCCCAATATTAATCTAATAAAACACTTATTAATTAATATCTAAATTATTTATATTAATTAATTTATTGAATAAATAATATATAAATTATTTAATATATTAATGACCTTCTATAAATGTGGATTAGATTCATTAATATATGTTTTATATTAAATTCAATAAGCTTATCTGATCGCCATACAAATTGTATGTGCAATGAATACGTAAGTATATATATCGCAACAAGTAATATATTGATAAAAAAAAGATCATTCTCATAGATATTATTTTATTAGAAACTAATTTTTAAAACTAAAAAAATAAAAATCACTTTTTTGTATTTTATATTTTAAGGAAGCAAAATTAAAATACTTAATTCTCTAATTTTTTAAATATGTGAATCACTAAAATTCCCACAATATAATTATCAATTCATTACATTATCAATGGAATATAACCTTGCATGTATTCCACTCTCAAGTAAACTATACATTATATAATAATTAATTTAATCACACTCTATGCCAATTAAATTTCATACTACTTATTAATTTCATCAATTATGGATCATATATATAAGAATCATACATCTATGCCTAGAAATTATGCATGTTATTGTAATCTCGACAACTTATGATTACCTTAAAAGACAAAAATATAAAATCAAACAATTTGTTCTGAAATACTCATTATTCATTAGTTTAGTGTATATATCAATAAAAAATGAAGAATATTCATAATAGTGAGTAATCAACATGTATAAATTAAAAACACAACTCTCCCTATGTGTAATAGTCTGAAAAAAGATTTTCAAAATAAGTGATTTTACCTTTTCAAAGTAATTCTCC
Source organism: Hippophae rhamnoides (assembly GCA_033030585.1). Lineage (NCBI taxonomy): Eukaryota > Viridiplantae > Streptophyta > Magnoliopsida > Rosales > Elaeagnaceae > Hippophae > Hippophae rhamnoides. Next base: position 12,625,751 of record CM065434.1, on the reverse strand, counting down.
CTTAAAATAATTCTCCATTTTTTTGTAGATTTTTTAATTATAGTTCCAATTTTTCTATATTTTTTGGTCATACAAATAAACAATTCAAAATAATATAGGCATGAATGTTGCATTTTCATTTAAGATGAATGTGAAATCTAAAAGTAGATTCAAGAAAATAAGCAACAGAGAGATGAAGTACAAACTAATTGGTTAATCGAATGTAGTGTATTTATTGAGATGATCCATATACAACATTAAACAGAGATCAAATACACTTCAAAACATGAAAAGTCAAAAACAAAATGTCATTAAAACAATCAATAGAATAGTACAAAACAAAAAAAAAGATAAAGATAAATCATTGTCCTCGAGGTTGAAATTGTTACTATGAGTGGATGTCCTTGATCATGGAATACATTACCTCTTGTCGTTCATCCATGGAAATCATCCTCTGTTCCATACCATTCACTTTGGTTGACAATACTCCCATTCTCGTACATACTTCATTGGTGCTCACGTCAAAACAAGCCCTAACGAAAACGTTTAGAAGTAGGCCTATTTTCCATTTCTTTATCCTCCAAAATATCATCTACAACTCTACCACTAGTTTCTATATCAATGAATCCTTCTCCACTGGTGCTAACATTAGTGGATCTATGTTTCTATGATGATTAAGTAGATAATCATTGTTTACTTTCTAATGTCACCCATAAAGCATACATAATCAAAATCCCTTGTTAGTGGTACATCCACAACTATAATCAATTGAGTGATGAGACAACCATAAGGAAGATCGATCCTCCAGTTAATGATTCTTGCAAAGGTTAACTAATTTTTAGTACTATTGCGTATTTACCTAAAATTTACACCAAAAACTTTATGATCCAAAACTAGGCGTATAAATTTTGTATAATTTATAAAATAGCTTGCAAGTACATGGATCGCTTATTAAAAATGTCAAATATACTTCCAAGGTCGGTCTAAAGAGAAATCAAGTAGTTTTTAAATAATTCAAGAAATATTTAAAATAAAATTAAATAATCAAAACAGACTGTCATGATTATTTTGGATTAATTTTGTAAACTAATAACATAAAAATAAGGGTAGATTCAATAAATATTTAAGCAATTAAACATTTATTATAAAGTGGATAATATATGAGATATGTTAGTTAGTTAATCATGATTGTTCAATATTAAGTAAGATATCAAATATATGAATTAAGATTACTGATTATTTCTTATAAGTAAGGAAATATCCTAAGGTAGGGATCATTTTTTTTATTAATTAAATTATGCTTCTTTTCTAAGAAATTAACATACCATCGAATTTCCACCTTTGGTCGACAGAAAATCTAAACTCTCATCAAAATGTCAAAATTAGGTTTATTATTTAAGTATTAGAAAACTAACTTTCAAATTTTAAAACTATTATAAAGGATAATATGTTGTCAATATATCTTAAATAATAATTATTATAAACTCTTTCAAATAGAGTTCTCTAAATATCTGAATATCAAATCCAAAATCAAAAAATTGACACTAAGTCAAATTCAGATAATTTAAATCTTAAATATAATTCTCTTATTTATTATAAAAAAACATTTCATCAATATGTTTTTCTTTTACAAACTTCGTTTAAATCTTGATAAAAAATAAAATTTAATTCATTTTATATAAGTATTTACCTATTTTAATATTTAACAAGAAAAATAACATTGTTAATATCTCATACTATTTATAGTTAGACATGTATCGTTTAATAAATGATCAGTACATTAAGCATATAGCATGTAAAAACAACACTTAGAAATATTTTGAAAATAATACATTTTAAATATACCTCAATAGAATCTTTAGAATTGATTCTTTATAATTGCTTCTAGAAAACCTCCAAATATAATTGTTGCTCTATTTATTAATTTGTTAATAAAGTTATTACATTAACTAAATTTGTTCAACCCTCAAATTATAAAAGAATTTTAAAGTACTAAAAGAAATTAAAAAAACTAAAGAAAGATATGGGATTCTAGAATATATTTTCACAATAGAAATAGGGTCCTATTTATAGGGTAAGGAAAGGAGGAAAGGGAGAAATGTTTTACTTGACTCGTAGCACACATTTTATTCATGCCACATCATATATACCATGTGCACAATTTGAGCAAGATCCACTCTTTTGGTGCCACATCACACAAAATTTACACGTCACTACTTGCATCACATCTAGGACATATTAATATTTTCCTTTGGTCTCACACCATAGCTTACAAAGTTTTCATGTCATGGCATACTTCAAACTACATCAATGGAACCCAATTTCCATGTCACTACTTGCATCACATCTAGGACATATTAATATTTTCCTTTTGTCTCACACCATAGCTTACAAAGTTTTCATGTCATGGCATACTTCAAACTACATCAATGGAACCCTAATTTTCCATGTAAATTCTTTTTCCAATCTTTAAAATATAAGTAATATTTTAAAAAGTGTCTTTTAATCTTTCAAGTTGTAATGGAGTGCTTCAAGTGTAATTCTTCAAGTTGATTTATTTTATTACAAGAAATGCCCGAAAAGCCACAAAATATACTCGTGATTTCAAAAAGAATGATTTGTGTAAAATGATATTAAAACAAGCAAATACAAATTTATATAATCATTAAACATGCATAAAATCATGATATATTAAGTACTTTTGAGCACTTATCACAACCTCCAAACTAGTGTCTTTCTAGTCTCTTAGTAAAAATGGCAAAAAACTAAAAACAAAAACTAGAAATTAAACTATCCTAAATAATTATATATTGACACAGTTACATTTAGCGTATGTAATAAACTTTTAGACCCCAAGGTTTTCCTAGTAGATGAATTTAGGTCTCGTTAAAGTTTTTAGATATGATACCCATAAATATCAAAAATAAAACTAAAATTGAAAATAAAAACAAACAAATAACACATAAACAAATAGAATTCAATAACAAAGTAAAAAAGAAGAAGAAAATATGAAAAATAAGACTTCCCGTGCTTAAAAATTTATTTTAAGTTTATAATTAAATATATTGCACAAGTCATCTCAATCTCAACTTAAGGAATTCTAACTCGTTTCAACTCTAACCTCACAAGGCATACTCTTAAAAACAATGATTTTATTAGTTCAAGCACTCATTCAAAGGTATATGCGAAAGAGTCTATGTAAAGAAATTAATTAATAGTTTGCATATGCTTAAAGAATAAAAAGCTCAAAGTGGTGGATCATATAGATCTTATGAATGGAATCAAATGAAATTGTTTTATAAAGAAATTACATATTATTTTTACACATCAATCAAATTCATCAAATAAAAATATCAAATAATGTCTCTTAGGAGATGAAGAAAATACAAATGACTTCTTGAGAAATTATTTCCTTTTTTTTCTTTTGTATTTAGTTAATTTTCACAACTTTGAAGGATATGAGTCAAGTAAATAGTTTATATTATTTATTTTTCTCTTTTTATTTCTCTTTTATCACTTTTGTTTTTTTAAGATATTATTTTTTAGTGAAATGACTCATGTACAAATTGTACATATATTGTATGATAAATAAGTAGCTAATTTGTAACTTTTTATTTAATTGATTTAGATAACCCCATGTATATCTCTTTTTTAGAAGTTATACATGATTGAATATAAAGGCATATATTTTTAATTTCTGCTTAATTTATTCAACTTAGGCAATAAAAATAAATACATGACACTTTAATAGATGTAAAAATCCTAACATTCAATGCAAAGACCAATAGAGATCATCACACAATTAAAATTGACAAGAGTGTTCAAAGAGTAGAAAAAATATCATCACTCAAAATGAAAAAATAATATCTCAAAAGAGTAATCTCCACTATTTGATTTCTAAATATCAATTTTGGGATCATCGTAATTTCAACATTTTATCATGAAATACTAATAATGACAAAAACTAAATAATTATCACATTGCTCCATGAAATTATTTTTCAAATTAATCTAATAATGTAAAGATTTTATCATATTTTTAAAATTAATTTTAAAAAACATGATAATTTTGTAAGAAAATTTGAAAATAAACTAAAAATTTCTAATTCAATAAAAATAAAAAAAAAGCACACAAAAAATATAAATAAAAATATATCTAAAAATGTAAATATGTGAACATAAAATTTCAATTTTTTCATATAACTTCATAAATGTAAATTTCCTACCCCCAATGTAGAATTTACATTATGCACAATGTAACAATTATAATTCAAAAATAAAGAGTAAGTAGATAAAAGTTACCCATTGGACTTATTTCAAGACTTGGTATAGAAATACAGGTGCATCCATCAATTAAAATTACATAGATGTGTACTTCTCTCAAATTCAACAAACAATTATAAAATTAACATATCTAAATAATGTTCACAAAACAAAATAAATAAATACATTATCCAAAATAAATAAATAATAACTAAAATTTAGAAACAAAATACAACCAAACAAAAACACATAAAAGATAATTCTGGATCATTTAGAGCTCCTCTTCCATGTTATGCAAACCTTGATCTTCAGGCTCTTGTGGTTGTGATCTTTCTGATGGTATAAAATTAAAATCATAATGAGGATACTCAAGTATTATTAAATGACTTGCATCCACCCTAAGATGAGTTAATTGTAATATGTTCATTCCATACATTAATAGATTATGTTCTACTTGATCACAATATTGTTGAATTAGTAATGCTACTTGTTAAGTAAAATAAGCTTGCTGGTATTCTTCCATATAGCTTGTTCTCTCACCAAAGTTATGAAATTGATCTTTGATAGACATTCTTGATAGAGGAATGGTTCTCATTTCTCTTGGAATGGTGTTAATACTAGATGTAAGCTCATCAAAGTAAGTATATTCAATAATTTATCGGGTTATATAACAACTTCATCTTTTGAATAGGGTACCCCAACTTTCTTACATAAAGTAGTTAGTAATTGGGAAAAAAACCCATATGATAATTATTTACATATAGCTTAATTCGTTGGTGAATTATTGCTCCAACATCCACAGGTATCTTAGATGCGATTACATATAGAAAAATATTTCTCTCACTACTACAATAAAAGGGTATATAAGTTGAGATATAAAGTCATTTTTAGCGTAAAACTAACTTATAACAAATTTTAAGTCGGTTCTATGTGTCAATTGACTTAAGCCACCTGTAGTGTCAGTTAACACGTAGAACTGACTTAAAATCCTATGTGTAGCATCGGTTCTATAAGTCAACCGACGCTTCCTTATTTTTTTCCTTATCTTCTTCTCTCTCTCATTTACCGACAGTACTAGCTCGTGTTTCCCTCTTCTCTTATAGAGAAAAACCATATGTTATCTCTATTTTCTTTCACCTTTTTCGGCCACTTTCAACCATCATTTCTAGTTCCATCAGTTTGGTTTTCTTCCTCTCCAATTTCTCTTCTAGATCCACTACTTTTTTTTAGCACAATACTTAAATTTTTCATACCCATTTTCTTTCACTTTCTCACTTACCAAATACTCTTGTAAGTATTTCTATGAATTATTTTACATTTATTTTTCATATTTTTCATATTTTTTTTTTATTTTAATATATATTATATGTTATTGATTATGTGTATAATTTTTTGTGTCTTAATGGACTAAGTCTTGTGCGATAAATGAAATAGGTTTACAACCCCATTGGTATAGAGATGTCGTTCTACAATCCAGACATTGGCATGCTTTGTTCAACCTTACCATTGTGTCTATATATTAGCTCACATGTGGAAAATTAAGTTGGCATACAACTCCTTAAGTGTAAGGAGACTATGGTCTAAGATTCTGATAATAGCACTAATATCTTAATCAACTAAGTCTTATGTGACAAAAAAAGTGGGCACATAACCCATTCGGCACCCAATGCAATGTTGTCCAGGATCCATGCATTGGTACTTAGTGTCACGACCTTATTTTTCAAGTATTGATCGTACGGCACTTAGCACCGTCCGTTGCACTAAGCCTGCCTTTGAATCCGAATGAAACTCCAAAGAGACTTTGTAAGAGAGTTTGTAAAGAATGTCTTGTATTGCTCTATAGAGAGTTTATGTTACAAGATACTAAGAATTCCCAAGATGAATACAAATGGAGACCAATGGGTCTATTTATAGTGTGGCTCTAGGCTTAAGGCTATGCCACAACTTTCTAGATCATTCTAACTCTAGAATGTACAAGAATCCTCTAGTGTTATGTACAATATGCCACAAGGTTCTAGGACCTTCTAGCCAATTCTAGAGTCTTCTAGGAGTGTCTAGCTTCTTCATGCAAGTTCTAGGATGTTCCATAAGCTTCCAGCGGCTTCTACATCCTTCAAGAACCATCCACCACGTTCTAGAATATTCCAGTCCATTCTAGCACAATCCAGTGTGCTCTAGAACATTCTAGGGTCTTCAAAGCTTGAGTTGAGTCCGTTCCACTCTAGAACTTTCCTAGGTAGAAAATTCTAGATCCTTTAGGCAAGCACCATTTATTTGGATTTTGCGAGACAACTCAAGCGGGACGTGACACCCTCCCCCACTCAAGTTCACGACACCCTCGTCGTTCCTTCAAGCTTGAACCTTTATATGTTATCTTTGAATTGACACAAAGAATCCTCAGGTTCCCAGCTTGTCTCTACATCTGGGGCATTCTTTCATTTGACCAAGTATTCCCGATAACTTGGTATGCCCCTTCTCCGGATCAAGCGATCTGCCAAAATTGAGTCCACTTCTTTGTCGAAGGAGGTTACCATTGCGGTAGGCACCCTCTTGGATTCTCTCCGACTTATATCATCCTCGTCTCTATGATAAGGTTTTAGCATGCTTACATGAAAAACAGGATAGATTTTAAGCTTTGGAGGGAGTTGCAGCTTGTAGGACACCTTACCAACTTGCTTAAGAACTGGAAATGGTCCTTCATACTTCCGTACTAACCCCATATAAACTTTCTGCATGGACTTAAACTATTGGGGCAATAGTTTGATAAGGACCAAATCACCTTCCTGAAATTCGACCAACCTTCTTTTCTTGTCAGCCCACCTCTTCATCTTCTTAGATGCCTTGTTCAAATAGGCTCGGGCCAACTCAGTTTTCTCATGCCACGCCTTGGCAAATTTGAAGGCAATAGGAATCTTTCCTTGATAACCTGTGGCCAAGGCATGAGGAGTCATGGGTTGCTACCCCATGACGATCTCAAAGGGACTCTTCGCGGTAGACTCACTCCTTTGTAGGTTATAGGAGAATTGGGCTACATCAAGCAACTTAGCCCAATCACGTTGATTGGAACTCACAAAGTGCCTGAGATACAACTCCAGTAATGCGTTGGGGCGCTCTGTTTGTCCATCACTTTGAGGATGAAAGCTTGTAGAGAAGTTCAAGTCTAATCCCAACAACTTGAATAATTCCGTCCAAAATTTCCCTATGAATTGTGGGTCTCGATCACTCACTATATTGGATGGAATCCCCTAATTCTTCACAACATGTTTAAGGAACAAGCGTGTCGTCTCATCTGCCGTGCAATCCGTTGAGACAGGTATGAATGTTGCATATTTGTTGAAGCGATCAATCACCACAATAATGCTGTAAAAGCCCTCTGATTTTGGCAAGCAAGTGATGAAATCCATAGAGACACTCTCACATGGTCTCTCTGGAATAGGCAGTGGCTCGAGCAAACATCCGGATGCATGCTGTTCTATCTTGTCCTTTCGAATCATCGCATCAGCCACCACGTTGCTTTCACTGCGCCACTCTGATTTCCCCCTGATAAGGGCTCATTGTTGGTGGTCTTGTGTCAAGATCCAACTCAACTTTGTGGTCCTCCTCCTTCCTTGGAGGTAACCGTTTGGGCGATGCCTCAGGCATCACCTCATGGGACTTATCTGAGACAACTTGCACTTCCGTCGGCAAGGTTGGTTTTGGCGACTCCTCCTCCTCGTCGTACTTCTTTAGGATGGCCAAATAACTCTCTTCATCCCTCTTCAATCCCTTCTTGAATTGAAGTGCTGAGAGAGCTTGGGTCGTGGGTTTGGTGGTCCTCTCCATCGGTACCATGCAAGCCTTTGGTCCATCCATGATATACATAAAGTTTAAACATGGTACTAAGAAAGCTCTAACTTGGTTGAGAAACTCCATACCGAAGATTACTGAGAAGTCATCCATAGGTGCTACTGATAAGTCCACTTGGCCAGTCCAAGCACCAAGACTGACCTTAACTCCTCGAGCGACTCCATGCAATGGTAGTGCTGCTGAGTCAACTGCTTTGAGAGATCCCCCTCTATGGAAAACCTTTAGGCAGAGTGTCTTTGTTTCTTCCACTGAAACAAAGTTATGAGATGCAACTTTTTCCACCAAAGCTTTGGCGACCTTTCCATTGATGTTGGCATCTACGTACATCAAGCCCTTAGGGGTCTTTGGGGCGCTCTACAATGCACCAAGTAGGTGCAAAGAACCCATCTTTGCACCTGCGTCTGACTCGCCTCCATCCTGGTCATGGGTGGAAGCAACTAAGGCACTCAATGCCTTTCTTTTCGGACATTCACGTGCCCAATGCAGTCCGTCACAAATGAAGCACGTCACACGGGGCTTCGAGGCACCACGATCCTCCTTCTCCTTCCCCTTATCTCTTGGTTTGAATGAGGAGCCATCTTTATGGTTTTTGGGTCCCTGACTTTTAGCGTGACCTCCCCCACTCTTTCCTCCAACAAACTTCTTATTTGTGGCTTTTGAGCTCTCCTTGTTTGTGGAGTAGTCAATAAAGATTTCTGCAGTCGCAATGGTGGAAGACAAGTCTTGGACACCACGTTGCTTGAACTTGAGGTTAGCCTACGATTGGAGACCATCCATGAACAAGAATAGGGCATCTTTGTCTGATGTGTCAGGAACTTCAAGTAGTAGGGTTGTGAACTCCTTCACGTAGTCCCTTATACTACATGTTTGCTTTAACTATCGCAATCGGCCTCTTGCCTCCTCTTCAGCATTTATGGGGAAGAACTACATTTTGAACTCCCTTTTGAAATCTTTAAAGGTTTCAATTGTGCAAAACCCTCGTTGCACATCTCCATGCCTCTGTCTCCACCACAACATAGTAGTGTTGGAAAAATACATGGCAGTAGTTCGGATCTTGCTGGCATGGTCTGTTACGCCAGTAGCCTCAAAATATTGTTCCAGCCCCATAGGAAGTTCTCTACTTCCCTAGCATTCCTAACACCATTGAAGGTCTTAGGCTTCGGAACATCCACCCTCTTAGCCTCGATGATGGTGGTTGTGCTAGTTCCCGCGGCCATAGCCCGCTTACATAGAGCCAGATCACCACCCATGTCCTCAACTCTAAGCAACACGTTAGCGAGTTCTCTTTGGACAATATCTCTTACCTTGGCAAGTTCACCTTTTAACCCATCGATCTCTTGCCTTAACCCATCGTCTAGCTCATTGAGGGACATCTTAACCGCTGCATGGATCTCCACATCCTCGACCTCCAAGCCATTGCAACGTTCCTCTAAGTTGTCCACCCTGTCGAACAGCTCCCCTAAGCTATCCTGCACACTCCCCACTCGTGCTTCTAAGCTAGAAAGTATGTCTTTCGACTTGGCTCAAGATTCTTTTGATGGTTTACGAGTTTCCTCACGGCTACGTTCCATAGGTGGAACATCGACGCTTGGTGTAGATGGAGCAACGTTCTTCATTATGCCAAAGGTAGAAATGCTTCAACCGAAAACTCTGATACCAACTGTCACGACCTTATTTTTCAAGTATCGATCGTGCGGCACTTAGCACCATCAGTTGCACTAAGCCTACCTTTGAATCTGAATAAAACTCCAAAGAGAATTTGTAAGAGAGTTTGTAAAGAATGTCTTATATTGCTCTATAGAGAGTTTATGTTACAAGATGCTAAGAATTCCCAAGATGAATACAAATGGAGACTAATGGGTCTATTTATAGTGTGGCTCTAAGCTTAAGGCTATGCCATAACTTAATAGATCATTATAACTCTAGAATGTACAAGAATCCTCTAGTGTTATGTACAATATGCCACAAGGTTCTAGGACCTTCTAGCCACCTCTAGAGTCTTCTAGGAATGTCTAGCTTCTTCATGCAAGTTCTAGGATGTTCCGTAAGCTTCCAACGGCTTCTACATCCTTCAACAACCATCCACCATGTTTTAGAATATTCCAGTCCATTCTAGCACCCTCCAGGGTGCTCTAGAACATTCTAGGGTCTTCAAAGCTTGAGTTAAGTCCGTTCAACTCTAGCCCTTTCTAAACATCTCTAGGCCACTCTAGAACTTTCCTAAGTAGAAAAGCCTAGATCCTTTAGGCAAGCACCATTTACTTGGATTTCGCGGGACAACTCGAGCGGGACGTGACATTAGGTAAGCATGTCATAGGAAGAAGTGAGATACCACATTCTTCCCACCCAGGGACTTACCTATCAAGTATTAAGAACTCACATAAGACCACCAAAGACAATTTCATAGATGATGGGGTTATGATTAGAGCACTCAATCACACAACTTCCATGACAAAAAAGATGGAAGTTATAGATTGACAATCAAAAAAACATGCATTGCTTGACACACTTAGAAAGTTTGCCAAGCAAGGGGCTAGGAGATAGCAAACTCTATAAAGCAGGGCACAACTTCTTACTAGACCACTCAACAATTGAAAAGTTTTTCAAGACTACCAAATTTTTAAAAATTAAGACTTATGAACAAACCACGACACTTTGAAAAAATATTCAACAGAAAAAGTTGAAGTCAGTAGAAGAGTGCCAAGCATCAGAATTTGGACATATTTTCAATAGAAACACATCGATGCGTTGATATTGTAAGACCATCAATCATTGGACCCCCACCCTAGAGGATTGTGACTGACACACTATTTCTCATAGTGATTTCCATTGACGAAGTCATACTAACAAGTTGACTGAAAGACTGGCCTATGAGCCAACGAACCACCATCACCGAGCATTATTGTAGACCAAGTAATCGACCAATCGGTTGGCAGTCCATCAGTTGTTCCATTTTGTGTTTGCCATTTTTCTTCTCCCATATTGGCTCTCGTCTTCACCACCCCTCGTCCCATTATGTGATGTTTGGAACTTTCTTGGATCCCCTTAGTGGAGTGACGTTGTGGTCATCTTAGGTAACTTGGGTTTACTTCTCTTGGTTAGCTGTCTAACTTTTAAAGAAATTTACAAAAATTTATAAGCATTCCTTGAGGCAGTGCCAAAGTTACCAAGGTTCTAAGTGAATACTCTCTATCCAAGCCTTAATAATGTGTGGTTCTAGGTATTGTCTCAATGCAGTTATGTACTAACAACAAGCAAAATGTGAACGAAAAAAATGTATGTCCCACATCAACAGAAAAAGGTGTCCTGCATCAACAAACAAACAGTGTTCCACATAAAATTAACAAAAAGTGTGTTCCATATCAACACACAGAGTATTCCCCATCAAAAAAAACAAAATGATTGTTCTATATCAACAAAGGGAAAGAAAATCCAAAGTTCTATGAAGGTCAACCTCGCTAGGGTCCTTACTTCCTCCTGGATCCCACTAGTCACTAGGGGCTCGGTGATGTTGCTAACACTATTAAACTTTTATGGCACTACTCCATATGAGGCCTTTTTATCCTCAACTTATGAGCTATCATCAAAGGTAATTTTCTCAGTCATAACTCATATTCTTTAAAAAAAATTGGAAGGTAGTAAAGGGGGAGATCAAGCTTAGGGTACATTTTCTTGATCCTCCTTTTCGTTGACTCAAAACCATGAGCTCAAACAACACTCATGACAGCTACAAAATCATGTGAGGGTACTCAACATTCTCACACTTCTTCAAGTTGAGCAGACAATCTCTAGTTCTCATTCTCCAGCTCTACCATTCTGACCCATTTTGAGTCATTTCATCCTGAAGTCGCTTTCTAGTAGCCCCAGCAATCTCTTGAGACTTTTCAACGTCCTCTTGGAGAAAGCTATCATTCTTCAAGGCTTATGTGATTTGTCACTTTTCTTCAAGGGCTTGATTCAGTGCCTCCATGGCCCAACCTCTTCCTAACATGGTAGCTATAATATTCTCTATGAGTTGAAGACAAGCCAAAGCTTCACTAAAATATTATTTAGCTACTACCCTTATTCTCTGAAACTTCTCCACCAAATTTCTAGAAAGATCACCTCATTATCCAATTTCATTTATGCTAGGAAAAGAAGTGAGGGATGGTGTGTGAATAGGACTTGAGTGTGGAAAATCTTCTTCCATGACAATGTCCTCATTCGGAAGTAAGATATGGGCCGTGACCAGTGCCACCACTACCACAGTCACCTTGGCTTGGCGAGTATTGCAATTTGACATGCCCTTTTCATTTTTAGCACATGCCCTCCATTGTTTTGATTCTTGGAGCCACTACCTAAGTGTTGAGACACAAACATGAGTGTATTAGTAGCTAAGCTCTACTGGGAAGTCACATGACTGGATGAAATGTCTACAAGGCATGAATATAAAATATATGGGAAATAAACAACAAAGAAATATTCACAGCTACCTTCTGGTCTATTGAAGCACCAAGTTAAAGCTCTGCTACTAAAATGGATTCCAACTATCACCTTAGATGCTACAAAAGATAACAATGCGACCATAGAGCCTTGAAATCTATTCTGTGCATTACACCCCTTAGTTGTCCCTCATCAGCCAGTCATCATGCATGTCACCTCTTTGGACTCATCAAATCTTGAGGTAGAATTGTTATAAAGATTTAGAACCAATCGAGAAGTAGGTCCAAGTATAGATGTACGATTCCAACATTTCGCATGGTAGACTTAGATCTATGTGCCCAAGTCTGGTGATTGTCTGCCACAAAGTTGTTGAGCCCTACCTACTTTTACACTACCTATTCTATAGTAGTTATGAGATTCATAATTGATTTATGGACTCCTGTCCTCTCATGTGTTGGATCATTTTTTGCTAGCATCAATCTCTAATGAATTAGGACATATTAGCCACAATATTGGTTCTTTTCTTGGCATTCCTGGATCTCTTCAGAGTCCCCTCAACAACCTACCAGGCTAAAGATCCTCAATGATATTATATATGCAATTCTCAAGTAAAAACTACGTTGGAACGTGTGTCATATCTGGAAAGTTCAAATAAAAAAATGCAAAAATCATGAAGTCATTCGTAGTCTTCTAGTTTTATCAAAGAATCACCAATAATTTCACAAGTTCTTTGGTTCCATCAGAGCAGTATGAACAATTACTCCTAGTCACCTAGTTCAATTATATAGCGATAGTTCCATTTATCATCAAGGAAGCTATGAATCCAACCACTCAGGATTTTCACATCCAGAGATTCTGGTCATCTAGAAATTCTGTCCATCAAACACTTACGAAGACTTAGTTCACCACAAAGCTCTAATCTTTGATTGAAAGAATGAGATGGGTTAAGTTGAGAGTGACCAAGTCTGTGTATAAACTACCATGTTAAATTTTAACCTCCTATCCAACCAACGACCCAGAGGTTTATAACAAAGAGATCTAATAGAGTTAGGCCAAGAAGACTTTAGATTTGAGAAGTCAAATTTGCAATCACCTTTGACTTTTTCCTCCAAATTTTAATGGTCATAATTCATAAATTAGATTCCAATTGAGATACGGAAACGATAGGAAGCATATAAACCCAATGTTAACATGGTGCAAAGAAAATAAGGACACCAACTATGCAGCATAGTTAGGGCATCGCAAGACTAGTTGCCTTTTCATTGTCGTACCTAGGTGATCTACTAGGCCACTTATGTTGCTAAAGACGATCTAGGAGATCTAAAGGGGTTATGTTGAATGAAAAATACTTGGTACTATGGCCCCATTTTATTTGTCTATATCATCGTTAAAAACTCAAATTGGTATAATCACTATTAGCTCATTTTGAATTCATAATAAACTATTTATGATAACGATAATTTTATGAAAGTAGAGTTATTAACATATTTTTTTACTTAATATTTATTTTTTTATTCAATAAAGAGTTTTTTTGTACTAAAATATTGAAATATAAACTTTTTAGTAAAAATGTGTGATTCTAAGCAATAGATTAAACTTATTCTTCTTGAAATAAAGTGAAAATATCACAAAATAAATGACAAAAGAGGTGTAATTATTTAATTTGTAATTTAAGTTATATATATATATATATTGTATATAAATTATTTTTTTGTAATAAATTTAATTCTCAAAATGATTAATTAATATTTAATTTTTCAATAATTTGTACTATATAAAAACTCTTTTAAATATATTTTTTGTTTTTTTTTTTTGCTATGATGTGATCAAAAACAAGTAGTGAGGATATCAAAAAATGCGTAAAATATGTTAAAAAAATGTAGAATTTAAAGTCGATTTACGCTCTCAATCGACTATAAAATTAAAATGGATTCAACTCGTGAACCAACTTTAAATTTAAAGTCAATTCAACCCGTGAACCGATTTTAAATTCTAAATCTCTTTGTTTTAAGTCGGTTAATAATTGACTTAAAAGCTTGAATTTGTAGTAGTATATCATCTTAGAACATACAAAGTATTGCCAAATTCTAGAAATTTTGTAAAAATACTTTACTTTGAAACCTATATGTTTCCCACCAACAATAATCTATTCAACACCTTGAATATTCAAGGCTTCTAATACTATAGTACAATCTACATTACTCTTATACAACTCATAATGACTTCTCCAACATATACTAAACAAAAGTGAGAACTTATGTCATTAGGTCTACATGGCACTAGCACATTCTTAAAACAAACCGTATCATCAATAGCGTCCTAGATATTTATGTAAAACCCTCGAATTAAAGATTCAATAACAACCTTTGGTTCTCTTACAAACCTTTTCCAACCTAGTACTGCTCTTATATCAATAATCCCTTCTGATCCATCATTAAATTTCATCCCTATTTTTGGAATAAAACCCTTATTAACTTTTGTTTTTTTTAAAGCGAACTTCAGTATCATAACATGAAAATTTGAGCTATCAAAATCTCTAAAAGTTGAAACTAACTTTCCTTTCCTAGACCTCTTAGGTGTCATTTTTCAAATTATAGCCACAAAATCTAAGTAGGGTTTCACCAAAATTCAATTATACAATTTAATCCAAAAAAAATTCAAACCCTATCTTCATCCTAAATAGGGTTTTGGCTCTTAATAAATAAATAAATATTCCAAAAAATTAAATTAAATAATTTAATTCTAAAATTTATGAATACTTATTATTTTTGTTGAATATTTGAGAAAAATTTGAATAACACACCCTTTTTGGACTTAAAGCTTATGTGGACTTGAAAAACTTGAAAATATTTTTAAGGAATGATGAAAATAGGTTAGAAAATTGGTTTTTAGGAAGGATTTGTGAAATAAATTTAAAGAAATGTGGACTTTTAAAAGGATTATATGTGTTTGGGGAGAGAGAAAAGTTAAGGTTTGAGAAAAAGTGAGAAATTGTAACAAAACATTATATGTATGCCACGACGTACAATTATTTCACACTGCAGCCTAATCCTTTCTAATTATACCTATTACACATTTATAACGTCATAATGCGACGAGCCCTTCTCTATTTCACTTTATTCTTAGTTTGAAATTTCTCCCTTTTATATATAAAAAAATTAAATTAATCACACTTAAATTAAAATTACACACAATAAATATAAAAATCAATAAATAAATAATGGGTTTTCTCCCATCTAGGACTATTTTTATCACCTTTAGTGACACGTTGCTTTGGGAGATTTCATCATTTTTTGTAAACTCAATATCCACTCATTATTGAGTTCATTTGTGCAAGCGTATTGAGAGAAAAGAGAATTAAGAAAAGAAGGAAAGAAGTAGAGTGTGAAGTAAAGTGTACTGCAAGGAAGGGGATAGGAATATGAACCATATGATAGAGCTCTAGTCCTTTAGAGAGAGCATGAAAAGTCAGAGGAACTGAAAGAAGAGATAAGGCGAATAGAGTGGTGGACTTCTTTGATTTCCATTTGCATGCGGACTCAATGTCTCCCACTGAAACTAGTACCTTATCCTTGACCACCATTAGCACAGCTTCGAATCACTTTTTTTTTACTGTCTACAACTATGGATGCTGTTCATATGCTTTCTTTTGATCAGTCATTTTATCTGTGCTTTCAACAAGTAGGCAATGAAAATCAATGGTTTCTATGTTTCAATCAAATAGCAATTGCTTGGATCTATTATTGTAGGTAGGCTTTCTTCATTTCTATCCTTTTGAGAGTCTATCTCACTCCAATTAGAAAAGGGATTCATTTTAGGCTAATGCGAAGAACCTATGGGAAAAATTGCTTTATTAACAATTATAAGGAAGAAAGAAGGAGCCTTTCTGACCTTTTGCAACTTTATTTCTTGCCTTGTTTTTGCAAGTTCTTGGTTAACTGATCCACCTGTATTTTCATATTCTTAATAGAAATTTCAACAAAGTCCAACCTTTGATTTTTTCTTCATTGGTTATCTTTGCTAACTTGAATGAAATATTTCAAGTTTTCCTCCAGATTTTTCTTGTTGGGAGGATTCCTTTGCAGTTATTGGTGGAATTGTTGGCCCAGTGAATTTAAGCTTTAGGAAAATTGAGGGTTGTTTTACCTCCATGTTAAATTAAGATGATTCCTTTATCCAAGATTATAAGCATTGGGGTCATATCTAGGTCTTGGTTGGTATGATCCTAATACATTAACTTTTTCAAGTTCAACTGTAGCATCTGATTGATTGGGAAAGGTATCAGCATCATGTCCAAAATAATTACACACACAGCAATGTTCTTTATTTTTTATGGCATGTGTAGTCAGAAGTGTAACTTTCTTGGTCAACTGAGCAAGATGTATTTGAATTTTAGTACTGGAATCAATTTCATGGACTTTAGCTCTCCTTACTCTAAAGCTATTTTGTTGGGAATTAGCACCTAATATATGAAACAAATTGTAAGTCTCTAAAGCTATTTTCTCTCCCATTGTTCCAACAAAAGCATTATCAATGGTACTCTGACACTACTGTGTCAATCCATCATAGAAAAATTGGTTTTGAATCTATAGTTAGTAATTGTGATGGGGCAATGAGTAAGAAAGAGTCTGAACCCAACCCACGATTCATGGAAAGGGAAAGTGACAATCTTACCTCTCAACTTTGATGTCATTTAATGGGAATATAATTTTCTCGTAAATTTGTTGTAGACTTCCTCCAAGTCATTAGGAAACTTGGAGGAAGTGGTATTGACCATGCCTTGGCCCTATCTTTAAGGTTATATAGGAAACACCTTATTTTGAGTTTATTCTCAATGAGTACATCGAGGGAAAAATTTTGGACTCTAAAAAAAATTCTCTAATGAATGACATTGAGTCTCCATTAGGTAGTCTATGAAAAGAAGAAAGAATGTAAAAATGAATGTCTATCAGTTCATAATTCTTAACAGCCTCGCCCAAATAGATAGAGGTTCTTGTGGTGCCAATTATTGGCCTTACAAACACCTTTATGGTGGGTGCCCTAAGGTCTCCTAACTTGCATATACTAATAAAAATAGAATTTAATTTCACCTATCAAGGAAAAATAAAATGATAAAATAAATTTCAAAATTATAAAATAATACATATTCGTACAAAAAGACTAAACATGTAACAAAGAATAAAACAATATACATATATTAGTAGAATAAATGATATATGAAATAATTTATTATACAAAAATTAAACCAAAAAATTTAGAAGAAAAAGAATAAAAGAATTAATTAAATTAATTAAAAATAAACAATAAAGAATTGTTTTAAAGGAAAAAATTAAATTAAGTTTTTTATTTTAATTTAATTTATTTTATATTTTATAATTTTATAATTTTTTTATTTTAGTTTATATTATATTTTTTATATTATATATTTATATTTCTTATTAGAGAAAATTTAAAATTTTTAAATATAAAAAATAATTAATAACTTAAATATTTTAAAATTTTAAATAAAAATCACAATATTTAATACAAAAAATTTTAAGATTTTGATAATAACAATTTAAAAATTCTATTCATCACCAGCAATGGTGCTAAAAACTTGATAATTGCTAAATTATCTCATTTTTAAGCTAATATCATCCACGACAACGACGTCAAAAACTAGATACTTGATAAATTATCAAGATTTTAACTTAATAACATCTCAACAATGGTGCCAAAAACTCGATAATTGCTAAATTATTGAGTTTTTAAGCTAATATCATCCCGAAAATGGTGCCAAAAACTTGATGTGTCAAAATTAGGCACACAAATTTTGAATAATTTATAAAATAGCTCGTAAATGGTTGAATCATTTATAGAAAATTATAAGTATACATCCAATGTCTGTCTAAAAATGAATCAAATGGTTTTTAAATAATTTAAAAAATCTTTAAAAAGAAATTAAAGAACTTAAATAGACTGTCATGATTGTTTTCGGTTGAGTTTGTAAACTAATAATAAAAAAATAAAGATAGATTCATTAAATATTTAGGAATTAAACATTTATCATGCAATTGGGAATTTATGAGATATATTAGTTAGTTAATCATACTTGTTCAATATTAAGTAGGATATAAATATATGAATTAAGGTTATTGATTTTTTCTTATAAGTACTAAAATATCCAAAGGTAT
Source organism: Hippophae rhamnoides (assembly GCA_033030585.1). Taxonomy (NCBI): domain Eukaryota; kingdom Viridiplantae; phylum Streptophyta; class Magnoliopsida; order Rosales; family Elaeagnaceae; genus Hippophae; species Hippophae rhamnoides. Next base: position 12,607,069 of record CM065434.1, on the reverse strand, counting down.
GGATCATTTTCTTTTGTTAATTAAACTTTAACTTATCACCTTCAATCGGACGAATAATTTAAATTTTAATTAAATTAGGCTCATTTTATAAGAAGTTAACAAAATCTAATTACCACCTTCAGTTAGGTCGACAATTTATGCTCTCATTAAGGTGTTCAAATTAGGTTTATGATTTAAGTATTTAAAAATTAACGTTCAGATTTTAAAAATATTATGAAGGATGTGAAACCAATTTATCTTCAATAATAATTCTTATAAAAATATTTAAAATAGAGGTCTTAAAAGATACAAATAATAAAATCAAAAATTGAAGAGCTGACTCTAAATCATATTCAAATAATTTAAATCTTAATTCTAATTATCTTATTTATTATGAAAAATAATTCATCAATACATTTTTATTTTATGAACTTTTTTTAAATCTTGATGAATAAATAAAAATAAATTAATTTTATAAAAATGTTTACCTATTTTAATATTTTACAAATATAATAACATTACTAGTATTATATATTAATTATAGCGAGACATGTATTGTTTAATAAATGATCAATAAATTAAATATACAGCATATAAAAACAACCCTTAGAAATATTTTGAAAAGAATACATTTTAAATATACCGTAATAGAATTTTTATAATTTCTTTTGAAAAACCTCCATATAGAATTATTGTTCTGTTTATTAATTTGAAACTAAAGTTATTACATTAACAAAATTTCTTCAACTCTTAAATGAGAAAAGAACTTTAAACTACTAAAAAGAAATAAAAAAAAACTAAAGAATGCTAAGAAATCAACTTTTAAGAAAGCTGTAGGATTCTAGGATATATTTTTACAATAAAAAATATGGTCCAATTTATAGGGTGAGGAAAGGAGAAAAAAGTAGAATTTTTTACATGACGTTGCGGCACATATATTATTCATGCCGTGATATACATAACCAGTACAAGGTTTGAGTATGATCCACTATTTTTGCACTGCAACACAGTTTTTTTGTTGTGGCATGAATCACATCTAGAAAGTATTAATCTTTTCCTTTGGCCTTACGCCGCGGTTCACAAATTCTTCATGTCAAGGCATACTTCAAACTACACCAATGGAAGCTTAGTTTTCCATATTATTTCTTTTCCCAATTTTTAAAACATAAGTAATGTTTTTAAATTGTTTCTTTTAATCTTCTAAGTTGTAATAGAGTGCTTCAAGTATAATTTTTCAAGTTAATTTATTTTAATACAAGAAATACTTGAAAAATATTAAAATATACATGCGATATCAAAAAGATAAATTTGCATAAAATGATATTAAAATAAAAAAATATACAAGTCCATATAATCATTAAATATCTATAAAATCACAATATATTAAGTGCTTTTGAACACTTTTTAGTTAACAATCTCATATTAGTTTATTATTTTTCATGAATGATTGTACTTATATTACATGCAATTATTTTTACAATTTAATATAATATCTTGGCATTTAGGTAGCCAATCTCAGATGAGTGATTTGATGGCAACAAATTTTCACAAACCATTTTATTTAAAACCTAATAAAAAGGAGTGAATTCACCCGAAACATATAGTTGTTTAGTACTAAAACCGACATTGGGTGAACTAAAAAGTTTAGTCAACATATCCCCATTGGTAATGCTATATTTTTCTAGGTGAAAACCACCATCCTTGGTGAATATGATATACAAAAATGAGTTGATTCTCTAAATCGAGATATCAACTCTTTTATTTTGAACGAAAACCTTATAACTCATTAGCCGAAGGTAATGAATTATTGGGTAAATGTTGGCATAAAATTCATGAACTAGGATATGCAACATAATTTTGTAGGTATGAATAGGGATTACCAACCCAGAGCCCCAATGGCTCGTGTGATTCTGATTTTGTGAAACTCAATCCAAGTAATTCCACGCTCTTATAAAATAGGACGTTTTGACAAAGTAGATTGGTACCTCAATTCTAATTCATCGTTCCACCATTGAGATGAATATGGAGTAGGAGCACCATGAGGAAGTTCACATCACCTCGTAGCCATCAAAAAAATTGAGCACAAACTTGAAAACAAAAAAAATACCCCTTGAAGTAAAAATATCCAAACTAATAGAATTTTCACAATAATTTGTAGAATCAAAGTCTATAAGCTATTGTTGGGGTATGGGAGGGGAATATATGATAATAATTGAGTTAGAAAGTGTGTTTGTTTGGAGAGAAATTGAAGAAAAATGGAGAAAATGAGTTGAAAATATTTATACTTGAATGTGATATTTTTTGTATAGTTTGATGCTATAAAGTGAATAGAAATCAATTCTAAGTGAAATAAGAGCAAACATGAATAAATTTGATGGAGTTTTGAGTGAAAATCGAAGGGGGTTAAGAAAGGGGGTTAGGGTTTGTGAGATTGAGGAAAAAGGAATAGGAGTATATAAATTGAAGATTGATATTTATATTTCAATCGATCGATAATAATGCCAATCGATTGATCTATATCTACTCAAAATTTTCACATAAATATTCTAAAAAATAAATAAATAATTCAAACAAATATTTAATAAAAATACCTTTTTTTTAATCAAGGTAATAGATTTATTCAAACATGAACTTGACACAAATAATCAATTTTTAGATAAAAATAATTCTAAAAAAAATTGAATTATTCACAATATGCATAAAAACACACAAATATATTTTTTACCATATATAGTGACATATTGACAATTTCTCAAAGTATTATAAATATTGAAAGTGAAACATTATGTCAATTAGTCCATTCATGATTAGTTACGAAAGATTTAAAGGAAGGAAGTATCATCTATTATGGAAGAATTGGAGTTGAATTCAAACTTGTACAAAATAAAATTTTACCTAGCAAGAGAGAACCAAATTACTTCATTTTTTTTAATTCTTTCTCATTAGTTATGATCATTATTTATATGAGAAATTGGTTATTTATTTATTTTTGCATAACTATTTGTGACTATTTCTTTTTGTGCATGTAATTAGTTTTGTATATTTTTTTATTTTTCCTTTATTTTTTTTTTTTTGAAAAGGAATTATGCACGGGTCAAAAAGCTAATAGTTTGACTTTCATACTAATTATAAGGTAGGCCTCTCCATTCACTACATTAGCTTTCACACATCACAGTAGGTAGCTCTCTCAAAACTAGGTATCTCTTTATAACAGTATTTTATAATGTGAAAGATAGAGCTCACACAAAAATTTTACATTCAAGGTTATCTTAAGCCCTAAAGTCTCACATAGTTAGTTATTAAATTTATACATGACATACTTATATATCCAGTGAATGTGTAAGTGAGTTCTTTGTTAACATCGATCACCGGATGTAAAGAAAAATATAAATGCACAGAACATGATACTAAAATACATAATGAATAATTAATCAAAATAAATCAAGTTATGTAAAACATTTATTTTCTTGATCCTAAATAATATTTGACTTTTATTTCAATGTTAGAACGATTCTACTCCCTTGAAAAAAACATTTTGGTTAAATAAAATTTTAAATAACCTAAAACAAAATTAAGAATCAAATAACCAAATTCAATTGACTTACTTATTTTTGACAAGTTCTTAGATTTATCCTTATATTTTCCTTTACTTTTCTTTTTTATCATTGGTGGAGATGCAGTATTCATGTATGGATGATGAAAATTAATTCCAAAATATTGAGCATGAAATACATTATTAAAATATAGACATGTCACAATAAATCTACAATTAGGCCTAATACGACATTTTCTACCACAACTATGACAAACAAGTACAAATTTAACACATTTTTCAATCACACCTGTAGTTGTTCTTTGTATATAGGAGGATACAATAGGGGCCCTTAACAAATCAGTTTTTGATGCTGAAGGTGTAGCATATAAGGAGGGAATGTTTGAAGGTTTGAAAAATTATGTTGTTTTTAAAAAAGATGGTGTAGTTTGCTCATCTACATATCCTAATCCTATCTTATCTTGAGCTGACTTTCCATAATACAAAACTTTGTTAAATCTTTTAGCTCCAATAGTTAGCCTTTTCAAAACTACTTTGGATTGTTCAAGTTCTTGCACTAGATTTTGTTTTTTTCTATTCTAAACCCGCAAGACTTGAATTCAAATTGTTAGAATGCTCAAATAAATCAAGTTTTCTTTTTCAAGTAAGGATTAATTTATTTCATAAGATTTTAATATTTCATTAAGTCTAGTTACTTTTACAACTAACTTGACCTTTTTCTTTTTATATCCTATTAAAACTATGAATAATTTATCAATGTTAGTTACATTAAATTTACTAAGTAAAAATTTAGTGTCACTTTCTTCATTGTCTAAATCAATATCAGACTTGCTAGAGTGTCCACCAATTGTTATAGTAAATGTCAGAAAGTTAGTGTCATTGTTTTCTTATTCAATTGGAATTTCATTGTTGCTATCAGAGTCAATAACTATAACATTGAAAGCTCTTCCAATTTTGTTTTTCTTGTTTGCAAAATTAGCTATAAAGTGATCATAATCCATATGTTTGAGCTCTTTTAGATTTTGATCCTTTTAACAACTTGATTGTCCTTTGATTTGAAGATTCTTTTTGTTAAAGATTTTCTTCAATCTTCTGACTATGAGTACTAGTTCTTCATCATCATTGTCATCATCCTCAATATTTTTTGTTTTAAATGTAACTTCTATGTTCTTTGTAGGAGCTCAAAAATGAGAAGTGAGCCAGCCAGCTCCTCAATTTTAATAGTGTCTACATATTTGCTTTTATCTATTGCCATGACTTTTACATGGAAGCGATCTAGTTAGAATCATAGTATTTTTTTTACCAACGTGAATTCCTCAATTTTCTCACCAAGATTAGCAAAAGATTTAACAATATCACTTAGTTTAGCATAGAATTCAAAAAAGGTTTCAACCTAAGATTTTCAAATTGAATAACAATCATATAAAGTTTAGTTCATTTAACTTGTGTGGTACCCTCATAGGCAATCTCTAAAATATCCCAAGCATGCTTAGCAATATCAACATGAGAAATACCACAGAACTCATTAACAGACACAGCATTAAAGATAGTATTAATAGCTTTCTGATTCCAGTTATGATCAATTTTATCTTTAGTGGTCCAATCTATTCTAGGCTTAGGAGTGACTACATTATCTATGGTAATAGTAGGTAGTTCCCAACCATAAGGCACAGAGTTCCATACACTCTCATCTATAGACCTTAGAAAGGCTCTCACTTGAGCCTCCCAATATGGGTAATTAGATCAATCAAAGTAAGATACTTAGGTCATACAAGAACCCTCTCTCAAATGATGCATAACAAGGTTCTAGGAAATATTAAGTGTATCTAGTGACCCGGTCTAATACCAATTGAAAGTTTATTTAGTTAGATATATAATCAACTAGTGGTGGTAAATAGATAGTTATAAAAAATATGAAAAAGTGTAATTTTTGTAGACAGCTAGACATGTAATCATATGTAAATAAAATAATGTAAAAGCATGAAATAACACATGAGATTTTTAGGCAAAAACAACTTAGGCCATACAAATGATCTAAGAAAAAAAATCATTGGTCCAATATACCACCTAATTATCCACTATGAAAATAATGTTCAATTACAATGCTAGAACTCAAACTACCCACTAAGGTAATTCCCCCAAGTAACCTACTTACAAGCCTCCACTTTCTTTCATAGCCTCTATAAGCAAAGAGTTCAGATCCGAGCCAATAATTTGATAAAATTGATGATTTAATGGAATAATAGATAAATCAAAATCACTAGAAACACTATAACAGATGTTTAAGCACAATAACTCAAATATTATAGGCTTGTTAATTAATCAAATATAACCACAAAATGTTTGATAAATTAACTAATGAAAAATCCTATCAAAATAGTTTTTCTAAAATAGATTTAGAGAGAAAGCTTAAAATTCAAAAGTTAATTCAAATATGGCTAAATAAAATATGGAGCAATAGGTTCTTTATATAGAAAAGATTGAAGCCTTGATGCTAGGTTAAATTCCAATTACAATTCTATTCATTAAAGCATTCATAGAGTAGTAAATAATAGGGATAAAATAGTAATTGAAATATTTGGCTCGAGTAAAAATTATGTTAAACTTTAAAACTTGGTCTCTTGATCGATCTAAGTTGAGCTTGATCGATCAAGCCAAAAAGGTCGATTAATCTAACCAATTCACGATCAATCTAGGGTAATAAAAAATATATTCTAAAATAGTAGATCAATCTAATCAATTTTTGATTAATCTATTACTCAATTGATAAAACATTTATCCCTCAATTGATCTACCTTAATTGAAATTAATTCAGAGATTTCTTAATCAAGGTAGAACAATTCTTGATTGATCTTTTCACCTCCATTGATCTAGACATGGAATGACCTATATACAAAATAATATGAAATTTAATGTGCATAAGAATAGATATATACTTTAGAAGTGTTCATTGAAGCTCAATAGGTTTTTTGGCTTGAAAAATATTCTTGACAGACTCATCTAGAAACTAAAATTGTATTTAGATGTTTTATTCGTGAATATCACCAATATTCATAAACCTTACATAGTTCTTTACCACAACCAACAAATTGTTAAGAGTGTTTTAGGATTTGATTTTATCAACTACTTGAGAAAATATTTTAACTTTTTAAAACCATCATAATTCCTGGAAAGACCAACCTCTAGAGTATACATGTCACTTACTATAAGTGATTCACGCACTTATGAGCTTTTTATAAATATAAAATTTTACCATCAAGTTTTTGTGCATCAATCGACTGAATCATATCAATTGTAGTCATGATGAATGGTGTCCTATCAGTCGCAAATCCTAGGGTAGGGTCTGACTACTAACTACCCACCTTGTTAATGCGATGACGTGTACTTTACAAAACTCTACCCATACTCCAATTTTTCCTACCAAAGTGTTTTCCAAATTTTTCAATATGTGAAGTTCGACCATTCTTGAGGATGTCTATAGCTAAATGAGTACAAGAGTGTTCTAGTTCTCTAGAACTTTGGCTACCAAGGACACCAAGATGATATGATCTTGAGAAAATGATTGTTCATGTTTATAGGATGAACATTTCTTGATCCTAGATATACTTTGATGAAGTACCCTTATCATTTTAATGGTCCTACCATAGAGCAATGAGCAGCTTGGACCTATTGAAAGATGAAGCTTAATAGTTCAATACCACCTTCTAATCACTATTCACTACTACAAATAATAGCTTTAGGGATGGATACAATTTGGATGCAACATAAAAATAAGGCATTTTCAAAAACAATATTCACCCTAATAGAAGTTCAAAAGCCTAATTTAATAGAAAAAAGCTTTAAATAGTCTTAGATAATATATGGAAACATTTAATGATGTTTAAAGCACCCTAAACGAAGACATAGATGGTGTTATAAACACTCACCTTAAGATCTCATTAAAGACTATTAAAACGTCATCATAATCTACTTTCACTATCCACTCTATCAAAATTTGCTCCCAAAATTTTCCCTCTTTCTTTTAGCACTACCTTAAAACTTTTTTCTTTTGTTTAACTTTCTTTATGCAAAAATATTTCAATCAACTACACAATCACAAGCTTGAAGAAATTGTAAGCCTCAATCATCTTTGTCCTCGCATTCATAATTGCAAAACCACCTATGACATCATCATTTCGGCTGCTCAATTACTCAATTGGTATTGGATTTTATAATATTCAAAGCCTTTCTTGGTCAAATATAAATATATATCACTGAATGTTATAATCATTTTTATATATAGTTTTATAGTGTTTAATCTCATTATTATTCTTAAAAACATTTAGTGACTTTTCTATCTATATTTTGAAGAGTTCACTCTCAAAGATCCTCAAACCTTTAGGAAAATTTCATGCCTTTTGTCGATCAATTTCTTAGGCATTTAATAACCCTAGTTAATCTGATATTCCTTAAGCACAAAGGGATCATTTGATTCTTGTAGTAGTTGTTGTAATATTACTATCATTTATTCATTTCCTTTAGTTTTTTTTTGTAGAAAATGGCCTTTGATTCATCTTTTTTTTAGATTATTATTTTTTTTCACTTGGGTATGGTTTGGTACTTTGGTGTAAAAGGATAGTCTATTACAAATGAGTAAACAATAATTTTGACCTACAATATTCATTAATTATTTTGTAACAACTGTTTTTCAATGTATTTTAATCTAAAGTTTGATGATAAGATAAAACCTGAGTTAAAGCATAAAGTAGCTAGTATATTTTTCTAATGGCATACTAATAGAAGCAAATTTTTTATTACCTTGACCCATTGTCCATCTCCATATGGTAATACCCATAATTTGTATACAAATTATTTAACTTATGGTGACGAAAAATGAAGTTCTTGGGATGTTGGTTCCGAACACACAACATTTCTTCAATGGAAATGACTGAAAAGATCAAAGTTGGTTTATAAAATATGGGGATAGTAAATTAAGTAATCCTTCATTTTGAATATAATCTTGAGTGTGATGAATCAAGAAAAAAAATAAACTTTATCTTTGGCTCAATCACTTGATATAACAATCATTATTCTTTGGGTTTTAATGTATTCTCTATTGTAAATTCACTTAAGATAGAGAACATATGTTATCTAGATGGTAGAATAAAGGGGGCCAAAAAAGCAAAAACCAAGAATGAAAATAAAGATTTAGGTTAACTTTTCAAATTATTTTTACATTTGGATGGCTAATTATTTGGAATTCAATATATATATATATATATATATATATATCGTTGCTATTGTTAATTTCTAGAAAGTATATTTGTTAAAACTTTAATAGTTTGATTTTTAGTACGATATCCATAACCTATGTTAGGCAGTAGTGTTATACACATGTTGGTTTTTTTAGGGCATCTTTACTTAAAAATGAAAAAAAGGCCACAACCAATCTCATTGAAATGCCTCCCATCAATGTGTCCCAATGCATCCATCTACACCTTTAATAGGAAGCTCCTAGACTTAGTCTTGATGATTCCTCTAAAGGTCAAGCTCTCTTATTGATGTTCATATACTTATAATGAGATAATGTGTTTGATTTATGTTGTTTCACTATTCTTAGATTGTGAATATAATTAAATGTACTTTGGAAGTGCATTGTAATTCCAAAATTTGACAATAATTACATGTAATTTTGATTTTTTAGGCTTAATTAAAAAATAAGATAATGCAACAAAGTTATTATGATCATATAGTTCTACGTGACATTAATAAATTTATCTTTTTTTTAAATGATCATGGAATAATGATATCAAATAACTAAATATGTTAAATTATTTGTTGTGTTATAATTATGATTTCGAATTTCTGAATCCAAAATTGTAACATAGAGCTAAATTGATCAAGAAGCTACAAAAGTTGCGTATAGGTATTGCATTAGAATTAATTGTTGTGGTTTTAATGTCAAAATGTGTTCAATTTGATTTAATTTTTTTTAAATTGATGATATTCTTTTTTGGGACTTGAACTATGGACTTTGTTGTGTGTTTTACAACACATAAAAACGTGCAAGTGTACACGGTCACAAGTAATAAGATTTGTAAGCAAAGTATCGTTCCCACGAGGATTTGTTACTACAGTTTGATTACTAAAATTATTTCTCTCTGATTTTATCCAAAACAATTGTTGATATGGAAAAAGTTAAGAAAAAGGTTTAATAAGAAAATAAAAGAACTCTAGGATTGCAGTTTTTCACCAAATTAATTCACTCCAATCATATTATTTTATTTTGATTTATATTTTTTTAGTACATTTAATTTGTCAACCGAAAACTTCTATTTTTATCCATACATCTCTTCCGAGCTCCGTATAGACACACCTCGTTAAATTAATTCACTATATCTCTATGAGAATTAAATTCAATAAGATTCATTACGTTCTAAGTTTTCAAAAGGTCACACATACAATTAGGGTATATTCCTATCCTTCATCATACATGTCATTCTATTTATGAGCAATACACACACAAATGCCTCTTCCAAGTTTATTCATATGCCACGGATCGTTTTGATAAGATTCGTAAATAATCAAAAAGCATTAAGCACAAAATAGAATGAACAAATCGAACGTCTTATAAATCTTTCAAAAATAGTTAAAATCAAAGCTTCATAAATTTAGATCAAATGCAACCCTAGAAAAATTAAATTACTTCATTAATTAAAAATTAAAATTACAACAGATGCAGAAAAATTAGAAGAACAAGAAGAAAAATTAAAACATCAGATAGAACAAATATTTATAACACGCAGAACACAACAAAAGCCAAAAATGGCTTCTCAAGGTGTTCTGCAATCCAAAACTGAACAACATAAAAATTCTAAACCAAAAAAAACTCCTCAACTCTATCATAATATCACCTATTTATAGCTAAAAAAATACATCTAAAATATTACATTTTTTATTTTATTTTTTTATAAAAAACGCGTAATAATTTGTATCAAAAAACAAAAATCACGCATATCCATTTTATTAATTAAATCACGCGTGAACTAGGGGCGCTGATTCTGCATTTTTTAAATTCTTTATGCATGCCACGTGTCAGCGTCTGATTCGTTGAAAGGAATTAATGCGGACACGTGGCAGCTTTTGATTGGCTTTTGGGAACGTGCGTAGGAAACATCGAAGACCCGGAAAGAATCCGGCCACACACACGGGCTTGATCATGCACTTTCGCACTCATGATAACATGCCACGTGTTATCACATGATTGACTGAAAAATAGAGTGGGACACGTGCCAATTTCTGATTTCAGGAATCGATTCAAGTGGACACGTGGCATCTTCTGATTCGCTGAAACTCCGATTGCACAAAGAGATCAATGCACGGGATCAGAGTGTACGTGGGGGACAGCGGCTAGATGCGTCAGACACGTGGGTCCCACGCTGCACGCTGGCCGGCGCGGCAGGTGGGCCCCACTCGGCGTACCGAGCCGCGTGAAAAATTGAGACCTGCACCCACTCTCTTTGGTCGAGTGTGATAAGGACGCGTGAATCTCAGTAGTGTCTTATCTGATCGGACGGTTCACGATTCGCGCGTGTAGATTGGCGCGTATATTCTTCTCACCTGCACAGAAAATTAAACTTTTATTAATTATATTTTCACCCACAAATATATTTAAAATTACATTTTAAACTTTCTTAAATTACAGTTAAGCCCTTTGCTAATTTTAAATTAAATTTTTACACTTTAAATTATTATAATTAAGCCCAAATTTAATTTAAATTATATTTTCGATTTTTATAAATTGTAATTAAGAACTATATTATTTGAAATTATATTTGTGGACAAAAAAAATATGAAATTAAGTACATTTTCGATACAAATTATTTAATTTTATTAAAAATGTATTTTTAAGGCATAAAAGGAAAATATTAATTTATTTAACAAAAATTAACTAAATATTAAAAAAACATAGCAATTATCATTACTAAAATTGATGAAAATAACTATATAAAATACAGTTATGAGACTTATTCTAGAAACTTGAATGATCTCAAAAATGCCAATCAAATCACAATTGATGAACATTCATTTTTAGACTTAAGACCTATTATATGGTTATGGTATACCTTAGGACCTTTTGTAGGTATTTAGCTCAAAAATTGAGTACTTTCATTTAATTTAATCTAGTTTGTAAAAGAGCACATTTTGGATATTTTGTTAATTATAAATTTTTATTTTTATTTCTATATATAATATTTTGGTTTAATAATGCTTATTTTTTAAAGAGTTAAGTAATGTTGTTTGTTCCCAAAAGTTTAGTTTATATAAGTAAATAGTGATGAAAGGCATTTTGAAAAAAATAAGGAAAAATAAGTTAGAATACAGGTTTAAGTTGTTTTCTTTCTCAAGAAAGGAAGGCAATTAAAACACATTTTTTAATGATAAATGAGGCAGTTTTGAATGACCTAAAAAGTGAAAAAAAGGATTGCTTATAGAGATTCCCTTAAAAGCCTAACATTTCTTTAGAAGTGGTGGCATCCAATGAGCATGTGCAAGTGCTTTCTTTATATTTAGAAGGCGTTTAAAAGTGCCCTTTATAGCACTTTTGTAATAATGATCTAATTTTTAGGTTGATTAGTCAACCATTTCATTGGAAGTAGCTTAACATGGAGAAATTCATGGATAGGTGACCCATCTTAGAAGTAGCTTCATCTATAATTTTTATAACAACTTATGTTCTGGATGCAACTTGGGTCACATCTCTAGAGTCAAAGCAAGAATTTACTTCAAGTTTTGCGTGACCTAGATGATAATGGCCTGAAATTCTCATCTTGGGTAATGGTTTTGAATAACACTTCTGGAAAGTAATGTATCTATCTCATCAAATATGGCACAGATCCACAATTACCATGTGTGGCCTAGATCCATGATTTGGAGGATGTCAAGTTAGGTTATACGACCTAGAAGACACCTTGTTTGAATAGTATGACCTAAAAGGTAGCAATTCATCAAGTTTGGTATGGTTTAGGTCGCAAAATTATAGACTGCGCAGCCTGGAAGGTGGCCTTCTAAAAACTGTAACCTTAGAGGCAACATTCTAGACAACATAGCCCTTTGAGGTGCGACTTATCCTACTAAAGTATAATCTTTCTTCATTTGTGAATCTCTACTCACTCCCTGGATTGATGTATTTCTAACATATAGCTACAAACATCTATCATAGGATGAGCGACATTATCGACGTGGCTATGCTAACTTGATTGCATCAGTGACCTAGCCTTGGAGTGGCTCCTCGAGATGAGCCAGCCATATCTAGTTTAGACTTCATATACCTATATAAAGGTTAAACATTATGGATATAGTTAGCACCTTTTAATTCTAGAGTTGTAAAAGCTCAATGCTAGTTGATGTCTGGTTGATTAGTCTAGTCTGCCTTACTAGTCTACCTGGATGCTCTGTCTAGCTACTCTGCCTAGGAGGTCTTCCTTGCTGGCTACTTTCCCTTGTCAACCTACTGGGCTGGCAGCCCCATTGTATTGCATGTTTGTGTACATCTTCTAGGTGGATGACCAATGCCTATTCTTGGTGACCTCTGCCAAGGTAGGTTGGTCAAGATCTTCTTGGGTGTCTATATCATCTTGACAATCTTTCATGGGAGGTGTCAATCCTGACAGTCTTATGTGGTTCCTTTCTAACAAGATGAAAAGTTTAGTTTCCTTAGCTGGTTGGGTGACTAGAGCATCACCCAATCTAGGATCCAATTCCTTGTCAAGTGTTTCAGGGGTTTTCTCATTAAGGTTTGTCGCCTGACAATGATATGGGTGTGTGTTGATTGCAACCCAAAGTCATGACAACTGGACTCTTTTTGAGTGTTCTCATTCTTTAGAAGCACATCGAGGGTAGATAGCTAGTCTTATGTGTCAATTGGATCACTAACTTATTGCAAAAGCAAAACGTCGTCAAGAACATGTTGAGAACTCATTTTATTGACTTAATGGATTAAACGAGTTTTTGAACTTGAAGAACATGATGAATGTTCTTGATTTTTTTCGTTAGCTCATATCAATTAGAACACAAAATTTCTTTCCAACAGATAATGCAAGATGTTAAAGTCTATTTTTGTGTTTACCATGTTCTTGCCACATTGATCCTATAAGCCAATAGAAAGCACGTCAGAAGAAACGATACTATGGGATGTTATATCAACTTTGATACTTAAGTCAGTTATATATAAATGAGCTTAGATCATAAAAGATTTAGAGAGTTTGAGTGTTTGCTTAAGTGTATCATTTTGAGGTGGAATGCTCGTATTTATAGACTTTGGTTAATGAAAGTATTGTATATAACTTATACTTATTAATTAATATCTAAATTATTTATATTTATTTAGATATTAAATAAATTATTTAATATATTATTGGTCTTTAGTAAGAATGTATTTGAGTCATTACTATATATTTTATATTAAATTCAAAAAGTTTATCATAAATAATTTATTATATATTCCAATTGAGCTAAATGTCCACTAGGATAATCATTTGAATATTCAATTATGTAATGAACTAATCAAATAAGTGTAAAAGTGATTTTTTTTCATCCAATAGAAAATATCTTTAGTTTAAGAAAAAAAATACAAATGTAAAACTAAAAAGTTGAATAAAAGTATAAACAAACATAAACAAATAATTATACAAAAGAGCATAAATTTAGGCATAAAACACCATTTTATTAAAATAACACTAATTTTTAATAAAAACACACAGTATCAAAATAAAACAAATTAAATAGTTTCATCATGGATCGGCAACGAGTCATTTGCCAATAGTAGGTAGATTGGACTTCGATCGTTATCTACAATATTTGGAAGTGAAATATATTTCATTTTTCATACTTTTTTGAAATTGAAATTATAAAGTTTATGAAACTTCATCAGATAGTTCATCATGTGTTGCCACAAAGTTGATGAAATAAACAGTAACATGTGAAATTCATATGATGAAGTTTAAATAATGAAACTTAATTAGTATGATGAAGAGATGAAGTATACTTCAACCTGTGTAGCGAACTTTACGTGATGAAGTTTACTTCAATAAAGCTTTGTTATGTGCATTTTTTAATGTGTTATTTTGGGAGAAATCCAACATTTCGAAATGGCTTGAAACTTTTTTATAACATATTCAGATCAAATAACAAATATTCTTAATACTTTTTTTACCTTATTTAAAAAAAAACTCATTTCTCCAACAAGTTTTATGAAATTATTAGCCAAAAGTTTAACTTCTAGTTCTATCGATCGAAGCTTATTGTCAAAGAAAAATATAAATAACTAATCAAAATTAAATACTAATTTTTTCAAAACCTCTTATTCATATATAATCATCAAAGGATTCTATTCAATAATGTGTATATTCATATCCCGGCATCCATCATAACTAACCCAACAAAGACTAAACAGACTTTTGAAAAAAAATATAATAATTTTATGTGTTATTCTTGAAAACTAATCCTTAGTTAACTCTATAATTACAAAGAACTAGAATTTTCAAAAGAAATTATCCAAATTCATATGAATATAAGTTTTTGTTTGAATTAATTTTCTATCTGATTTAATAATTATTTATTACATTTAAATTTAAAAATACGATAATTTCAACAAATTGATTTAAACTATTTTATAGGTATAATAATTAATTTATTAATATTATTTATTAAACTTATTTTTCATCCGAATGAACCCATATATATATATATAATTCTAGTCAAACATATGAAGATAATTTGTTCAGAAGTGGCACGATGTAAGCAACAAATTAAGGATTTTTTAATTTATAATTAGTTAATTAACGAGTTATGGCTTAATGATATGAATCAAATTTGAACATGTAAAAAATATAGAATTTGAATATCATTTATGGGTACGTACATTGTGTAGTAATTAAAAAAATATAAAATAAATTAAAAGTAAAATATTTGCTTTTGTTAAAGTGTAAAAAATAAATATTTATGGATAGAATCTGTAAAGAATTATGGAACAAAAATATAAAATTGTACTTATATTATACTCTTAACCGTAGATGATTTATGTTTCTATTTTGGTTGTTACTGTTCTGGTTATTATTGCGATTATGAGTTTTCATGTTTCTTTTTTTAGGTTTCAAATTATAGAGGATGATTTCTTGTTGTCACTGTTGTATAAGACAACGAATACTTCATCTTTTTTATCTTGTTTTCAAACTTCTTGTTCTATTCTTAGGCAAGTTATGAGATTTTTTAAAGAAAATTCCTTAGTTTTATATGTAAGTGTATTCTTAAAACCTTTCCATGAAAAGAATAATTTATCTATAATAACATCAACTTGAAATTGTTCATCTAAAATCATACCTTCAGAAGTTATTTCATATGTTATCTTCTACAATTCAAGTGATTGAGCTTCCATAAATTTGTCATCGGTCATTTGGTACTTCATGTATCTACTGATAACATACTTCTTTGTTCCAGTTTCCTCAATGTCATACTTCTTTTGAATTGGATCCAAAAATTCCTTAACTGACTTATTAGAATTATAATAGTCATACAAATCATCAGCTAAACCATTAAAAATAAAAAATTTACATATAAAATCATTTTCCATCCAAGTGTCAAGTCCTTAGTTGTAGTTTCGGTAGGAGGATTAGGCAGTGTTGGGTTTTCAATAGTAAGAACAGAAGCAACGTTTTTCATGGTTAAAGAAAAATAACATCTTTTGTCTCCATCTTTTAAAGTGTAGTCCCTCAAAACGAAACAGTTTGTTAAGATCAGCAGTTAATATTTTATTAGACATGGTAGATAAAAAATGTCTTAAACTTGTTGAAACATGTATGTAAAAACAAGATATGAATTATATTACCGATATACTGAAAAATACAACTTGGGTTAAGTTGCGGACTAGGTCGCTATCTGTAAGACGTTTCACGACTCTGCCCAAAGTTATGCAAGCAAATACAGTCTCGTCGTCTCCAGGATGAAACAATCTAGAATCTTTTTTTCTATCTTAGAACTTCACTGCACTGATAAAGTCCAAAATGTTGCACTTATAAAATATTTATATTACTCGAAAAATTAGAAAAACAATTTTGTATATTCTTATATTAGGTTTGCTACGAAGAGTAGTTTTTGAGTTATGTAAAACTGAGAGCTATGATCCTCTTTTTATAGCTAAAAAAATAAACGTGCATGCAACGTTCACAAAGAAAACATTCACACAATAATAGCATTTCGTAAGACTCGGTTTAGATAAGAACGGAGGAATTTTTGAATGTTGAAAAAAATATTTTTAATAATAAAATTTTTTTCCAAATAATAAAAAAACATTTCTAAAAAATTAAGTACCACCTCACCTCACACATGCACTCGGTCGGTTGAATTGCAACGGTGACGCACGCGCACTTGGACCCATAATTGTCTAAGTCTTCTCCCCTACTACAAAAGTTGATGCTTCTTAAGGTCCAATCCCAATTGTAAATCATTTTTCTCTATAAAACACCTTTTAAGATACGTAAAAAAACAATTTGGGATAAAACTTTTAAGAAAAGAAAATAATGTATTTTTTTATATTTTTTTATTTAAATTCACGTTATTTCTGACATCATGTTTGCCACAAAGTTGATGATTAACATGTGAAATTCATATGATGAATTTTAAATAATGAAACTTAATTAGTATGATGAAAAGATGAAATATACTTCAACCTATGTAGCGAACTTTACGTGATGAAGTTTACTTCAATAAAGCTTTGTTATGTGCATTTTTTAATGTGTTATTTTGGGAGAAATCCAACATTTGGAAAAGACTTAACTTTTTTAGAACATGTTTAGATCAAATAACAAATATTCGAAATACTCTTTTTTGCCTTATTTTGGAAACCCATTTCTCCAACAAGTTTTATGGGATTATTAATCAAAAATTTAACTTCTAGTTCTATCAATCGAAGCTTACAACGAGAAATATAAATAACTAATCAAAAATACTATTTTTTTTTTTCAAAACCTCTTATTCATATATCATCATCAAAGATTTCTATTCAATAATATATATTCATATCCAAGCATCCATCATAGCTAACCTAGCAAAGAATAAACCGACTTTCGAAAAGAAATACAATAATTTCATGTGTTATTCTTGAAAACTAATCCTTAGTTAACTCTATAATTACAAAAAGCTAGAATTTTCAAAAGAAATTATCGAATTAATGATAATATTTATAATAATAATTGAAAACCCAACAAAAATAAGTGAATGAATATTTTGGTATTTAATATCTATTCACGTGAATATAAGTTTTTATTTGACTTAATTTTTTATCTAATTTAATTTTCTATTTGATTTAATAATTATTCGTTAAATTTAAATTTAAAATACAATAGTTTTAATAAATTGATTTTAACTATTTTATAGGTGTAATAATTAATTTATTAATATTATTTATTAAACTTATTTGTTATAGGAAAGAATCCATATATGTATAAGCTATATATATATATATATATATATTCTATTTAAACATATCCAGAAAATTTGTTAAGACGTGGCACAATGTAAGCAACAAACGATTTTTTAATTTATAGTTGCTTAATGATATGAATCAAATTTTAATACGTAAAAGATCTAAAATTTGAGAATCATTTACGGGAATGTACGTTGTGTAGTAATTAAAAATATATATAAAATAAATTAAAAGTCAAATATTTATTTTTGTTAAAGTGTTAAAAATAAATATTTATAGATAAAATTTGTGGAAAAATTATGGAATAAAAATATAAAATTGTACTTATATTGTAATAAAAAAAACAAACGATTTTTTTTAATAATTAGATGAACTATTAAATTGGTCATAAAATTGAATGGTAATGGATAAAAAAATTAAAAAGTAATTTTATTATTAAAATTATTGTTTTAAACATTTTTTATCTGTAGAGTGATAATTTGTAAAAATAATTCAAATTATGCCATTTTTTTTTTATAAGATAGTACTCTATTAGTGAGTGATTGTTGTTATTTTAAATGTTAAAAAGTTTATAATATAAACATGAAAAGAAAGAGTTTCAATTTTATTTATAAAAATTTTCAAAACTTAAAATATATCATAAAAGGAAAATAATTTTTTAGAGAGAGAATAAATCAAATTATACAATATATATATATATAATATTCTCTCTCTCTTACATAATTATCTAATTAATAAATTAGATAATCATATATTATAAAATTTGAATGTATTTCTTATAGTTTTATTTGCATTAATTCAACCCTAATAAATAATTTATAATACCGTTATTAATTACATATACTCTAATTTTTTCTATTATTTTAATTAAATCTCTCGGATAACTATTAAGTAACAAAGTAGATTTGAAATCGATTTCAACGTTATATGTAAAAGTCTAATCACCCTTAACATAAGTTTGGAAAACAATGGCTTATGTATTAATAATATGACATAATTTTCCCATTCATTTTTGATTCAATATTTATAAAGTATGATTTATAAAAGTATTTATTTATTTATTTATTTTTTAAAAAATATTTATATTAATTCATTAAAATTATAATAAATCAAAGAATTTAATTATAAAAAGTAAATAAATAAAAATTGATAAATAAATTTACGCTAAAGCATCGTTCCTTCAAATATTTACCCTCGTTAACCTGATCAACGAGGGTAAATAACGTGTATCGTATGTCGATTAAGTGTTAAGAATTAAAAATACTATAAATAAATAAAAAGCCTATATATTTGTGCAACGTGTGTCTGTTAGATGTTGTAGGTTTGCAACAAGTATGCATTGTTAAGATGTTGAGAGATGAGTAGTCAATTGCATTATGTGATGATGATGAGCTTGGGAAACCAGTTAAGATCTACTTGAATCATGTATTATAATGATACTAGATGAGAACCACTTAGGTGCAAGTTGTATATGTCCAAACTCAAGTAATATGTATAAAAATAAGTAAAATTTTGTATTAATAACATTATTTTTATTTAAAATGTTAAAAAAATTAATATTTTTATATTTATGGTAGAATTATTATCATATATTTTTTTTTGTTACTTTCATATTATATTTTATGTTTATGTTTTAAATTGATAAAAATATATCTTTGTCTTTATTACTATGCAAATTCAATTAAATTAAATTTTTTTTTTGTGAATTTTTAAAATTAATATTAAATATAATATAAAGTTAATAAAATAAGATGTGATAATACATTTATAACGATATAAAGGCTATATATACATATATATAATTATTATTACTTATTATTATTTGTAGTGCAAATTAATTTGAGCTTTTAAGTCTATAACTACCAAGTAACTGAAAACCGGATTAATGTGTGCTTAAAAGCGTTAAAGTATGTGAGCTTCGGCAAAAATTGCAGCAAATGAATATTCGCTTTTTATATTTCGATTTCTATTATTTCTTTATAAAATTTGAATTGGAGTCTTCGTTATGTTATGACAAAATATCTTCTATTTCTTTTTTTTTTCTATTTTGAATAATTTTTTATTTGAACTTTAAGAATTTCTCATCCGCTCGTGGGCTCTTGGACAAAATGTCTAGCATTTGTGAGAAGAGAGATTATTACAATGCTGACACGTTGGTACGAAAAAAACAGACCACGTGGCCTAACTTAATGAACTATCATTATATGGACCACTTATCAGATTTATGTTTTGATACGTGGAACACCTATCAGATTTATGTTAATATTTTGTTGGCAAAAGGAAAAAATAAATAAATTATATAGATAAACACATAAACAACATTTTTATAAATATTTTATATATTTTTATTATTAAAATAAAATTTAATATATAATTTTATTTTAATAGTTATAAAATTAAATTAAAATTATTTATTATTAAATATGGTTTACTTAAATCTTATTTAATATTTTTGTATTATTATATGTATTGTTATAAATTTTAAATTTTTTTTATTTTTCAAAAATATTTATGTTTATATTTTAAAATAACTAACGATATTATTATAATTATTTTTTATTTTTAGTGTAAAATTTTTTAGTTTTCAAATAATTTATAATTATAATATTATATTTTAATTATAAATTATATATTTAAATCCTAATAACTTTAATTATTTAATTAAATAATAATTTTTTAAAATAATTTCTAAAAATATATTAAAATTTTTTTAACTTTATTTAGGATCAATTACATATATATTTTAGAAATTGTGATCATCTATAATTTATTTCTAAAAATAATTATTACTGATAATATGTAAGAAGTAGGTAATTATTGTAATATTAAAATTATTATTTATGAAAATTTAATAAATATTAATATTATTATTTTATAAACACATAATTATATAAAAAAATATAATATTAATAATAAAATATATAATATTTTGTATAATTATATTAAATTATATTTTATATTTTATTTAAATACATGTATTAAATAATTAAAAAATAAAAATTAATATTAATATTTTAAATAATTAATAAAGTAATAATTAATTAAAATTTAATTTTTTAAATTAAATATATTTTTAAATAAATATTAAAAAAATATAATTAAATAATAAAAAAATTATTATCCACTCATAATAGATACTTATTAGTCATATGTATTTAAAATTAATAAAAAAATTATAATTATTAATATATATGTAATCAAAATATTAGGATTATTAATATAATTTTTATAACTCCATGCTCCTGTCACAAAGTTTTTTTAAACAATATTCTTTATTATTATTATTTTTTAATTTTTTAAGAAATATTTTATAATAAAATTTATAAAATATAAAGAATAATATTATATTAAAATAATAATAAAGGAGTTACCATTGTCTGTTGTTTTTGCAGTTTGAATAAACCTTCCAGGGTTTCGGCTTGAATTTTCCTTTTATTTATTTTTATTTTTATTTTTATTTTCGGGGAAGCAGAAGCTGGACCACGATTGAACAGTGCGGAATGGTCACCCTCAGCTTTCTTAGTGCGTACAGCTTGGTAAAGGACTCTCTGACCACGCTCTCCTGTAAATATTGTTCTTCACGCTCTCCTGCAAACATTGTTCTTCACGCTCCTCAATACGTTATGTCCGAATAAAATTGTGTGCGAATACAAAAGTGTTATTGAGATCGAGGTTTACAATATTCAACATAGTTTTTATAAAAATAATAAAAATATTATTGTTATTGATAAAATAATTTTAAAAAATTATCAAAATTATCAAAATTTTATTATAAATTATTAAATTATTTTATAAAATTTTAAAAAAATATCAATATAATTATTATTTATATTTTATATTAATTTTTGTTCAATATATTTACAAATATTTATAATATTATTTCAATCAATAAGTTAATTATTTAATTAAATTATTATAGTATAAACTTTTTTCAAAATATTATAAAATATATAAATAAAAAATTTTAAAAAATTAAATATATTATATAATTATATTAAATATTATAAATATATAAACCTATTTATTTTGACACTATTATTAATGAACTTCGTCTAACACATATTTGTGTACTTCTATCTATCTTTTAATGATATCTAAATATTATAATCAAAATAATATTTTAAAGATAATTTAATAATAACAACAATTAAAAGATAATTTGACAATGTTATTCGAAAGATATGATAAATTTTTTAATCTATAATTAAATTTTAGATAATAATATAACTTGTAATAAATAATTTTTTTTTCTTTACTTGCTAGCATTCTGAGCCGTTAACAATTTTAATAATTGTGATAATATAATACACTAACAAAAAAAAATATATAATTCTTTAAAAAATATATTATTAAATTTCATCATAACTATTTATTTTATAGTAGTAGCAGAAATAATCAAGAAAATATTTTAAAAAATAGATTTATATAGGGAAAATTAAGCGTGTTTTTTAAAAAATTTCTCCCTTCCTCAACACCAATAGTAAATTTTTGTCAACTTTCCATTTGTTAGAAAATGTCACCAACTTAATCATTTATGTTGCATTTAAGGATTTATCTCCATTTCGTCAAAAAAAAATATAACATAAAATAACCACATGATATTTATCTATAAATAATAAGTATCATTTTTTATTAGTTTTGTTAATATTGTAAACAAAAATTTGACAAAAAACATTATATATAAGAAAATCATTATTGTTTGTTTTATTTTATTTTAGAAAAGAAAAAAATCCATTAATGCATAAAAAAAAGTATTATATAGACACCACCACTAATCCCAATCCCATATACAAAAACACCCCAACTAACAATCTTATATGGTGAAGATTGATTTACCAAACACAATCCCAATTCCTCATACTAATTCTCTGAAACGTGATTAAAGAGTAACCAAAATTAGAGGAAAAAAAACTTCCATAAGTTCCTACTATACAGCAAGAGCATTATCAAAAAGAAGTTTAACACTCAGACTCAAAAATAAAAGGTTCAATGAGCTAGCAAATAACAATCCAAAAACTCTAACAACAAATGAAGAAGGTAATATAAATGAAAATCAACACCCCCCCACTGACCACAAACCATAATAGCAAAACTAAAAAAATAAAAATAAAAATAAAGCCTAGAAAATGATGAATTCATTAGATTAATGTGGTTGTTAAACAATGAAAGCTAGTGCTAACTAATTCTTGTTGATAAGTATAATGCAATGGAGGGTTGTTATGAGTGGAACTAGAGTTAGTTACAACACCTAAGAGTGCGTGTGTGCTAGAGTTATCATTAAATGTTCCTTAGGAAACATCACAGTACATGTATAAATACAATGAACTACTAATTGTAATAATTTGAAATAATAAAAATTTTAGAATGTTTTCATTCAAGTCTTCCACTAGTCTTAGTTCTTGTTCTTGATTTTCATAGTATAAGAGCCAAATGGCTCAGCTTGTTCATTCAAGAAACTCCATTGGAGATCAAAGTACTCCATCGTTTAATACTATTTGACCACTATCATCCTACCTAATTGCATTTATCTTTATCAATTCGAGTTTTTTAGTAAAGCTCAATAAAAATAACTTCCTCGTTTGGAAAGAGCAACTCAAACATGTAGCTATAGTTTATGGATTACAAGATTTTTTGGATGGTTTAGAAGTTCAACCTCCAAGATTGATTAAGAAAATAGTCCAAGATCTAAAACAAAGTTGGAAAAATTCAAAAAATACTAGTAATAAATCTTGAGTTTGAAATATGAGATAAGAAAGATAAGATTTCTATGAAATGGATCTATAATTCAATTTCTCAAGTTTACTTAAAATACATGTTTGGTAAAGAGATTGCACGAAGATATTGGAGTGCTTTGGAATGAAATTTTTTTGATTCACCACAAACAAACTTGGTGCAACTACGATGGAGGTTATAAACGATGAGAAAAGATAACATGACCATGGATGAATACATTAGTAAGGCAAAGGATCTATTTAATACCTTGTTTGTAATTGAAAATAATATCATCATTTGTGAGAAAATCATGTACTTGCTTGATGGATTGAATTCTGATTACAATGCACTTGTAACAAAACTCACAAGCAAGAAGAATATGTCTCCTCTGGAGGAAGTATTTACTATGATGAAGATTCATGAATAACAATTGCAAATGATGCATATTATTGATCCATATGTTTATCAAGCCAATTACATGAAAATAAGGATTACAAATAATACTTGCTTGGTAATTCTTAACCATTTACTCAATCAATGAATTTTAGTGTTATTCTTTGTCACACTCAATCCTTTAAGAATGAAGGTACAGTACATGATCATAGTAAATAGATTAAGAATGTGCAGATGGAGTTTAGAGTTCCACAATCTGGTGCTCATAATCCATCTAGTGGGTCTCAGCAAAATACTAATCAACAATACTTTTCAAATAATTAGCAAAAGAAAATTCTTAAGATTCTTAGAAGCCTAAGTATGATAATAATAATAATAATTCTAATAGGAAGTATAAAGGTACCTGTCAAATTTGTAAGAAAATAGGCTATAGAGCTACGAGGTGTTATTTTTAATACATGGAATCTAATAACAACATTGGTAACTCAAAGGGACCTAAGCCAAACTCCACCCAATTCTTAAACAATTCTCAGTGTGCAAATTCTAACCCTCTATAAATACATTTATCTCAAATGTAAACAAACTCAACCTTACCACAAAACATGACTTCTTTCTCTCGATTTATTACTCTTTATTATCAGCTACACATCATGTCTTAATCAATACCATGTTTCACATTTGGCTCTTTTCCTCAACATGAATCCTAACATCCGCAACCTCCTTCTCATGTTAACCCTAGTTAACCTATCTTTCCTTTAGTTTTCCTAGTCAGTAATACCTTATCAACACTTCTTGTGTCTCAATTCCAACCAACTTACCAAGCTCTTTTAATTGGTGTTCTTATTGATCTGCTTGGTAAATGGACAATGGCATCAGTCATCATCTGACTCCAAATAAAAATAACCTCACTAAAGCCATGGTTCATCCAGGAACTTAAAGAGTTATGCTAGTTAATGGGAAAATAATTCCAATCACCCATTTTGGTAATATTGTTATCATAACTATCATTTTACCCTTGAGACTTAATAATCTATTGTATGTACCTCACCTAGCAAAAAACTTAATATCATTCAGAATTTGGACAATAAGATCTTTCTTCTAGTAGAAGGAGTTGAGCAAGGTTTATACAAGCTTTCATTTGCAAGCCAAATAGAAACTCTTAAAAATAAAGAAACTTCATCACATTTTATGTATTAAAGTATGAATGGTTATATGAAATGCAATAATGCTACCCTGGTAGATGGAAATTTGTGGCATAAGAGGCTTGGACATCCCTAAACTAATGTAGTTCAAAAGGTACTTGAAAAAAGTCCATTACCCAGTATACTATTAGGGTAAGGAGATACAGAATTGTCTCCACACACAGTGAATATAATAACAGTATGAAAGTAGTATACTTAATAAAAGTAGTACTAGAATAATATCAAAACAGCAAATAACATTCAGAGTAAGCAATTATAAGTAAATTGAAAGTTAGATAGAGGGAATAAACACGTTCTAATAAGAGTTTAAATAATCATATGTTTCAACATATACAATTTAAACTCGAATTATACCAGGTTCACAACTAAGCATGCATGACACAAGATATAATGAAATAAATCTATATAGAGGCAGTATCTATGTGGTAACCCCCTCAAGCTGCTTAAAGCAATCATTTAGCAACAAACAATTCACTAATCAATATAACAGTTACAATTATGAAAAAAAATAAAACCAATATTATATTTATTAGCTGGGACTACTATCTTAACTACATATTAATGCTTATGATTGCTTCTTCTACAATGACTTGGTTCAACACATGAACCTGGATGTCCTCCACAACCAACATCACTTGATATGATGTGATCAAATATAAAAAAAATAGTAATGTGTAGAATGTACTAAGACAACCTTTGAATACTACTCACACAGAAAAGTATTCATTCATCACGTAAAATAGTAACTCATACTATTCTATGCTCACACGAATATATCAAAATTACAAATCTAATTAGTGAATATGGAATTTGAAATAATGGAAATTTTTTAAGAGTTTGTTAGGTTTTTTGAATTAAGAAACAATTAAAGAGAAAGGATTTTTATAGCCAACGATTTTCCACATCAACGACCATTTCACCAACCGCCTCGCCACTCATGAAAGGAGGTGGCGAGGGTGGTAGCGAGGTACATGGCAAGGGTAGTGGTGAGGTGCCAAAAAGTTACATTTTTTTGTTCCAAAAAATACTTAGTACAATCCATAAATACACGTACCTGAAACACACCAAAAGCCTAAAGTAAAAACGTTGGTTGGAGAGCGTGGCACACTATGAAAAAGCAATCTCGTGGTGTATGTAAACATGCTCACATACAAAGTGTACATAACCATATGCATGTGTGAATGAATAATTTGTAGTAATCAACTTTACACATAGAAAGATAAAAACACTAAGTAAAATAAAGTAGACACTGTTTTTATACACAAAAAGTCAACACATAGACATAAGTAAAATGAGATTTAAAGTACTTAATGATGTTGGTTTATCTGTTAAAATTGATTCCTTTAGCAATGTTTATGGTTATTGTCAATTAGGTATATCCCATAGACTTCCTTTAGTACATACTAATATTAGAATTACAAATCCATTTAATATCGTGCATGTGGATGTTTGGGGACTAGCTCCCATATCTTGCATAAATGGAATAAAGTATTTTTTGTTGTTTGTGGATGATTATACAAGATTTTAGTAGCTATAAGTTTTGCATTCTAAAAGTCAAGTAGCTCATATTTTTATACACATTGGTGACATGGTGGAGAGATAATTTCATGCAAAAATTAAACAAATACATATTGGTGAAGGCACTGAATTTAAAACATTAGAATCCTATTTGTTTCAAGGAGGATACTTGAGAAGGATATCATGTCCATATACACCTTAACAAAATGGGGTGATGGAGAGAAAAAAACTAGATATGTAGTTGAATCAAGTTTTTCCGTGATGATAAGGGCTAAGTGCCTTTGTATATTGGGAAAATGGTTTTAGAATATTTGTGTTCCTTATTAATAGATTACCTTCAAAACCTTTAGGCAATAAAAGTCCCTATGAGCTTCTTTTAAAGACTAAGCCAAATTATTCCCAATTAAAATTTGTTGGGTGCTTGTATTACTCTTATCTCAAATCATATGCATATGATAAACTAGAAATGAGATCTTTACCATATATCTTCCTAGGTTATGAGAACTATAACAAAAGATATAAATTTTTGGATCCAAGCATTTGCAAAACATACATTTCTCCTTATGCTATTTTCAATCAACAACAATTTCCTTTTTTGTCTCACACAGTACCTAGTAGAAACCCTTCCTTATCCATTGTCACACAGTCCCCTACATAGTTTGTCCATATACCAATAACTACCCAATCTAGACCAATATTAAACATTTTTCCTGACACCTAGTTGTCACCATTATCTAGTATTGCACATTCTCAACCAAACTTGTCACCACTTTCATTTGATCCTACAAATAGCAACACTCTTGTCTCTAAATCCACTACCGACCAATTGTCACCATTACCAAATTTTACTAATTTCCAACCAGCTTTGACTCCATCATCTGATGACATAGATAACTCTACACCTATTGTTATACCTCTTTCAATGTCTATAGATACATCAAATAATCATCTGGATAATACAAGTGTTTCACCCAATGACATACCCATGACTTCTAATTCTTTTCCTTAGTCTAATTCTATGCTACTTGATGTGTATAACATTGTGCCTTTTCCTTTATCTAAACATCATTTAGACCATACATTTACTTTTGACCCTCGGGGAATAAATATAACTATTGATCTTGCTTTAGCCTCTCAAGTTCATAAACCACCATCTCTCTCCAATACTCACCAAATGCTTAGTTGATCTAAACAAGGTATTTTTAAACCAAAAGCACTTGCAACAAAACTTATTCTACCTATTCCACATTCAGTTTCTCAAGCTTTAAAACACCAAGAATGGGGAGAAGCAATGGAAAAAAAGAATACAAAGCTCTTATGGCCAATGTAATGTGGAACTTAGTAGGACCTCATAAAGGTAAGAAAATAATTGAAAATAAATAGGTATTTTTGATAAAACTCAAACCAGATAGGTCATTAGAAAGATATAAGTCTAGACTTGTAGCCAAAGTTTATGATCAAATTGAAAAGATGGACTATAATGAAACCTTTAGTTTTGTGGTGAAACAAGTCACAATTGGTGTGGTCTTGCCATTAGCATTAACTAAAAATTGGATGGTTAGACAACTGGATGTGAATAATGAATTCTTAAATGGAGAATTAGACAAAAAGATCTACGTCATCTAGCCTCAAAGGTTTATGAGTGATGAATTTCTTAATCATGCGTGTAAACTCAAGAAGGCTTTGTATGGCTTAAAAGAAGCACATAAGGCTTGCTTTAATAAATGAGTACTTGTCTAATGTAGTGAGGTTTCAAATGCTCTACAATGATTTATACTACATCTATAACTATATTCATATTGCTCATTTATATGGATGATATTATAGCCATAGGATATGATCCTTCTCTTATACAAGATACTATTGTTCGACTAAAATTGGCCTTTGCTCTTAAAGATTTGGGATATTTGAATTTATTCCTTGGAATGGAGGTGACCAGGAAACATAATTCTTTCCACTTGTGTCAACAAAAGTATATTCAAGAGTGGCTAGAAAAGGTGCAATTGAGTGAAGCATGGCATGTGCTTACTCGTATGAGTTCAAGCAAAACATTATCGTTACAAGATAATAACTTGTTGAATGATCCTACTCAATATAGATCAGTGGTGGAAGCACTACAATATTGTACTATAACCATGCTTGAATAGCATACACAGTAAATAAGTTGTGCCAATTTTTACATGTTTCAATTGATGTTTATTGGAACTACATAAATTAGAGACATATCAATTAGTGTCTTACATAGATGTTGATTGGGAAGAATGTGTGGATGATAGAAGGAGTACATAAGGATGGTGTATATATCTTGGACACACTTTAATTTCATTGAAATTTGGTAAATGTAGAGTCGTGTCAAGGTTATTCATTGAAGTTGAGTTTTGTTCATTAGCTTAGATAGTTTATGAAGTGGCATGGATTGAAAGACTTCGTAGTGAATTGAACATCAAACTAATAATAGTTCCTACCATTCATTGTGATAATATTAGTACTGGTCATCTAGCATGAAACCCTGCAATGCATTTAAGGATAAAACATATTAATATAGGCTTCTTTTTCACAAGAGAGAATATGCTAAACAAGGAAGTGAACATGGAGTTTAGATCCTTCGAAGAATAGATATTCAATATCATGACAAAACCATTGAGTACCCAGAAGTTTCAAGAGTTCAGAAAAAAATTAACAATCTTGTCCAGGTATGAGGTTATGGGAGAATGTTAAACAATGAAAGCTAGTGCTAACTGATTCTTGTTAAGAAGTATAATGCAATGGAAGGGCTATTATGAGTGCAGCTGGAGTTAGTTACAACTCCTAGGTATGTATGCTAGAGTTACCACTGAATTTTTCCTAGGAAACATCACAATACATATGCTTTATAAATACAACGAGATGTTAATTGTAATAATGTAAAATAATAAGATTTTCAAAATGTTTTCATTCAAGTCTTTTGTGTTCTTAGTTCTTGTTTTTTATTTTTTAGTGCTGCCAAACCTTACCCTCATGTACAAAGATAAGATTCCATCATCGTCCTCAAAATTAAATTCTTGAACTTCATCCATTAGTAAAATCAAATATCTCACAAGGAAAATAATGGCTTCCGAAAGAATAGAACAAATTCATAGGAGCAGATTCTCAAAGTGGATTACGATAGAATGGAACTGGGTGGGAGAGAAAGAGTAAAATGAAAGAGGTCAACGAGATGTGAGTAGGGATGAAATCCGGATGGTGGTTGGTGGCTATAGGTGTACATGGTGCTAGAGGGTAGGTGTGAATGGAAGGTGAGAGTGGCGAATATAAGGTGAAGAGATGAAACCTTGGATTTTTTTAGATTTAGAAGTTTTTTGTTTGCCAACTAAGGAAACCATTAGGTTGGTGACATCTTTTAACAAATAAAATATTGTAATAAATAAGCATTACAAGTTGCAACATAATAACAACAATAATGGATTAGATGCCGCATGAGTCATTGTGCTTGTATCAAGTAGAAATTTTAATCACTTTACTTTTATAAGAGGTATTTTAGTCATTTTGCTTTCACAAGAGACATTTTGACTACTCATTCAATAAAAATATGACATGTTAGTCACTTTTTCAGTAGTAAAATCTTATTTTATTAATAAAAGATATTTAATAGGGACAAAATTATCATTTTAAAGTTATTCCTCTTTTATACTCTTACCTCATTTTTTGGCTTATTTTTGGAGTCATATTTTCAGCTACAATGCTTAACATATCAACATGTTTTACTACATTCTCTATATTTTTCATAAAAAAAATTGTCAATCTTTTCAATTCTCTTCATAGCTAAGAAAAGAAAATGAACTGCAATACTAGCCACCATATAAGCTCCAAACTATTTGGAGCAACAATTGGTACGGTGGTTAGTATGTTTTAGTTCATTTTAATTTTCAACTATTGAGAAAATAGAGAGAATGAAGTTGAAGAATGTTGACATTTTTAGCTTTATAGTTGGAAAAATGTCTCCAAAATTGAACAAAAAAAGGAAAGATTATAAAGGAGTTAAAACATTAAGATAATAATTTTGCTCCTTAAGTATAATTTATTATTCTATCAATAATTTTTATTAATAAAATATTATTGTACGTTTAAGAAGTGACTAATGTGTGCCATTTGGCAAAAAGTGTAAGATCCCTAAATTTATTTACTTTTCTCATAAAATTTTATGAAAAAGTCAAAACTGAACCACTTTTTCACTCCATTTCAAAGCTCATCCTTTTACCTTTTCAAAGTTTTATTTCTAAGTATCTCATATATTTTTTCAGAGTTTTAAGAAGATCGATTTGGATTTTACTACCTTGTTACTTTCTTTTTTGCTACAGGATTCAGGCAAGTAAATCTTAACTATGTTTTTCTAATGTAGTTTTATGAATATAATTATGATTATGTGAATTTGTATAATCTTTCAATTGTATGATAATATGATATATGTTCATTTATACATGCTTATTATGAAATAACGCACCATGCATGAGCATTGAAACATTAAATACATGTCAAGAATATTAAATAAGATACATGTATTATAATAAAGAGAAGTTACCATGAATATATGGAATAAAATATTTAAAGTTTGTAGATACTTATGTCTTTAAGACTGAGTGGGCAAGGAATATAGGAGACTAATAGACCTATTATAGTAAATGGATGATTGATTACATGCAACAAGGATCTCCATGTGATCACATAATACGATAGGCCTTTTTGGGATCACCAATGTGTTTGTGGTGACTTGATTGATCCACACTCATGTTATGCCTTAAGTAAGGTACTACCAAGGATTCGGTAGTCGAAACAAGTTTCGAAAACTATGGCCCAATGGTTATCAATAACATAAGTATCACACAAGGGCCTTACAATATAAAGAAATGGAAACGAAAGTAACAATTGAAACAAAAAATGATTAAATACCCAACAAAAGAAGAAATTTGTATAATGATAAGAGTTAAACAACTATATACGTATCATGTATTTTATCATGGTGTGTATTGTATACTAATTTACTTAATAAGTGTTAGCTCACCCTTATGGACTTTATCATTTTTTAGGTGATGAATAAAAATATGGACGACAAAGAAAGGAGTATTGATAATGTGGCAACTAAGTGGATCATATTGGCACCCACCCATATTTTATTATACTTTTAAATATAACACAATATGTGAACACATAGGTAATCCAATCTAACGAGTATATATAAGATGTATTCAATTAACACATCATCTTAACTAAAAAAGATATAGTTTAAACCTAATAATATCCATACAACATTATTATAGTTTTATATTATGGTACAAATTGTATTAGTCTTATTATTCATGAAAATAAATTGTTTAATCCTATTATTTTTGGTGTTGAACCCTTTTTTATTTTACAAATAGTTAGAGATATTTTATTAAACATTATTTATGAAAAATATAACAGTAACACAAACAACTTAATAAATCTTTATAAATATGAGAGTTATAGAAATACACAAACAACTTCCTATTAGAAGGTGCCACACTGAAAAAACTAAAATCTAAAATCACATAATATAGAATCTTAATAGAGTGGAGTTAGATATGATAAGCTAAACCAATAAAGTCAATATGAATAAAGACTCCCCTTGTGTAAAGAGAAAACCAAATGGGAAAAGAAAATAGAGAAAAGTATAAGAGAGGGAAAAAAAGAGAGTACATAAAAAGAACTATATTACACTCTTCAGGGGGAGAATTCTCCCCGGTAGATGTAAGAGATGAAGTAGATGCACAGGAGGTGGAGAGAATGAGTTTGACTTATGTTTTGGGTTAAGTCAATTGATCATATAATTTTTAAGAAAGAATCAAATAAATTTAAATCATGATTTATCGTTTAAATTAGATAGATTGACATTTGAAAGACAAGTGATCGTAACTTTTATGGGTGTTACATAGATATTACTTATTATGAGATCAAATGAAGCTATAATATCCTTCAAGTCTATCATTTTTTATTATAAACTTTTTTTACTACTGTATGAAAAGAGATTCAAATCTTTTTATTACATATGAATTTTTTTTCAAATATTTTTAATTTTTATAATTTAAAATTACTAAATTAACCTTAGTTAATTAAGCATGTGCATGACAAATATATTTTCATTATGTGTATGCCTAATTCGATGACGTTATGTTAGTTTAATTTGAATTTTTTTGTTAAATTACTAGGCCTAATAGGAAGTTAAAGACTTATGAGTGATTACTAATAAAATAATAAAATGAGTAAAAGTCTAGCACTCGGTACACAATCAAGATAGAGGTGATATATACATCTTAGAGACTCAATAACTCTCGCACGCAGTAAAAACAAATACAATAGTAATAAATATGCAAAAAAAAAATAGGAGGATAAAGTAGTTAGTATATCATAAATGTAGATAATTAAAAGAAAGAATAACTACCAAATAAACACATGTCAAATAAATCAAGAAAGTTGCAAAGAAAAAAATGCTTTTTAATCACAAACAATACCTCCTAGATATGTACATATTTGGTAATCATTGACACGCTTGAGTACACACAACTATATATGATTATGTACAAGTAATAAGTAATTTAAGAATAAGATTTATCGCACCCATGAGAATTGGATTATTAAGTGTTTGAACTAAGCTATAGTTACACTAATAATATTTAGCTTAATGAAAATTAATAGATAAAATCTAAAAATAACAAAAATATAATATCTACACTAACTAGTTTAGTATAAAAAAGTCCTATAAATTCAATTTCTCTCAATGTCCCACACATGAATCAGTTTTACCATTCCAAACAATTATTGATATGAAACTTTATCAAACGCCTTACATTAGCATGTCATTCCTCTATGGAGTAAACTAAATGTCATATAATGAGTAAATTATTCACCCTCGTACTATTAATTTTCACAATATTCATTAAAGTTGTATTTATAGATCATATACATATGAATCGTACATTTATGCTTATAAACTATACATTTTAATTAATTATGACTAATAATCAAATTGGTTCTCTCAAGCATAACCTAATTATCTTACTTATTGAAAGTAGTAAAAATAAATTAATTAAAATACCAAACATCAAGAATCACATATGAAAAAAATATGCTTATTCATTATATAAAGAAAATAGAGTTTAAAAGGATCCTAACAA
This sequence comes from Hippophae rhamnoides, assembly GCA_033030585.1. NCBI lineage: Eukaryota > Viridiplantae > Streptophyta > Magnoliopsida > Rosales > Elaeagnaceae > Hippophae > Hippophae rhamnoides. The sequence goes on along the minus strand of CM065434.1, from coordinate 12,573,082 downwards.
TAAGTTTATTCAATCCAAATCATATTAAATCAAATATCAAAACAATGAAACATTATAAAAAAATAATAAAATAAGAGGTAGAGAAGAGATACATCCAATCTCTTGATGAATAAATACTCCAAAACTTTCAATCTTTGATCCTTCTCGTGGGTTCTTTCTTTACTAATATTTGTGAGGTGTAGAAAGTGTTGAATGAGGATGTTATTTAGGTTAAATAAGTTAAGTTTCATGTATAATCCTATAATAAATCTAAAATATTAATTAAAATTTGATCTGTGACTAAAAATGGGTAAAATTTGAATGCCTCATGTGTAAGGTGAAAAAGGTTGAACATACAGCCAAAACAAGGCCATTTTAGTGAATAGTGACCAGGCCTACATGAAACGACATCATTTTAGGGAAGAGAAGGAACATCGTAAAGACAAAAAATAACACGGTTTTTGGAAACTGCAATCCGTTTTTGCTAAGCATATCCACATGTATTTTAAGAACGTCCATTTGGGCTAATTTTTGACTTCTTTAGCCTATTTTCTTTAGATGCAGTCACCATACTTCTAGATAAATCCCCAATCAATTGATCGAGACCCTTTTAGATCGATTAGACCTCTAAAAATGCTTTCAAAAATTAATCACCAAAAATGCCTTAGATTGATCTCGATCGAAGCTAGATCAACAAACCATCTAAATGCACCATTGGATTAGGCTTTATATATCCATCTACATTGGACAAATCTCAAAAAATACCAAAACAATTAGAAAAATTCTATTTTCTTCCTATAACCTAAATAAATCAAATTCAATATTTTTAAACACAATTTTTACTTTTTATTGAATAAAGTAAGAAAAATATAGAGCTTAAAAGAAATTAATAATTGTATTTTTATAAAGTTATCAATCATTTTGATTGTACTAATAGCTTTGAGCATACATAAAATGATAATATAACATGATAAATCTGCTTAGGATACACTACCTATGTTGTAATCAAGGATTAAAATATCAATGTTTTATGGATAAACTAACAATTTTATTTTACAAAAATATTAAAGATATTATCGATATCGATTTATGTAAAAGTAAAAAAATTATGAAAATTCATGTAAAAGTAAAAAAAAAATTATGCATCCATCTTATGGTGCTCCATCCATCTTGATGTATCAACATATATATCTTGATGAGTCACTCCATGCTACATTTCTAAGCTCCAATAGATTCAACTTAGCTACATAGTTTGTAAAAACACATGATCATACACAGACAAAACAACGCAAAGCATCATGTAGAACTATGTAGTCTAACAAAACATTATTTAGTTACCTTTATACAAGTAAAAAATGATAGACTAAAAACACACAAATATGCAATAGAGAAACACAACTCCCCCTAACTTTTTTCATGCCATATTGAGAATGAAATCTAAAAAGTGACCACAAAGAGTAGTTATAGAATAGTTATGGGAACAAGGATGGACATAAGAGTTCATGATGTCACTAAGACAAAGTCCAAAAGATGTAGCTTTTGAGGAGACAAGACCTCTACCAAATTGTTGTTGAATACTAGTTAACAAACTAATCATCCCAATAATGCTCTGATAACTTAGGTTAAGAAATTTAGAAGGAAAGTTAGTTGAAGGATGTTCTCATACTCAAAAGGAATGATAAGAAATGATGAATTTTAAACATTCATAAGGAATAATATTCTAAAATTTTCTATAAGAAGATGACAGAATGTCTTTAAAGTGTGAAAGATACAAAAAACTCGAGTAATAAAAGGACAAATAACATGATAGAATTATTGTACAAAGTTAGGTTATAAGAATAAGTGAGAATACAAAGAGATAACTAGAAAAATAAGCAAAACTTTCTTAGAGGACAAGGAATTCATTATTCTACATTGGTTCCTCCAAGACAAATAGTGCAACTCTAGTAGTAAAACTCTCTTGAGTAACAACTGAAATCTCTTTAAAAATATGATATGTAAGAGCATTCATGTTCTTTTGAGACCTCTTGTGGGCTATATATTTTGAGAATGTGGGGAAAGAAAGTAGGCTCAGGTGTTTAGGGGATAAGTTGAGAACTCATTAAAGTGTATAGGAGGTAAGATATAAAAGGCTAAAAGTTGATGTGGAATGAAAACAAATGATAAGGAGAAAAGTTTCCTTGCTAAGTCCCTTATTGACACCTTATTGAGGGGTTGTAAAGTTTTAAAATCACCCATTCAACATGTACTTGGTGAGAGGTGGATGAAGGGTTAACGTGAGGGTCAGTAAGCATCCAAAAGGAGAGAGAAAATGAGAGAAAAAAATAAATTAAAAATATTTTTTATTTTTCTTAAAATAGTTCAATAAAAATAACTTAGAAAAACAACGTAAATAAATAAATGCATAAAACTACACAATATATAGAAAAGAAAAACACATACATAAAAACTACATGGAAAGAGAGATGAGAAAGAACAACATCACCATACACTGATCACGAACAACAGTAATGAAACTATATTCCTTATTTTTAAGAAGAATTTTTTAGGATAAGCAGTACTAACATGTAACTCTTGGTTCATCTTTCTTTGAATAGTACGAAATACCCATGTTTTCTTTTGTTTTAAAATAAGAGAAAAAATAAAAAGAAGTGTTACCATACTAAAGGTTAGGCGAGCTTTTAGTGTCATTGATGCATAATGCATCTAGTTAGAAGATGTTTAGGTGAACCATAATAGTTATAACTTGAATAATCACAGTGGAAGGAGTGAGGTGAAGATCTTCTAGGACTACTATAAGAATCTCTTCGACATTATCAAATAAGGTGGCCAATTGTATCACATTGATAGTAAGCAAGAGCAGAAGAGTGAGAGAAGTTGAGTCTCTAACTCATAAGAGTAGTACAAGGAGAGATGGATGGAGAATAAATTCTAACATTAACTCTTACATGGGAATGAATGGTCAGTCTTTAATAGTGTAATCTGATATGCCCACAGTATAGTGGTGACAAGTAGGTCAAAAACGTGTAGGCATAGACAATAGATCATCATCGGTGCAATGAGAGGAGACAATAAAAGGTGAAGTGTTCACCTTATTGGAACAACCCAACTGGGATGCATCCTAGATCTTACCTTTTGGATTGGCAATAGTATTCTTTATCTTTTGATCAACAACAGCTAGCTTGATGACATTTAGTGTAGAATTTGAAGGGATAGAACTTCCTTCAACATAACCCAAACCTTTTTTATCACCTTGCATCTTGTTACTATTTAGAATCTCATCCAACTTATGAGTCTCCAGCATCAGCTTTTTCACTGTTTTGGAGTGTTCTAATTCCCTCACAAGCTCAAACTACTTTACTTCTAAAGCTGTTTAAAAGTCCATCATTTTCTCTAATGGATGCCTTAAAGAATCTAGTAGAATAGTGTCAAACCTTAACTTTTCTTGTAAAGTCTTCAACTCTACATCTTTTTCAGAAAGAGTATGTCCAAGATACTCTTTATCGTTTTCTAGCATGATCACCTTCTTTTCTAAAAGGGTGATTTCATAAACTTGTTCCTTAGATAAATTAGGGCTAATAACCTGTTGATTTTCTTGGTACAACTTAAGGCCATTTAATTTGTCTTGGATTGATTGGTATAACTCAAGACTATCCAATGCCTTCTCTCAAGCCTTTTCTAACTTGTTATGTTCTCTAAAAAGCTCATTGTAGGTTTCCAAAAGTTCATCTTGATCTTCATCATCATCATCAACAAACCTGACATATTTAGAAGTAGTCGAAGAAAGATCCTTATCGGTTTTGATGCCATAAAAGTAATAAAATATTTCTCATCTTCTTCAAATACTATAACTACTATTTGAAATAGTAACTTATGCCTTTATTGCTATCTTGTAAGCTTTGTTCTCTCTACTATAACACTAAGCAACAATGTACATGGGCCCTACACTTAAAGCACTTTATTTAATACTTATGATTGTCCTCATCAAAATCTTTAGTTTTCTTAATTGGTCTCAAATTTTTTCTACTCGATCTCTCTCTTTTGAGACCACCAGAAGAGTTCTTCTTACATCTAAAAAACTTAGTAAACATCTTGGCTAGCGAAGCCATCTCTTTTTCATCGGGATTCTATCCACCATATCATACATATCCTTGCTACTCTTGCTCTAAGCAAACTTAACTGCTAAGCTCTTTCTTCTCAACAGAGGTAAAAAAAGAAGGTGAATCTCAAAAGCTTGAAGATCATTAACCAACCCATGGATCTTAAGGCCCTCCATTATAAAGGCATTCTTTATTGAAGTGATAAATCAAACATGAAGACTAGATAGTACTTTTTCAATTTACATCTCCTCTTCAATATGATGACCAAGATTGTGGGAAATAGTTATGATGTTAGTGAATCTTGCATAGAAGCTATCAAACATCTTGTCTTCTTCCATTTGTAGCAACTAATAATCTCTATTGAGCATAATCAACCTAGGTTTCTTCACCATAGAAGTACCATCATGTGTAACTTCTAAGTTGTCCCAAGCCTCCTTTGATATCTGGTAGGTAGAAATGTGTTTATAATTGTCTGGCATTACAACTTTGGTAATGTCATACATCTATTTACCATTCCAATCACAATCTTTACTCTCTTCATTAGTCCATTTTATCATTGGCTTTACGACTTTTGTACCATCAACAAGCATTTTCATAGGATACACCCAACCATGTTGAATATGGAACCATATACGATCTTCGTGCGATTAAAGGAAGGCATGCATTAGATATTTATAATAGGCATAATTTACCCATTGAAAAGTGAAAGGGTACCCACATTTCCTTCAAATCCATGTGAGTGTGTAAATAACTATGCTAGAAAGTGATCAACATCGAAGTGATTAAGCCCAATAGGATGTACCTAGATTGATACTAACTGAAAGTCTAATACTTGGTGCACAATAAAAAAAATGATTCAAACACCTCAAAGACTCAACAACTCTCGCATACATAAAAAAAATACAATAATAATAAATAGACAAATAAATAGAAGGAATAAAAAGGTATATCACAGATACAGATAATCAAAAAGAAATAATAACAACTGGATAAACATATCTTTTATGTGTGAACATGTTTAATTCATTATGATTATATTAATAATACATTCGAGCATATAAATATACACACTATATTTTTAAATATACATTAAACATATATTTTTTAAGTTGTAGAAAAATATGTATATACTATATGAAAGGTTAAAAATAAAATCCCATTTTATAAAAAAATATTATAATATACAATTAATTTAAATATGTTTTCGTAAAATAAAATAAAAACTGTTAATGTTATAAAATTAACGTAGAAAAGAAAAGAATAGAATAAACTCATGTTTAAAATATTACTAGAATTAAAAGCCTAATAGTTTCATCTTAATAAGACTTAAACCTCACCTATTTTAAATTAAGAGAATAACCATTTGGTCTTAAAAAAACAAAAATATCAAGCTTAAAATCACAGTGAATTAAATTTATTGAATATTAAGCATTTTTTATTCTAATAACTATTAAGTTATAAAATAAGCATTTAGATTTTAATATCTATTGACAAAATAAAATGATTCATATTATAAATTTTTTTATTTAAAGTTATTCTTATCGTGAATTTTTTCTAAAATTTAACATATTAAATTATTATTTAGAAATATAAGATTATTTTTATTATTTTAAATGTAATTATAATTTTTTAATAATAATAATAATAATAGGAAAAATAGCTCTTAGTGTTACATAGTTTTAAAAATGTACACTTTATTTTCTTATTTTTTTTAAAATGTATTATAAATCTCTTAATTATTTTTAAGATATATCATAAATAATAGATAAATTTATCATTAATAAAAATAATTAATTTTTATTAATTTTTAAAGAAAAATAAAATTTTTATAATAATAAATTTATTAATTATTTATTATATCATATGATTAAATTAAAATAATTAACATAAAAACAAATATATAATTTTAAAATAAGTAAATGTTTTATTGTATACTTTTTAAAAGATTAAAAGCTAAAATATAACTTTTCAAAAACTAAGGACCAGGCGCACTTGTCTTAATAATAATAGTAATAATAAAAATATTTTTTTACGTATAATTATAATTTATAATTAATATAATAAATAATTATTAATTAAAATTATAAAATTTAATTTTTAATTTTTAATTTTTAAATTTATAATTAATTATTATTTTAATTATGATAATAAAATAATTTAATATTAAATATATATTTTTAAATAATTATAATTATCATTAATACGGTGAATAATATATCTATTTAAAATAAAATAAAAAAACCATAAAAGGCAATTTATTAGAATGAGAGGTCCAAATCTTTCCTGTGGGTGAGTTGGTCAGGTCGGTAAATAGAAAAGACCTAAATTGTATTTTTATAATAATAAAGTTTTTTAATTATTTATTAGTTTTAAAATAAATAAAGTGGTGGTGTTTCATGTATCATATTATTACTTTTTAATTAAATATTAAATATTTATGTTTTTTAATAAAATAAATATGTTAACCTTATTTTCATTATTTTGGATTACAATTATCTGGGGATTAGTATTTTGTAAGAGAAATATTTTATATCATAAATTATATATGGAATTTTAATTTATTTTAAAAAATTAAGTAAATCTATATGAGCCCTATACGTAAAAAATCAATCACTGGCACATAATTTAAAATTATCTGTGTTTTCTTTTGTCCTTGCATATATTATCACAGTGAATCCGTCAAGGGACGGTCCAGATGAAAATATATTGACTGCATGTAAGTTTAGAATTGGGTTATACAGGATGGAAGTAATGGATACAATTTTCGATGATCTAGATGAAATATATCATTTATGCTCAATATTGCAGTGACCCTTCTTCTTGGTAAGTTTCATAGTGAGTCTTCACTCTCAGCATAAGCACCAGACTTTATGAGACTGTGACTCTAAAACAAGCTGGAGAGATAAAAGAAGATTATATTATGAATTTATGATTCAGAGAAAAGTCGTTTTAGGGATTTGGTAACATCAACTCAGGTCTTTCTGATAGGAGCTAGAAGCAAACGATTCACATAGACAGAAGGAGAGGGCCTGAAGTCTGAGGACACAGCTTGACAAAGATATCACAAAAAATGTTTTGGGTTTCCTCAGAAATAGCGAATTTGGCTTTGGGTTGCTAAGAAAACACAAGTGAGTACAAATTTTGTAACTGAAACACAGAGGGAGTCAGACAGCATCAGCCATTAAAATCACAGTCGTTACGGAAGCTTAAAGAAAAAAGGAAAATAAAAAATATGCAATAGTACGATTGCTGCTAATTATAGTGGCTTGGATAACCGTCCTGTATGTTTAGACTTTCTTCTGCTCTTCTGGATCTTCCTGTTCGTAAATGCTGTAGGCTATCATGTCCCTTATTGCGTGTGGAGGTTGATTTGAGTCTGCTTTGTTGCAGAGGTTGTTTGTTTATTATTTGACAAGCAGTTTGTGGGGAATATTGGAGTTTTAATGGCGCATCTTGAGGGTGGTTCGTCCACTTCTCGAGTTCAATCAGGTGAGTTTTGGATTTTGGGTTGGGTTCTGTTTGGTTTCCGAGATAGTTGAACAAAGTTTTGGGAGGAAAGTGATAAGACTGGGAAAAAGTTTTGCAATTTCTGATTTCTGTGTACCGAGAGAAAAAAGTGGAAAGTTTGAAAATGAACATTTTAATTTTAATTTTGTGTTTAGTCCAAACAAATAGTGGTCTAAAAGGTTAGTCTTGTGGAAAATTATGACTTTTGATTTTTTCACCATCAGCAATAATGCATCTCAATTTTTTTCTTTCAAATTTAAATTTATTTTAATTCCTGGGTTTTTTTCTCTGAAACCAAACAGTTGATTAAAAGTTGAAGAATCAGTAATGAACATTCTCTTTCCGTTGGCAATTTTTGTTCATTAGATCTGTGCTGGATAGGTTATAGAGGGGATGATATGTACACGGAACTGTGGAAGGCATGCGCTGGACCTCTGGTGAAGGTTCCTCAGAATGGAGGGAGAGCCTTTTACTTTCCTCAAGGTCACATGGAACAAGTAAATTTTACTCTCAACTTCTCTATTTTTTTCCCCCTATTTATTCATTGTTGTGATGTACCCTTGAACCAGACTGTTTTATGAAATTTGATATCTTTTATTTATTTATTTTTTTGAGATTTTGAGTTGTTGGGTTTTTCAGTTGGAAGCATCTACAAATCAGGAACTTAGCCAACAAATCCCTCAATTTAATCTTCCTTCTAAAATTCTCTGTAGAGTCGTCAACACTAAATTACTGGTATTCTATTTCTGTTCTTAGTTTTTATTTGGATGCTTATTTGTTCTGTGTTTGCAATGTGGCAAATTTGCTTATGCTAAAATCTGATTCTGTTTTTATTTTATAGGCAGAACCGGAAACAGATGAAGTTTATGCTCAAATCACGTTGCTACCTGAAGCAGATGTAAGAAAACATGTTTCGTTTTTGGTTTTATTTTTTCTTTTAGACGAATCCTATTTTGTTTATGGTGCTGGAAAAAAGGAAGTAAAGAATTTAAATCAGGTCTATTCAAGAAACAAACTTTCTTCATGTTTTGGTTCATTCATTTGATTTGGAACGAATATATGGGGTTTTAAACGGAAAGTGGCATAATTTTCATTCTCTTTACCGCAATTTCTACGGCAGTCAGTTAAGTAGTGCATTAGAAAGTAAAAACGTATGATTTATAGTTGTTATTGTTTGTTTGTTGGGTGGTTGTGGTTGTGGTTATTTTCAGCAAAGTGAACCTAAAACTCCTGACCCATGTTCACCTGAAACTCCAAGGCCAGCAGTTCATTCATTTTGCAAGATTTTAACAGCATCTGATACAAGCACTCATGGAGGGTTCTCTGTTCTTCGGAAGCACGCCACAGAATGCCTGCCTCCATTGGTAGTAACTTTTGAGTGATTTATTTCTTCTGTTGCATTTACTTTTCCAGTCAATGACAGATATGTTCATTGCATCATATGTTTGCTAGGACATGACTCAAGCAACCCCTACTCAAGAACTGGCTGCCAGAGATCTTCATGGTTATGAGTGGAAGTTTAAGCATATATTTAGAGGTATTCTTTCGTAGAATTTAGAATTCTCCTTTTGATTTATTGATATGTTTAGCTATTCATTTTGGATTATGGTTAAATAAACTTTGATGGTCGAATTTGGTTAGAAATAGAAGCTGAATTTGTTTTTGTTTGCGAAACATGCATTGTGTTCTGGGTAATTAGGTCAACCAAAAAGGCATTTGCTTACAACGGGCTGGAGTACATTTGTCACTTCTAAGAGATTGATTGCTGGTGATGCCTTTGTGTTTTTGAGGTATGTGAAAGGATTTATTTATTGTTGTAGGGGTTTGAAGTGAATAAATGCTTTCTATGATGTTAATTGTCAAATTGTCTTTGAAGGGGTGAAAATGGAGAGTTGCGAGTTGGGGTTCGTCGTAGTGCTCGCCAACAGAGTTCCATGCCTTCATCGGTGATATCAAGCCATAGCATGCACCTTGGAGTGCTTGCAACTGCTTCTCATGCTGTTAGGACAAAAACTATGTTTGTTGTTTATTACAAGCCAAGGTTTAGTGGATGTCTTTTATTGCTGGAAGTGACTTAATGGACAAAGGTCTCTTTTGTACTAGAGCATTTGATGTGATTTTCTTTTGCTTTTTCTATCAGGACCAGTCAGTACATTGTTAGCTTAAACAAGTATCTCGAGTCAGTCAAAAATAAATTCTCTGTTGGAATGCGCTTTAAAATGAAGTTTGAGGGTGAAGAATCCCTGGACAGAAGGTATCTAAATTTAACTATTGGTCAATAAATATATTTCTTAACTTGATAACGATTTTCTATATAAATCTTCTTAGATTTGCGGGCACAATAGTTGGGGTTGGAGATATATCTCCCCAATGGTCAGATTCTAAATGGCGATCTTTAAAGGTTGTAGCCTTCATTGAGTTCTGCATCTGAGTGCTAATTATAAGTAGTCATGTACTGTATAATACTAATTTTTGTGAATTCTCACTTATAGATTCAATGGGATGAACATGCAACAATTCAAAGGCCAGGTAGGGTTTCTCCTTGGGAGATAGAGCCGTATGTTGCTTGTGCTTCTCTAAGCAATGCTCAAGCAGCAGCACCCAAGACCAAAAGGCCCCGACCGGTTGAAGTTCCTTTGTCTGGTACATAACATTTTCTCAAGTTATTTTCAATGCACTTGTTGTAGCCCTGATGTCTTTGACTTTATGCATCAATTGAATGCAGAAGTCACTACCAACTCAGCTGCTTCACCTCTATGGTATCATGGATCAACTCTGCCCATCGATTTCACTCAGTTCAGTAGTGCTGTTGAAGTACAAAGCTGTGATGATCAGGTAGACTGGCCTCTGAAGCAGAAAGATATTAGCAGCGGCAAGTACTATGGCTCCATGGTCCAGTCAGAAGGCACCTGGTCTTTCTCTCCCCCTGTAAATGTATCTTTAAATATTTTTTGGGACTCAAGGGGGGATAACAAACGTACTTCTTGCCATTCTAAGCTAAATGATTTTATTTCTCCTATTTCATCTAGGCTGGCAACAAATGGCTTGTTAAATGACCAGGAAGAGAAAGGGACTACAACTGAACCTTCTGGAGGTTGTAGGTTGTTTGGAATCAATTTGACAAGAAACTGCTGTGCTGCCCCTACTCCAGAGAAAGAGCTGGCATGTTCTAGAGCTAAAGAATGTACTACATCTGTTGCATGTGAAGTTGATAGGGCTCAAAATCCAGATGTTTTGAAGCTCTCAACAGAACGGAAACATGTCATATCCGAAGCAATACCAAATGATATGCAGTGTAAGCAGGGCTGGGTACTTTCCACAAGAACACGTACCAAGGTATGATATAACTTTAGCAGGTATTTTTTTGTTGAATCTATCAGCACTTGAAACAAATATTTTTCTGATAATCACACATTTTATGTATGTTGGAAAGGTGCAAATGCAAGGAGTTGCTGTTGGTCGTGCTGTGGACCTCACCATGTTGAAAGGATATGACGATCTTATTGACGAGCTAGAGAATATGTTTGAACTTAAGGGAGAGCTTTGTCCGCCCAAAAAATGGGTGGTTGTTTTCACTGATGATGAGAATGACATGATGCTCGTTGGCGATGATCCATGGCCGTAAGTATCACTTGATAAAAATACATTTTGTACTTTACTTTTACATTCTAATTCATTTGAGGCAGGTTATGACGGTATGCAACTGTTAAATTGCAGAGAATTCTGTAAGATGGTGAAAAGGATATTCATTTACTCAACCGAGGAAGTAAAGAAGATGAGCAAATTCAAGCTCCCTGCTTCAGCATTGGAAGGAGAAGGGACTATTGTGAGCTTGGATTCATAGCATAGAGCTTAGACTTGATATGTCCAGTTTCTCTAATAATATTACATAGTTTGGCTTATATTGTTTTAACCTTTTTTTTTTGTTTTAGAGCTTGCTCATGTTTTTGGAGGTTGCTAGGAAAAAGTAAAAGATGATGTGCAATTAGGTTTCTGATGGAAGAATTAGCATATTATGTACTATAATAGTGTAGCTAATCAAATCTCAAATCTGGATTTGACATAAAATTTGTGAATATGCTTGTGAGTTGTGATATGGTAACAGTAGGACATCTATGTTTGTAAGCTTTAAATTGTAGTCTTGTAATTGGTAAAGGCAAAACTGGTTTAATGCTTATTACTTATTACTATTATAATTTATGTATCTTAGTTTTACATAGTTTAGGAGAGACAAAATAAAGAAAAAGAAAAGTGTAGTGACTAATAAAGCCGTTTGGTGTTGGAAAACTGGTGAGAATGCTGACATGAATGAGGCCATAGAGATGATAAAGTGGTCGTTTTGATATTATATGTTGCCTAAAATGGGGAGGCAATAATTGCTTTTGTTAAGATTACTAGTTTTTGGAGCCGAGGAACGTCATTTGTGATGTGCGATAAACATATTTTTTTGGTCAGTAAAAGGGATTATTCAATCAACAGAAACTAGTATAGCTTTCTTGGTAGTTACTCAAAGGATAGCAAGCAAACCAGTAACTATAATTACTTTTAAAAGCACCAAGTGTCTAGCTATCACTTGCTAGAATAAAAAAACATATCAGTCAACTAACCATGACTTTTATCATCCTTACCCAACAAAAGATATTCCCTCTAGCTTGAACAAATTGTTCCATAGTAAAAAACAAATTGGACAGCAATATGCAGAGGCAAAGAGTGATCAACAATCTCGCAGAAATACTCAGAGAGCACAAAAGCAAAGATATTTGCTTTCTGAGCATCTTTGTGATATGCACAAAAAGTCTCACAAGCATGAAGCTCTTCGAAGGAGGCTGAAGCTTTTCGAAATCCAAATCAAGGATCAAAGGAGGTTGAAGCTCTTTGATATGATGAAAAGAGGCCAAGGCTCTTCGATATCCAGATCAACATGAAATCTGGCTAAAGCTCCTTACTAAAACACGAGGCAGGTCTCCTAAACAACAATAGAGCACAAGGAAACACAATCACAATCAATACCAAAGAGATTGAGAACGACGTACAATGAGTCCAGTGGCCCATGAAAAGAAAATCTAACCAGACCCAAAGAGAATCACGACGAAATACCTCAATTGTTCTCGGAGTTAGGTTTACCGATTCTTCTTCTTGAATCGGTTATTGAAATTTAGGATGATCGATTGTTAAAATTCAATAGAGTTGATGAAGATTTGAGGGAGATTAGCAAAGAATCTTGAGGGAGTTGGAAAACCCTTGCGGAGTGGTTCTTTGCATTTATATATTTGAGTTCTATTGATAAACATATAATTAAAAACTATTTTTTTTAATATTTTGTTAAGTTACATATCTATATACTTATCAATAAAATTAAGAATGTTTCAAGAATTTTGTATAATATACTTATGTTTCAATTTTATACCTAAATTTTAATAAATGTAATATTCCTTGATTAAGTAAATATGTTAGCCATTAAAACACAAATGCAAATTGAACAAATTAACAACAACAATAATAATAATAATAATAATAATAGAAAAAATGTAGGTGTTTATTTTTGTAATAATTTAGTCTTATTATTGTAAAAAAAGTGATTGCATAATACGAAACAAGATTAGAAAGAAAAAGTAGTTTAATTTGTTCAGTGTTTTTGTTTATATTTATACTAAAATAATAGCTTATTTTATTTAGAGTTTTTTTTATCATTAAAATTTTACATAGAAATTTTATGAATAGGATTTTTTAACTATAAATAATTAGGTTCTATACTTTTATAAAACACCTTAAAAAATAATTAACTGAGTAATATTAAAAAAAAATTCTTATTCTTAATTTTTAGGAATAACTTTTCTTTATTCCGTTTGAAAGTTGAAGTCTTCTTACTTGTAAGATAGAGAAATATATTTAGGTTAATCCTACTCTAAAGTTGTTAGAGTATTCGTTAGTCTTACTCTAAAGTTGTTAGAGTATTCGTTAGTCTTACTCTAAAGTTATTAGAGTATTCGTCTAAAGATAGATAACATAACTAGGTTTGTCTTATTCTAGATTTGTTATAGTTCTTATTTAGATAATAGTTTTCTTATGTTTGTTTCATAACACAAGTACAATGGCCCCTTGCTAAAGAGTGAGTTTGACTATTATAAACTTTACCCATATTTTTCTTATTTTTTAAGTGCTTACATATTATTGGTGTATTCGTGCTTCCGTCCTGTGTTAGGTGATACAGAGTAAGGTTCATGTAGGTCTAATGGAGCATAATAAATGTATTTCACGAAAAGAATTTCAAAAATTTTATCGAGAGGTTAATCAAGCTCTTAATAAATTGTTTACATCATTGATGTTATTAAACAAAAACATAAATTAAGCTCATATTAAAAAAAATTATGAAAAAACTCAAAATCAAGAACTTGCTCAAATGGAAAAAATGATCTAACACAACATTAAATATGAGTAGCCAAAAAAGGAAGACTCACCTAAAAATTTAAATATGAAAGAGTAATCTTTTGAAAAAAAAATTCTGAGATAGTTTTAATCGAAGACAAAAATGATCATATTATTGAGACCAATAAACTTATATTAGAGATCATCTTTACAAGATTAGTTAGTTCAAGAAATCAAAATTATCTTCATAAAAGAAGATTCAAATATTATGACACTTGTAGATGTTATTGAAACTAAAGAATCAAATGTCTTCACTACTTTCAAATGCAATCAATTATTTGACATCACAATAAATTATTTTCCAAAGCAACAAGATTTGTCAAATAATCTCAATATATCGAGTCATATTTCATTATTCTAGAACTTATTGAAAATATTAATGTTTAAGGTGAGCATGTAGACAATATTTGGCTAATATTGTTCAAGAAAGTGGAACAATAAGAAAAATCAATTTTGAATATCCATGAATGCTACAAGTATTATCATCCTTATTTGAAGAAAACTCGAGAAGGAGTTTTAAATAAGTGTGGGAGAATAATATGGAACAAGATTAGAAAATAGTTTAATTTGTTTAGGGTTTTTTTTAGATTTCTACTAAAGTAATAATTTATTTTATGTAGAGTTTTTTTTTTGTTACTAAAGTTCTACATAGAAATTTTATTAACTATTTTAGAGATTTTTCAATTATAAATAACTAGACTCCATATTTGTATAAGACATTTTAAAATATAATAACTTAATAATATTACAGAAGTTTTTTTTTTCTTATTCCTAATTTTTAGGAATAACTTTTTTTTCTTCTGTTTGGAAGTTGAAGTCCTCTTATGCATGTGAGATAGAAGAATGTTTTTAGGCTATTCTTATTCTAGAGTTGTTAGAGTATTCATCTAAAGATAAATAACATAGCTATAGATTTATACTATTTTAAATTGCTAGAGTGTTTGTTTAGATAATATTTTCATTGTGTTTGTTTCATATCACAAATACAAATACCTCTTATTAGAGAATGAATTTGATTATTCTAAATTAGATAAAAAAAGGTGTTAGTTCTATTATGTCGGTCTATTATAATTGATTATTTCATTGTGTTTGTTTCATATTACAAATACAAATACCTCTTATTAGAGAGTGAATTTGATTATTCAAAATTAGATATAAAAAAGGTGTTAGTTTTATGTCTGTGTATTGTTGGATTCTCTTTGTATCTTAATATCAATGAACGTAACCTTTTATTTTATCATAAAATTAATTTTAAATCTTTATTTCATATATATATATATATGTTTTATTTTAAATCTTAAATATTTAAATCAACGTACTTATTCTTCTTTCTTCTTCTAAATAAGGACTTATTCATACATTAATAAAACGATTATTTATACAAAAATATTAAAATTATTTTCAATAAATTAATAACATAATTAATCAGAATAATAAACAAAGAACTCAATCTAAAACACTTTTTAGAAACAAAGAAAAATAATATGATTAATATGGAAAAAATATATGTAATTTAATTTAAATAAAAAAATGTATATAATTTTTTTATATAGAAATGCACAATGAATATAAGTGAAACTTTTAATAAAAATAAAATATGACTTTTTTTTAACATCAAACAATATTTAGTATTTTTTAAATATGTTACTGTGAGTAAGAAAATTGTGAGTTTAATACCAAGTAAACCATTTTTTTTCCTTCTTGATATTTGCTTGAAATAAATATCACATATTTTATTCCTTTGAAGGTAATTTTACAATAAATAATAATAAATATTAAGGTACCAGCACTTATTTTTGAATACCCACTTTTATTCTCTATTTGTACAATTGAAGACCCAAATCATCAATATAAGAATCAACTCTCCAATCACTTTAAACGCGTGTATCATAAAAAATGAGATGTTTGTTAACTTATTTGTGATCATTCATTAGCCTTTTTTTAAATAAAAATTAAAAACAGTTTAAAAAATTTTGTTTCACCGTAACTTTGTCGGTAAGTAATTTATTACCACTAATATTATTTTATTAAATATGATCTTTTGAAGATATTTACTTAGTTTGATGACTACTAAATTTACAATATTTTATCAAAATATTTAGTTGATATGAAATTTCATATTGATATCTCTTCACATAGTCATGATTGCAAGTATAGATACTTAACCTTGATTTATTAAATATGATCTTTTGAAGATATTTACTTAGTTTGATGACTACTAAATTTATAATATTTTATCAAAATATTTGATTGATATGAAATTTCATTGATATCTCTTCAAATAGTCATGATTGGAGGTATAGATACTTAAACTAGATCGAGTGAGATAAAGAAACTCACGATTTTAGTGGTATTTTTAATATAATTATCTTTTGTGTGTATAATTTATGTTTGTTTAATACTTGAATATATATTAATAAATTTCATCTAAATAAATGATATTATTATTGTCATTTTTAGATATGAAACTTAATGAAATATCTATATCTTTTATAATAAAAAAAATATAGATTTAAAGTTTGTTTGAAATAACTCATTCTTCTATTTTATTAAGATAGAGCCATAAATACAAAGTAGTTTGTAATTAAACAATGTTGAAATAAGAATAAATATAAAGGATAATTCATTTATTTACATATATTATTATGTGTTTTAAATAAATTATTTTAAAATCCCTGATTATTTGTATATGTTTAAAACTTAATATATAAATGTATATACATGATTATTGATTTTAAGTGAAATAATCGAAATAGTTTGTTACAACTAATTAAAGTTTATAAAAGAGATCTTTAATTAATTATCTAGTATGACAAACACCTCTTTGGAATGAAGTGATCATTATTCGGATAACTAATATAATGACATCTACTTAGTATACTTTTTATAAAAGTTGATTATACAATACTAGATTAGACATATTAAAAACGCATTTAACATTCATTTACCTATAGATATTTCTACATATATCACTCGATGACTATGTGCTCGATAATCTTAATCGTGCATGATAATATTAATCCTACGTGATTTAACTTGCCTTTTGTTGTGAGACCTTGGTATTTAACTTGATGATGCTAATACTAATAGGTTAATATGCCTTATATTGATATTTTAGTGTTTGTGGTGGTCTAGGAGGTTATCTTATAAAATGTGGAATCAAGTTCGTCTATTTACAAATGTTAGATAAGTTTCCTTGTTTATAAATCCATAACTTAAATAACTATGTGAAATCTGTAGCATGATTATAGATAGTTATTTATACATATTGCAAATACTTAAGAAAAAGATATAATGAAAGAGGTAAAATGGACCTAATAACCTCGGTTGTATTACAAATTGATTGTGTAGGATTAAGCTATGCTGAATGATTATAATAAGAGATCATGTATGTACATAGTGTTAGGTAAATATTAGCTATGATATTTGTAGTATAATCTTAGGTCTATAATGGAATGAAATTGAGATTAATAAAAATTGATAATTAATTAAAGGATTAATTAATATATCAATACTTTATTCAAACTTGAAATCATAGTTTCATTGCTCATCGAATCTTTTCCATATGAACAACTAAACGATGTTACTTTCAAAAAAAATATGAACAATTAATTTGTAATTAAATAATAAAAATACATATTTATTTGTTAGAAAATTTTATGAATATTATAAATGTATAAAGATAAATTGGTAATTTTGACATTGTTATTTAACCAATGTAATTAATTAAATATTATTTTGTTGGACTAAATAATTATTTGAATTAAAAATATTAAAATTTAAATAATTATTAGGCATTTAAACACTTACGGGATACAGAGAACATTTTAAAATATCAAATTAGATTTGATACATAGATTTTTATTATATTATAATTGGATTAAATTAAAGCACACAAATAGAAGTGAGACTTCTAGATGTGGTATTAATGACATGAGGGTGTGAGTATGATTATCACAAGCATAAAATTTGATAATGTGTATGATTTTTAATAAGAGATGATTTAGGAGTTCTATTCCAAATCAAACTAGGTCGAATAGAGATCATTTAAAAATATCATATTCCTCCTTTTATGGCCGATCACATGGTGAATTTTTAGAAAAATATTTACACACTTAATTGAGAGAATTTTTTGCAATAAAATTCAAATCAAAGTCATAAAATTCAAAAAGGATATTCTTGAATCAAGATTATTCTTGGAGAACAATACTATTTATGTATAAGGAGTACAAGTTGGAGGACTTTAACGAATTATTTGACAATTTAAAAATTGCAAGGATATAAACCTATGTTGTTTATCTTTAATGAGAAACAAGATTTGAAAATATGAAGATTTCAACTATTGTTCATATGATATAAGGGTATGTATATCTTTTTCTACTTTATAATTAAATTATAAATATCATAGCAATTATGTTTGGAAAATTTTTATTTCCAATACCAAAAACTTCAATAATTTTCATATTAAAGATATGGTTTTTATATAAAAAAATTTCAAAAAATACCAACAATTGGTATCAGAGTCTAATTATGATATTTTTAAATTAATTATGTATGTGATTTATTTATTAGATGAATAAATTAATTTAAATAATGATAGTTAATTGTATTATTGTTTTGGGTTCTTGCAATTAAAAACAGTTGTAAACTTCAGTTGAGAGTATAAGAATTTTGTAAAAATTATTTTATCATTATTTTAAAATTTATGGAATCTTCTAAAATTTCTTCTATATTGTGTTTATAAACCATATTGAGTTTATTATATCATAAACTATTATTGAAATAGTATCCGACCAATCCCAATAATGACCTAAACAGCACTAGGATGCACTGCATAGCATTACACATGCCACCAATACTATCATGGGAGGAGCCATGAACATTGGTGGCATTATTCATGCAAAGGATATTGATTTAAAGGACACGTGTCACCGTGGCTGGTGGATGCTTCAGTGGGTATGCAAGATATATATTTTGTATCAATTGTTGGCTACTGGTCGGTGGCACGATGTCAAGCTTGCTCGAGACATTTTTCATATGATCTCTTGTGTCTCGATTGATCCCATTTGATGAAGTCTTATTGTGATGTTTGAATTTTTTGACACTACAATTTATAGTTTTGGAATTTAATTATGGTGAGCCCAATTTTTGTAAGATAATAGAAGGGTTGGAATATGTCACAATTTAATTAATTATGTAATGATTATATAAATAGATTAATTAAGACTTCTTTATTTATTTATTTATTTATTTATGAGAAAAATATAATAAAATTCTCTTAGATTAAATTATTTATATAGTCTAATCATTTAGGTTAAAAATGATATCATTTAATCTCTTAATTTTGTAAAATATTATTTTTTTTATTAAATAATTAAACGCGATTAAAATATAAGTATTTAATAATTATATAGTCACAATTAATATAAAAAAATTTACAAAACATTTGTGTTTAGTATTTATTAATTAGAACAAATTTTATTTTAGTGTATTAAGTTTTAATTTTTATTAAAAATTAAAAATTATATTTGAACAACTTATTGTTAGAATTTTATTATTATTTATTTTTCAAAATTATTTCATATTAAATTTTACTTTTATCTATGTTAAAGACTCATATTTTAATTAATCTCGTTTTAATTTTTAATAAAAAATAATAATATTATAAATAAAAAATCATTAAAACAATATAATTTGTGCTTACTTTTTACTTTTTACAAAACTAAAGTACTAAATAACACTGTTTCTTATCTAAGAAACTAAACAATACAAATAATCTAATTTAAAGAACTTTTGTAACACCTCATCTTATATTTATTTTTAACCCAAACGACGTATTTATTTTAGAATAATTTTTCAAGGGATAAAATGGTATTTTTTATGAAAAATGATGTAGTAAATATTTAAGTAATTATATTTATTTACAAATACCATGCAATTCATCATCTTATAACAAATTCTCTCGGTAAAATTTTTTAATATAAAATTTATATTTACATATTATTTTAAATCACAAATTATTTATTTTTAATAAAAAAATTACTTAATATTTTATCATAATAAAAATATTGCAATCCTCATCCTTTTTTTATTCACTTGGTGGATCTTGTGTTATATTCAATACTCATTATTCTCATTAGACTCCCTTGATATTAAAGATATCTATTATTAATCATAAATCATAAATATTTTTTAAATAAAATATTAAAAAAACAAGTAAATACAAAATTTAATATTAAAAAAATTATTAAAATTATTAGTTGTAGGAAAAAGATCTACGGTTTAGTTGTTAACCAAAAATAAACATTTATTGTTGTCATTTTTGGTAAAGAAATAAATGTTTTTAAAAAATACGAATTTTACTTTTAAAATTTTGGCTTTAAATTAACAAGTGTACTTCAATGACAATCTTACAAGGAGTAAAGAAATTTTACTATCCCACCAAATAACAATAGGTCTAAAGTACATTTTAATTTTTAACTATAAGTAAAGAAATCATGCTACCCTTTAGCCTCTATTTTATATGTTTTATGTATGACATGGATAACATTGATATGTACATGCCATGCTATATAGATTTAGAGGGGCTCGTTATTTTAGTGAGATCTTTTTTTAAACAAAAAATATATATTTGGATTCATATTATCAAATTAGTATATTAATAGTTTCTCAATTTAACAAAATGTACAGCAATAATTTAATTTAAAAAAATATATAAATTTTTAGAAGAAAATTTTTATCTTTATAAAAATATATATTATTTGGTCTTCTCTCATAATTTTTTTTTTCATTTCATTAAGAACAAAACTTATCTACTCTAGCAACCATGTCCACATCTACCTCCACTATCCTCTTTGTCCTACCTCTAATATCATCCCATTCTTTTGCCTTATAACCACCATTCACTGTTTGTTGTAGAACAATCCAAAAATGTAATTTTTATCGATATTAAAGTCAAGCGCAACTACCAACTTATTTGAAGCATCATCTCTACTAATGATCGTGATTACCATTAACTCATTCCCTAAATCTTCTTGACCTCTTTATCCTTTTTCGATCATCTTGTGCTCGAACAATGCCACTATCACCTTAGATTTAATGGAATATAAGGTGATCAAAAAAGATGAAAGAGTTAGTGAAATTAAAGGGAATAAGTTGGTGATAGTGACAATTGGGGCAAAAATGGGTATTTCAAATGAATTGGTGGTGGCTTAACTATAAATATAATAAAATAATACATCTCTTGATTGTTTCGCAGCAAATAATCAAAATTGGTTGGCAGAAAAATGAAAACAATGATATCAAGGGTAAGATGTAGAGGATGATGGAGGTTGACGGTAATTGTTAGTATGGTATGAGATGTTTTATTTATTAAAATGAACAAAAACAAAAGAAATAATGTATAAAATAATAAATATTTTTATAAAGATAAAATTATCCTTTTATAAATTAGTTTTTTTTCAAAATTGGATTATTATAATACCTTTTGTTAACTAAGAAGGACTACTAGTATAACAAATTTGATAATATATGTTGTATAAATACATATTTTTTATTTAATAAGGGTACCACTAAATTACTAAACCCAATTTAAAGTGTCTATCCATAAGGTTTAATTTAGTTGTTAAATTGAATACTATACATCACATGCATGTATGTGCATGTTCAAATTTTTATAGAAGTTTTACAAGAAAAAAATATTAACTTGCATTATGTTAATTTAGTATGATTAAATGAACAAAATAGAATATATGAACAATTTGCATTACCAAGCCTCGTTATAAATGATGATTGAAATGATGTATATGTTAAATAGGTAAATTAATTTAAATTGAAAGTTATTGAGATTTAAATATTTTAAATTATCAAATAATAAATGATGAGTGCTTGAAAAACATTAAAATTATCATGATTGAACATATTTTAATTCATTAAATAGATTTATATTTGAATGATTTTATTATATTTTTATATAAATTTTTCTTTTTGGAATCAAGGTTAGTTTTATTATTTTTCAGGTATTTTCGTTCAAAAACAACTTAAAGACACGATGAAAAATACTAGAGGTAATACATCATAAATATGTTGGAAAACAACGAGAAAAATAAAAAAAAATTGAACAAAATGGTCAAAAATGTAGAGTCCCGCGCGCAAGTTACACACGCTCGCTTAAGGATATTAATTAATTAATATTAAACAAAATAATTTGACCCCACCTAAGGACACTTTTATAAGAAAAAAGAAAAAAATAAATAAATATTAATTTATATCTTTAATAACCTAAATAATATTAACAAGCATAATTAACTTAATTATATCCATAAATATTCTACTATTATGAATGATAAAAAAAATTT
Organism: Hippophae rhamnoides; assembly: GCA_033030585.1. Lineage (NCBI taxonomy): Eukaryota > Viridiplantae > Streptophyta > Magnoliopsida > Rosales > Elaeagnaceae > Hippophae > Hippophae rhamnoides. Next base: position 12,550,713 of record CM065434.1, on the reverse strand, counting down.
GTATAATTTTTTATTGAATCATGATGACTCTATGAAAGTAGGGTCATTAGCGCATTTTTTTTACTTAATATTTACTTGTTTTATTCAATAAATAGTATTTTTATGACCAAAAATATTAAAATATAATTTTTTTAGAGAAAAGGCGTAAAAATATAATTTCAGAATTTTTTTGGGATTTTTCTAAAAAATTTATGAATTTTTTATGAATTTTTAACTCATGACCAATCAAGAGCTGCAATGTGGCCTACCAGGTAAGTAGAGGAGCTGACTCGGAAAACCACATAGATGCCACACAAGCAGGGATAACGAATCACATTACTCAATGTGTGAGGAGGACGAACCATGAGTCACGTGTCAACACGGTGTTCAATCCAAGTTCGGAGATTGGTAAACCCGTATTGTCATAGGTCGCCACACAATTTATCCCCATGTTCCACCTGTGTGCCACGCCATCCATTTTCGTGAATCATGTTGCATTACGTGGCATTGACTCAGTGAGCGTTTAATTTGACTGGTCTCCCTTACCATGCATCACACTCTAATTCTCCTAGTGAATTACATGTACCACATGTCACATTGTGATTGATTGTCGATGTTAGTTTTGCTTGTTTTGATTTCAGTCCTTGATCTCAAGCTGTTCTAACCGTCTAGATCACACCTTAGCTTTTAATCTCTTAATCACCCCATAAACCTTAAGGAGCCATCATTAGCATAATTTTGGTCAATTTTTGGAGCTAAAAAGAGAGAAAAATACAAAAAAAAAATCAATAGATGACACAATTTTGGTGGAGATCCAAGAGGAGATTAACACTACAATTCAAGAGATTGATTGTATTTACTCTTTTACTCTTTTCTTTATCAATTTTTATGTCTTTCTTTTATGAAAAATATAAGCTTTATGAACACAATTATGTGTAGTTAATTTATTAATATAGGGATCTTATGAACCCAATTTTCACCATGTGATGATCTAATATTTTACCACAATTATAATTATAATTTAATTATATTATTTAATCTAAATTTTATGCTATATATTATTTTGCCAACAATTTATCTATTGAGACAGTTAAACAAATTTGAGAGAATTATTTAATTATTTGTCTTGATTAAATAACATGCAAAGTTTCTAGGGAGAGATGTATGATTCTTATGTATGTGATCTATAATTGATGAACTTAATGAGTAGTATGCAATTTAATTGGCATGAGAGTGTGATTAAATTAATTATTATATCGTGTGTAGTTTACTTGAAAAATGAATACATACTAGGTTAGATTCAATTGATCATGTAATTAATTGACAATTATATTGAGGAGATTTTAGCGATTAACATGTTTAGAAAATTGGGGGATTAAGTATTTCTAAATATTTTCTTATATATCTTTTTAGTTACCAAATATAATTTAATTAATTATTGCTATTTATTTTTAGTTATTTTAATTTTGCTTCCCTAAAATATAAAAACACAAAAGAAAAATTGATTTTTTTTTATTTTTTTTAGTTTTAAAAATTAATTTATAATAAAATAATCTCCGTGGAAACGATTTTTTCTTATCATTATATTACTTGATGTGATATGTATACTTGCGTATTCATTGCACACACAATTTGTGTGGCGATCAAATCCATATCTATGTTTATTTATTTTATGTTATTAGATTAGGAAACACAAAAATCAAAATATCATGACACAATATTTAGGATTTAATTTAATTTTTAAAAGTTTGAATAATAAATTAAAAACCACATATATTACTTTCTTAAATCGACCATAGGAGAATACTTGTCATTTTATATAAAATGATTCGTGTATTTGTGAGAGTTTTACAAATATGAAACCAAAGTATCTATAAGATTGGTATTTCTAACCCGATGTCGGTCTTGTATCATCAATAAACATGAAATATTTTTTCAAATTAAATTAAACTATTTAAAATATTGAGTAGGAGCAAGGAGGCTTGACAATCTTCCCATGGTCTCCATTATTAGTGCTTACCTACAAAAGGCCAATTAGAGCCTTGTGAAATCATAGAGTGTCCTCCTAGAAGAGGGTGTTCAGTTGGGGCTAGTAACAACTGTGACTTCCAAGATGGATGCGAAATACTATGTAAGCCAAAGGGTAACTCCCAAAAAGAGTGAACCTTGAAATAGTTAGTGAGACCCAAAATAATGGGCCACTTAACAAGTATAGTTAATAAGTTAATTATATTTGGACAAAAACATACATAGTATTTTTAAACGATTTACCAATATAAAGATATTAAGTAGTTTTGTTAATTGAGAATGTTATGTTCAATGAGGAAACTTAATGACTAAAACATAACCTACATTCAAGTTTTAAAGGAGTTAGATAATCACTATCATAGTAACATATATATTTGTTTTTCATGCAATCATACATCATTTACTATGTATGAAATAATTGGTAGGATATGCATATAACTACTCTCTTTTTGAAGCAGATAGTTCACCATTCTATAGAGACTTAAAAAGCAAACTCATGTTTCCACTCTATTTTCATTACGAAACTTGAATTGTCTTTAGTTTTTGTTTAACATTATAACAAATCCAATTTTAACATTTTTTATGAATGGGAAATTGATTGGTGATAATTTTAACAAATAGAAATACAATATAAACCTTATTTTGATAACTGAGAGTGTCCATTTTGTACTTAAGGAGGAACGTCTTCCATTCCTTCCTATCAAAAAACGTGAAAGATGCTCTCTATTATTAACCCAACAATAAGGCCCATCATTACTTTTTGGTCACTGTTGAAGCAAGTTTATAAAAACAGTGTAGGAACAATATTACCGATAACTTCAAAGTAACTGCTTGGGTTGAGTCGCGGACTAGGTCGCTCTCTTTAAGACGTTTCGCGGCTCTGCCCAATTTGTGCAAGCAAACACAACCTCGTCGTCCCCAGGATAAAACAGCCCAGAATCGTAATCTCTGTCTCAGAACTTCACTGCCGATGAAGACCGGAATGCTACAATTTAAAATTTGTTGCTCGGAAAACTAAAAGAATACTTAAAATTGTAGAAATTGTAGAGAGAATTGTTTTCGTAGGGAGATGAGATTGCTGATTGATATGTTAAAATGAGAGCTGAAGCCTTCTTTTTATAGGCTTTAGAAAACGTGTAGCAATTATGAATAAAACGGTAATGTCTAGGAATTAAGAATGTAACGGCCATTCTGAGTAATGAAAAGTAACGGCCATTTTCAGATTAAAGACGAGTAACGGATATTTTTGTGAATAAATACGAGCAACGGCTCTTTTTTTCTGAATTAAGAAGACAACGGCCATATTCTTAATAAAGGAACATAACGGTTATTTTTTTCTGAAAAAAAAATATATATATATATAACAACCATTTTGTAAGTAGAAAAAATTTCCTTAAAAATAATATTTTACCAAAAAATAAAATACCACCTCACCTCACACACGCACTCGGACTCGGACTCGGCTCGGCTCGGCACGGCACGGCCGGTCGGTCGGACGGACGGCGGCGGCGCGCGCGCGTGTGGTATCACATTTGCCTAGGTCCTCTCCCTTCCACAAAAGTGGGTGCCCCTTGGGGCCCAATCCCAATAACAAACTCTTCACTATTTATACCTCTTTAAAATATTATAAAAAAGCAATGTGGGACAAGGCACAATTCCCAACATCTATTTTTTAATAAATTTCATTTTTTTCAACAATCCCCCACTTGAATTTTATATAAAAAATAATTTTCATCGAGCAACCGATCAATTAAAAATTATAAGATTGTGCATAAGCAAAAAGGTGTCTATCGACTTGAACCTTTGCATAGTGTTGATGCTTTAGAATATACTAGAGTAACTCGTAGTTTTGAACTCTATCTCTAACAATCATCACACACACAACCTTTCCAAGGTGTAGTTCGAAAAAGCCCGTGCTTTACGGCCATACACGTGTATCCCAGTATAGTGAACGCTCTAGTAAATTTTGCCCAAAAAATTTTCATAGGAAGCGGCCACACTTCCACATTCACATAGGTGAGTCTATCAAGAGTACTCCTGTAGCTATGTACTCCACTCCACATAGAGTATAGAACTTATTAAGAGTTTAACAAATAACTCATCCTTTTCTATCGCTTCAGGACTTCATGCTTATAACAATATAGAATGAGATTTGATTAATAGCATGATACATCTCATATCACTTCATGACTTGTTATTACCCTTTGAACTTATTTCTTGGGATCTCCGCCTATAAGTGGGGGTACCATCATAAGTGACTCTTCATTCTCAGGGCATTAATCCCATTCCTTTTGAGGTTTTGAAAACCTTCTCTCTTGGTAATCCTTTCGTCAAAGGATCTGCCAAATTTTCATCGAACGCATACGATCCACTCTTCTTGCTCCCGTTGAGAGAAATTCTCTAACAAGTACTATGCTTACGACGTGTCGCTGCCTCTTGCCATTGTAGTAACGGTTCAATCTTTGCAATAGCCGCGGTACTATCATTGTGGATCAAGACAGGTTGGTATCGGTCTTTTCCCATAAAGGGATCTCATTAACAAACTTCTTAGCTACCGCTTCTTCACTAGCTGGCTAGTGCTATCATTTCGAGACTCCATTGTAGATTGAGCCAATATTGTTTGTTTCTTAGACTTCCAAGAAACAGCTCCACCAAATATATGTTAAAAATATAGCCACTAGTTGCTTTGGAGTCTTCGATAAAGTGTTCCAACCGCATCGCCGTATCCTTCTAAAACAATGGAAACTTATTATAATGTAATCCAAGGTTCATAGTTCTCTTAAGGTATCTCATAACCCTTTCAATAGCATTCCAATGCTCTACACTAGGTCTACTGGTAAACCTACATAGTAGTCCCACAACATAAGCTATGTCTGGTCTAGTGCAATCAGTAGCGTAACGTAAGCTACCAATGATGCTCGCATACTCAGTTTGTCTAACACCGTCTCCGGTGTTCTTGAACAACTTTACACTAGGATCATAAGGAGTACATGCAGGTTTACAGTTAAAGTAATTATATTTCTTTAAGATCTTCTCAATGTAGTGAGATTGATCTAGAGTAATTCCCTTTTCAGACCTAGTTATTTTTATACCAAGGATTACACTCGCTTCTCCAAGATCTTTCATATCAAAATTAGCTCTTAACAACATTTTGACATTATTCACAACATAAATATTTGATCCAAAAATAAGCATGTCATCCACATATAAACATATAATAGTGCAAATATTATCTTCTAATTTATAATAAATGCATTTGTCACTTTCATTTATTTTGAATCCATGTGAGATAACTAGATTATCAAATTTTTCATGCCATTGCTTAGGTGCTTGTTTTAGACCATAAAGAGATTTATCTAATTTACAAACTTTATTTTCTTGCCCTGGGATAACAAAACCTTCAGGTTGATCCATATAAATTTCTTCTTCTAAATCACCATTTAAGAAAGCAGTTTTAACATCCATTTGATGTACTACTAAATCATAGATAGCAGCGAGAGAGAAAAGTACACGTATAGAAGTTATTCGTGTAACTGGTGAAAAGGTATCAAAGAAATCTACATTTTCCCTTTGCCTATATCCTTTAACTACAAGACGAGCTTTATATTTTTCAATAGTACCATCAGGTTTCAATTTCTTTTTTAGTATCCATTTACATCCAATGGTTTTGCAACCAGGAGGTAAGTCAACTAAATGCCAAGTCTTATTATACTCAAGTGAGTCCATTTCATCATTTATGGCTTCTTCCCATAAGTTGGCATCTAAAGAAGATAATGCTTCTTTAATAGTTTGGGGATCTTCCTCTAAGGTATAAGCATAAAAATCAGACCCAAAATCCTTAAGGGTTCGAGCTCGTTTACTTCTTCTAATTTCAGTGTTTAATTCTTCAGTTTGATCACTAGTTCTAGTTATAGGTAAACTACTAGAAGACGAGCCCCCACTATTCTTAATTTTAAAGGGAAACCTATGTTCATAAAAGTCAGCATCATTTGATTCTATAACTACTTGATTTTTTAAGTCATAGAATTTATAAGCTTTACTATTCAAAGCGTATCCTATGAATACACATTCATATGCTCTACTTGCAAGTTTATTTCTTTTAGGATCAGGGATCCTAACATAGGCTAAACAACCCCAAGTTTTAAAATAAGTTAAATTAGGTTTCTTATTTTTCAAAATTTCATATGGTGAAATTTTATTTGTAGATTTAGGCACTCTATTTAGCACATAGCAAACAGTTAATAAAATTTCTCCCCACCAATGGGAGGGACGACCAGAGGTTAAGAAAATTGCAACAAGCGATTCGGTAAATGTTCTATTTTTTCTTTCAACTTTGCCATTCATTTCAGGAGAATAAGGTGCAGTTTTTTCATGAATGATTCCATGAGTTTTATAAAAATCATTAAAGATATTGGAATCATATTCAGTGCCTCTATCACTTCGAAACCTCTTTATTTTTCTATTAAGTTGATTTTCAATCTCAGTCATAAATATTTTAAACATGTCAAACGCTTCACTTTTATTTTTCATTAGATATACATAAGTGTAATCTGAACAGTCATCTATAAAAGTTATAAAATAGCGTTTTCCATTTCTTGTTAAATTTCCATCAAGTTCACATATATCAGAATGAATTAATTCTAAAGGTTCGGATTCTCTAACTACTGATTTATGTGAAGTTTTGGTTATTTTAGCTTGACTACAAAAATCACATTTTTCGAAATCATTTAAAGATAGTTTAGGAATTAGTTCTAAACTACTCATATTCTTGATTATGCGTTTATTAACATGACATAGTCTAGCATGCCAAATATTAAAAGAACTCAACATGTAAGCAGAAGAAGAAGTTTTATTGATTTCAACATTTAATTTAAACATGCCATCAGTGGCGTACCCTTTCCCAACAAATATATTATTTTTAGTTATAGTATATAAATCAGCCCCTATGGTTTGAGTAAATCCAGCTTTGTTAAGAAGATAGCCTGAAACTAAGTTCTTTCTCATCTTTGGAGTATGCAGGACATCCTTCAAGATGACAGTCTTTCCAGAGGTAAACTTCAAAACCACCTCACCAAGATCAAAGAACTTTAGTGGAGTGGGAGTCACCCAGCAGCACTTTCTTATCCTCAGAATCAGAATAGGATTTGAACATGTCTCGATCATAGCAAACATGGCGAGAAGCACCAGTGTCTACCCACCACCCCTCGGATCCACCAACAAAATTGACTTTAGATATCATAGCAATAAGTTGATCTTCGGTAAGGTTCGCCTGTGGGGCAGGACGATTCCTATTCCGGCAGTTCCTAGCCAAGTGGCCAGGTCTATTACAACTATAACACATGAATGTGTTATTCCTTAAGGGGGGTTGAGGTCCATTCTGGGGAGGATAACTTCTATTTCTATTTTGGTGGTGGCGGTTTTGATTATTACTACGATTATGAGTTTTCATATTTCTACCTTTAGGTTTCAGAATTGTAGAGGAAGGTTTCTTATTGGTACTATTATTTGAGACTACAAGTACTTCATCTCTTTGGTCTTGTTTTCTAGCTTCTTCTTCTATTCTTAAACGTGTTATAAGACTTTCTAAAGAAAATTCCTTTGTTTTATGCCTAAGTGTATTCTTAAAATCTTTCCAAGCAAGTGGGTAATTTATCTATTATAACTACTTGAAATTGTTCATCTAAAGTCATACCTTGAAGTTATTTCGTGTGCTATCTTCTCATTCATGTGATTGAGCTTCCACTGATTTTCCATCAATCATCTGAAACTTCATGTATCTACTGACAGCATACTTTTTAGTTCCAGCTTCCTCAGTGTCGTATTTCTTTTGAAGTGCTTCCCAAATTTCCTTAGCAGACTTATCACAGTTATAATAATCATACAAGTCATCAGCTAAACCATTAAGAATATAATTTTTGCAGAGAAAATCATTTTCCATCCAGGTGTCTAAATCCTTAGTTACAGCTTCAGTAGGAGGATTAGACTGTGTTGGTTTTTCAGTAGTAAGAGCAGGAACAACTTTTTTCATGGTTAAGAAAAACAACATTTTTTGTCTCCATCTTTTAAAGTGTAATCCTTCAAAACGGAATGGTTTGTTTAGATCAGCAGTTAGCATTTCAGTAGACATGGCAGATTGAATTCGTCTTAAAATTGTTGAAGCAAGTTTATAAAAACAGTGTAGGAACAATATTACCGATAACTTCAAAGTAACTGCTTGGGTTGAGTCGCGGACTAGGTCGCTCTCTTTAAGACGTTTCGCGGCTCTGCCCAATTTGTGCAAGCAAACACACCTCGTCGTCCCCAGGGATAAAATAGCCAGTAATCGTAATCTCTGTCTCGAACTTCACTACACTGATGAAGACTGGAATGCTACACCAGAAAATTTGTTGCTCGGAAAACTAAAAAAATTGTAGAAATTGTAGAGAGAATTTTTTTCGTAGGGAGATGAGATTCCTGATTGATATGTTAAAATGAGAGCTGAAGCCTTCTTTTTATAGGCTTTAGAAAACGTGTAGCAATTATGAATAAAACGGTAATGTCTAGGAATTAAGAATGTAACGGCCATTCTGAGTAATGAAAAGTAACGGCCATTTTCAGATTAAAGACGAGTAACGGATATTTTTGTGAATAAATACGAGCAACGACTCTTTTTTTCTGAATTAAGAAGACAACGGCCATATTCTTAATAAAGGAACATAACGGTTATTTTTTTCTGAAAAATATATATATATATAACAACCATTTTGTAAGTAGAAAATGGAACACGGACTCGGACTCGGCACGGCACGGCACGGCCGGTCGGACGGACGGCGGCGGCGGCGCGCGCGTGTGTGGTATCACATTTGCCTAGGTCCTCTCCCCTTCCACAAAAGTGGGTGTCCCTTGGAGTCCAATCCAAATAACAAACTCTTCACTATTTATACCTCTTTAAAATATTATAAAAGAGCAATGTGGGACAAGTCACAATTCCCAACATATATTTTTTAATAAATTTCATTTTTTTTTCAACAGTCACAGTGGATGATGTGATTAAGACCTAAGATGAAAAGGTGGAGATTGCATTTGAGATAATGAAATCTCTATAAGTCATATTTGGTTGTCCAACTGACCAAGTAAGGCATGAAGCCATAAAGGCTACCATGAATGTCACGATGAAAGAAGGAACACATGTACGTTAACATGTACTTAAGACGATCACACATAACAATGATCTTGAACTAAGTTGGGAAATCATTGATGAGGTTGCTTAAGTTGGAATGATCTTATAGACATTGTCCATCAAGTTCTTATAGTTCAAAAGTAACTGCTTTATGAAAAATTTGACGTACAACTTAACTCATTTATTGAATGAGTTGGCTACCTTTGAAGCTGTTATGAATGAAAAATATGGAAAGGTAAATGTTTCTATGGCTTAACCTTTCATTAGCAAGAAGAGGAAAGGTTATATTTATTGGGCTTCTAAGTTCAAAGGTGGAGAGAACAAGAAGATGAAGAACACTGCAAAGAAAAACTGTTTCCATTACAATCAGCATGAAAATTAAAAATTGTTCTCAATTCTTGTCACTTAAGAATGACAAGAAAGAGAAAGGTAAATCCAATTTACTTATTCTTGAATAGTGCATAGATATATGCTATACATTACTATGGATAGTAGAGTGACTAATGTTTATTCTCCTTTGTAGTTGATTAATTTATCATTTGACCTACTAGATCAATAATTCACCATGTAAGTAGGCATTGATCATTTGTCTCATCTAAAATGATACGTGAAGTTAGACTTCAATTTAAAAATAATAGATATTTAGTATTAGATACTATTTATTTTATTCTTAGGATATTAGTAATTTAATATTGTAAGAACAGTTTTATAAGGTTTTATTTAATAATAATAATATGATTATTTACAAAAAGAGAACACCTACATGTACAACAAAAATGGTATATACCTAATAAACCTAATGTCTAACTTAATATTTAACTATGAAATGTTTAGAGTTGAAAAAATAAACCTAAAAAGAAAAACAAAAAACAAATCCTAATGGCAACTAATATCTATAACATCTACGGCTTAGGAATGAACATTACAATCAAAATAGCAATAAAATTTATAAATATTATAGTTATAAATAAAAAAAAAATTAAAAACAAACTCATTTGACTTGGTTTTAAGAAAAATATAAAAACTTCTATCAACAAAGATCAGATATATATTTTAAATCAAAACTCATCCATTAAATACATAAATAATTAAATTTATTAAAACAAAACTAAATTATTCTTTAGTGTATGGAGAAAAAAAACGAGTTTTTTCTTTCATTTTGTTATAAAACTCTCCAACCTGCTTAGTTGCTACAATCAACCAAGATCATTTATGAAATTTAGATCAATAGTCATCATATAAATACATTAATAATTAAAAAACTAAATTTTTTCTTTCAATCTGTTATAAAAATCTCTTTCATCAAGTATTTAATTGATTTTGTTGATATATTGAATTTTTTTCAAAAATAATAAAATGTTGATATTATATTAAGATATTTACTTCGTAACGATGGAAATAAAAAAAGAAAACAAATGTTATGTTTGCTTTTAAATCTCAACTTTTAATCGATTTAAAATATTGTATCATCTAAAATTAAAAAATAGATTTTTTCTCATCTTTATTAAAAGGTTAAAGTTTACAATTAGTCTACAAACTTTAACTAAACTTACATATAAGTTTCCAAACTTTCAAATTGTACAATTTGATTTTTAAATTTTTAAAACTTTACACATAGGTTATTAAAATTTTAAAACGTACGTTTTTGTTTTTAAAAATTTAAAAATAAAAATTTAAATACTTATCTGTGAACTTAGTTAAAATTTAAAATCGAATAATACACTCTAACTTTGTTAAATTTAGAGTTATGGTAATTGTAAAATAAAGGAAGACAAAAATATGAGAGTTATTTACTATTTTTATTTCAATTACTTTCCATTTATTCTAATCTTTATATATATTCTCTTTATATATTTCGTAAAACAACTCATATATGATAACATAATCAGAGACAATCTATACACTTTTTTCTTTTTATTATATAACTAGATATTTAGCTTATTTATTCTCTACAAACTTTACATATTTATTTAAGCATTAGAGAGTCTAAAGCCATCACTCCTCGGGTGGTTTAAGGTACTAATAAATTCTTTTCATGATCACAAGATGATATGAAAGACAAGAATACCCTTTCTTTTTTGACCAAAATCAAAATCAATAATTATCGTATTTTGATTAGACTTAATATTTTTTATGTCTTCAATCAATCCACTTAAATCTATGTATTTAAGATGATATGAAAGACAATAATACCCCTATTTGATGTTGATCAAAATCACCATCGACGATTTATTTATTTGGATCGCTCATAATAGTTCTTTCACGTATAAGGATAATAGTTCTTTCATGTCTTAATCCTTCTACTTATATTTATGTTTTTAGCCTATCAGGTATCAACAAATCAATAAGAAAACTAATAAATCTAAAATAAATTCTAATTGATGTAGAAGAAATATATTAAAATAAAAGGATATTTTATCAATTTTTAAAAATAAAAATAAAAAAGAGTTGTGTCAATGATCTTACCTAATTAAATAGAATTTTAATTTATAAAAGAAAGTTATGGCACTTAAATTTTAACATATATTTATAATTATATTAATTTTAAAATTAACAAGTAAATAATTTTAAAAATAAAAAGTAAATAACTTTAAAAAAATTATTCATTTCTTAAAAAAATTCCTACTAAATCCATTATAATTAATCTAAGTTAAAATATTGCAACTTTTGATAATGCAAAATAAAAAGATTTAGAATAAATTTTTTGGATTATAATTAATTACATTTTATTTTTATCATCATTTAATAAAATTATTAAAAAATATTATAACAATAAAATTTTTAATTATAAAAATATTGAGCAAAATAGACCCAAAAATCTTTGCCGACTAATTTTCATTCAAAAAAAAAATAGAGAAAAAAACTCCCTACCAATCTAACATCTTAGTTAAAACAAATCTAACATTTTGTACATATTTTATTGGTAGAAAAGTAATAAAAAAATAAAAACAATATTTATATTATTATTTTGTTTGAACATTGTAAATAAATAAGTGATAAAATTTATAATTATATATTAAAAAATTAAAAATAAACTTATATGGCTTTTTTTTTTGAAGAATGTAAATAAAATTTTTAGATCAAAACTCATAAAATTTCATTTGTTAAATTAAAACTAAAATTATAAAAATAGATGAGATTTTATATTTCCTTGTCAAGTTTTCAATTGCTTTAGTAAATATATTGAATATTATTTAAAGAAAATGAAAATTTGATATTATATTGAGATTTTAAAATCATCAAAATGAAAAAAAAACCAACTTAGATTTCTTTTGTATTCTTCTATAATCAACCCATATTAGATGTTATGAATTTTTTTTAGATTATATCATTTATATCGTTTAATTTCTCGTATTAAAAATAATATCATTTAATTACTTAACTTTATAAAAAGAACTAATTAAGGACATATTATATTATGTTAATGATTTTTTATTTAAAATATTTTAATTTTAGTTAAGTAATTATAACGTGATTGCAATATGATTCTTTAACAATAATAAAAATAAAATTTAACATGAAATATTTTAAGAAAAATAAAAAATAATAAAATTCAATATATATATTAATAAAACTAAAAATTAATGAAATAGTAAAATCAAATAGTAAAAATTAATAAATATTAATAAATATTTTGAGAATTTTTATATTAATTGTAACTTTATCGTTGTTAAAAACACGTGTTTTAATCAATAGAAAAATAATAATATTTTAAAAGAAAAATTATTAAAATAATATGATTTGTCCTTAATTAATTATTTTTACAAAGTTAAGACATTAAATGATAACGTTTATAACTTAATAAAATAATTTATATAAATAATCTAATCAAAAAAACTTATACGATATTTTTTTCTATATTAAATTAAAATAATAAAACATATAATACAAACTATTATGACTATTAACGTTAACATTATTAATATTATATTAATAAATATTTTTGTAATACTATTCGATATGAAGTTCATATCAATCCTTTTATAAATACATAATTTATACATAAACCATTTAATAAATATAGATGTTCCATTTAACAAATACATTATACTTATCATTAAATCCAAACTTTTAATCCATTTAAAGTACAATCTCACGATGTATGTTTTAATTTGTCACTAAAATTTAAGTTAATATTCTTACTTTTCCGTATAAATAATACAATTATTTAATTAATTTTATTTTTAATATTTTTAATAAAAAAATATGTGTATTTTTTATAATGTCAAAAAATGTATTTATTTATATTTTAAGATGTTAATTTTTTTTATATATAAATAAAATTATGTTATCTTGTAATTAAATATTTTTTTTTTACTTTTTTTGAGATTTATATACAAGTATAATAGTTGTAAAGTAGATAACGACAAGAATAGTAAAAATTCTTAAAAAATTAAATAGTTGTAAAGTAGATGACGACAAGAATAGTAAAAATTCTTAAAAAATTAAAAAAATAATATTATTAAAATTTATAAAAATAAAAATAATTTAATTAAATAGTATCTATTTAAATAATTGTATGTTTTTAAAATAAATTGATTTCTTATAATGTTTTAATAAAAAATACAGGAGATAAATATAAATAATATTATCTTTATAAATTTTTATTTTTATTTGTATTATCTTTTTTATTACTTTTGTTCAAACGCGAACTCGATTTAACCATAGTTGATATTAAACCTAGAGGTTTTGCTTACTCAACCATGGTTCTCTCTGTTCAAAGTTTAAAAATTCAGAAACCCCCGGTAGGATCACAACAAAAACCGTGTCACTCTACCTTCCTTCTTGGCTTCTTCTTCTTCTATTATTAATTTTTTTTTAACGAGAGGAATTAAGAGCTTTTGTTGTTATGGTTCTTGTTGTTCCGTCTTGATGTTTCTGAAATAAACATAGTTTTTGTTTTCTGGGAAATGAATGATTTTTCCCCATCTTCTGTCAATTGAATTGTTACTATCCTGGGACTCTTCATTTACTACCCTATCTAACTGTTTTCTGTTGATCCCATTTTGGTTTTCAAAACTGGTGTGTATCGTGTCACAGCCCTTGTGTTTTTTCTTGATTAATATTTGCGACTATATTTAACGTTTTGGTTTTGTTACTTAGAGATAGAATCTCTGAGATCTGTAATTGTTGTTATGGTGGAGGTTCGTTCTTTCGTTTAAGTATTGTATTCCTAAAAGACGGGACATTTCATAGGTGTGGAGATGTTTTGAGGAGATTTGATCTTGTTATTCAAGTCCTATGATTTCTTTTTGGTGATTGTGCGTCGTTTTTCAAATTTAGTTATGAAGATTGAGGCGGGTTTAGGAGGTGGAGGATGGAACGACGAAGACAAGGCCATGGTTGCGGCGGTATTAGGCACTCGAGCTTTCGATTACTTGATATCATGTTCAGTTTCGAACGAGAACATGTTAATGGCTATGGGGAGCGATGAGAATCTGCAGAACAAGCTTTCCGATCTTGTAGAGCGTCCTAACGGATCGAGCTTTTTCTGGAATTATGCGTTTTTCTGGCAAATTTCAAGGTGTAAATCTGGCGATTTGGCTTTGGTATGGGGAGACGGTTGTTGTAGAGAGCCTAGAGAAGAGGGAGAGTCTGAATCCACAAGAATTCTCCATCTTGGTCTTGAAGATGAAACCCAACAAATTATGAAAAAAAGGGTCCTTCAGAAATTGCATAAGCTGTTTGGGGGATTGGAGGAGGATAATTATGCTACTAGTTTGGACAGAGTTACAGATACTGAGATGTTTTTTCTTGCATCTATGTATTTTTCATTTCCACAAGGAGAAGGTGGTCCAGGTAAGTGTTATGCTTCAGGGAAGCACTTTTGGGTTACTAATGCACTGAAATCACCAATTGATTATTGTGTTAGATCATCTCTCGCCAAATCTGCTGGTATTCAGACTATTGTTTTGGTTCCAACTGATATTGGAGTTGTTGAATTAGGTTCAGTTAGAACTGTGGGTCAGAGTTTAGAATTGGTGCAGTCTATAAGGTCATTGTTTTCAACACAGGCTTCAATTATGAATGTTAAATCAATTGCAGCCTTGCCGGTTGTGGAAAGTGTTCTTCCGAAGATTTTTGGGCAAAATTTAAACTCGGGGAACCCTGTTCGGCTTCCTCATAGGGAGAAACTTGCTGTTGGACAGATGGAAGAGAAGCCGTGGGATGTCTATTCAAAGGAGAATAGCATTTCCTTTTCAAGTCCTCGAAATGTTATTCATGGTTCGAGTTGTGGACAAATTCATGGCGTGAAACAGGGAAGCTCAACTGATACTTATGTTTCTCAGACCCCCAGGAATGGTATACAGGAGGAGATTGTTAATGGAGTTAAGGAAGATTTTCAGCTTAACCATTACCCACCAGTGAAGCAAATGCAAATGCAGATTGATTTTTCAGGAGTTACACCAACGCCTTCTGTGGTTTCTGGACCAGCTAGTGCTGAATCTAAACATTCAGATGTTGAAGCTCCATGCAAGGAAGAAAGAGCAGGTATCGATGATGAAAGGAAGCCAAGAAAAAGGGGTAGGAAGCCTGCGAATAGAAGAGAAGAACCCCTCAATCATGTGGAAGCAGAGAGGCACAGGCGTGAGAAGCTTAACCAACGGTTTTATGCTTTACGAGCTGTTGTGCCAAATATATCCAAGATGGACAAAGCTTCCTTGTTGGGAGATGCCATTGCATATATAAACGAGCTTCAGGCTAAAGTTAAGGTCTTGGAAGCCGAGAGGGAGAAGCTTGGGAGTACTTCCAAAGATCCAGAAGCTACCATTAATTCAGAAAATGAGAACCAAGCTCCTGATATCAATATTCAAGCCGCCCATGACGTAGTCATTGTTAGGGTAAGCTGTTCTTTAGATTCACATCCAGCATCAAAAGTCATTCAAGCATTCAAGGAGGCACAAATCACTGTAGTTGAGTGGAAACTTGCTGCTGCTAATGATAATGTGTTTCATACATTTGTAATCAAGTCTCAAGGATCCGAACAGCTGACGAAAGAAAAGTTGATTGCAGCATTCTGTAAGGAGTCAAACTCCTTGCATGCATTGTCATCAGTTGGATAGCACACATTGCAATTAACATAGTCCATAGGTGTATTTCGAAGAACTCATTTAAAGTTTCTTCAGAGGTTTTGATATATTTGATATACAGGTCGGTATTCCCATAGGAATAGCTAGCTAGAAGTAGAAGAAAATAACAATTTAATCACCAAATATGGCAGTAAAATTTATGTGATTATTTATAATATACATAACTACGCCATAAGTGATATTACTAGGCAGATTAAGTTTGTACGTTCAACCGAATCTATCTACTATGGTTGTCAAGAAGCTTTTAGTTTATTTTCAGTTTTTTTTTTTTTAAATATATCATTGTTATTGTTATTATTAATACCATATTCTTTCCAATAGCTACGATCTTTAGATGGATTAGTATTGTACTGTCTGAAGACGAGAAATTTTATATGGGTACGAAGAATTAGATCATTATTATGTACCAATTTGGCCATTAACCTTTTCAATTTAGTATAAAATCATCTTTTAGTTCAACTAATTCAGTCCATAATCTTTGTAAATTCTGAAAATTTGTGTCAAAATGATTTAATTTGACCAACTTATTCGTTCATTTTTATACTTTTGTTAATTTATTTTTGAATAAATAGGTTTATGAATTTGTTTGTTTTGAAGAAAGTATTTCGTCATCTTAAAAATTATCGAAAAATTAATTTTATTAAAATTTAAATTATTAAAAAAAATATTAATTATATTTTTATATAATTTTTTTTATGTTTTTGTTTTTAGATTTTTGTATGTTTGGTTGCATAGAAAGAAATAATATATGTAAATTTTTAATTTAGGTTATACTCAACGCTAAATCCATTCAAGTTTTTAACGAATAAAAATTATATTATCATAAATTTTAAATAATTTTGTGTAATATTATTGATAAGTATAATTTATTTATATAATTATTTTTAATTTCTTAACTTATATATTTTAAAATATATTAAACTAAGGTTAAGAATATAATTTTTAAATTACACTAATTTTGTATCATATTATCTCGAAAAATGAATCAATTTTATAACTTTAAAAATATTTTTATAATAAAATATATTATATATATCGTGCATAAAAATATAAGTAAATTTATATGCGTTTACTTTATAAAAGTATTAAGTAAATTTGTGTGCGGCTAGTTCATAGAAATGTATGGTTGGTTATTTAAGGTAAAAAGAATATAGTCACGAGGTCACAGTACATGCAATATTGTGTTACATTGAATTCGACATTACATCCTTAAGAAATTTTCATATTCTTAAAATCGTATCTTTTTTTTTAATTTTAATGAGATTTATTTGAAAACCCTATTAAGTCAATATTGAAACAATTCATGTGGTACATGTGTTTGTTTGAATACAGACACTTTGGACAAACAAAACTAGAAAAGTAATGAAAAAGCCTATTATTATTCTACGTCGGTAATCTATATATTGAAGAGTGCAGACCTAAGAAGGTCCGTGCTTAAATGCATAGACTTGATCTGAGATTTTTAATTATGCGTGTGAGTTGAATATTTCAGCCTCATTTGGTAACCACACACTATACTTTCATTCAAAACCTTTTTGTTTTTTGCTCCCCAAACCACAAACAAAAATGTCAAAGCAGGACTTTGGACGTTTCGAAACAAACCCCTAAAACAAAATGTTCCTTTCACATCCATTTTGGTAACGCTTCACTTCAATACTATCTAATGTATGAATGAAAAAAAAAAAGTTTTATATGAAGTCGTGTTTATATTAATTTTAAAATTGTATCGTTAATCTTTACATTAAAATATTTTATCTTTCTAAAAATAAATGTAATCATTTTAAATAATGAATATGAAAATGTTCTACCTTAAACTAGTTACATGTAAAAAGTTTATCTGTCTAAAGATACTTAAACTGAGAGATCAATTGGTTTCCTCTCGAAAATGCCCAGTAAAAGTGTTTTTTTTTTAAATTAATAAAAATAATACTAGTAAAATTTATAACCATAAATATAATATTTATTATATCTAATGTATATATTTTTAGTATTAAAAAAAAATTTAACCTACGCTATTCAATTAAATCTTATTCAAATTAAAATAAGATTATTAAAACTGGTTTATTATTGTTGAATTTTATTTAAATTAATATAATTTAATATTATTAAAATATTATTATAAATTTTAATAATATTATTTTATAAAAACTTTCTATTTCTTCTTTTTTTTCAAAATTAAGTTTTTTTTTCATGGGATGGGAGATATTTTAAAAATTATATATTCGTACTATGGGAGAATAGGAGATCGAAATTATCTATTTTTAATCAATTTGAATCATATTCGATTTGTACGAATTTGAATATTTTTAATCCGAATCCGATTCGATAATATAATCAATATAAAACAATGTGAATCCAAATAGATCAGATTTTTTCGGATCAAATAAGGACATATTGATATTAAAATTTATTTATGAATTATTATCATATATATAACATAAAGTATACAAATTTAAGTTTTAAATTTATATTTTTATAATAAATATTATTATTTATAATCATAACTAAAAAAATTAAAAGAATAAAAAATATGTTTATATAATTATTAAATTATTATAAATATTTATATTTATTTTTAAGCTAAAAATAATATAATATAATTATGGTATACATAATATTTAAATATAATATAATATAAAATAAAATATATATTTATTTATAATTTAATAATAATTCAGTTCTAATCATATATAACCATTATAAAATTTACAAAATTTACAAGTAGATTATATAATTTTTAATTAAAATGTTATAAATTATATTAAATTTTTTAATTTAAATATACTAATACAATTATTTAATTATCACTGACTGGTAGTACCTCGTATACCTCATATGTTGGGAGGCGAGCAAATAACAAAAATTTATTAAAAGTCTATTTGAATGAAAGCATTCCTTCAGCCAACCAGGGAGAGAAGAAAAGTATCCCTTATTTGCCATGAAAAAGAAGGAAAAATGATTAAACACGTCACCAAAATGTAGACAACTAAGATCAGTGATGTTTTAAAGATTAATTACATTTTATACCGTAATTTATAAAATTATTTAAAATATTTATTTTATTATAATTATATTCATAATATATAAATAGTTATAAAATTAAGTTTTAAAATATATAAATAATGATATAATTATATTTAAAATTAAAATATTTTTATTCGTTATCTATATCAAATAAACATAATTATATAAAATATTTTTATAAATTATTCTATATATTATATAAGTATAAAATGTAATTAATCAATGTTATAAACATTTGTTTTTTTTTCTTTCATACGGCCGTTTTAGATAGCCATGATTCTCTTGCCTCTCAAGATACACACAGCCGAGGCAAGTTAAATTTCATTAAAATAATATTTTAATATAAAAACATTTAAATAAATAATAATATATTTTTCTTCAATAAATTATTTTTTAAAATTAAATAATTAAATAATTTAATTAGGAGCCATTTTCTATCTATTAACTCAAAACTCCATGTGTGGTAGTCATCGTCAAACACTTCATATTCTACACCAAAATCGAAGTAATTCATTGCGAGAATTGAGAAACACTTATCAAATATAAACGATGTTTCAATTTTTTGGTGCCGCCGGCCGTATACTGTTTACTAGAAGTCTGCTACATACATCTCGTATACCAATGTTGACCTAGAATTCTAACATGATTTCAAGTTTTTTGGTTAATTTAAATAGAATGAAACATTCCTATTAAAAAAATGAATTGAAACATTGAAACCTTTACTTTAATTATTTGGAGTGAACAACAATTTTACTGATAGATCACTGTTTGAAGTTTGAGCTGCTAACGATGATATATATATATTCCACTAACTTTTGAGACTGAACATGAAATTATTTTCACACTTAACAGTTTAAGATTCAAAAAGTACAATTTAACAAATTCTTTTCATTTCCTTCCTCTCCCCCTCCTTATGAGAATGTGGTGGTTACGTCGGCTGTTGTTTTGTTATAGTTTATTGTATTTCATGAGTTTCAATATAACTAGTTACTTGTGATGATTATATAAAGACTCACTCATAAAATTGTAATATCATCTTTGATCATTATATAATATAAAGACCATATTTTCCTTGGTATTTGTTTGGTATCATTCACGTGTCACGTATTCGACTCTTGTGATATCATTCACCCCATTAGTGAAGATAACGAGACGTGCACATCTACAACTCAGCCATGAGTGATTTGATGTTTAGAAGTATATTTCCTACTCTCATATAGGTCAAATATTCCTCGACTTGAGGCCTGTGACTTGATACTAAAGGACATTGGTATCCACCACTTTATGGTTGTGATCAAACTATTTGGCAATTAGTTTATACGACTTGGAGTAGTGATCTTCTCATCTTTTCTAATTTTATTATGTGAATGTTAGTTCTGACATTTCGAGCATAACATTTGTAATAGCGACACTTGCCTAGTATGTAACTATATATACTATATCATTATCAATAATAAAAGGATTTGAACATTTTGAACATTTTCCTTCTCTTAACATCTCTCTAAAACTCCAAACACACAAGTAATTCTTCAAACAATCAGTACCCATTGTAGAACTCGAACCTACAACCACAAGTTTAAGAGCCCTCTAACTTTAGGATCTAGGTCTCGTTTTCAACAAAGAGAGCATCATTGTGCTTAATAGTTTTTTGGTATTTTGCTATTTGTAAAAAACTAGCTTACTCCTCATGTTTATTTTCTCTAAGCGAAAATTTCCCCTCCTTTGGCCAATGATAAAACCTAAAGAAACACAAATTAAAATATGTGTTAGAACCCAACAAAGTATAATCGCTAGAAAATACAAGGTGAGGTGCAATTGCAAAGTGAAGTTTTTGTCTCAATTAGATGATCTGCCATCATATTTCCATTAAAGGCTCTTTTATTCTTATGGGCTCCTCTAACCCTAGCCAGCTCGACGTCACCCCCGAAGTGGTTATAGAGATCCCTCATCAAGTCATATCGCCTGAATACACCTTCATTAAAATATGTCACCGGGTGTTCAGTACCATGACATCCTTCAAAATGACCTCGTAGAGGAATAGAGGTCTCTCCAATTTTCCTATTCTTAAAGGTCTCAACGAAGCATAGTAAAGGTGTTAAGCTGAGGATTCTCGACTGATCAGTTATAAGGGAGGAACCTTGTAGGCTTCTCGTCAAAGCGAATGGAGTCCTCAGTTTGTGAAAGCAAGGTAGGGGCAACCCTTGGATATGTCGTCTCTAGATTGCGTATACTAGATGTGTCTATCAAGTCTTCTAAATTCACAATTGTATAGTCCATACCTGTAAAAAATAAACACATTGCTAAATTATGATTCAAATCATTAATCTTCGTGGGATTTTTATTTTTTTGAGTTTTAAGGGAGCAATATTTTTCTTATCATTATACTACTAATTGCAATACATAAACTTGCGTATTCATTGCACATAATTCGTGTTCGACCAGTGGTTGGTCTTGTCACTTCCCAGTTGGCTACATGGTTGGACCTACTAGATAGTTCATTGTCTTGAATCCTGGTGGTTCTTTCATTCTAGGTCTACTTGTGAGACTCTAATGTCCTACCTTGCTGGATGTGGGTCAATTTTGTCTAGGTATCCACTCCCAGTTTTGAATTCTCATGCATCCTAGTGTTCTTCTTCCTATACAACTTTTGGTGATGATGTTTGTGTGCCTCACCACCAAACATGGTGTTCCTTGAAGTAAGTTTATCAAAGTTGTAACAGCGGGACATAAACTCCTAGCTCTTAAGAAAAAACCTACAGAAAATTCCTAACCTACAGTTTAGATCTACAAAAAAGGAAAATAAAAAGTTCTAAGAGTGTAAATGTTCTTCAAGTTCCTAAAGTTCATTCAAATTCAAGATAAATTGAAGAAAAAAGTTAGAAAAATGAAAATAGTAATCCACTTACCAAGAGTTGAGTGAAACAAGAAACTATTCTCTAATCTTTCTCCTTAAAGGTTTAACTTTAATTTCTAGATAAGAGTTTTAAATGAGATTGAGAGTGACTATGTCTATATATAGACTAACAGGTCCAGTCTTAACCTCCAATTGACTTATGATTCAAAGGCAAAAATTGAGAGAAGATAGCTCAAAAGATATCAGATTTGGAAAGTCAAACCCACGGGTTTATAGTTCTTCTTTTCTTCTAAACTTTGACCAACTATAACTTTTCAACCGAAACCCCAATTAAAGCACGGTAACAACCATCGAAAATCTTGTGACCTCAAGATTATGATGGAATAAATATATTTGGACTACCAACTACACAACTCAGCTAAGACACTCTAAAACCAATTGTCACTAAGTCACTATGCATAGAGAAGATAACTAGACTACATGCCTTGTCAAAAGCAACCCTAGTAGCCTAGGGGCTTGTGTTGGATAGAAAACTCACTACGCATAGTCCCATTTTATTGGGACACTACTTTAAAAAGTTAAATTTATACAGTCAGCACAAAGTTAGGTATATCTTTTATTATTTAAATTCAAAATGAATATTAATGACATAATTCACATTCATGGAAGGTCATTACTATTCTGAATAATTATATATTAATGAATTCGATATATAAATATTATAAATTTTAATACTAATTAATCGATATTAGTTATTTATGATTATACCATCTATTAAAATCTTTTCAATGTTCTCATATGTAGAAAATGTACGTATAAGTTTATACATAAATAGTTGAACTGACTACTCATTCTCTCAATCTCTTTCTGATCTTAATTTTTTACTCAAAAATTGACTTAAGCATAAGAACGGATATGACACCTATCGATATCTTCTCTTTTGATCTTATTTTCTAGTGGTTTGTTTATCTACTTGTTAAGAGAACGCAACCTAACAAAAACCACAAAAACCAACTACAATACTTTTTATATCATATTGATTGATATTTATAAAGGATATAAAACAAAAAATAGTCATTTAAATATCAAATGTTGAAATAGGAAGATGTAGAAAATTACATAAGGTTAATGATCTAATCAATTTATATAATTAGTTATTTGCACCAACAATGCCATGTATACACACATTTTGTATACATTTGAACTCTATCCAAAAATTTTCAATCCAAAAATAAAATGTAGTTTTCTTAAGAAAAATAAAATGTACAAGTCATAATTTGTTAAAAAAAAACACTTATTGACCAAGAAAAAATAAATGTTATAATGTATACTTTAATTCACAAATTTTTTGTGTGCAAAATCTTAATTAAATTGATGTGCTTAATATCATTTTGTTTTCCAAACGTACTCTAGTACATGTTTTACATATTTATTGAGAATATAATTATCGATAAAAATCCCTTATCTCAAGTATCATTTAATAAAAAAATTATAAAAAAAATAATATCTTTAAAATTTATAACAACAAAAATAATATCTTGTATATAATAAAATAAGTTTATTATGAGTTTAATTTTTTTTTATTTTCAACATGTCATTCTTTGTGTCACCAATATACAACAAAAATGTGGAAAAAAATTGTTTAGATAACATGGATATTTATTATATAAAATTACTTCATTTTAATAACGGGTTTTGTGTGTATTAGTTTTAAATAACACCATTTTAATAGAGTTCTAAAATAGTCTAGTATTAGGAAGTAAACTATTAGCATGTTTAAATTCACTTAAAGTTATAATATTCAAAGAATTGAGAAAATTTTCAAAAAATATTCCTTAATTTTCATATTTTATTACACATATATTTATATTTTTAAAATATTACATATACTCCTAAAACTAACACCGTTATCACAAATGTCCAATCCAATCTCATTTTTTTTATCATGTGTGTAACTTGGTATTGTTAATTAGTTGGCCCAAAACCCTATTAGCCCAAAGCCCATATAAATCATTAGAAACCCTCAGCTGCCTTCTATATATATATATTGTTGTCTTGCTGCAGAATTAGAATGTAGCAAATTACTAGAAAACCATAACGCAGCCCACTAGAGTTTTTGCAGCAGCCCACCAAAGAAATCTGCAGCAAGAACTAACCAAGAGAGCAGAGAAAATCAGCCAAGGATAAAGCGTCATTTCACCGTCATTTGTAAGGTTTTCTTCATTTGTACCAGTAATATTTGATTTAATAACAAGTTTGTTAATTTATCTTGCTATATATATTACCAAAGAAATTAGAGGGATATTTTGTGGGTTTGATTTTGGATTTTGGTATAATTCTAGAAGCTATCTGGAATCGGTGTTTGTATCTCCATTTTGATTATTAGTGGATTTTCCTCGAAGTGTCGTCAAGGTGGAGTAGACTTTTCACATTGAAAGTTGAACCACTTAAATCATTCTCGTGCCATTTAATTTCTTATCGCTATTACTTTTGCTGCTACCCATTATTATTAATTTGTGTAACCAAAATTGGACCTCGATATTCGCTTCCACAGTGCCACCAGAATAATTTGGTATCGAGCTATCGGTTATTCTGGTATTTATTGAACTGATCAAGTTCGGTTTTTGGATTTATTTTTGAGCTTCTCGTTATCGATTGGTTTCATATTTTCTGGGTTTGCATTTGCTTTATTTAATATTGGGTTTTCTCACAAGTGGCGGCAAAATATGAAATTGAGAAATTCAATGGTAGAAATGATTTCCGCTTTATGGCGTATGAAGATGCGAGCCGTATTAGTTAAAGAAGGGCTCGTTAAAACACTTGAAGGCAATGATAAATTGCCAGAAAAATTAACTGATGAAGAAAATGATGCATTGATGGAAAATGCTTTGAGTTCAATTCAGTTATCCTTGTCTCACGAGTGTATTACGCGAGGTTGGCGATGAGGAATCTCTCACGGGTTATGGCTTAAATTGGAGAATTTGTATATGACCAAGTCTTTGACGCCTATCGGTTATATTTGAAGCAACGTTTGTATACATTCGAATGTCGGAAGGTACACCTTTGCACGATCATCTTGATGAATTTACTAAAATTATTCGTGATTTGAAAAATGGTGGTGTTAAGATCGATGATGAGGATCAGCCTTAGTTCTATTATGTTCTTTACCTCATTCATTTGAGCATTTTGTTGATACTGCTATATGGGCGAGACACTATTTCTTTGGAAGATGTCAAAGCGCTTTTGAATTCGAGAGAGTTGAAGAAAAAGGTGTCTACAAGCAATAATGAAAATAGCAAAGGGTTTATTTGTCGAGGTAGAAATCAAGAAAAAGTGCACAAGCAAGACAGAGGCAAGTCTAGATCCAAATCTAGAAAAAGAAAAGATAAATGCAATTATTGCCGTCAGGGAAGGGCAACGGAAAGTAAATTGTCCGAAACTCAGGTAAAGGAAAATCCGCCACAACGCCTTCTCGGGTACTAATGATGTCGCCGGTGTTGCGTATAGTTCTGGCGGGTGAAAATGTTCTATCGCATCTATTGGTTCTCCCGGAGATGTTTGATTCTTGATTCGGGTTGCACTTACCATACGTGCCCCAAGAGAGATTGGTTTGCTTCTTATCGCCCATTGATTGTGGGTGTCATTCGACGGGAAACAATATGTCCCGCAAGGTTATTGGTATTGGTACCGTCCGAATTAAGATGCGTGATGGTATTGTTATGGACTTTAAAAGATGTTCGCCATGTTCCGCATTTGAAAAAGAATTTGATATCTTTGGGTACTCTTGATTCACAAGGCTATAAGTATGTAGTCAAGGTGGAGTTTTAAAAGTTAGTAAGGGTGCTGCCGTTGTTATTAAAGCGGCAATTGTCGCGTGGTCCTCTATATGCTTCAGGGTAAAGACTATTATTGGCCGGTGTATCAATTTCATCCTCGATCAAGATTCGTATTACACTACTCGATTATGGCATATGCGGGTCATACGAGCGAGTGAGTGCGGATGTCTATTTTCAGCAAACGGGATTTGCTTTGGTGGTCGGAAAACCTGGAAGCTTGATTGCGAAAGCATTGTGTTTACGGAAAGCATCGCAGTGGTCAAGTTCAAGATCTGACCATCCATAAAACGAAAGGTACCGCTGATTATATTCATTCAGATCTTCGGGGTCCTTCTCGTGTTGTGTCTAAGCGGTGGTGCCCAGTGTATATTGACTTTTATTGATGACTTCTCTCACATGCATGGGTGTATTTTCTCAAGAATAAGAATGACGCATTCTCAAAATTTGTAAAATTCAAGGCTTGTATAGAAAATCAAACAAGCAAGAAAATCAAGCATTTGAGAAGCGATAATGGTTTGGAATTTTCATGACGGTACGGTTTAATGAAGTTCCGTCAGAAAGAAATGGCATAGTGAGACACCGCACTGCAAGGCCATACACCACAAGCAAAATGGAGTAGCAGAACGTATGAATAGGACTTCCTGTAGAAAGAGCTCGTTGTATGCTTCTTTCAAGCCGACTTGGATAAATCTTTTTGGGTCAGCTTGTAATCATGTCGTTATTTGGTGAATCTGCCTCCATCAACCGCAATTGAGTCAAGACTCCGTTCGAGGTATTCTTTGGTACTCCCGCTAATTATTCTCGATTTGAAAGTTTTTGGTTGTCTGCTATGCTGCGAATGATGGTAAACTTCGAGCCTGTGGCATTGAAATGCATATTTTTGGGGTATCCTTCCTGGGTGAAAGGTTATAGATTATGGTGTGTGTCGAACCCAAGTCACCTAAATTTTTGATTAGCAGCAGATGTTAAGTTTGATGAGTCTTCTATGTTGCAAAAGAAAAAAGAGTCTATTTGCAGATAAAGACCACGGTGTTAAGGAGACAGCGAGCTCGAGAGCGAGCTCCTAGTCAAGTACAAGAGGGCACTTCAGGATCAACCATCCGTGGATGAGATGGACGATTCTCGCTCGATGTGAGAAGAAGCGGCACGAGCAACCATACAAGTATCGCAGTGGGTAAAGGAATAAGAGAGATTAGACGCCCTCGGAGTACGCAGATGCGTACTTAGTTTCTTTTGCATTGTCTCTGTGGCGCAGTCTATCGAGGTGCATGAACCTTAGTTATCGTGAAGCCGTCACTTGTGATGAGTCCGTTCGGGTTTGGTTGCACATGAATGAAGAGATTGAATCACTTCATAAGAATCATACATGGGAATTGGTGAAACCGCCAAGCGGCCAAAAGATTGTTGGAAACAAATGGGTCTTCAAGAAAAAGGAAGGTATACTCCGAGGTTGAAGCAGCCTAGGTTCAAGGCACGTGTTGTTGCAGCGGCTGGCTGTCGAAGAAAGGTATCGACTTCAATGAAGTATTTTCTCCGTTGTGAAACATAGCTCTATTCGTGCGTCATTGCTACGGTTGCATTGTTTGACATGGAATTAGAAACGACTTGATGTCAAGACAGCTTTCTTACATGTAAGTAGCTGTAGGAACAAATATATATGCATCAACCGTAGGGGTTTGTTGTTCCGTAAGGAAGATCATGTTTGTTTATTGAAAAAGTATTTATACGGGTCAAGCAATCTCCAAGGCGTTGGTATAAACGGTTTGATTCTTTTATGATTGATCACTTACTGCAGGAGTGATTATGATAGTCGTGTTTATCATAAAAGATTCCATGATGGTTCATCGCTTTATTTGTTGCTTTACGTTGATGACACGCTTATTCGCTTTCTAAGAATAAGTCCGAGATCTGTAAATTAAAGTCTCACTTAATGGTGAGTTTGAAATGAAAGATTTAGTGTACAAACAAGAAAATTTTAGGCATGGAAATTTACAGGTGGATGTATTGCCGGCAAGCTTTATTTGACTCGGAAAAGTTATATTAAAAAGTTCTCGAACATTTTGGCATGAAAGATTCTAAACCCGTGGAAAGACGGGTTGTCACAAGATTTTGTGCTTTCTTTGGATTTGTCACCACAAATGTAAGAAGAAGCTGGTACATGGGTTCTCATACGCTAGCTGTTGGGAGTTTGATGTATGCTATGGTTTGTACCTCGTCCGTGACATTTCACATGCGCTGTCAGGTAGATATACGGGTAATCCTGGTAAGCGGTCATCGCGTAAGCAAAAGGAAATGGATACTTCGGTATTCGGTAGGTACATCTAATTTTGGTTTGGTATACGATGGAAGTTCTAATACCTGGTCGTTGTTATCAAGTTACGTGGATTTATTACTTTGGTGATCTGGATAGAAGACATCTCCGACAAAAGGTTATGTTTTCACTCTTTCTCATCAGGCCATTAGTTGGAAGGCTACTTTACGCCTACGCTTGCTTTGTCTACCACGTGTGAATATATGGCAGCGTTATAAGCGATGAAAGAAGCCATTTGGCTTAGAGGTTTGGTTTGTGATTTAGGTTTACAACAGATACTGTTGTATTTTGTGATAGTCGATAGCGATACACTTGACTAAGAATACTATGTATCATGAAAGAACCAAACACATTGATGTCGATATCACTGCTCGTGACATTGTCTCCCAGGGTGCTATTGTTGTTAATAAGATAGCCACTTCTGAAAAATCCACCGATATGTTAACCAAACCGCTTTCTTTTAACAAGTTCAAGCATTGCATTGACTTGATTGGTATTTGTCAAGATGATCATCTCTTCTAGGGCTTTGGATGACGTTATTTGGTAATCCGAGGAATTTCATATTTCAAGAATTTGTTTTCTCAAGCTTTTGAGCCAAGGTGGAGATTTGTTAATTAGTTGCCCAAAACCCTATTAGCCCAAAGCCCATATAAATCATTAGAAACCCTCACCGCCTTCTATATATATATATTGTTGTCTTCTTCGTCAGAATTAGAACGTGTAAGCGACTAGAAAAACCATAATGCAGCCACTAGAGTTTTTGAAGCCCACCAAAGAAATCAAGAAGAAGAATCTAACCAAGAAGAAGAGAAAATCACCAAGGATAAACTATTCCATTTCAAATTGTCATTTGTAGTGTTTCTCTCATTTGTACAGTAATATTTGATTTAATAACAAGTTTGTTAATTTATCTGCTATATATATTACCAAAGAAATTGTAGGGGATATTTTCAGGGTTTGATTTTGGATTTTGGTATAATTTGTGAAGCTATCGGAATTGGTGTTTGTATCTCCATTTTGATTATTAGTGGATTTTCCTGACAAATAAGTCAGTGGAAAATGTTAGACTTTTCACATTGAAAAGAGTTGAACTACTTAAATCATTCGGTACAGCCATTTAATTTCTTATCGCTATTACTTTTGCTACCCATTATTATTAATTACAGAATCAAAATCGACCGATATTCGCCTCGCAAGCGATTGTGAATTATGGTGTAGTTTCTTCACTTTTCTTTATTAAATAAAAAAGAAATAATAATTTTTAACCTTGTGTCATAAATAATAACTCTTTAATTTAAAATTATAAACTTTGTGTTAATAATGCATGAAAATCGAGAAATTAACTATAAAATTAACACATTTAATAAATCAAGAGTATGAATATATAATATATAATATATAAAATGTTAAAAATATTTATATTTAAGTTATAAACGGGCAATATTACAAAAGATGTAAACTAATATATACTTGTGATAGTGTAGGTGTACTAATCGAAATTTTGTCAAAGTCTTTGTTTGTAGTTCTTACCGAATAAGAAAAAAACCCTATTCATCTATTGATTTGCTTTCACTCCTGAAATTCAGATATGATATTGTTGGGAAAAAAATGGGTTGTATACATAGTAAAATGTAATTTTAGTGCATCTTTTGTCTAGGGCCCACTTTGTATAGTTGATGGGTTTCGCACTTAAAAATCATATTTTACATTTTCATTAACATAAATAAAAAATTAAATCTCAAAATTAACTAACGCAATCAAACATTATTATTGGCTTTTGATGTCATGTTTAATAGGTTTTCTTTGGCTTTTGGCAGTTTTATTTGATATGAATGCCGACTAATCATTGATTGTTTCATATCGTATGAATGCCGACTAATTCCCTTTGAATGTATTAGTTGGCTTCTTTGTTTTTAACTCAAAGAAGATAAAGAAAAGAGATATGAGTCATATGACGACATAGTTCCTTTTTTATTTTTTGGTAGGTGAAGGAAAAGAAAAAGAAAAAATCTACTGTTTTTGTCCGTCCAATTCTAGAGTTGGGTTTTGTACACGTTTCAAGTTTGTCGAAGCAGTCTTCTTTAGTGTATGATCACTGTTAGTTGACTCTAGCAATACTTGGAGATGATTGTACACGAATTATTTGAACATTCTTGATGATAAATAATATTATTTTAATGATATCGTGTGATTGATTCACGTATTATTTTTTTTAAATTTTATTTTATAATTTATAATTTTATGTTTTTGATAAATTTTCTGTTATTTTTGTTTAATATCTTATTTTTCTAAGCTGAAAATCTATATTTGATCTACAAAGATTCAAGTATGTTGGGCAATTTTGATGAACTAATTTTTTTTTATAAGATTTAGTCTTCAAATATTTTAATATTTGTGCATTTAGATATCTAGAAGTTCTTAACGCTCCTATTTTTGTTACATGAACTGAGTGTTATTATTAATGATTGCCTTCTCATATTGTTTTATTATCAACTATTTTTCTTTTATTTACAAATTTTGATTATTTTTATTTCTTGCTAATTAATATAATGTGTTTTATTATATTATATATATAAGTGAAAAATGTATAAAAATATAGGTGATATTTCTTCTAATAGATTAAATTTTAAGAGAGTTAATTTTCTAACAACTTTTAACATAATATCAAAATTAAACTGTATTCAAAGACCATTAATATTAATTGACGATTTACAAGTGTTTAACATCATAATGCATAAAGTAATACTTATGAGAGATAAATGTAATGTTAATACTTCCACCAATAGCTTAAATTTTTGAAATAATTAGTTTCTCAATCATGCTTAACATGTTATCAAAACTAGAGATCATATTTTTAAGTTCAAATAACTTAAGTTTTTGAATTAAGTATTTCTTCTGCATATGTTTTGGTATTCTAATTATTATTTAGACTGAGATATTATAAGGATCCATTGTATTAAGAGATTTGTGTCGATTAATAGCTTACATTATAGAAGATATCATTTAATCCCTTACATTTTGTAAAAGGTATCAAAAAAGAAAAAAAAATTACTATTTATTCGATATTTCAATAGTTTTATGATAAAAATTTAACTATTTATTTAACATTTTAATAATTTTTATAATAAAATATTGAAAAAAAATCATTTTTATTCTTTTATTACTTACTAAGAAAATAAATCATCAAGTAAACAATATTATTTTATTCAGAATATTAATAAAAAATAATTTTTATTATTTTTTGATATTTTTTACAAAAATAAAATATCAAATAACACATTTTTCTATAAAATTAATTAATTCTTTTAACTTAATTTAAGAGAACTGAACAGTATTATTTTTATTATTTATTGGTTATTTTTATGAGTTTTATGTTTTATTTATTTCGTACCTTTTAGTATTGTCTGCTGGGTTAGTTACTGCATTTTGATAACTATGTTATTTGGTTTGTTTAATATCATCCACGAGTACATGTGTCTTTTTATATGCTCTGGTCATTTATTATATTGGTTTGTGAAAAATTGGTAAATCTTAGACTATTCATGTCTTTTTGTTACTGTGATTGAAAGATAAATTTTTATGAATCCCATTTCTGACGTTAACAAATATTTATACATGTTGGTTGCCTGTGGAATTAAAACTTGAAATGATATTTGACTTAAAGTGTATGCTTTTATTTTTTTTAGAATTAATTTTTTTTATATTTTTTTAGAATTAATATTTTTTATATTTTTTTAGAATTAATATTTTTATATTTTTTAACCATTATTTTCATATACATCAAATATTTTTATTTAAATTATTAATATTTTGGTTAGGTTAATTAGCATGTGTGTGTTGGGAAATAACGCAAATTCCCGATAAGCTAGATTTATGAGAAAGCAAGAATAGAAACAATAACACACAAGATTTGATAACGGAGTTCGGCCAATCTTGCTTACGTCCTCGGACCATATGAGATCTTTTTACCGAAAGGAGAAATTACACAAGGTGTTTACGACACTCACAACTCACATGACGATTACACCCAAGAAAATTACTCTCGATTTTCTCTCCACAAAAGCTTTTCTCTCACTTTTCTCTCAATTGGAACGAACACTTTGGATGGTTAATTCATTACAATTACACATCTATTTATAGGAAAATTCACTACCTTGAATTACTCCTTAAATTAATGGTTCCTTGAATTGCTCTAAATTAAGCCCATGTTTTACTTTCCTTGTTTTTGTTCCATGTTTTGCTCCATGTTTTACTCCTTGTTTTGTTCCATGTTTTGCTCCTTAATTTAAGGATGTTTTGCTTCCTAATTTGCTCGCTTAAATTAAGGAGCTTTATAACAATAATATTTAACAATCTCCCACTTGAAGACCGATTTCAACTGCCTTCACACCTCGATCAATGCACAGCCTTTTCTAGTCTTTGTTACTCTAGCGGACCAACCGAAGTTGAGCACAACTTCGGTTGTCAATAATCACCACCTTTGTTAACATATACGGATTTTTGCTCCCTTGAATCTTACTCCAAGATTAACACATCATCTTAATAGAATCGATGAAGTGATTACGAAGTCAATATGTTTGGTTCTAGAATGAAATCTTGAATTCTTTTGCAGTGTTGTATTGCACTTTGACTATCATTATCATGAACATTCTTCTCTTGTTTGAATCCCAACTCAGTTAACAAACCTCGAAGCCATATCATCTCTTTACTAACCCGATTCTTATCGCTACATACTCACCTGTTGTAGTGGATAGAGTGACAATTTTACGTATTTGTGACATCCAACTACAATGTAGTTCCAACAAGAATATATAACCGGTGGTGCTCTTCGGTGATCAACTTCACCTCCAAAGTCTCGCATCTACGTATCCTTGTACTTTTAACTCTCCTTTACTAAAGTACAAACACTTTTACGTCAGGTGCCTCGCAGATACCTCAAAATCCACTTATTCCCAATGAGTTTTCCCTGGATTTGACATAAATGCTTAACAACTCCCACCGCGATATGTCCGGTCTTCGTACCATTGCATACATCAAACTTCCAATGGCCGAGGCATAAGGAACCTTAGCCATGAATTCTCTCTCTTCCTCCATCCGAGGGCTGACCGATCCTTGGATAGGCGAAAATGACTAGCCAATGGTGTGCTTAACCGGCTTGGTTGCTTAACGTTGAATCTATGCAAAACACGATTGATGTACTCTCACGAGATAAGCTGCAAGGATCCTTTCTTCTTATTTCTTGTGATTTGCATTCCAAGAATCTTTTTGCCGGACTCAAGTCTTTCATGTCAAACTCCTTTGACAATTGATGCTTCAATCTTCTCGATATCATCCATATCCGAACCTCGCACTAACATATCATCAACATAAAGTAGTAAAATGATATAACCGGACCTATATCTCTTGAAGTAGCAATAATGGTCAAGATTGCACTACGCCAAACCTTCCTTAATGCGTAAGCTATCAAACTTTGTGCCATTGTCTCGGCTTGTTTCTGTGCCATACTGAAACTCTTCTTAAGTCTGCATACCATGTTCTTCCCTCTTTCTCGAGAAACCTTGCAGGTACAGGTACATGTATATCTCTTCATCTAAATCTCCATGAAGGAATACGGTCTTACATCCAACTGCTCAAGATGAAGATCTTCAATGGCTACAATACTCAATACGTCGATAGTATTGAGCCACAACAAGAGCGAAAATGTCGCAGTCAACTCCTTCCTTCGTTGAAACCCTTTAACAACTAGGCGTACGCTTTGTATCTCTTGGAACCATCACGTTCTTCTTTCACCCTAAGTACACCCATTTGTTGTGAAGTGCCTTCTTTCCCACAGGTAACTCGGTAGTTCCCAATACGGTTGGAGATGAGAGATTTCATTTCTTCTTTCATGCAAAGCTCCCACTTATTGGAATCTCGAGTCCGACAAGCTTCATCATAGCATTCGAGCTCCCCTCCATCGCTTAGCAACATATAGTTCATGTATCTCTGTTGGGCATATGAGGTCGAAAGACCTTCTCAATACGAGACTGGAGTAAGAGATTGTGATGTGTCGAATGCCGTGTCTACTCGTTCAACAAGTTCCTCCGGTTGAGGACTTGTTACAATTGGTTCTGTTGCGAAACTATACAGGGGCATCATCTCGTCTCGCAACACCGACTCATTCTCCTTTCTACGATTCATGGCGTCATTTTACGCATGTCCTTATACATCACCCTTTCGTTGAAAATCACATCTCTGCTTTACGGATAACTTTCTTTGTTTTCGTCTATCCCAAATCACAGTAGCCAAACTCATCCTCACCATGGCCGATGAATGTGCATTTCTTGGATTGGGATCAAGCTTATTCCTACCTTGATCAACGTATGCCTGAAAATGCTACACAAATTAAAAACTTTTAGATGTGATAGTTTCACCTCTTTTTCGCTCCATACCTCACTCTGGTATTCTATGCTCCAATGGAGCAGAGATGGGCCTCGGTTGATCAAGTAAGGCTGCCGTGTTGATTGCTTCGCCCGCCGGTAGACATTGTATACGAATGCTACGGCTCTTTTCTGTCAACGTTCGGTCATACGCTCGCCTACACCATTGTGGCCGAGGCGTGCCTGGTACGCTTCTTTCCATTCGATCCCACCTGTACTTTCATAGCAAAATTTTTGAATCCGTGTCTTCGTATTCACCACCATTATCGGATCGAGTTTTTGATCTTCAAACCCGTCTCATTTTCCACCATAGCTTTCCATCTTCCTCGAAAGCCTCAAATACTTCGGACTTATGCAGAAAGTAAACCCATTACCTTTCGAGAATGATCATCGACGAAAGTCACGAAGTATTGTTTCACCAATGGATGAGACGGTTGTTGGTCCCCGAACATCGAATTGAATAAGCTCTAGCTTTTCCTTCTTTGGGGTTCTACCACTTGTACGAAAGGCGACTCTCTTTTGCTTTCCAAGTATACAATCTTCGCACATGTCCATCTCTACAGACCGTAGACCTGGAAGTTTTCCTTTTGAGTGCATAATCTTCGTCCCTTCTCACTCATGTGGCCTAATCTCACAGGTACCACAGGTTTGGTGTTTCATTGCTGCCATACAATTGTGATTGAACAACGTGTAGCCTGGCATTGTCATGTAAAGAGTGCCACTTTTCTTGCCTCGAGCAACCGTCATCGCACCCCTTTGAAATCTTCCAATCATCACCATGGAAGATCGTAGTGTAGCCTTCACTAGCCAATCGCCCCTTGAGATTAAGTTCCTTCCGAGGTCGGGAATATGCACGACATCCTTCGGCCTCCCAAACAGACCCGTTTAACTTAATCTTCACTACACCTTTGCCAATAATAGCACATGGTTGATCATCGCCAAGATATACCTTTCCAAGGTTTCAGGGACATATTTCTCGAAGAATTCTTTACGTGAAGTAGTACTGGAACGATGCTCCGTAGTCTAGCACCCAAGATTCATTCTTCCTTGTTTCTCCAAAGAAGCATATCAATGCATCATCTCCTCCCGATAAGGTGGAAGTAACATTTGCCTCTGCGCTTCACTTGTTTGTCCTTCGGTGCATTCTTGCACCGATTTTTGTAGTGCCTTCTTCCCACAATTCCAACACGATAGTCTTCGAGCCAGCGGGAATTATTAGGATTCCTAGATTTGGGACCTCCCGTCCCTTTGATCTACCTCGGTAGTCGATTCCTACCACGTCCATTTCCTTTGGTTGAATTTCTTCCTCTTGACTACGTATGCAAAATTGAAGAGGTCGACGATTCAATTGCCTCTACGTCGGATCTATTCACCGAGAACCAAATCACGAACATCGTCAAATTTCAACTTATTGCTTCCCGATGAGCTACTCACACCAGTGACAGTAGCATTCCAAATTTTCTCTCGTGTAGAAGACAAAAGTATCAATGCTCGTACTTCTTCATCGAATTCAATTTCCACCGAACTCAACCGGTTGTAAGCGTGTTGAGTTCATTGAGATGTTGAGCTACCGATGCGCCTTCCGTCATCCATGAAATTGAACAAGCGCCTCATCAAGTGCACTTTGTTTGAGGCCGATGGCTTCTCATACATATTGGAGAGAGCCGCCATAAGACCCGCCGTGGTCTTTTCGCTGCTATGTTGAAAGCAACATTACGGATAACGTCAATCGAATAACTCCGGGGCTTGCGTCTAGAAGATTCCAATCTTCTTCCTTCATAGCCTCCCGGCTTCTTCCCGAGAGAGGTTGATATAGATTTCTTTGATACGATAATCCTCTATCCGCATTTTCCAAAACCCGAAATCTGTGCCATCAAATTTCTCGAGTTTCACCCTTCCATCTGCGGCCGTTGCTCCCACTAAAATCGACTTCCTCTGGATCGTTTCGACTATTTCTTGCGAGAAAATTGACAGAAATCACTACCAATAGCTCGATACCGGTTGTTGGGAAATAAAGCAAATTCGATAAGCTAGATTTATGAGAAAGCAAGAATAGAAACAATAACACACAAGATTTGATAACGGAGTTCTACTAATCTTGCTTACGTCTCGGACCTGCAGATCTTTTTCTGAAAGGGAGAAATTACACAAGGTGTTTACGACGACAACTCACAACCCAAATTACACCCAAGAAAATTACTCTCAATTTTCTCTCACAAAAGCTTTTCTCTCAGCTTTTCTCTCAATTGGAATGAACACTTTGGATGGTTAATTCATTACAATTACACATCTATTTATAGGAAAATTCACTCCTTGAATTACTCCTTAAATTAATGGTTCCTTGAATTGCTCCTAGAATTAAGCTCCATGTTTTACTCCTTGTTTTGTTCCATGTTTTGCTCCATGTTTTACTCCTTGTTTTGTTCCATGTTTTGCTCCTTAATTTAAGGATGTTTTGCTCCTTAATTTGCTCCTTAAATTAAGGAGCTTTATAACAATAATATTTAACAGTGTGATCCCAGTGATGTGTTTCTCAAATTGCTTACTTCATTTTGATACGATTGTTACTTTGATTTGCTTTAACTTGGGTTTTTTTTCATTGTTTTTCATATGAAGTTATACATGAAAAACTCTGCTAACGGTATAATTGAGGGTTAAGAAAGGTGATTTTAAAGATGATTTTTGAAAAAGAGTTCACCCTAAACGACCTATTGTATATGTTAGAGATTAGAAAAACCTTGTCTCAACTTCATCACACTTAATAAGCATATATTTCAGATTAACTTTGAATCTATTAAGGTTGTACAGATCAAAGATTTAACATTTGAATGAAAGGATTATTGAATTAAGTGGCTTTCTAAACTTTATGTAATGACATTTAAATTTCTAGGATGGAAGATTAAGTCATCGTAGGTTAATTAATATAGATCATATATATTCTTTTATAAATTTTTTCCAACCATAAATGTGATACTTGTGTAGAGGTAAAAAATGAATGTCATATTTTCAATCAATTGAAATGAACATGAAATTAATTGTTTTAATCCATAATGATCTATATTATTTGAAATTTATTCAAACAAAAGATAGCAATAAGTATTGTATTATTGTTATTATTTGAAATTTATTCAAACAAAAGATAGCAATAAGTACTGTATTATTGTTGTTGATGATAGTACAAAGTATTGCTATGTATATTTGCATAAAAAAAGACGAAACTACAAAAAAAATTGTTTACTATATAAATAAAATTGAGAATAAACTCAACAAAAAGGTTATGGTTTTGTGAATTGGTGGTGAGTATGAAACACTTTTTGGTGAAAACCATTCACAAAATGAAATCACAAATGAAATCACAACATTGTTGTTGAACAAAAAAGATAACCTTGATATAAATGTTGAATGTAATGCTATTCTATTATGGGTTACTTCATAACTTGTTAGGCAAACAATTTTGTTAGTTAATAAACTTTTAAATAAGATAACTTATAAGAAAGTACAAAAGATACCCTATGAATTATTTAAAGAAAAGGTGGCTTCTTACAAGTACTTAGGAGTGTAGGAGTTCTTTGTAAAAGTTGTCATACATACACTTAAGTGTGAAAATAGTTTTGAAAATAATAGATTTTATTTTTATTGGATATGTACATAATAGTAGAACCTATAGGTATCTTGTCAATGAGTGAAAGATTACATTCAAACATAAGAACACGATAATGAAAACAATGAATGCATTATTCTTTGAATATGTATTTTCTTGTAAGTTCCAAAGGGATTCAAGTTTATCCAAACAAACAAACTTATGAGACTTAATCTAGATAGTCATGACTAAGATGATTATGTCAAAGACATTAAAAATGATGTTATCATCTTATGACTTTACGTTTATGACATGTTTATTGTGAGTAGTAATGACCAAGTTATCAAAATTATTAAGAATAAGTTGAATTCAAGGTTTGATATGAAAGACATGAGACTAATTGATGTAATTCTGGGATCTCATTTTAACTCAATGTCACTATGTGAATAAGATACTTAAGAAATTCAACAAAGATTATTCTGGAAATGTCATAACACCTATAAATGTAAATCTATGTCTATCCAAAGATAAAGATATGAGTGTATCTCAACTGAAATATTCTAAAGTGATAGAAAGTCTTATGTACTTAATGAGTTATACAAGGTCAAACATAATTTATGCATTAAGTAAACTAAGTAGATATATCAACAATCCATGATCTAATCATTCGAAAGGTATTATAAGACTATTTAGATACTTAAGAATACCTGTAACTATAAACTGCACTACACAAGATATCAAATTGTATTATAAGAATACAATGATGCAAGCTAAATATCTAATATGAAAAACTCATATGTGTATTACTAGATCTAAGATGGAATATGAATTCATTGCTTTGGATAAATGTGATGAAGAGTCTGAATGGCTATGTAATTTCTTAAAGGATATTCCTTAGTAAATGAAGCATATGCTTGCAATTTACATTCTTTGTGATGGTCAATTGGCTATTGGTAAAGCACATAATAATATATATAATGATACGTCTTGATACATACATTGTAAATAAAATAACATTAGACATACATTATATGAAGTCAATATTACGGATCTATTAACAAATTGTCATGGATTTTGTGATGTTTTTACTTTATTTCAAGGAGAGGAAGCTTGGTTTACTTAGAATCATTAACAATGTCTCATTCATAGTGACTGTAGACCTAAACAAGAGAGATAAAATGGAGTTTAGGTAGAAAAATAGGTACATACAACAATTCATTCCCCTAAATACATAAGCATATAAACATCCATCAAACAAGCCCAAACTTTAGAGACACAAAAATAGAGAAATTAAAGCATTATAAAAATTATCATGGTGTTTTCCTATATTATTCAAGATCATTAGATTCTTCTCTTGATTCTTCTTGTGATGTTATAATTTAAAGCATGTGTTTTGCCCATTCTTCTCATAAATCATCAAAAATTTGCATATCATAGCCCGACTTGTTCCAATCAAAGAACTACATGTATTTAAATTCAAAATAAAAATGTAATATCATTAATTCACAAAAAAATAACTTATATATGTTTAAAAAGTATATTACTAAAAGTGATTACCACATTTTTAATTGGAATTATGATATTTGAGATGATTTTGCTTATAAATTTCATAACAAAGTAACCACACATTATTCATCATTTTATTGTAGAACCTACAAAAAACAAGTATACATGGTTTTCCATATTCGAACATCTTTATTATTCAATGATAAAATTAATTAAATTATTAATATTTGCTTGTACATACCATAACTTTATCCCATATATGCTTATGGAATTTTTTAAGGGCAATGCCCCTACTCTTGTTCCACAGCTTCTATGCCCTATATATTAAAGTTTAAAATTGTTATATCTTTATTAAATATTACAAAGAACAATAGAAAAAAATAACTAGATATAACTCTTACATTTCAAAAACTACTTTTGTATCTTTACTCAATTCTATGGAAGCTGATTCACAATACCAAAAATAATTGCCATATAGATAAAATATTATCAACATCCAATGATCTTGGCATTGTTCAAACTTTAGTGGCCAAAGGATTATCAAATTTTGATTTTTGTTAAGTGTTAATGTCCTATCACATAATTGTTTAGCTCTAATGCTAACATCATTCTCTTGATATTGATTGACAAATGATGAATCATAGAACATTGCTAAATGTGATAAGTGATTAGCTTGAAATCGATACTAAGATGCCTTATATAAAATAAATAAATATAAATACTTAGATAATATAAATATAATAATATGCTCTATATAAATGAAAGTTATTTACTGATTGATGACTCATCTTATCCACATTTGAATTATAATTAAATCGATCAATTAAAATTAAAATAGCTGCAATATTCACTCAATCGATATATATGTTTTCCTAATGTCTATGCTAGAAATATTTTTAGGAAGTGGCACAGTAAATCCATCATTTATGTTAGTCTTGCTCGCAACAATAGTCATCAAAGAGTCAAGATTTCTACTGAAGTTTATAGCATATTCATAATTATATTTTTTCCATGACTTCTTCTTGAATGACTTAGTACGTGATGATTTTTCACTAGACATAGATTTACCACGAGATACTTGTTTTGTATTTCTTAAATATGCTACACTTACTAATTCTGGTATAATAGACTAAAGAAGAGGTATTATATATGTTAGCAGGAATAAAAGAATAATAATATAATAGAAGTAGTAACAAAAGTGTTATCTTAAGTAAAAAAATAGTACCATGTCAAAATTTATCACAACTTGACTCGACGGCTAAGTCATATATTGTCCAACTGCTTCTTGGACTATGGTAGAATTAGAAGGAATAGGTAGTGGACAATCATGGAGCAATGATTGATCAATTACTATTGGCCAATAATTTGGCAAATATTGATTATGAATCATTTGATCATTGCTTAATTGTTGTACCGTTCCAATAGCAACATAGTCCGTAGATGATAAATGTTTCAACAAACATTTCATATTCTATAAAACATTTAAGCATTATATATAATAAGAAAATAAAAATAATAGACTATCTATATAAGTTTTAAATCATACCACAAATGATTCATCAAATGGAGGACGACTCCTATGTTGGGTAGCTATTGGAAGGATATTTTCATCAAAATATTCATCATGTGATGGATAGTAAGATTGCACATATTGCATTGAAAATATTGAACCACTATCTGATTTCATATGCATTCCTCGCATAAAGAGAGGACCAATAGGATGACTATATCGCATACATGATATAGGTTGGGCGCTATGAAATTGCATGTGTGGCATGCCTGGCATGGATAATGGCATGGCTGGAATGTATGGTGGCATGCCTAGCTTGTATGGTTGCATGCTTGGCTAATAGGACATAACCTAATTGTAGTATGGTGCCATGCTTGAAATATGTTATGATTGATATTCCTTTAAAGTGGCAATCTCACTTAACACTAAGGCTTTAAAGAAGTTGAATTCTTCTTCAATTTTACAATACTTTTTCTTACTAACCATCTGAAGCTTTTGTTTTGAAATATTAAAAAACTATATATAACCATCATATTGGCTCCCTCCCCCAACACGACCAAGATGCTTGCGTCCAAATGCATGATATATTGTATCTCTCCTTGGCTGTTCAATTATTTCACCCCTGGTTATTTGTTCTTGAATAGTTTTTTACAAATAATAAAGCAAAAAAATATATCATACATTATTACATCAATATGTAAAAATATTAAGGACTTTATATCAAGTTAAATTACTAACCAATTTATTGAGTTGTTCTTCTCCTCATTTAGTCATTGGTTTTGACTTCTTCATTTTGGGGGCTTTGTTTCTATATACAATTCAGATCAGGTAACCGATCTACCTAATTCAATTCTTAAATAAATTTATTAACCATGACATCAACTTAAATTTGAGATAAATAAATATAAAAATATTTATAATTAATAACTTAATAATACCATTTTTCACTCTTTAGGATTTGATGACCTCCTAGTACGGTTAGGAAGAATATTATGCATTTGTATATGTTGATGTTCTGTCCTAATGATTTGAAATTCATCTGTATGTCTATAATCAACAGAGTCTTTTCATACTAAGGGTTCAATCACTACTACAAAAAAAGGGCATTAAAGTCGGTTCACTGAATCGACTTTAAATGAAATGACTTAAAATGTAAAGTCGGTTCAACGCTTGAACCGACTTTAATTTTTTTTTTTAAATTTACTCATTTTCTATTATACTCAAATAAAAACCTGTATTAGAGAAAAAAAACCTAAATCAGTTTAGCAAATAGTTTAAATAATACAAATAATTGAAAAATAAAATATTAATTAATAGTAGAAAAATTACCATGGTGTATTCTTCTCCTGATGTTATAATACAAACCTACATATATAATACAAAAATTTATACACATAAATAACAACACATAATAATAGAAAAAATATGAATAATAAGTGTGTAGAATTAATAAAAATACTTACAAGAGTAAATGAAGTAACAAAATGAAGGAAATGAAGAAACAATTGTGTTTTGTAAGTGAGAAATGGGTATAAAAAATTTGAGTATTTCGCTTAAAAAATAGGGGATCTAAAAGATTAGTTAGAGAGGAAGAAAACCCACTAACCGGTGCTGGAAATGGTGGTCGTAGGTGGCCAGAAAATGAGAAAGAGTGGAGGAGAAGTGGAAGAGGTTTTTAGTTTTTGAGAGTTATGTAACGCTTGGAATAGTTTCTGTTTGGGGAAGAAAGAAAAGAAAAGAATTTATCCACGTGTGTAGCGTCGGTTCTACATCGAATCGACTTTAAATTCATTATAAGTCGGGTTTTTTTCAAAAATTGACTTTACATATCGACTTAAATACCCTTTTTTGTAGTAGTGAATCAAGGGGTGTTCTTCAAGGATTTTGTATAGTTCTTCTTCATTAAGTGGTTCAAATTATGAAAGCACATAATTTCTTGTCAATTTGGAAGTTTTGTATTCCTTCCATGTCTTATTTGCAATCTTGTAACACTTTTTCTTCCAAGTATGAGAGACTTTAAAACAATTCTATAAAAACACACATTTTAGATGGGATATAATACAAAAAAATATAATATATATTATTAATTATAAAACAAAAGAGACATATAAATGGTTTTCCATGTCTTAAACTAGCATCGTCAACCTTAGTCTAATCATTTATATTGATCAGTATACTTGACTTTACAAGTCTACTAAAAGAAGATTTCAATTGTTGGCTATTTTCTCCTAATAGATTAATAGTAGCATCAAATTAAATGGGTACTCTATCATCTGGGTTAAGTGGAGCATCAAGTATATTAGCCCAACCCATTCTTTTCAAATGCCCCAATGGATCATTTGGATCTACAAACTCTGGTACCCTAGGATCCATGACGAAGAATCGTTGTCATCAATTAGATCATCACATACATTAGG
This sequence comes from Hippophae rhamnoides, assembly GCA_033030585.1. Lineage (NCBI taxonomy): Eukaryota > Viridiplantae > Streptophyta > Magnoliopsida > Rosales > Elaeagnaceae > Hippophae > Hippophae rhamnoides. Next base: position 12,506,999 of record CM065434.1, on the reverse strand, counting down.
TAATTTGTTTGAGAAATAACTAATATTGGATAATGTATCAAGCATGTCATCATCTTCTAAAAGATCATAATTGTAGAACTCTTTTTGTGGAGGTGTTAACACAACATACCATTTTGTGTCAATTTGATCACTCACATAAAATATTTGTTTTGCATGAAGTGCTAACATGAAAGGATCATCAATGTGACTTATCTTGGATAAAATTACAAGGGTAAATCCAAAATCATCTATTTTATAACCAACATTGATAACATCTTCGCCTAATCACATAAGAATACTACTTCATGGAAAACCTCATAATTGAGTTCCTAAATTTCTTGAATGATACCATAATATATTCTATCAGAAAGTACAAGATTATTATCTTTTGAACTGGTAAATTGTCTAGTTTGTGCAACCATCTTCACACCACTATTTTGATTTACTCATATTTTGTCCCTTGCTTAACTCATAAACCTCAATCTATTAATTGTGAGACTAGAATTTGATTTGACATCGAATTTTGCACCATGTGCAAGCCATTCTAAACATTTTGTTATTTTATGATTGAGTTTGTTGAGTTCAACTCGAAAATATGCATGTAACAACATGAAATGTGTTTAAAACAAAGTTTTAAAACATTATATAGAAGTACTAAGGATTCTTGTATGTGACACTTACATGGTTGCGAAACCAATTAATAAGCTCTCGCTTATGTTCATCACACAACTATTTTTCTCCTTTTTTATAATGAGGATCGATCTTTAATATATTTATATAATATTAACAATATATAAAAATAAATATATAAAAACTAAACAATTAATAATATATAATAATTTATATATATATATATATATATATATAAATATGCATGTAATTAATAATAATAATTAATATTATATATATATATATATATATAACAATAATAATAATAATAAATATTAATAAACCCATTATATATATTATATACATATAAAAATATATTTTATATTATATACATATATACATATATATATCCATATATACATACATATATACGTATATACATATATATATATATAGTTTATGTACATGTAAATAATTTTCAAAAATTTTAAGCTTAAAATAAATTAATATATATCAAAAACCTAAATACATAAAATTATTGAAATAAATAAATCAATAAAAATACACAACCTACATAACACAAAAATTTATATATATAAACAAATAACATATAATATACAAAAATAAATATGAATAATAAGTGTAAAATAATTCATAGAAATACTTACAAGAGTAAATGAAGTGACAAAGTGAAAGAAATGAAGAAAAAAGAGTGTTTGGAAAGTAAGAAAGTGAATGAAAATGAGTATAATTTTTTTGAGTATTATGCTAAAAAATAGTGGATCTAGAAGAAAAATTGGAGAGCAAGAAAACCCACTATGATGTCAGAATTGATGGTTAAAGGTGGTCAAAAAATAAGAAAGAGTAGGAGAAGGACAGTTGATTTTTGGATAGCAGTTAGAACTAAGCATGATTTTGTTTGAAAATAGGGGGAGAAGAGAGAAAAGGAAAAAAAAAGTGGATAATGTCGGTTAATGCTATTTTTTTAATTTTTTAAGTCTATTTTTCAACGTACCGACTTAAAATTCATTATAAGTCGATTTTCCCAAAAATCGACTTTAAATCTTGATTTAAATGTTTTTTTTTGTAGTAGCGAAATGCATAAACAACCTTAGAAAGACTTAACAGGAGTCAATCGTAACTTGATATATTGACCCTCGATCAATTGATGCCTTAGTTCGATCGTTCAACCTATGCATCGAAAGGCTATTGAAGTTTGTTTTACATGTTTGTTATGAGTGCTAGTGTATGCATTAGTGATATATTATATGTCATAAAAAATTAGATTGTTACTTGATTGTTGCTATATGTAACCTGACATGTGATTGATTTTGTACGAGAGACTTGATCATTAGTAGACTTCACCTCTAGTATTTTTCGTGTGAAAAAAACCTCTTTCGTACTACATGTCACTCATAGAAAAAATAAATTATAGTTAAAGTCCTAATCTATAGTAGAACTATTATATGATTCAATGAAACTTCGTGTTTGTTTTTGTCATGTTGTATATAACTGAAACATCATAGATAAAGCACATCAATTTAACTTGGAATCATTATTGATTATTTGTTTAGTCCATAAAATGATAATAATGAAACTAATATAAGATATAAATTAAACATGCTAGGAAAATAATAGAAAATCAGTGTCAACCACAATTAAAATTTAAACAATCAATAGTTTAGAGATGACCAACTAATGCTTAATTAAACATAAAGTTGTAAGATATTCTCACCTTTTGTGCATAACAATATGAAACAGGAGAATGAAAACATAGGAGTCATTCTCCTTGTTTTTGAAATACAAAAAGTACAAAACACTTAGAAGAAATAACATAAGTACAATTGGGAAATATCTACGTAAAGATGGCATGAATATAAGGTGTAATGAAATATAACATTTTTCAAGTTCTAGGAAACAAAATTGTAATACCAATTTAATAAGGAATAAATAAGAAAAATATGTTATAAAAAAAATTAAATGTTATAAAGATTTAAAATTATAATTTAATGTGATTGTAGTATATATAATATTTAAATATAGTATATTGTAAAATAAAAAATGTATTAATTTATTTATAATTTTAATATTACTTTAATTCGAATCAAATAATAACAAATTATAAAATTTATCAATTTAAATCTTTGCGAATTGCGTACTTTTAGATATGAATTCTATTTAATTATAAATTCTAAATAGATAGAATCTCTCAAATTTGATCAAACTTCTTAATGACTTATCAAATTATTTACTTGTCTTTAAATACACCCTCCAATTCCCTTGTTTTCGTCTCATTTTTATTAAAATAAAATTTGATTCCTTTCAAAAAAAATAAAAAGTACAATCAAGTCTTCCTTTTATCGGAGTAGAAAACTAGGAAAAATGGATAAAGTGTTCGTGGATTGATAAAAAAGGGGAATTCGAGTGTCAAGTTTACTAAAAAGGCATCTCGATGTACCTTTTTATTATTAAAAAAAAATGAACTTCGAGTGTGGTTCTTTCTCTTTTTAGTTGGGTGATTTGCCTCGCAGACCTAATTTTTTTATGTGATAAATATGGTCCTTTGGTTTAACTCTCACAATGTGATGTAAATATAGTATAGCCGGATCATTGTACCAATGATTCCATTTCATCAAACCCGACCTGAATCTCATGAGGCTTGACTAAAGTCCAATCGGATCGTGAATTTAGAATAAAATATTTGTAATATTAGTAAGATCAAAACCCGATTCAAAGTGAGATTTAAATATAAGTTTTAAAATATATTTACATTTAAATATTTTATAATTTATTATATAATATAATTTCAAATATTGATTTAATTCAATTTAATGATAAAAAATAAGGTACAAATCTACCTAATGTTTTAGGTTCAAGTTTTAAGCTTATATATAAGTTATAATTTTTGATTTAATCCATCTCAAAAATATACATCGTCCTATAATACAAGATTCGAGTCTAACTAAACTTGAAATTTGGGTCCTCGGTCAGCCCAACCCGCACAAATTACATCCCTACTCTAACTTGTCAATGTTGATGCCATAACCACCAATGATCTTGAAATCATATGTGAAATACTTCTCCAACAAGAAGGAGTTTTCGCTTCTCAGTCACGGACTCTTTCTGCCGAGCATTTAGCCTATGGCTGCAATCTGCATGTCGCATTGGCTTCATTAAGTCCACAATGGAAGCCAATGAGAAGAATTTGCATAGAGCATCTCTTGACAACAAGGCAATTTGAGTCATTTGCCAAACAACAAGCCAAAGAAGCCCAACATCTTTATAATTAGAGATGCTTGGTTCAGGTTCACGTCCAAAATATAAAGCCCCATTAACTTGCAGGAAATATTAAGTGGGTTTTCTATGAACAGTGTGACTATAACGTTACTTAGAAAATATTTTTTAAAAATAAAAATAAATTTGTAATTACAAAAAATATATTATTACATCAATTTCATACATTTTAACTATTAAAAAAATATTATTTAATTTTGAACAACATATAATTGAACAACGTTTAAATTGAATTCTAATTATTAAGATCCGTTTAATGATGAATAATATCTAATTGAATTCTGTTTAATATTAATCTATTGTTATTTTTGTTATTTAAAATTTAAAAAGTATTATTTTTTTATAATTTTTCCAAAGATATTTTATATTTTGGGACAATGACTGCTAGTTCAAAGAAAACATGAATTATTTTGCATTGCCACTAAATTAATCCTCGTTTCATCTAAATTAGCCCACCTTCAGGTTGTTAAAGTTCACTTAAAAAAAATTGTTTTTATTTGAAATTACAAATCTAATAATCAATAATATTTGAGAACATTACAAAAATAGTAGGCTTGCATGCTAAGTTTCACTCTATTTTTTTGTTGATAACTTATTCCAATATTCTTTCATTAAATTTCATTGCAAAAAAACATCCTTTTTCCTATATTAGAAAATTAATCTCTTCCTTCTAGGTTAGTCATGGAATCCCAAGTTTTTATTTAGAATTTTGTTGAATATAACGTGCTAACTGTTCATGTTCTTCGACCATGGCTAATTGGGATGGAGAAAAGAAAAAGTTAATAATTGAAGTGATATTTTAAAAGAGAAAAGAATAAGACCCATGAATGTTTGAACATGACGCTTTGGCCCTTTGTTCATAAAACGGTTTATGCATTGACCTTCGAAAAATCAATATCATGCAGCTCGGTCAAGTCGTCACTCCTAGGAGGTTCAATGGAAAAATAAATAAATAAAAACATACACGTAACTTGTAAAAGCGCTTAGCATTGCACTGAGAGTGATATATGGAGTTAGGGCATCTCCAATCTTTCATCAAAACATTAAATTGAGTGTAAAATTGCTCCAACTTAGTAACAAATTTTGCACCAAATTTACAATATTACTACGCATTTGACGCGATATTGTTCAAGCATCAATTTTTTATTATTATATATATTAAAAAGAATATTTTATTTTATAAAGAAATATATTTTTTATTTTAATATTTGTTGTCCGGATTGAATTGAATATGACTAAAAATTTGATACAAAAATTTAGAGCAAAATGTTGTTAAAGGGTAGGAGATATTAGAAACCGGATATGCTTTACTGGAATGCGGCTAAGATTGAGTTATGAGTTTTGCCTCAACATTTCTATCGAAAAATTAATCTCTTTGTAACCAGAACCCCTATAACATTAACCATACCTCTTACAAGATTCATAGAGAGAGTTAGTAACATACTGACGCAGAAAGAAACAGAAACAAATTCCAAATCCAAGAAGAATAAGGAAACAAGAAAAGAGCTCTTTGGTTCAGTTCGATAACAAAGGAAAAATGCTCCAAATAAGAGTTTACAAGCAACAATCATCAAAAACTGCTCACAAAACTCCTGTGGGCTGACTTATATAAGCTCAGATCATAGTATCAACTAAAAGAAAGAAATAATAAATATAAACGTACGACACAAACTTAGTACAGACGATAATGAAACTAAAGCAATTGTTTAGTAAGCAAAATAAAGACTTTAGCTAGTATTTATGCTCTGCATTAGAGCCCCATTCTTAGAAAAGATTTGACCTCGAATCTTTATGGAAATATGGAAGCTGTATCTCTTCAAGCTAGGTTTGTTGACTGGCAGGACTTCATATATTGGTTTCAAGTGATGTAATAATTGATCTTTTGAATTCTTGTTAGGAGCCACTGAAAATTCAAATATGGTAGTTCTATTGATGGTTCTCTTTCCTAGCAAAATTGTAACTTCATAAGAAATTCTACCAAATGAATTCTCAAACTTTGGGGCCCAATCTTTTCCATTCTTGAGCCGATGAAGCACATCTTTCAAAATCTCTACACTATTTATTAGAGAACATATCTTTGCTCCTACACGTGAGATGTGGTTTTCCTTGATTGAATCATAAACATCCTTGAGCACAACATAACAATTAACAAGAAGCCATGTCAAGACTTTTAAGTCTCCTCCCGTAGCAAGAACATACTCAGGGCAATTTATTAGCTTTGGCTTATGAATAAAAGGAATTTCTCTAATATGTTCTTCGAACTCCTCATACCCACTTTTCATAAACCATGGTGAAACATGTGGCAAGGGACTAATAACAAAGCTTTGAATTGGAAAGTAATTTGTCAAGAACTCAAACTTCTTCATTGTTAAGTCCAAATGGTTGCCTTGTAGACAATCAAAAACTAACTTTCAGAATCGACTTTTTGTGCTTCTCCAAACAATTTCAGCTTGCATCATAAGTTTTTCAAACTGTCTAGAACTACATTTCTTCCAAGACTCTTTCTAAAAGTAAATACTAACTTTACCTTTGAACCCAGGGTCAATAATACTCAAAGGAAGTTTAGTTCCTGTATTTGTGTTAAGACATAGAGTAGGTTTCCTAATCATCCTAGGAGTGATACACAAAATTCCTTGGCCTACATCCACTGCCTTTATGTCTTCTTTAGAGTCCTTTTCAACCCAAACTTCATCAGCAATAGTCACATTATCTTTAAACCGAATTTCAGTATTATCACCAATTAGATCTTTCGTTACATACAACTCATTAACAACATGAGCCATAGGTAGGTGACTAGAATTTGGAGTTAGGTGAGTGCTTGATAATTTGGCTGATATCTTCTTTCAAACTTCATTAGGAGCCTCGTTCTCATTCACCATGTCAATCTCTTTAAGTTCAACTTCGTCACCAGTAACCAAGACAATAAATTCCAACTTAGTTTTGGTAGCCAGAATTGGGTAATGCCCACTGATGGATTTGATAAAAGGATCAGGTTTGGGGTTATTGCATGTTTGTATAGGAACTAACTTCATGGTATCTTGAGCTTCATATTTGACAAGAAGAGGCGCATTATGGGACATGTTTTGGAGTTCGGTTTGAGTTAAAGAAGCTGCTTGAGCATAAGTGTTTTTGAATTAGCATCTTCCTCATGTGCTTCCAAGATGTAATGGGATGTTTATCGAGCAATCTCCTCTTGGAATCTTTTCCCACCAGATAGAAGCTCTCCAAGTCAGATTATAACCAAACCATTTACTTGCTTAAATTCTGAAACCATCACATACTCGACGAAATCATCAATATCTTGCAACCAGCCTATAAATTCTTCCATATTACAATGCCCAGAAAAATAAGGAATAGCAAATTCATCCTTCAGTTCCAAGTATTCAGAATTTTTAGCAAATTGGTGATTATAAATATACATGAGTTTCTGGTTCTGCGACGTTGTTGCTATTTTGGCCATCTCCAAACCATTCAATTGTACTCTTTGGTTAGTATTGGGAGTTAGTTCAGTGAATCTCGTAGGTGCACAAGGTCGATGGACTGGGGCATAGTCATCATTAACTGAGTCGATAGGGGAATGGGTAGTCATCGGACATTGTTCCGCCTGAAAAGATGGAGGTGGGTGGTGGCTTTTGGATGGAGACTTGGTTCTAGGTATTTCACGATGGGACTTGGGGTTTCTGTCGTGAAATGATGGATGGGTATCTCTTCGGGTGAATTCGCAAGTTGGATCGCGATGAAATTGGGTGTGAGTGACGAACTAATGTTGGGTTTTGGACTGTGGGTGTTTGCGAAGGAAGTCGCGTATGGTTCTACAAATGGGTTCATGTTGAGACTCTAGACAGGATTCGGGCAAAGGATCTTGTTGAAGGGCCATGAGTTGTTGGGTACTCAGGTCAAATTATTGCTGGATTCCTTCGAATCATAAATCCATTCAAGACTCTAGTTCGCAAAGTTCAGTCTGGGTTGCTTTCACATCCCGAGCACTATATGTGGTCTTCCATTTCCCTTCATCTTCTTTAGACATCATTCTTCAGGTGAACCAAAGGCTCTGATACAAAATCTAACGCAGGAAGAAACATTAACAAATTTCAAATACAAGAAGAATAAGGAACCAAAAAAACAGGTTGTTGGCTTAGTTGGATAACAAAGGAAATTTGGTCCAAAGAAGTGTTTACAATCAACCATCTATAAAAACTCGTCACAAAATTAGTATGGTTATAGTGCGGCTCATAGTATCTATAAATTTTATGAATGTTAATAATATTCGTGAATAAAATATTTAATTATAATTAAATTTTTAAATACATTTTTCAATGTCATTATTTAAATTGAAGTAACTATCGAACTTTAAACGAATATATACATGTTAAATTTCATATTAAACATGTAAGAACTTTTAGTACATATATGCTCGATCGATCGAGGAGGTAGATAATCACCTTATAAAGATCTTCAATAAAATTATTTTTCATCCTATAAACTATGAAAATGAGAAGTCAACAAAAGTATAATGATATATATATATATATATATATACTCTATTTTGTGATGAAAAAACAGGATGAACTGACGTGGGGAACTGCATGGCTTCTAAGAGCAACAAATGATGTTTCTTACTTCAAGTTTTTGAATTACATGGGGACTAATGATGAAACAGACATCTTTAGTTGGGATAACAAATTTGCAGGTGCACATGTTATTCTTTCAAGGGTATGTTTATTTGCATTTACACATACGATTTATGATTAGAGGTAGAAGGTGTACTAAGATCGACCGAGTAATGATCAAATCGATCTAAGTCTTCCCAAAATTAATTTCAATATGGGATAGATCGATCAAAATTTTGGATTCGATTAATCAAAGATTGGATCGATCGAGAATTAATCACATTCGATCTACTTGGTCTCAGTTTTTAATTATTTATAAGGTGGATCGAGTGAGATTTGGTTAGATAGATCAATGTTTTATTAATCATTACTTGGATCAATTGAAAAAAAGTTTCGATTGATCGACTTTATTGGTTCGATTTGTAAGATTTATACGAGTGTTGATGATATTCGTAAACAAAACAAACAGATGTAATTTTAGTTTCAATGTGTCTTTCAAAATTTTTTCAAGGCAAAAAGATATCAAGCTCCAACAAACATATATCATATATATTTATATTTTTATACACGTTAAATTTAGTATTAGACATATATGAACATTTTGAATTTAGGTTATTCGATAGATCAAGACATTTCTAGATCAATCGAGGTGTGTAGATTGATCTAAAATCGTTCTATTCAGTTTAAAAAGTCTTGAATTAATTTTTCAATTGACTATATCAATCAAGAATTAGATTGATCGAGCATGTTTTGATTGTAGTATTTGATCAATTGATAAAGGTTTCGATTGATCGAATTATATGTTCGATCAATCGAGCATATGTTAAATCGATCAAGTGGCCATGGTTTCAATTTTAAAACCTATTTCTAGCTTGAATTTAATTGATTTATTATTATATTGTCATCATTATTTAAACCTCTTTTAACTAATTTTATGGATAAAATAGTAATATTGGTTTGACCTAATGCTTCAAATTTTCTATTTGAACAAACCAAAACACAAAATTTATTAACTATACAAGAGTATTATTCTTTTCATCTTAATCTTTCTCTTGTTTTATAAAAACTATTCAAATAGGCGTTTTCATTTAGTTAATTTATTAAACATTTTGTGAGTGTGTTTGATTGATTAACAAATTTACAATATTTATGATATTGTGCTTAAATTAATTTTTCTAGGCTTGTTAGTTGATTTTGATTCATTTGATATATTATTAAATCATCTAGCTAAAGTTATTCATTATTGCATCTACTCTAAGACACACATTTACACTTGTGTTAACTTTTCAGGTACTGGTTGAATGAGTTCTATTGCTTGGGTGACTCAAGTTGACTGAACGTTGGTACAAAGTCGAATATCTTGCTTCTTAAGATTATGAAAAAAGCATAGGCTTGAAAGTAGACTACTTGGGGATATTATCTTGATGGGTAGCATTGTAATTAAACATTATTTTTTTGTAGTTGATAGTTAGGTGTTTCGGTGAACTGATGGTTTTACTCTTAAGTCATTAGTGTAACCTAGGTTGTTTCCACAAAAAAATATCGTATGTTGATTGACATTTTTGCATTACTTTATTTACATATGATTGCATACCTGCTTGTCAACGAAAATTATAATTTGTCTTAATTTCGCTGATTATTTATTCACCCTCTCTAGCAAATTAGATCTATAACTAAAATAAATTTCTTTTGATATCAGAGTGGGTCATTAGATACACTTAATACGACAAGTACCTTATTATGGATTGTTTTATTAAAAGGGATAGCTTATATGTTGACAAAATTGAGTCTTCTTCCTTCTGAATATAATGTTAAAAGTTGGAAATAATTTTTTTCTAAATGTGCTAGAGTAATAGAAAATAATACTCATTTAAGAGTAAAATAAAAAGTCTAAATAAACAACTTGAGACACATGAAATCCTTTTAAATAAGATAAAGGATGAAAATAATATTTTGCAAGAATAGAATAATGCTTTGAATGTGAGTCTTATAAGTTTGAAAGAAGAAAATAACAAGTTGGTTATAGATGAAGGAAAATTAGTGCAAGAGCTCAAACAATCCATGAAAGCTGTAAAAAGACTAATAATTGAAGCTGAAAGGTTGAACAAAGTTTAGAATTATGAAAATCCTTTTAGAGACAAGAGATGACACAGATATGTATATAAGTACACTACATGCACCAATCTCTTCAAAATCAACTATGTTTGTAAAACCTTCTTATCCTTACACTTCACACACAACACACACATCTCATGCATCTGCTTATAAATTTAAGCTTGTATGCTATAATTGTGGTAGAAAGGGACATAGTAGACCGAGATGTAGATTCATGATTACCTATAATTATTTTGATAATATGCATCCTATTCAAGAATTAACATCCATGCTTTCAAAAACAAGCAGATGATTCAAAAAAAAACCAAAAAGGTTTTTATTAAAAAAATTTGATTTAAATTGTTTTGTAGCCAATTTTGCATTTAAAGTTAAATCTTCCTCTACTTGGTATTTTGATAGTGGTTGTTTTATATATATGACTTGTGATTGTTCTCTTTTTAAAACTTTTGAAAAATATAATAAAGGAACAATTATTTTTTATTATGAAAATAAATCCAAAATTATTGGTAAAGGTACTTTAGATTGATAGTATACCTAGGTTGGATGATTTACTCCATATTGATGGACTTAAAGTCAACCTAATAAGCGTTAGTCAAATTTGTGACAAAAACTATAGTGTACAATTTACCAATAATCATTGTATTATAATAGACCCAAAATGTGAGTGTATGATTAGAGAAACTAGATCTCATGATAATTCTACTACATGGATACAGACCATAGTATTACTACTTGTAATTTAGTTTATGATTATTCTATTTAATTGTAGCATCAAAAGATGGGGCATAACAACTTTAAAGATCTTATTAACTTAAGCAAAAAAGAAATTATGTGTGGTCTACCTATATTTTCTGAAATTGAAAAAACCTTTCCAAACCATGCCAACTTGAAGAAAAAAACTTGCTCTTAATAAGAAAATTTAAGGAGTTAACACACAAAGAACATTTGAGTTAATTCACATCGATCTTATGGGTTCTATGAGAACTGAAAGTTTAGGTGGCAAGAAATATATCATTGTTATTGTTGATGATTTTTCTCATTTTACATTGGTTAGATTCCTTGAAGAAATATCTGATGCATTCAATTTCTTTAGCTGTTTATGTCTTAAAGTATAGATTGAACATGTAACAGAACAAACAAAGTAATGATATTAAGGACTCATCATAGCAAGGAATTTAAAAACTCAAGATATGCTAAATTCTGCAAACAACATGGTATAGCTCATAAGTTCTCAACACCAATTACCCCATAACAAAATGGGATAGTTGAAAGGAAGAATTGGGTGTTGCAAGAGATGGTAAGAGTCCTACTACATGCAAAGGACATTCCCAAGTAGTTTTAGGCTGAGTAATAAGTATTTCATGCTACATTGTGAACCATGTCTACCTACATCTAGGTACAAACCAAAATCTCTATGAGGTATGAAAAGGTAAGAAATATAATCTTAAACATCTACATGTGTTTGGTAGTAAATGTTACATCCTTAGAAATCAAGACAATCTAGGAAAATTTGATTGTAGAAATGATGAAGGTATCTTCCTAGGATACTCATTAACAAGTCATGTTTTTAGAGTATTCAGTCTGAGAACTAATACTATGATGGAGTATATCCATATTGTTATAGATGATGTAGGTACTAGTACTCTAGTGACTGATGATAAAGTTCAACCTTTAAGCCCAAGCTTTCCAACTGAGGAATAAAATGATGAACACCTGACAAAAAAAGGTAGATAATAGGCCAGATGAAGAGCCACTCTTAGAGGACGAGGTCACCATACCTAACACTCAAACTTAAAGGCCTACATGTATTGCCAAAAACCACCCAAATAAAAACATGATTAGTGATCCAAATGTAAGCTTGGTAACTAAAAGGAGAAAGGTAAGTGAGATAACTCATCTTTGTTATGTTTCTCAAATAGAACAAAAACATGTTAATAAGGCATTAAAAGATGAATTTTGCATAAATGTCTTGTAGGATGAGTCATCTCAATTCACTAGGAATGATGTTTGGACTTTTGTACCTAGACTTAAAGATAAAAAAAATCATAGGAACTAAATGGGTGTTTAAAATAAATCTAATAAACAAGATGTTGTAAATAGAAACAAGGTCAGGCTTGTTGCTTAAGGATATAAATGAGTTGAAGGAATTGATTTTGATGAAACTTTTGCTGTTGTAGCTAGGTTAGAATCAATTAGGATTTTTCTTTCCATTGTATATTTTATGAAATTAAAACTTTTTTAAATGGATGTAAAGTTTTCTTTCTTGAATGGGTTACTTAATGAAGTAGTCTATGTTGAACAACCAAAGGGTTTGTCGACCCACAATTTTTTAGCATGTTTATGAACTTAAATAAGGCCCTTTTATGATTTGAAACAAGCTACTAGAGCTTAATATGAGAGACTTACAACTTATCTCTTAAACAAGAGATTTGTTCGAGTAGGAATTAATAAGACTCTTTTTATTAAAAATACCAAAGAGGATATATTCATAACACAAATACATGTCGATGACATAGTTTTTGGGTTAACATCCAATTCTATTGTTAATAATTTTGTGAAAATAATGACTAATAAATTTGAAATTTCTATAATGGGTGAGCTCACATGTTTTCTTTGTTCATAAATTAAACAATTAATTAATGGCATCTTTATTTCTCAAACCAAAATGAATGTAATTTAATTAAGAAATTTGGTCTTTAAACAAGTAAGTATTTGAGAACCCCCACAAGTACTAGTGCCAAGATTTCAATGGATGAGTTAGGTAAGAGGGTTGATGAAATGCTATATAGAAGCATGATAAGAAGCTTACTATATCTCATAACAAGTAGCCCTGATATATTTTTTAATGTAGGTGTTTGTGCCCATTATCAATCAAATCCTAGGAAATCACACATAGATCGTGTCAAAAGGATCATTATGTATATCTTTGGCACAAAGACCTTTGGTATTTGGTTTACTAATGATACTATATATGAAATTAGTAGATACACAGATACTGATTGTGCAGGAAATTAGAACGTAAGAAAAAGCACTTAAGTGGATATTTTTCTATTGGGAACAATCTAGTATCCTAACATAGTAAGAACCAAAATTTCATCTCATTATATACTACAAAAATAGAATACATTACTGTTGGAAGCTCCTATATACAACTTATGTGGATGAATAACATGCTTAAGGAATATGACTTTGAACAAGGTACAATTTCCTTTTATTGTGATAATACTAGTGATATATGTATCTCTAAAAATCATGTTCTGTATTCTCGAATAAAACATATAGAAATTAGACATCATTTTATTAGGAAACTAGTAAAATATAAAGTTTTATCCCTTGAGTTTGTGCCTAATGAAAGACAATTACCTAATTTATTCACTAAGTCACTTTATACCTAAAGATTTGAATACTACTTACATATTCTTTGACTATGCATTATGCAAATGGATATTGTAACTTGTGTATTTACATATTTTTCACATCTGGTGATCGATGTCGATATGTATGTCAACCTTGAAGTTTATAATAAATTATGTGAGATTTTAAGACTTGAAATAACTTTGACTTTAAAAATTATGGTTGAACTATCTCTTTGACTTTATTAAATATTATTATAGAGAAACATCTAGTTTTGAGAATGCTACTTACTGTTATGTATGAAAGCTACAGTAATGAGCAAAAAAGGATGCTCTACAACTAGTGTGAAAGATATCGTACTAGGTATATTGGCTTGTATATATTTCTTTTGCAAAAGAAAAATTATATGATATAGGAAATAGCAATATACAAAAATAAAGATGCAAAACTTTTTTATATAAAAAGAAAAATAATAACCATTCCCATGTACCAAAAAACATAAAATAAACTAATTATACAAAAATAATAATTAAAGTTCTCTCTTAGTAATAAAATTGTTAATATGTGTAAGTATAAATTCAACTAATTTTTTTTTGCATAATAGGTGATGCCCATTTCTTTAAATCTTTTATAAGTAGTCATAAATGGACTATTTGACATACTATTAAAGTTCTAATATTTATCTTACTTTAGGAGGCAATCGTTATGCACTATATGTGTTAGTATGTTTGTGTGTATTGTCTACATAGGCTTATATTATTTAGTGAATAGTCACACTTTTAATACCAACTAAGTTTTAGTATTTATATGCATGTCTCATTCATGTTTAGCTCAATTTAGTACCCTATACTAAAAATGAATCTTTTTATCTTATTTTTAAGTTGTTTATTCATATGGCAAAAAATGAGAAAAAAAAACGAAAAATTGAAACTTTATTTGAATTTTTTTAGAAATATTACTCGTAGGAGAAGTTATGTTTTGAAGATCTATATAATGAGGGAGTTATGTTTTTAACTTCTATCTAATATTCGCATACACTGAATTAATGAACAATGAGTCTTTTGGGACAAGTTGTTTGGTTATTTATGTTTTTTCAGTGTATACCTGAGATTTTCAGATTTAAGTGAACATGGTTTCATAGGATCATAGGATAGTTCCATTATATAAATTTTTTTTCCTGTGAGCATTATGTTGTGAGAGAAATTTTGTCACAAGAATATGCCAAAGGTGAAGATTGTAAGATTTATGTAAGTGTTAGTGATATTTGTGAACAAAATATACAAATATAATTTTAGTTTTTAGGTGTCTTTCAAAATTATTTCAAGCTAAAGAAACTATCGAGCTCCAACAAACATATTCATGTATATCTCTATTCTTATACATATTATTTTTCATACCAAACATATAGGAATAATTTGAATTTGGGCTACTTGATCAATCGAGATATGTCTAGATTGATCGAGGTGTGTAGATCAATCTAGAATCAATCTACTCAGTTTAAAAAGTCCTAAATTAAATTTTTAATTCACTATATTGATCGAGTAACTAGTAATTGATCGATCAAGTACTAGAGTATTCGATTAATTACATAAATCGATTTAACCTGATCAGAATTAATGATTTATTATACTAGATCGATCAAGAATTGACTGGATTGATCGATCATATTTTGATTGTAGTATTAGATCCATCGATAAAGGTTTCGATTGATCAAACTATATGCTCAATCGATTGATCGAGCATATGTTAGATCGATCAAGCGGTCAGGGTTTTACTTTTAAAACCAATTTCTAACTCGAATTGAATTGGTGAATTACTATATTGTCCACATTCTTTAAAACTCTTTTAATTGATTTTATAGACATAATAGTAATATTTCTTTAACCTAGTGTTTCAAAATATTATGTTTAAACAAACCAAAGCACATAAATTTATTGATCACACAAGGGCATTGTTCTCTTCATCTTAATCTTTCTCTCTTATTTTGCAAAAACAATTCAAGTAGGCCTTTTCATTTAGTTAATTTATCAAAAATTTTATGGTCGTGCTTGATTGATTAACAAGCCTACAATATTTGTGATATTGTACTTAAATTGACTGTTCTAGGGTTTCTAGTTGATTTTGATTTATTTGATATATTATTAAATAATCTAATTATGGTTACTCATTATTGAATCTATTTTAGGACACAAATTTTCACTTTTATTATTATGCTAATGATTTAAGTATTGGTTGAATGAGTTCAATTACATATGTGACTCAAGTTATCAGAACATTGTTCTAAATCTGAATACCTTGCTTGTAGAGACTATGAAAGAAAAAAAAGGCTTATGAGTAGATTACTTGGGGGTAGTACCTTGGTGGATAATTTGAATCCTAGCCTTGTAATTGAATATTATTTTCATATTTGATAGTTAGATGTTCTGGTAGACCAAAGATTTTTCTTTTAAGTCATTGGCATGACCAAGGTTATTTCCATCCAAAAAGGTCTTGTGTTGATTTATATTTTGATTGCCACACAAATTGTGTGTGCAATTAATACGCAAGTATATGTACTGCAATAAGTAGTATAATGATAAGAAAAGATCGTTCACATGAAGATTATTTTATTAGAAACTAATTTTCAAAACTTAAAAAAATTAAAAATCAATTTTTTATGTGTTTTTATATTTTAAGGAAACAAAATTAAAATAACTAAAAATAAATAGAAATAATTAATTAAATCAAATTCGGTAACTAAAAATATATATGAGAAAATATCTAGGAATACTTAATCCCCCAATTTTCTAAACATATGAATCACTAAAATCCCCCAATATAATTATCAATTCATTACACGATCAATTGAATTTAACCTAGCATGTATTCCTCTCTCAAGGAAACTACACATCATATATTAATTAATTTAATCACACTATCATGCTAATTAAATTGCATACTATTCATTAAGTTCATCAATTATGGATCACATACACAAGAATCATACATCTCTATCTAGAAACCATTCATGTTACTTAATCAAGACAAACAATTAAATAATTCTCTCAAATCTATTTAATTGATTGCCTCTATAGATAAATTGTTAGGCAAATAATTAAAAGCATACAAATCAGATTAAATAATATAATTAAATTATAATTATAATTGCTGTAAAATATTAGATCTTCACACGGTGAAAATTGGGTTCATAAGACCCCTAGATTAACAAATTAACTACACATAATTGTGTTCATAAAACTCATATTTTTCATAAAAAAAAGACATAAAAATTGATAAATAAATGAGTAGAATAAGAAATACAATCAATCTCTTGAATTGTAGTGTTAATATCCTCTTGAATCTCTACCAAAATTGTGTCTTTTCTTGAATTTTTCTGTATTTTTCGCTTTTTAGCTCCGAAAATTGATCAAAATTATGCTAATGTAGGCCACTTAGAGTTTATAGAGTGATTATGGGTTTAAATATAGCTCAAGTGCAATCTATACCATCATATCAGCTTTAGATAAAAGGGTTAAGATCAAAACAAGAAAAACTGACAATGTCATCCAATCACAGTGCAACACATGGCAGGGGAAATTCACTAGGCAAATCAGAGAGTGATGCATGGTAGGGGAGACCTATCAGAGTCAATGATTGCTAATTCAACACCATGTAGTGAGATGTGATTCATAGAAATAGATGGCATGGCGTACAGGTGGAACACGAGGAGCAATCGAGTGGCAACACGTGGCGAAGAAGTTTGATCGCACACCGAACACGGATTCAATGTCGTGTTGATAAGTGTTGCGCATTTCTTCTTTCTCACACGTGATGTAACATGTTTCTCTATCTTTGCTTGAGTGGCATCCGCGTGGCTTGCCCAATTAGCTCCCATGCTTACGTGGCATGCCACGTGGTAGATTCTTTTTTTCCCAATTAACTCCCATGTTTCTCTGTTTTTCAATTCTATTTATTTTATTTAGAGGGATAATTGTGCTATAAGTTTTTTCTCTTCTTCTTTTCTCTTTTTTTTATATTGTGCATTACATTTCATTTTATGCTATATCATAACACATGATTGCATTTTTTTTCTTTTCATACAAGCTAATGGAGCAAGGGTAAAGGTAATACTTATTAGTTAGGTATAAAATGTGGCTTAAAGATATGAATGGTTCTTTGTTAGGCTCAAATGGGTAACTAAAGATATTAACAATGGTTAGCTTCAAAGGCTCAATCGATCCAAATAAGGCCTAAATCATTTCTCTTGCTAAATGCTATTCAAAATTTCACCTCAAAGGATGATCAAATAGATTCTAAAATCTAGTAGATCTCATCAAGTCGCACAACTCAAGATAAATTTTCTTTCAATAAGAACACCAAAATCAATCATAAACATGTGCATAAAAATTTGAATCAATCCAATCAAAACTAACAAGCATATCACATGATTAATGTAAATATCTTAACAAATATGTTACATTCCTTATCCTAATGATAACCAATTTTTATCATTGAGTTCATATGTTTCATATCAAGCATGCATGCATTTTGTTTTCATATATTTATCAATTTCTACCCAAATTATGGTTAAAAACATCCTAATAATTTAAAAACAAATTCCCTAAAAATTTAAAATGCATTGTAAAAGAAAAATGTAGAGAATGAAGTTCCATCCCCTAAACTTAAATTACATATTTCCCCTAATGTGCACATATCAATATGAAAAGGTAAAAGAAAAGAAAACTCCATTAGTCATGGCACACCACATATGTCACTGAAATGCTCATTCTTGCTGCGCTATTACTATCCACCTAAGGCACATCCTTTTTGTATCCATTTACTTTTGAGTTTACGTGGAAATAGTTTGAGTCTTAAGTTTGTCAATAATACCTTATGTTCTGGCTTGCAAACACGATGTTAAATTCTCTTCTCATGCCATATTTTTGTTTCTCTTTTGAACTTTTTGGCATTCTTATAAGCACTCCACCATAATTCATCCAATTTATGTATTTCTAACATCTTTTTCACTTTTCCATTGAACTCTTTCACTTTCATACGTGACTAGGTGTGGAATGGTAAAAGTGTAGGGTATAAACTTGATGGTTCTTCAATTGATGGTTTGATCTTATATCTTATCTCAAAATTTTCCAAAATTTCCTTTGATACACACATGATAGGCACGTCCTCCAAAAAGTTCACACACTCTACAATATCAACCTTTGATGCCATACTTTCAAAGTTAAAACAAGTTGAGTTGTTTTTTGGTGAGTTTATGTCCTTGTTCATAGCATCACATGTAACAACCTTAAGTGTGAGTGACTCAACATATTCTTTGAAGTTATTCCCACAATCAATAACATTTATCCTTAAGCATTCATTAACACTATCAATGTCAGGGGGTTCAAATTCTTTAAAAACATTAAACATTATTTGTTCTTCTTGCACTCTCATTATAAGTTCACATTTTTTGTAAATCAATGAGTGCCCTTCCGGTTGCTAAGAATGGACGACCAAGTATGATAGGAATGTCACGG
This sequence comes from Hippophae rhamnoides, assembly GCA_033030585.1. Taxonomy (NCBI): domain Eukaryota; kingdom Viridiplantae; phylum Streptophyta; class Magnoliopsida; order Rosales; family Elaeagnaceae; genus Hippophae; species Hippophae rhamnoides. Next base: position 12,487,525 of record CM065434.1, on the reverse strand, counting down.
TCCTCTTCCATGTCTAGCATAATGAAGTTCGACAGAAAGATGAATTTGTCTACTTTTACTAGAAAATCATCTACCACACCCCAAGGTCTTTTAATTGATCTATCTACCATTTGTAATGTTATTGAAGTGGATTTTTCTTTATCAACCCACAATCTCTTGAATGCCAATAATGGCACGAGGTTAATGCTAGAACCCAAGTCACATAGTGCCTTGCAAAAATAGATGTTCCCAATAGTGCAAGGGATGTCAAAACTTCTTGGATCTTTTATTTTTTTATGGTAGTTTTTTATCAACGATGGCACTACAACCTTCAGTTAAGGTTATTATTTCATGATCTCCAAGGTACATTTTCATTAATAGTATATCCTTCATGAATTTGGAATAAGACGACATTTTTTCAAGTGGCTATACAAATGGTATGTTTATGTGCAGCTTTTTGAAGACTTCTAGAAATTTTGAAAACTATGTATCTGACTTTTGCTTTTGCATTATTTGAAGGAAATGAATAGTTGGTTTGTAAAGGTTTCTCTTTTTGGCTAAATTATTTCTTTTTTAGTGCTTTCTTTATCCACTAGTTCATCCTTATCCTTGTTAATTTAATGTTTCTCCTCATCCTTTTTTGTCTTATGTTCCTGTTCTAAAGTTTTACCACTCCTCAAGGCACATTTTCATTAATATTATATCCTTCACGAATTTGGAATAAGACGACATTTGTTCAAGTGCATATGCAAATGGTATGTTTATGTGCAGCCTTTTGAAGACTTCTAAAAATTTTGAAAACTGCATATCTTACTCTCTTTTTTTGCATTCTTTGAGGGAAAGGAATAATGGGTTTGTAAAGGTCGCTCTTTTTTGGCTAAATTATTTCTTTTTCAGTGCTCTCTTTATCCACTAATTCCTCCTTATCCTTGTTAATTTCATGTTTCTCCTCATCCTTTTTTGTCTTATGTTCCTATTCTAAAGTTTTACCACTCTTCAAGGCTATGGCGTTACATTGGTCCTTACCTTCTCTTCATGGGTTTGCAATTGTGTCACTTGGAAGGTTACCTTGAGGCCTTTCGCTTATGGCCTGAGCAAAATGCCTCATTTGGTTCTCCAAATTTTGAATAGTAGCCTCTTGAATGGACACTTTTGTATTTACTGATTGGATGAAGTCTTTGATCATCCCTATTAAGGCATTTGTATTGTTCTTAGTAGGTGGCTTCTTTTCTTGGGCTTATAATTATTGTAGTTTTTGAAAACCAGGTGGTGGAAATTATTTATGGTTGAATTGATTTCCACCTTAACTATTGTTATTGCTCGAAGAGAAATTTGGATATTGTCTCCATCCTAGTTTATATGTGTTTGAGTATGGATTATTGTTTTGATTCACATTACCCACATATCATATAGATTTAGGATTATTTGGACAATTATCAAACAAATGAGCTGCTCCACAAAACACACATGACACTCTTGAATTTTGGACCTGGTTTATACTCGCTATCGATTTTTAAGCTTTCAAAAGATTAACCAAAGATGACACTTGAGTTGTAAGTGCTGTGATATCATTTTTCTCATATACTTTAGCTACTTTTCTTGTGGTTATCATTCTGTCCATTGGTAATTGATAATTATTTCTAGCCATTTTTTCAAGTAAATAATAAGCTTGATTGTAAGATTTGGCTAGCAAAGCTCCATTAGTAGATGCATCAACAATAGTTCTTGTTTGAGCATTGAGACTATTGTAAAAAGTCTCCATTTGAATCCAAGAAGGAAAACCATGATGAGGACACTTCCTTAGCAATTTCTTGAATCTTTCCCATACTTCATACAAAGATTCTCCTTCATGTTGTTGGTAGGAAGTAATGTCATTCCTAAGTTTGGAATTCTTTGTTGGTGGGAAGTATTTCATCAAGAATTTATGTACCAAAGCATTCTAAGTTGTAATGGAATCAGGTGGCAAAGTGTTTATCCATACTCGATCACAGTCTTGTAAAGAGTAAAGGAACAATCTAAGCCTAAATGCCTCCTCGGTCACACCATTGAACTTAAATGAATCTACAATTTAAATGAATCTGCAACTTCAATAAACAATATGATATGAAGATGAGGATACTTTGTTGGTAATCCGCTAAATTATCCAACTATTTATAGCATTTGAAACATCACTGGCTTTAATTCAAACTGACTAACTTGAATGCTTGGCCTTGTAATACTTGGTTTCAGCCCTTCCAATATAGGTATTGCATATTCATCCATAGCTCTCTCTTTATCATCCACTAAAAAAATTTGATTGTGCACGTTTAGCTCATTATTGTTTATTTGTAATGGATTAGCCATTTTTTCCTCTTGGGTGACAACTTGTTTTCTAATTGATCCCAAAGTACACTCAATTTTCAAGATTTAAAGGTAAGATTTCTCCCTCACGAACTCTACTCTTGCAATAGACTTAACAATGTTTCTACAATACTAAAGATATGTCTAAATAAAAAGTAAATAAAAAAATAAAAAATAAACAACTATATAAATAAATAAATTAATTAATTAAAGTTAAAAAATAAATAAATAAAATAAATTAACTAAAACAAATAAATAAATAAGTCACTAAAAGAAAATAAGTAAATTAAAATTAAAATTAAAGTAAAGAAAAATAAATTAAGAAGAATAACTAAAAATAAAAATAATAATAAAAATTATTAATTTCTAATATATATAATCCTTCGCAAAGGCGCCAGAAACTTAATCGCTACACAAGAAGTGTGTGCAATAAATACGTAAGTATATGTATCGCAACAAGTAATATAGCAATAAAAAAATATTGTTCATATAGAGATTATTTTTTTATAAACTAATTTTTAAAACTAAAAAATAAAAACAATTTTTTGTGTTTTTATATTTTAAGGAAGAAAAATTAAAATAATTAAAAGTAAATAGGAATAATTAATTAAATCAGATTTGGTAACTAAAGAGATATATGAGAAAATATCTATGAATATTTAATCTCCCAATTTTCAAAACATACGAATTGCTAAAATCTACCCCAATATAATACAAATTAATTAAATGATCAATTGAATCTAACTTAGCATGTATTCATTTCTCAAGTAAACTTCACACCATATATTAATTAATTTAATTAAACTCTCATGCCAATTAAATTGCATACTATTTATTAAGTTTATCAAATATGAATCACATACACAAGAATCATACATCTCTATCTAGAAACTATTCATGTTACTTAATCAAGACAAACAATTAAATAATTCTCTCAAATCTATTTAATTAATTGCCTCTATAGATAAATTGTTGGCCAAACAATTAAAAGCATACAAATTAGATTAAATAATATAATTAAATTATAATTATAATTGATGTAAAATATTAGATCTTCAAATGGTGAAAATTGGGTTCATAAGACCCTTAGATTAACAAATTAACTACATATAATTGTGTTCATAAAACTCATATTTTTCATAAAGAAAGACATAAAAATTGATAGATAAATGAGTAGAAGAATTGTAGTGTTAATCTTCTTTTGAATCTCTACCAAAATTGTGTCCTCTCTTGAATTTTTCTCTTTTTAGCTCTAAAAATTGATCAAATTATGCTAATGTAGGCCATTTAGGGTTTATAGAGTGATTAGAAGCTTAAATATAACTCAGGTGCGAATTAGACCATTAGATTAGCTTCACATCAAGGGTTAAGATCAAAAAAAGCAAAACTAACAGCGCCAACCAATCACAGCATGATACGTGGCAAGGGAAATTCACTAGGCAAATCGGAGATCGACGCTTGGTAGGGGAGACCAGTTAGATTCAACGATCACTGAGTCAGCGCTGCGCGGCAAGACATGATTTGTGGAAAAAAATGGTGTGGTGTACGCGTGGAACGTGAGGATCAATCGGGTGGCAACATGTAGCAGAGAGCCGAACCGCGAAATTAACCATATCAAGCGCCGTGTCTGACACGTATCGCAGGTATTGGCCTCCTTACACACGGCATAACATGATTCCCTTTTCTTGCTTGCATGGTTTACTCAGTCAGCTCTCATACTTGCGTGGCATGCCACATGGCATATTTTGATTAGTCTTGCGTTAAAAATTCCAGAAAATCCCAAAAAATTTGAAAAATTATATTTTTATCCATTTTCACTAAAAAGTTTATATTTTAATATTTTTAACCCCAAAAATATTATTTATTGAATGAAACTTGTAAATATTAAGTAAAAAGTGCATTAATGACTCCAATTTAATAGAGTCATCATATTTCCGCATTACTTTAGTCATACGCAATTTCATGTGTGATCATTTGTGAAAATTTTAAATTTGTATTAATTTCACTGATTATCTATTCACCCATCTAGCTAATTAGATCTATAACTAAATAAAACTTTCACGATTGATCTTCAACTCTAACCTAATTATTTACTAAAACCAAACATTTCAATTACCCTTTTTCCCTATTATTTATTACTCTATGATCATTTAATGGATAGAATTTTAATTAAACTTTAACCAAGAATTAGGGCTTCAATCTTTCCTATGTAAAGAACTAATGCTCCATATTTTAATTAACCATAAGAGCATCAAACTTTTCATCTAAAACTCTCTCTCTCTCAAATATTTTGCAAAAACAAGATCATATTTCTCTAGGCTTATTTCTTTAATTAATTTTTCAAACATTGGTGGTTTTGTTTAATTAATAAGCCTAATTAGTTAATTATATTTTGATTAAATATTCACACATCTTCTTTTTATTTTGTTCTTGAATTATTGGATTAAGTAATTGTGTGTGTAATATCATAATTATTTGGTTTGATTATTTATCTTTAAAGAAGCTATCTTTCTTGAACTTATACTTAATCTTTTGTTCTAAAGTTGTTGGTGATTTTGGTTTATCTATCATTCTATTAAATCATCTAGCTAGAATTTTTCATTGCTTAATTTACTCTATGACACACTTTACACTTGTGTTACTATGTTGTCTTCTTATGTTCCAGTCAAATGGGTTCAAGAACTCATATGACTCGAGTTTATCAAAATATTGATCTAGATTCGAACACATTTCTTGTGAAGATTATAAAGAAAAGTAGAAGATTTTAAGTAGATTACTTGATGGAATTATCTTAGAAGGTAGTTTAAATCTTGGCCTTAATTAAACTTTATTTTCATAGTGGATAGTTAGGTGGTCTGGTAAACTAATGGTTTTTCTCTTAGGTCATTATTGTGGCCTAAATTGTTTCTATTTAAAAATATTGTGTGTCAAATCTTTATTTATTTATGCATTATTTTATTTACACACAATTGCATGTCTAGCTATTTGTGAAATTTTAATTTGGTATACTTTTGTTAATTACCTATTCACCCCTATTGTTAATTAGATCTGTAACTTAAAATTTTTCAATTTGTATCAATGTGGATCACTAGATACACTAGGTATTTCTTAGGATCTTGCTATGAATCATTTGAGGGATGGTTCGTTTACAATATGTGATTCTTTCTTTGATGTGTCTAACTATTCCTATCGGAAGGTTCGTATGAGAGCCTTTTTACATTTTATAGATGAGATTGTTCAAAACTCTATCATTTATGGTTGGGAACCATATCGGTTACCAAAGATGATATAGTCACTCTTAAACCTAGGAACAAGTGGACTATTGAAGATAAAACTCGTAGTAACTAGAACCAAAAAAGAATTAATGTTATCTTTAGTGTTGTGTCTACTATAAGTTTCTTCGTATCTTTAATGTTGATATTACTAAACATGCTTGGGATATTTTTGAGATTTCCTATAAGGGAATCACACAAGTTAAAAGAACTAAATTTCACATGCTTGGTACTCAATTTTAAAACATTAGGATGAAAGAATATGATACATTTTTTGAATTCTATGCGAAATTATTTGATATTGCTAATAACTCTACAAATTTTGGAGAGAAAATTGATGATTTTAGGATAGTTCTAAATATTATTTTCTCATTACCAAATCTCTTTCATACAAAGGTCACTATCATTGATGAAAGCAAAAATGTAGACACCATCAAAATTGAGAAACTCGTTGGCACACTTCAAATCTTTGAGATGAGTTTTCGAACACCTATAAAGAACAAATGTATTTATTTCAAAACCACTATGAATGATTGATGATGGTGATAATGACAATGATGAAGAATTGCAACTCTTAGCCAAAATAATCAAGAAAATATTCAACTAAAACAATTCACAAAGTAACTATCAACTAGGCCATTTAAAGGATCAGATTCCAACTCAAACCTTTGAGTTTTGAAGATACAAAAACTAAACCCATTGGACTAAATTTTTTGAATGCAATGGGATTATTCATATTATAGTTGAGTGTGCTACCAAAAAAAAATAGAATTGGAAGAGCTTTCAATGCTACCCTTAATGACTCAAAAAGTGACAATGATAATCCTAATTAGAAAATTGTGGCACCAACTACTTGGAATTTATTGCAACTATTGGTGCACACTCTAGTAAGTCTGACATTGATTCAAATTATGAGAAAAGTGACTCTGAATTCCTACTCAATAAATTTTATACAAATAATCGCGATGAACTATTTATAGACTCAACTGGCACTAAGAGACAAAAGGATAAATTACTTGTAGAGGTAACTAAACTAAATGGAAAACTTAAATTCCTTGAAATAAATTTCTGAATTATAGAAAAAGAGAAAATTTAATTATTTGAACGTGCTAATATTTTGAATTCAAGTCTTGCATACCTCAAATAGAAAAATAATTATCTTGTGTAGAAGCTAGGAGAATCAAATGAAGTTGTGAAGAGATTGACTATTGGAGCTAAAAGGCTAAACAAAGTCCTTGACTATGGAAAACCTTTCGGAGAGAAGACATGGCTAGGCTATATAAATGAGCACCCTACGTCATCATTTTCAAATACAATTGAGTTTGTAAAACCCTCCAATCCATCTTCACATGCTACACATTCACCTCCAACATCAAAGGTCATACTCGTAAGGGATTCTAATTCTATTCCTACTATTATTAATTATGCACAAAGAAGTGTTGTTTCTATAATAGAAAAAACTATTAAATTTGTGCCTTTTTGTCATCATTATGGTAAAAAGGTCATATAAGATTAAAATGTAGATTTTTGATGAATGCTTCTAAATTTGACAATTCCTTTCATGCTTTTAGTTATATGACTCATTATTTTCATCCATCTATGCATATTATGTCCAATAACTCTACTAGAAATCATAAAGTTGAAGGTCTAAAGAGGTAAGTGAATTTAAAAACTTTTAATTCTAGAACTAATTATTATCATCCTACTATGCATATTGCATCTTCATTTAGGATGAATATAAAATCTAAAGATAAGTCCAAGAAAATTGCTATGACAACTATGGTATTTGATTTCTAACCTAAAGATATAATGAAACAAAAATTTAAGAAAGTTTGGGTTATGAAATATTATATTTTTTCATTCACTTGACCATCCTTTAATCTTCACCTAGGTACTTTAATTTGAGTCTTAATTAACCCTAGGTGAGCATCTTTAGTTTTTTTATTTGTTTCATTTTTATTTTGATTAATGTTTTTTTAGTTTCAAGAAAAAAATATAAATAAAAAAATAAAATTAAAACAAAAAAGGAGGGAAGTAGACTTCCTTAACATTGTCTTCAACATTATATACTACCTTCATATTTATTGAATATGCATTATGCAAATGGATATTGTGACTTATGTATTTAAATATTTTCCACATCTAGTGATCGATGTCAATATGAACCTACTTAAACAATAACTAGACACATAAGTATGTCATATTTGAATTATATTATTGACATTGTGATATTTTAGGATATGAAATAACTTTGACTATTAAATTATAGTTGAACTCTATCTTTCACTTTTTAAAGTGCTGTTATATGAAGACACATAATTCCTACTTATACACTAATTGGACACATAAGTATGTCATGCTTGAATTATATTATTGACATTATGAGATTTTAGGGTTTGTAATAACTTTGCCTACTAAATTATAGTTGAACTCTGTCTTTCACTTTTTAAAGTGTTGCTATAAGAAGACATAATTTTGAGAGGGCTACCTACTGTAATATGTGAAGCTACCACAGTGAGCAGAAAGGGTTACCTGATAACTAGTGTGAACGTCATCATACTAGATTTTTAGTTCGTGCATATTTCCTTGGAAAGATAATAATAATATTAAAGAAAAAAGAAAAATACAAAAGTTTTTACATGTATGAAAATAAAGAGCTACAAATAGTTATACAAAAAGAAAATAAATAACCAATCTCTCATAAAAAAAATACGAGAAAGGAATACAAATAAAAAGGTTAATTAAGTTCCAACACATATTTTACTTTTGAAAATTGTAGATATGTCACCATATATTTTAGTATTTTTGTGTGTCATATTTACATATATTTATGTTGTTCATAATAGTAACACTTTGAAAAAAAAATTCATCTTTTATGTGTACTGTTGTAGTCATGTATAGGTAGTCTACTAGCCTCAATTAAAAAAAACATTATATATATTCAATTTTTATAAATTTTTGTTATATTCTAATTTATTTAGGAAACTTCTAGAACTTAGAGAGAGTTTATTTACTTTTATAAAACATATATAAATGGAGAGAGTTAATTAAAAAGGGAGAGTTATTAATTGAAAATTTTCTTTGAGAGAGATTACATATAGGAGAGAACACATTAAGTGTTCAAATTTATTCACATTAGTAATACTTAAATGTTCTATCTGTTGATGTTATTACTCATCACTTATGTATATTTCTTCACTTTTGTGCTATTATATATACTATACTAATAAATAATAAGTCTTTCGAGACAAGTTGTGTGCCTATTTGTATTTTCATTCTTTATTGTATATGTGAGCTATCAAGATTCAAGAGGCGATGGTTTTACCTGGTTATAGGATAGTTTCACCATGTAAAATTCATTTTTAGTAAGAGAGAGGTTTGGTCACACAAATATGCTAAAGGTGGAGATTGTAAGATTTATGAGTGGTAGCAATATTTGTAACCAAAATATTTAAAAGTAATTTAGTTTTTAACCATATTTTTCAATATCACTATTCAAGCTGAATAATCTACCAATCTTCAAATGAACATATTTTAAGTATACTCTTGTTCTTATACACGTTATATTTAATATTATACACATAGGAACTTTTAGTATATATTCTCTATCAATCGAGCAATGACTAGATCGATCGAATAATAACCAAATAGATCTAAGTCTTCTCAAAATTAATTTTAATATTGGATAGATCGATCAATCGAGGACTGGATCGATCGAGAATCGATCACATTCGATCAACCTGGTTTCAGGTTTTCATTATTTATAGGATGGTCGATCAAGATTTGTTTAGATTGATTGATGTTTCATTGATCCTTGCCTCGATTGATCAAAAAAGGTTTTAATCTATCGGCCTTATTGCTTCAATTGATTGAGCAACATGTGTTTCAACTTTAACATAATCATTTATCAAGCCAAACATTTCAATTACCATTTTGTCCATATTATTTAATGTTCTATGAATTGTTTAATGGATAGAATTATAATTGGACTTTAACCTAGTATTAGGACTTCAATCTTTCCAATATAAAGAATATAATGCTCCATATTTTAATTAATCATAAGAATATCAATCTTTTCATCTTACACTTTCTCTCTAAAATTGATTTTTTAAAAAAAATCATATTTCTTTAGGATTCTTTCTTTAATTAATTTGTTAAACATTGGTGATTGTATTTCATTGATTAATATGCCAATTAGTTTGTGATATTTTGATTAAATGTTCATATAACTTCTTCTTTATTTTGTTCTTGAATTATTGGATCAAATAATTGTATGTGTAATATCATAATTATTTTGTTTGATTATTTATCTTTAAGGAAACTATCTTTATTGAACTTATGCTTAATCATCTATTCTAGAGTGGCTGGTGATTTTGGTTTATCTATCATTCTATTAAATCATATAGCTAGGGTTTGTCTTTGTTTAATTTGCTCTATAACACACTTTGTACTTTTGTTATTGTGCTAAATTTTTAGGTGCTAGTTAAACGAATTCGATAACTCGTATGACTCTAATTGATCGGAATTTTGGTCCAAATTCGAGCAACTTTCTTGTGAATATTATGAAAAAAAGCAGGGGTTTGTTGTTGTGCACGGAAGCAATAAATGACGGTATATTAATATATCAAAGTGGTAAAAGGAAGCACAGAATTTACGTGGTTCGGTAATTCGCCTAGGTCCATGGGAGGTAGTTTTGAACTGAGTAGGAAATATACATAATACAGATATATATTTCCTCACTAATAATATCTCTCAAGTGTTTACCCACACTCATTGAAAACTCTTAAACTCACTAAGTATTTTCTCTCTTTGAGTTTGCTCATGCTCTCTCTAATTTTTTCTGATTTTTTCCTTGTTCTTCAATGCATGAACTCCTTCCTATTTATAGATGAAGCAAGACTCCCTTTCCCTAAATTGTGCCATAATTTAAGCCTTAAATCATGCCACAAATTATGCCACTAATTATCTTAAATCATGCCACAAATTATGCCACTAATTTGTTACTTTTAGAGCCAATATTCAACAATCTCCACCGTGGCAAAAAAGTTTATAACGTTGCCTCCAAATGCACCCTAGGCGCTCTAAGCTAGAGAGATGTTGATCAAGTTCAAGCAGTGTTGAAACTTTATCCCTGTAACCATCTTTGTAAGTATATATGTAGTGTTATCTGCAGTTCCGACTTTTTGGAGTATAACATTCCCTTCATCGACGATTTCCTGAACAAATGGTGCTCTGGTTGTCGTAGAAAACCTCCACGTTCTTCTAAACAATACCCAAATCCTTGGTCAACCGAAGAAGTTAGATAGCTTCTTTGAATGCTTATGTTACAGCCATATACTCTACCTCTGTAGCAGACAAAGCTACAGTTGACTGCAATTTTGATCTCCAACAAAATGGTCCTCCTACCATTGTGAACACATAACCAGTTATAGATCGACGCTTATCCAAATCTCTAGCATAGTCAGAATCCACATATCCGACTAAGTTTTTACCTTCAGTCTTGTCTCTCTCAAACTTCAAACCAATATCCACAGTACTATAGATGTACCATAGAATCCACTTCACTACTTGCCAGTATCCTTTACCTGGATTATGCATGTACTGACTCACCATACTAAGAGCATGGGAAATATCAGGTTTGGTGCAAAATATTGCATACATCAAGGCACCAACGGAATTTTTATATGGAACACGCTCCATTTGCTTCTTCTCATCGGTGGTGCTAGGTGACATCAATGCACTTAAATGAAAGTGAGGAGTAAGCAGTGTACTTACTGGTTTAGTTTTTTACTCAATGTCAAACCTAGTACTTTCTTCAGATATTGAGTCTGTGTTAGACAGACTGTGCTTGCAACTCTATCTCTTGTGATTTCCATCCTAATAATTTTCTTAGTTTCTCCAAGATCTTCATTTCAAATTCTAAACTCAACATAGTCTTCAATTTGTCGATCTCCACCTTGTTCTTAGATGCAATCAATATATCATCAACATATAAGAGCAAATAAATGAAGGTATCATCATGGAGTTTTCGAAAGCATACACAGTGATCAAATTGGCTATGTATGTACTTTTTCTCTCTAATGAAGCTATCAAAGCGGTGGTACCACTATCACGGTGATTGTTTCAAACCATAAAGTGACTTTCTTAGCTTGCAAGCCCAATTCTCACATCCTGGAACTTTGAAGCCATCAGGTTGAGACATGTAGATCTCTTCGTTCAAAATACCATGGAGAAAAGATGTTTTGACATCGAGTTGAGCTAACTCGAGATCAAATTGTGCTACCAAAGCCAATAGTATTCGAATAGATGAATGCTTAACAACAGGTGAGAATACCTCATTATATTCTATTTCTTCTTTCTGAGCATATCCTTTTGCTACCAGTCTGGCTTTGTATTTGATGTTGTCTTTACCATAAACACCTTCCTTCTTGGCATAGATCCATTTGCAACCAATAGTTTTCTTTCCTTTGGGAAGTTGAACCAACTCCCAAGTCTGATTCTGATGTAGAGACTTCATCTCTTCATCCATTGCCATCTTCCACTTCATACTATCAACTCTCTGCATGGCTTCTCTATAAGTGCATGGGACATTATTATCAATTACTAGAAGTGCGAATGCTACCATGTCTGTGTATCTGGAAGGCTTCCTAATCTCCCTTCTCAGTCCAGTAATGGCAATAGATTTTGGCTACAGATTAATCAGTGGTGATGGTGAGAGAACCTCCACCTCAATTGAGATCTCTTCTTGATCATCAATTTCATCTTTACCTTGATCGGTAGTCGGTGCAATGTTTTTTGGATCTTCCGAAGTCTCAAGCATCACCTTAGAAAGAGTATTTGGACTTTCATTCTTTTTCTCTGAATTTTTCTGTCTCAGCATAACAGACTCATCAAATGTGACATCTTGGCTCAAGATGATCTTCTTGGATTCACTACACGAAAGTCGAAATCCTTTAACTCCTTCCTTAAAGCCCAAGAAAACAACTTGCTTTGCTCTAGGATTCAGTTTGGATTCACTAACATGAAAATATGCAGGACATCCAAATATTCGTAATTAATCATAATTAGAAGCAGGTTTTGATCTGGATCGCCACCTATTATTTGACTCTTCTCTGGACTTTGATCTGGATCGCCACCTATTTTTTGTTGTTCATCCTACCTCTGGCTGTCGTCAATGCTTCTGATATTGAGTCTTTGTGATCATGTTGATCCTTCTTCTAATACTTATTATTTACCAAAGCATTTGAAACATCTACAAAATTAACATCATATTTTCCATATAACATGGTTGTGGTTAAATGCTCATAGCTCTCAGGTAATGAATTCAACAACAACAAAGCTTTATCTTCATCGATAATGTCAACATCTAAATTTTGTAGATCAGACAAAATTTTATTGAAATTATCTAAGTGCTCAATCATAGGGGTACATTTCTTGTACTGGAAATGGAAAAGTTTCTTCTTCAAGTAGAGTCTATTCTCAATACTTTTCGTCATGTACTTGTCCTTTAGTTTCTTCCAAAGAACTATGGATACATTCTCTTTCATGACAAAATACTTCTGATCTTTTTCTAAACACAGTCGAATTGTGCCACAAGCTTGTTAGTTGACATAATTCCAATCTTCATTTGAATAATCTCCTGGCCTGGTCTCCAAGGCTATATTAGATCCTTCTTGAAACAATAGATCTAATACTTCACGTTGGACAACATAGTTCTTCGAGTAGAACAACTTGATTTGCCAGAAATTTTAAGGTTAGCTTGTTCCCCTTCTTCGATCTCTCTTTTATCATCCATAAGTACAAATAGATAACACAAATTTTGCACTTACAACTTAAAACAATGTTTTTCCAAATTTTATACCTTATTTGAAAAAAACGGAGTCCGTAGTTGAATTCGGAATGGTCCAATTAGCTAGGAATAGATCCATGATGAGTGCTCAAAAAGCACTAAAATTACCATGATTTTATGCTCATTAATTGATTAAAAATATATATATTTATATGTTTTATCATATATTTATATAAATTTGTCTTTTTCAGAATCACGGGTATTTTTATTGTTTTTCAGGTATTTTTGCTTAAAAACGTAACTTAAAGACTCAAAGAGAAATACTGGAAGCAATACATCACAATTATATTACTAAATAAATGGGGCAAGGTCAACAAATATGGAAAAATTGGACAAAATGGGTCGAATAGGTCAAAAATGTCAAAAAGGAGAAAATCGCGCCGGGCTTGACCCATCCGTGCGCGCGGCCCGCGCAGACTGCGCATCTGGTCTTGTTCATCCGCGCAGCTGCGCGCGGGTCTTGTTCATCCGCGCGCGCGCCCGGCCCTCGCGTGCGCCGACGCCATTTCGCCCCATTTTTCACGTGCGGCCGCCCCGTGACGTCATGCGGCGTCATTAATGACCTCGATTTCCATTACGGCGTTCTTACATTTTTTAACATTTTTTTAACATTTTTTTACTCATTTTTTCTCTCCATTCTCACCTATAAATACCCCCCTTCTCTTCACTTCATAACACACCTCAAAACACACTTCTCTCTTCTTTCTTTCTCTCCATTTCTTAGTTTTTAGGTTTTTTTTAGTTTTTCCTATGTTTTAGCTAGTTTCTCTTAGTTTTAGAGTTCTTCCCTCTTTGGGAAGAACTAGTTATGTTTTTGTAATTTATTAGCTTTTTGATTCAATAAATGGGAGTGCAAATTCCATTTGGAGGTTTTCTAGCAAAGGGAATGGCATCGAAGTACTGTAAGGATTTTATTTTCTTTGCAGTTATTTTTTATGCTTTATTCTTACATGTTATATTTAATTTATGCGTGATTAAATTTAAGCGTATAGCTATTTGTAAACATGATATAATAATAACGTTGTTATGCTTGCGAAATATTAAATAGGTAAAAATCTCTAAAATGAATTGATTTTATTTTTATTCAAGATTTTATATTAAGAATGTTAGAGAGAAATATATTATTTTTCATTACAAACTTAAATCTGAAAATTAGATTTTAAGGTTTAGTTATCGATCGATTTAGAGTAGTGCTCTTTTATTTGTTGGTACAATCGCCCGGTAGTTAGAGTGAAGCTCTATTTCAAAAGTTTTTATAAGAATTATTATCTAAAAATGTATTGACAACATGTTTTCAGTAGTAGTTTTAAAACGTGAAAATTAGTACTCGGATAACTAAATTCTTCGGTTTAATTTGGACACCTTGAATAAAGTTTAAACTGTCTAATCCCACCAAAGGTGGCATTTAAATGGTTCATTTTCAATCTCTTAGAAAAAGGAATTAATTTAATTAACCAAATTAGTTATCAACCCCACCCATAGGTGTTAATTGATTTGTTTAGTTAATAAAGAATATCTAACCCCACCAAAGGTGGTATTCATACAAAAAAGGGAGAATCAATAAATATCAATTCATATTTTTAATAACCTAGATAATATGAGCAAGCATAATTAACTTAGTTATTATATCCATAAATACTCCACTATTTATAAAAGATAAAATTTGCATAAATGTTTATTGAATCTATGTTTATTTTTATGTTAGTAGATTAAAAACACAAAAAAACCCAAAATATCGTGACAGGATGTTTAGGATTTAATTTCGTTTTTAAAAGTTTGAATAATAAATTAAAAACCACATACATTCCTTCCTTAGATCGACCTTGGGAGTATACTTATCATTTTCTACGAAATGATTCGTGCACTTGCGAGAGTTTTATAAATATAAAACCAAAGTATTGGCAGGATCGGCGATGCCGGTTTTCGCTCATCAATCCAACTCAGTTGAAAACGGATGAAAAATGGACCAACTCGGTCTAAATATCACTAGTGACTCAGTTGACTCGGTCCAATTCAGTGAGTTGACTTAGCTGCTGGCAGTAGCACTCCGGGACCTTCTGGTGGTGATTCTGACTTCTGATTTGAGCGATTCTTTCAACGTTGCATTCGTGTCATCGAGATATTTGATTTGATATATAATACTATTATATTTGGGTTTGATACCAATTTTTTGTGCACGGAAGCAATAAATGACGGTATATGAATATATCAAAGTGGTAAAAGGACACACATAATTTACGTGGTTCGAAAATTTTCCTAGGTCCACGGAAGGCAGCAGATATTATTTGAATTGAGTAGGAAATATACATAATATAGATACAAATTTTCTCACTAATAATATCTCTCAAGTGTTTACCCAAACTCACAGAAAACTCTCAAACTCACTAAGTATTTTCTCTCTTTGAGTTTGCTTATGCCCTATCTGATTTTTGCCTTGTTTTTCAATGCATGAACTCCTTCCTATTTATAGATGAATCAAAACTCCCTTTCCCTAAATTGTGCCATAATTTAAGCCTTAAATTATGCCATTAATTTCCTTAAATCATGCCATAAATTAGGTCATTAATTTCCTTAAATTATGCCATTAATTTGTTACTTTTAGAACCAATATTCAACACTTGTAAGTAGATTACTTGAGGACATTATCTTGGAAGGTAGTGTAAGACTTAGTTTTATAATTAGACATTATTTTCAGTGTGGATAGTTAAGTGATACTTGTGATTTTTTCCTTAAGTTATTGTTGTAACCTAAGTTATTTATATTTAAAAGAATCATGTGCCAAATCTTCATTTATTTTTGTGTTATTTTATTTATACACAATTATATATACAATCATTTGTGAAATTTTAATTTAACATATTTTGTTAATTATGTATTCAACTCCTTCACATTAATTAGATCATTAACTTAAATAACTTTCGGTATCAACTCAAAGAAAGAAATAATAAAGATAAACGACACAAACTTAGTGCTAGCGACAGTAAGCAAAATAAATGCTTATATAGTATTTAGCTCGTGCATTACCGACTCCATCCTTTATTTCCTTGTGCTTCTTTGTATTTTAGATTAGATTTTCTCTCTTGAAGATTGAAGAGAGATGAAACATATGAGAAACATGGGTGTGATCTATATGTGTACAGTATTACTGACACCCGACAAAGCCAAAGACATGAGTCATGCGCACTTTGTTACTGTTTCTTTTATGTTTGATATGCTTATTCTATAAATTTTAAGATAAAATCAATTTAGTTTAAATTTTTAAATTTAATATTTTTCCAATTATAAAACCGAAGTTCACCTTAAAAACTATTATTCATATAAAAACCATGGTTATTAAGTAATTTTAGGTAGAAAGTACACGTTTTTGAATCTTTGCACTAAATCTTCGTTTAGTTTGCTTTTCCTGAATGTTTTCATACCTCTAATTTTCAAATGAAATTTCCATGTGATCTTTGGATGTGTCTTTGTTGGGGGAGGGGGTACGCACTTCTTACTTTCCTTATTTTATTCAAGCAACTTGAGACAATTTTATTTGTTTGATTCAAATGATAGATTCACTTTTGTAAAATCATGATCACTTTTTTAGAATATACATTATGCCTCTCTTAGTTACATCTAAAGTGGAAGAGTTGTTTGGCCTTTCACTTATTACTTGGTATTATCATATTATTTTATTCGGCAGACAAGACCAATTAGAATAGAATTTTTCACTTATCTTGTTTATCTTAATGAGTATGATTAGTTTTGTAAACTCACAAGCCTTTTTTTAAAATAGACATTATATTTCTTACAACTGTATCCCAAGTGAAAGGATTATCTGGTCTCTTGACTCCTTACTTAAAGGTTATCGCGTTATTTTATTAACTAGATAGGAATTATTTGTGGACCTTTTTTAGGATAGACATCATGTCTCTTACATATGCATTCCAAGTGGGAAACCATTTGATCTCTTCACTCTTTACTTAGGGATTATCATATTAATTTATTTACGAGCAGGAGACGGAGACAAGTAAGAAATGATATTCTTCACCTATCTTTACTTCTAAAAAAGTGTCGACATTCATTCATATTTCCACTTTAATGTACAAGGTACTTCATTTAAAAGTAGTATTGCTTCAATTGTTCGCTATTCCATCTCAAATCTTCTTTCTTTATATTGCTTTCCATTCTATAAGATCCTTTGAGGGGTAATTCCATATATGACATAGGGGTTTCCTATGTTTTTGCAAGTTTTCCAAAGCCGTTTCCATTGTTCCTTGCGCATGACCCAGTCCTACACATTGAAATTTTTGAAATTTTTAGATTTGACAGATTTATTGTAGGATCTTTGGACCATTCTCTTTTGTGCTTTTATTCTTATCAAAACATTTCTCTTCTTTCTTCCATAAGCAATAGGTCTTCTTTCTGAAGATCATCATTGTCATCTTCACGTATGCTAGAACACAATGTCAACTCTTACACTTAAGAAGGAATGGACACTTTTGTACCATACACTAATGAAAATGAACTCTCTCATGT
Source organism: Hippophae rhamnoides (assembly GCA_033030585.1). Taxonomy (NCBI): domain Eukaryota; kingdom Viridiplantae; phylum Streptophyta; class Magnoliopsida; order Rosales; family Elaeagnaceae; genus Hippophae; species Hippophae rhamnoides. The sequence continues at coordinate 12,469,567 of CM065434.1, read as the reverse complement.
TGTTGTTCTTAGAGTTGTTCTTATAGCCTATAAAAATCTGGGAAATCTATCTACCCACTTTCCCTTAGCCCTTTCTAACTAATTTTGCAAAATATTTGTAAGTGTCTTGTTTTAAGACTTTCCTTGGCCATTGGCCTATGGTGTATATGGGGTGGAATATGTGAAACTTTGATGCCTAACTCTTGACAAAAGAAAACTAAACCTTGGTCTATGAACTACCACTCATTATCCATCATTAACTCACAGGTAAGTCACATCTAGATATAATGTTATGCAAGAGAACTTCTTGAACATCAATCTCTAGTATTCTCGCAAGTGGTTCAACCTCAATCCACATAACAAAAGTAATTGGTGGCAACAATGAGGAATTTCTTTTAACTAGGAGAAAGAGGTAGCAAGTCTATTATGTCCAACCCCCATTTTTGGAAAGGCCAAAGGCTAATTATGGCTTTCATCTCACGCAAAGGCTATTGTAGGATGTTGGCATGCTTTTGACATATATCATTTTTTGGTATGATCAATGCAGTCCTTTTAAAGGGTGACCAATAATAACCTTATTATACTATTCTCTGTAAAAGAGGTATTTCTTCAGAATGTGTCCACATTATCTCACATGTAATTCCCTCAATACAATTTGAGCTTCCTAAAAGGGGTATTTAAGCCATGGTCTACTATAATTCTTTCTATAGAGGACCCCTTGGATAACATTATAGTTCTTGTACTTCTTATTAATTTTTATGCTTCTTCTTTATTCAAAGCAAGTGTCCCTTAGATGACATATCCTTAGTAGAATTTCGACTATGGGGAATTTGTTGTCGTGATATTGAGTTTTGATTTCTCAATATCCTAAATAATTCCTAGATAGACATAATATGGGGATCATCCTTCTGAACTCGATATTAATCGTTGATGTTAAACTGGCATGAGAATCAGCATGTGCATTCCCCCTTGGAATTTATTTAATCTCAAATTCTTTGAAAGCATAAATCTCTTTTTTTGTTTCCTCCAAATGCTTTTTCATTCTTTCTTCTTTGGCCTCAAAAGTATTATTAACCTAATTGACTACTAGCCATCAATAACCATTCACCACAACTTCTTTTAATAATTGCAACTAGTATAGTGCCAATAAAAGCGCCTATATTCTATAACATTGTTTATAGTTTAGAAAATGATATAGATACATTGTTCTATCAATCCCCAAAACATTCTTTAGAGGATAAGAAGTCAAGACTACTATCTTGTAAATGCCAAAATATCTGAACTTTCTATAAGCCATTTCTAAGGTAAATGTAACTTTGTCATGTGATAAGATTCTATGTCGTGATCCTTTTAAGGAGTGTGGCTGCCTTGTCAATAAACCCCATATACAAGTCTAAAACTTTGTTAACAACATGATTTCTCATAAAGAGTTCCTTTCTCATGTATTCCTTAATAAACTAAAAATTGTACTCATATTCTTCACTCCATAAGTAATCATTATTCTTCCTTAATAGCTAAAAGAATGGTAGACACTTTTCTGTGCACTTGAAATAGCTTCTATCCTTCCATTTAATTGTTGGACTTCCTTAATGCACCTTGGTGACTGCATATTTATAAAGGTGGAAATATTGTTAGTATTTGCTTCAATTCATCGAGGAATTACTAAATACCCCAAGAATTTTCCCGATGTTACTCAAAAGACATACTTTTTTGGATTGGGGTGCATTTCATAGTGTCATATTATAGATAAGGCTTCTTTAAGATTAGAAATGTGGTACTCTTTGTTTTGTTTTGACCATTATGTCATCAATATAGACTTTCAAATTCCTTCTTATTTGATGGTTGAATAGTTTGTTCACTATCCTTTAATAAGTAGCTTCTGTATTTTTTTAATATCAAAGGTATTTTAGTATAACAAAAGGTCTCTTTCTCAATGATGAATGTTGAGTATGCATCCATGAAACTCATGATCTTAAATCAAACAATGGAATCTACCAATTGATTGATGTTTGGTAGGGAAAAACAATCCTTTGGAATGGCCGTATTAATGTCCATGAAATTGAAACACATGTGATGATTACCAAGCTTTGTTTGCTAGGACAACATTTGAGAACCATGTTGAATAATCCATTTTATGAATCCAACCTACTCTTATAAGGGAAATCACTTTGCTCTTAATAATGTTTCTTTTTCCCTAACAAAACTCTTCTTTCTCTAATGAACTAATTTTCTAGTGTTACTGATATTTAGCTCGTGTGTGATTATGTAAGGTTAATGACTGACATGCCTTCTAGCTTACAAACAAAAAGGTTCATACTTCTTTTCAGTTTCTCAACCAATGACCCTTCAATTTCAACATAAAGGATTGAACGAATTTGCAAGGACTTTTTTTCTTTAAAACTTTCCAACAAAATTATCTCATTAACTTTAGGAGCCATTGTCATCACTTGACTATGCGTGTGGTGTGTCATTGTTAAACTGTGATATTTTCCATCCTTTATTGGTATTTTAAATAGAAAAAAAACATAATATATATATATATATATGTATATGTATATGTATATGTATGTATATGTATATGTATATGTATATGTATATGTATGTATATGTATATATATACCTATGTGTTAGATTTATTAAATAATGTGGAATAATCATATTGTATATGAAAATCCTTAATTAATGTTTTATTTTTTGTCATATATTTTAAAAAATACTTAAATTGTAAAGTTTTGAAAATATATTTGACATTCAAAAGATATATAATTGATAGAGATGTTAAATAATGACCATTTTTTTAAAGCTAATGAGATCAAATTCTACACCACATTTAGAAAATTTTACAATTTAAATTAGGTTTGTAATTTTTTTAATGGAATAAATTGTGAAAAACATTATTTTATGATTTTCTTAAAATACATTTTATAAATAATCTTAAATTTATTAAGATTTATTATTAGCTAATTTAGTAAGATTTTTAATCCTACTTATTATAAAGTATATGATATTATTTGTTCCTACAATATTCTATAAATAAAGGAATTTTAAAATATCTAATAGAAAGTAGAGCACATATCTACGAATATACTTGTATATATATAAAAACACATAATTATTTAATTTTATATATATTATTAATTTTAAATTAAAAATTAATTGATAATTTTAACTTATCTCATATGGATGAAAAATAAAGGATAAAATCATTTTAGAGTGAATTACGTCAAAGTTTTCAACCAATTATTTCTAAGACTATTAAATTTGAGATAAAAACCACAATTGTTTATCAAAAAGTTATCCATTTCACTTTGTTTTTCTTGCAAAATTATGATATTCATCGTTATTCAATTCCTTGATTATTTTTTCAATGACTCTCTTACTTTTCTTGATTTTGGTCTACTTTATGATAAATAAAAATAGTTAAATGAATCTTTTCATTTATTTAATTATTTTAAAGATAAATTTATTTTTTATTTTTTATTCATATATATGACATACGTTAAAAAAAATCTTTGATTAACTCTTAATCTTAAATCACTAATATATTTAAATTAAGTATAAAAACTATTATTTATTATTAAAAAAATATGAATGTAAGTACGAATTTTTTTATTATCTCTTTCTTTCTATCAATTGTTTATAACGTAATATTTTGTATATACGTAAACTGAAAAAATAAATCTCTATTGATGACAGCTAACTATAATCTTTTGAATATATATTCAAAAGATTTCTTAAAAGTTTTACCATAGATGAAATAAATCAAACCTTTTTAACAGTATAATTTCATTGACCTTTTTTGTTTTGTTTTGTAAAATGTAACCTTCATTAATCAAAACAAACTCATGGCTTAATGAGCCTATCTAGTGGTACACAATTAGACAATGAAAGACAGTGAAGGAGGAAGTTCCTTCAACCAAATCAATTTCTCTTGGGCATGTACTGCAAGTGAAGCTCAAGCATAGGCCACCTTGTTGGAAAACTTAGAGCAGGCTGCCATTCGTAAGATTCCAATCTGCTAGTAACATGAATTAGATTATAGACTAAACCTCCATCTGTTGCCATACATCTCCTCCTTGTTTTAAGAACTCATATACCATGTTCAAATCCATTTCACCAATCAATTTGGTAAAACCACACTACTACAAAAAGTACATATGGCTTCGGTTTTTAATCGTGACCATAAACATATGGTCACGGTTATAAGAACCGAGACCTAAGTGAGAGAGACCATAGGTACACCTTATAGTCTCGGTTTTTCTAATAATCGAGGCCATAGGGTATACATAAATTAAAAAAATACAATTATTAATTACAATATTAAAAATTAAATCAATATAAATTACAATAAATTTATTAAAAATAATGTTAAAAATTATATTATAGTAAAATTAAAAGTATAATTACATTATAGAGTTTATTATACAATAAAAATTAATACACACAATGTACAATAGAAATAACTTGAGTATAGTATTTATTTTTATCTATTTTGAGACTCAAAATAGTGCGCATTCTGCACAGTGGTCTTGTTGGTGCAGGTGCACTCTTCTTGTGACTTGCTACACGTGGGTGCGCTATTTGCCACAGTGCGTTGGTGCGCCTAGTGCCTGGTGTGCCTGCTGTGCTGGTAACCATAGATAAAATAAGAATGAACCATAAACACAATGTACAATAGACAAAACAGTAGATAAAATAAAAATAAACCATAAAAACTATTCACAATAGACTCAAAACACAGTCTAACATAGCATAGCATAGCAAGCAAGCTAAAATGTATCACCAGAGGATTTTGAAGCCTATCACACAGAGGACTGATATATCAATGTATCACTAGAAACTTAGTTAGCACTGATATAACTAATATGTAAATTCAATACCTGAATTCCAAGATGAAGCAAATATGGAATGAGGACTGCCTTTCCATACGTGTATAGATCAGTGCAAAGATGGTGATATAAGCTAGAAAGATTGTCCCAACACTTATAAGCAATAAAAGGAGGACAAATGTGACAACACACTTATATCTACAAATTGAGCCAAACAGGACAGAGTATCATATATTGTGAACAAGTAGATAGAGAAGTAACAAAAATAAGGCGCAATACCTCATAGGCTTTCAATGATTGATCAACAGCTTGTTTACAAATCACAGTATAAATCTTTAATTGCATTAACAGAAAACCCAGATTCTACAACTCAAAGAAAAAATGTTCTAAGTTCATAAGAGATAGAACATGGACACAAAATCCACAAAGAACGTACCTTGGAGACGAGAGGATGAGAAAAGGTGAGTATGGTGATTGAATCGAGGAAAATGGCTGCCTCGCAAAGTTGACAATATGACAATTTTTTCCTTGAATGCGTATAAAGAAAACCCCTACAAAAATATCTATATCAATCAAAACATTCATTTTGAATGTTAAACCAAAAACGTGAAGCTATACTAGAACATCAGCTGTTGATGGAACACTACAATTAATATCTTAATATGTATTTGGATTTTGGCGTACTCATTATCCTGTCAAACTTATACTCATAATGATAACAATTGTAAAAGGAGACGTGCATGTATATGCAAAATCATCCTAAAAAGATAATATAATTCGAAGGGTAATTGGATCACAACAACAAATAATCTCATTTATACCCCCTGAAATACATATAACTTTCTGCACAAACCAAACAAAATTACGAAATAAGATACCATACTTGGGATAGGAACCAAATTCAAGAATAAGAGTTGAAATTTGTGATAAAAAAATAGCCTTATCATAATGAGAGAGCTAAAGGGTATTTACCCTACTACTGAAGCTAAAGAACATCATAAACAGCCTCCAGTAGTAACACACGTTTAACCAACACAACTGTACAAGAATTATGAAATTTGCATCTAAAGCTAATAAAAGAAAATTTAAGAATGAGCATTAACTTACTCCTACCAATATATGGCCAGAGAATACATCAATTGCTGGCAAAATGCCACTGCAATATTATATACAAAAAAATTATAATCAACAACAAAACTTATATTTTTTTTATCATAACAGAAGAATTTATATGAGAACTCAAATAGTAAAATGAATTTACTTCTCTCAGGATTAAACAGCTCAGGATTAAACCATAGGATTCCATAAATTCAGACCAATTATCACCCATTGGAGCAGAATTAAGATAGATAAAAACAAGGCCAAATACCTTCTTCCAAGGTTCACCATCTCTAAACTTTGGATCTAGATCTTGTCCAGCATAATGAGAACTAAGAAAAATCTATCAGATAAACAAGAGCTAACATGACTAGAGATTACAGCTTCAATGTAAACTAAAACAAAGAGTAATGATATGATGTCCCAAAAATTAAAACCTCGGTTCCATTAATCTGATCAAAGTCATCCCAAAAATTATAAACAAGAATTTTTAGTAATGGATTCATCACTGAGACAAAACAACAAACAAGGAATAATGACATATTGGCAAATAAAAAACAGATGTTGCAGTAGGAGGGAAAACAAGAAGCAAACTATCCATGGGATGATTACCTAATAAACAAAATTTGAATATACGTACCTCAGCTAGAGTGAATTCGAAGAGCAGATAAGTCGCATGATGATGAAATACATATCCAACACACGAGGGGGAAAAAGAAACAAGGGAACGAGGACGGCAAGACGAGGATGAATGTCGAGACTAGGATGAATGGCGAGACTAGGACGAACGGGAGATGAGACGTAGAGCAACAATTGGAGACCATCTCTGAAAAGAAAGTATATATATATATATATATATATATATGCTCTATACAAAAACCCTAGCTAGGATATATTAGGGCCTAGAAAGGAAAAAAAAGAAGAAAAAAAGAAAAAAAAAAGAAAAAAAAAGGAAAAGGAAAAAGGAAAAAGGAAAACAAAGAGAGAGGAAAAAAGGAAGCATAAAAAAAATGATAAATTCTTTTGGTGTTAATTTGGTGTAAAAAGAAAGAAAAAGAGAGAAAAAATTGATAAAATGTTTTGGTGTAAAGGAGAAAAATTAATAGGATATGTACATAGCCTCGGTTTTAAATAATCGAGGCCTTAGGATATGTCTATGGCCTCAGTTTTTAAAGCGAGGCTAAATGTCTGAAGACTATATGTATAAAAAAACCGAGGCTAAATGTACGAGACTATATGTATGTATTGTAGTAGTGCCAACTTTAGTAGATCAAATGATACTCTTATAAATGGCCCTTATCATAGCAGTAAGTGTCATCTCAACACCTATCAAAGGCAATACAACTGACATATAAACTTCCCCATCAACCCCACACAGCACACATCCAGCACCCCTTGTCATCGTCGACACCTCTTGCACAACAACTACATTTAGTTTCAAACAGCTTGGCTGGAAGAAGGTATTTGGCCTTGTTTTTATCTATCTTAATTCTGCTCCAATGGGTGATAATTGGTCTGAATTTATGGAATCCTATAGTTTAATCTGAAATTTGTTTAATCTGAGAGAAGTAAATTCATTTTACTATTTGAGTTCTCATATAAATTCTTCTGTTATGATAAAAAAAATATAAGTTTTGTTGTTGATTATAATTTTTTTGTATATAATATTGCAGTGGCATTTTGCCAGCAATTGATGTATTCTATGGCCATATATTGGTAGGAGTAAGTTAATGCTCATTCTTAAATTTTCTTTTATTAGCTTTAGATGCAAATTTCATAATTCTTGTACAGTTGTGTTGGTTAAACGTGTGTTACTCTTTGGAGAGCAATTTGTTTATGATGTTCTTTAGCTTGATTAGTAGGGTAAATACCCTTTAGCTCTCTCATTATGATAAGGCTATTTTTTTATCACAAATTTCAACTCTTATTCTTGAATTTGGTTCCTATCCCAAGTATGGTATCTTATTTCGTAATTTTGTTTGGTTTGTGCAGAAAGTTATATGTATTTCAGGGGGTATAAATGAGATTATTTATTGTTGTGATCCAATTACCCTTCGAATTATATTATCTTTTCATGATGATTTTGCATATACATGCACGTCTCCTTTTACAATTGTTATCATTATGAGTATAAGTTTGACAGGATAATGAGTACGCCAAAATCCAAATACATATTAAGATATTAATTGTAGTGTTCCATCAACAGCTGATGTTCTAGTATAGCTTCACGTTTTTGGTTTAACATTCAAAATGAATGTTTTGATTGATATAGATATTACAGAGGATACTAGCGGAATTTAGAATATGGAAAATATATGAAATTATTCGGATGATTTGCTTAGAAATCTAAGAGCCTTATATAGATAAAGAGGCTTATTTACAAACAAATTACATTAATTCACTGAGATAAGTCTCTTAAGACTTTTTCAAAAAGCGAGATGCTTTCTCCCACGTGTGAAGAGTGGTCCCTTTCTTACGGTGGTGTGTCCCTATTTGAATTTTGGAGTCGTTTGTCCCGAGAATGCTTTTAGGGGTCCCTTTGATGTCGGCCACTTTCTTTAGTGGGTGGTTGCCTTGTCTTTTAGTTCAAGTCGGCCCTCTATAAATCACTTTCAGAGGGCTCTAGGTCTAATTTTTCATTAGAATTTGTGGAGCTCTCGTCTTCTTTTTCAGAGCATAATTTCTCTAATTTTTTAGAGATATATTCGTCACTTTCCCCATTTTCTTTTAGGGTTTCTATAACAATTTATACTTTAGTTTTACCCTTGAGTGACTTAGGGTTATTAATTTCTTTCACTTTGAGTGCTTGGAATAATTCAATAATTTTAATATTATCAAATTGTTCTAATGGAGTTTTATCCCACCATCTTCCCCATGATCGTCTTATAAGACAATAGATTTCATCCCAATTGGATACTGCATAATCCCATTTCCATATCCATTGGACTTTGTATAATGCAAAGAAAAACATTAATGAATGATGCTTCATTTTTAGTAGAGTTTAAATTAAACTCTTGAATAATGTAAAAACTTCTAAAACCTTTTTGAGGAAATATATCTTTTGTTAGATGCGAAAAAAATGAAAGACGATCCTGAACCAAGTAGGAAAATCATTAAATGCATAATAATATCCTGTTAGGCGGATAAACCACGTATGGGTTTTCTTTAAACTTTGATAAAAAAAGCGTGTTTTCCAGCTTTGTGTATGTAATCAAAGTAGTCATATGAGGCGCATTCATTACGTTTGTTTTTAAATCTTTCTCTAACAAATAAGTTAGAGTTCAATCGATTTAGATAAAATATTTTTACTTTAAAGGTTGAGTAAGCGATTTCATGAGAATTTCTCATGTTATGGATTATGTCAACCCGAATTGGTTTCTTTTAAGATTAATTCATAATATTCCCTAGATTTAGGGGTAGTATTTCTTGGTAAATTATCTTTAAGATATATATTAGCTACTGTTCGGAGTGACTTGGCCGTATCTTCGTCTTCTTGAGATGATAGATACGTGTGTAATCTTATGCCATTAGTACTCCTTTTGAGGAGCCTTTTCTTTCTTCGGTGCACAGAAGATAATTTGTTTTCTTCATGTAAAGTATTCCACTGGTGAAAATGCGGGAGTGAGTTCTCTTCCCTTAATATATTCGATATCGAAATCGAATATAGATAAAATAGCTTGCCACCTAGCAAAAATCTATTTTGATGCTAGATTTTTACGTCTTTTGAAGTACTTCTTTAGCACCTTTCTTGCAAATCAGCTCTAGTAAAGAACTTCTTGTTTAGAATCGTCTTGGAATTTAGTAATACTTAGAACAATAGCCAATATTTCTTTCTTAATGGTAGAATAATTTTTTAAAATTTGGTTTCAGTGCACGAAGTATGTCTTACTAAGACTTCTTTTATAGGCATTTTCTGTTTTAGATTGCCTCGCTTTATCTCAGAAGCATCAGTCTCCGCTACTTTTGAAGCTTCGGGATCGAGATAAAGCTAGGCATGGAGAACTCTTTGGCTCGAAGCTTGATTTTTGACGGTATTGTCTGGTGTATTCCATTCTGGAGGATTCTTTTTAATCTTTGAAATAATGGGCGGCGTCTTTATGCGAATTTTTATAAAAATACGCAATATAATTAAGACTCACTAGAAATCTTTGGAGCTATTTTTTTGTCTTTTATTTCATCTGGAAATTTTTTACTGCCAAAGACTATAGATCTCTCGATAGGACTTATAAGTCCATTTTCTATGTTATGGCCCGAAGAATCTTACTTGGAGTGCAAAATAACTTCATCTTTTTAGATGACACAACAAGCCATTGGACTTAATTTGTTTTAAAAAATACCTCTAAGTGTTTCCAATGTTGGTCTCTTGAATTTGAGAGTAGACTAAGACATATCACATGTGCAATAGTGAACCTAAATAAGGGTTAAAAATGCCATTCATAATCTTACGGTATTCACTTGGGGCATTCTTGAGCCCAAATGGCATAACATTCCATTACGTAAAGCCGAATGGAGCAGGTAAATGTTGTTTTGTAGCGATCTTTTCCTGTACTTGTATACGCGATATCCACTTTTCATATCGAATTTAGAGAATACCAAAGCCCTGTTTAGTCGACTAAGTAAGTCTTTTTGTTGGGTAATGGATATCTTATCCATCTAAGTACTTTATTTAGGGGCTTATAATTAATTACAGTCGAGGAACTCCTTTCGATTTCATTCTCCATAAAATGCCAGGCGGGACGAGGAGAAATCTTGGGCCTTGTAACTTCTTTTTTAGAAGGTCTTATTTCTTGTTTACATATGAGTAAGTGTCTTTCATTCATTTGAATGGGCCTCGCCTTTGTATTGATTTGGGCCTCTGTAAAGTTAGGTTCATATAGTAATTTCAACCACGTGTTTCTTTCTTTCCCAAAAATGCACTAGGATTTATTACAATATCTCCTTTTCAAATTTCTCTTTGAGAGATTGGATCTTCTCTTGTATTTCTTTAGAGAAAATCTTTTGTTGAATTATTTTGTAATTCATTTCTTCCTTTAAGGAAAAAAAATTTCTTTTTCAGTAATCTTACCTTTGAGGTAATTTACTTCATGTATCTGAGGTTCTTTTGTGAACTTGAAAATAATAAGATATCCATCAATTTTTGTTTTGATCCCTTCTGTAGTGGTTTTGAAATGATATAGCATGTTGATGAATGGTGTGCCTAGAATTACCATTCTTGATAATTCATTACTTAATAAAAATGTAGTTTCTAGGCATAGTCCATTATTACATACAAGCTGCATTGGACTGACTTATAATGTATAGGCATTCTTCCACCATTAGCGGTATTTAATATTTGAGTGGTTTTGTAAAATACCTGGTAGGTACAATGCCTACGCTAATGCGGATTTAGATCGGCTCACATGTCTATTTGGGCTTCTACTTTGAAAGAATATTCTTTGTTGATCTGATGGTCAACTTTTGAGTAACATTTGTGGTTTACGACTCTGTCTGGAGTTGACAAAGTGCATATCATCAAATTCGAGTGAGAGTCCTCTTCCTTATTGAGGATTTCTTTCTTCTTATCGATCGAATTTTTGGGACTTCTTACAGAGATTATCAAAATCTTATTCTTTATTATCTATCTCATTTTCGAGAGATGAGTGGTGTTTGGACACATTGTTGTAGTTCAAGGATCTGAACCACTTGTTTTTAGATCTTTAAGATCTCTTTTAGTTTGATTAATCTCTTATGCGAGGATCACTTCTTTGTTGGTTCTGAGTTTCGGGGAAGAGTATTCCTAATCCTTTTGAGTATTTCATTGAAGGAATATTGTTCTTTGATGTATTGTATGTTGAGCTTGTAATCCCTTTTGATTTTTTCTTTGAGGTACTTCTTCTTTAGCAACTTCTATGTATTTTGCTAAGGTTTTTCTCTTTCTTACGGATCTTGAATTTTGTCTATAATATCCAGGAATGAAGTTTTCTTCTTTTGTTAAGACATTTAAGTCCAAACCATTCATTTTAATGATGGCTTTATAATGTCGCATTCAAAGTTTTCTTGATCTGTTTCATCTTCTTGAGATGAAGACGATGAGGATCTCTATAATCCTCTTCATTATCTTAACTTCTTCGAATTGCTCACATTAAGAGTATTTGTAGAAACTGTTTTTTAAGTTTCTCGTCAATATTTAATTCATTGACCTTTTGTTGGATTCTGCAATTTGGGCTATAGTGAATATACGTACCTCAGCTAGAGTGAATTCGAAGAGCAGATAAGTCGCATGATGATGAAATACATATCCAACACACGAGGGGGAAAAAGAAACAAGGGAACAAGGACGGAAAGACGAGGATGAATGGCGAGACTAGGACAAACGGGAGATGAGACGTAGAGCAACAATTGGAGACAATCTCTAAAAAGAAAGTATATATATATATATATATATATATATATATATATATATATATATATATATATATGCTCTATACAAAAACCCTAGCTAGGATATATTAGGGCCTAGAAAGGAAAAAAAAGGAAGAAAAAAAGAAAAAGGAAAAGGGAAAAAGGAAAAGGGAAAAAGAAAAAGGAAAAAGGAAAACAAAAGAGGAAAAAAGGGAAGCATAAAAAAAATGATAAATTCTTTTGGTGTTAATTTGGTGTAAAAAGAAAGAAAAAGAGAGAGAAAATTTGATAAAATGTTTTGGTGTAAAGGAGAAAAAATTAATAGGATATGTCTATAGCCTCGGTTTTTAAATAACCAAGGCCTTAGGATATGTCTATGGCCTCGGTTTTTGTAAAAACCGAGGCTAAATGTACGAGACTATATGTATAAAAAAACCGAGGCTAAATGTACGAGACTATATGTATGTATTGTAGTAGTGCCAACTTTAGTAGATCAAATGATACTCTTATAAATGGCCCTTAGCATAGCAGTAAGTGTCATCTGAACACCTACCAAAGGCAATACAACTGACATATAAACTTCCCCATCAGCCCCACACAACACACATCCAGCACCCATTGTCATCGTCGACGCCTCTTGCACAACAACTACATTTAGTTTCAAACAGCTTGGCACTAGGACTACCCATATTTTAGGTTGTAGAGCCAACTCAGAGTCAACCTTGTGTTCCATGCACAGATTCAAAACTCTTCCTATCTTAATATAGCCAGTTCTAAGATGATTTGTGAGTCTTGCCCTTTACTAACACGTAATTACCTATTTCTATCATTCCAAATACTCCATAATAAAGTAAAAAATAGCTCCAAATCTTTGCTAGATAATATGGAAGGCCAAATGAAATATCATATCAGCCATAGTTCCCAAAGAGCAACATTTCACATAATTTGCAAAAATTGATAACTTCTACCTCACCTTGGCAATAGGACATAACCAGACAACATGCAATAAGTTATCACAACCAAATCCACATCTAGAAAAAGATGGAGACTTAGATATTTTCCTTCTAAATAAGTTTGCATAACATATTAGTAATTAGACTCCATAGGAATACCTTAACTTTAATATGGATTTGGAGAGTGCTTATATGCTCAAACCATTTAGCCATATAATCATTACTTGATCCCTCTTGTTGTGGGTGCTTTAGGGGTTGTGCGAACCAATACCTTTTGAATACATTGTTAAAAAATTACGCAAATTCTCTACATTGTTAAAAAATTATGCAAATTCTCGATTAGTTAGATTTATGAGAAAAAAATAGACAAAATAACACACAAATTTGATAATGAAGTTCAACCAATTTTGCTTACGTTTTCAAACCTATTGTAGATCTTTTTACTAAAAGAGAAAAATTATACAATGTGTTTACAACACTCACAACTCATAACCCAATTACACTCAAGAAAATTGCTTTCAGTTTTCTCTTACTAAATCTTTTTTCTCTAAGCTTTTCTCTTAATTGGAATGATCATTTGATGATGAATTCATTACAATTATACATTTATATATAGGGATATTGACTCTTTAAATTACTCCTTAAATTAAAAGTTACTTGAATTCCTGCTTGAATTAAACCTTGATTTACTCCTTGAATTAAACCTTAATTTACTTCTTAAATTAAGGGTGACCACTCCTTGATTTACTCTTTAAATTAAGGGTGGTCTATTCTTGATTAACTCCTTGATATTCTCCTTAATTTTTTCCTTGAATTAAGGTCTTTGACAAAAATCTTCAACACACATACCTCATATTCTTTGTGATACTCCACATTTGTGCATCTTATGGTGAGTGTATGGGCAAAGAGATTTGACATATTGTATCAGCTTCATGTGGAAGAAATACATCATAGATCGAGTGTGCATTCCATTGGCCTAGACTTTCCTGGATAACCACTTGGGGATGCATCCATCTTGGGGAAAGAACTTTGTAAGAGTGTTTTATAAGTATCCAACGATCTTCGTATATTAACCCTTGAATTCCATTTACAATCTACCATTGCATTCCATTTTCAATCAGCTTATTACCCCACAAAATAATTTGTTCAAATGAATGATGAATTTGGTACACTTTTGACTTTTATGAAAGTTGAGCAAGTACAATACTTGGCCATAAACACCTAGCTTGCCAATGAATGCAGATTTCTATTAATCTCCATACTTACTTATCCAAGAGAGCTTTGTTAGATGTAATTTTCGATCTAAAAACATTCAAAAAACATATGAACATGAATGTAAACACAGCGAAAGTAAAAGGAATTGAGAACTAACCTCCAACCATTGATCACATTTCACACACACTCACATACTCTCAACAAGGAAATTTTAATGGTTTTGTCGGTTTGATATTTCTAAGCCTTTCTTCCTTAATCACGATGGTGTAGAGAATAATTTTCTAAAATTAATTGATTGAATTAAGAGAAGGCTTAAGAACCAACCGAATAAATAAGCACGTATGAGTGCTCTGTCCATCAAAGAGAAAAAGAGAAACGTGAAATTAAAGGGCTAAAAACGTGGGTCAGATGATGGAAGTTGTTGGATCATATTCAGGCCAACTTACTTGGTTTGTTAATGAGATTTAAAGAGGAAAAACTAACATTCTCGCACTTGGTCCATATATTTCATCATTCAACTTTATGAGAAAAAAAACACATGAATCATGGTGATACATCCTTTAATAATGAGTATTATCTTCTATGTATCACGATGCATTATGCATCTCAAGCCCATACTACACCCTATGTTTATTCGAGGTCCATAACTTAAATATATTTTTTCTCAAAATACACTAATATAAAAAATACCCATAAAATCATATGAGAAAACATCGACTGAATAAGAGTTTCATGAATATTTACATCATGGAATCAAGTCCCATTCTTACTACATGATCCTTGAAATTCTTTGGTGGCATGCCTTTATTCAAAGGATCAGCAATCATCAACTTAGTGCTAATGTTCTCAATTATCACTTTCTTTTCCCTAACAAGTTCTCTTATGGCCAAGTATTTCATGTCGATATTCTTACTATGACTATCGCTCTTGTTGTTCTTAGCCATAAACACAACAATTGAGTTATCATAGTATAATCTCAATGGCCTAGAAATAGAGTCAAGAATTCTAAGCCTACAAATGAAACTCCTCAACCATACACCATGTGATGTAACCTCAAAGCATGATACGAACTTGGCCTTCATAGTGGAAGTAGAAGTCAAGGTCTGCTTCGTACTCCTCTAAGACATAGCTCCACCGAAAAGTATGAGAATGTAATCAGATGTTGATTTGCATGAATCAACACAGCCAGCGAATTCTACGTCGGAGTAGCCAATCACTTCCAAATCATCAATTCGTTTATACATGAGCATGTAATCCTTTGTCCCTTTAAGGTACCTTATCACCTTCTTTGCAGCTCTCCAATGGTCAACACCTAGGTTACTCTGATATCTCCCTAGCATCCTAACAACAAATGTAATGTTAGGTTTTGTACAAACCTGAGCATACATTAGACATCCAACACCTGAATATGTCACCCTTCATAATGGGTGCCACACTCAGTGAACAATCCTTCATCTAAAATCTCTCTAAAACTTTATTGATATAGGTCTCTTGAGACAAACCCAAAATGGCTCGAGATCTATCCCTATGGATCTTAATGTCGATGAAATAAGATGCCTCACCCATATCCTTTATATCAAATTTCTTCGAGAGGAATTGTTTCACCTTATATAGCAAATCCTTATCATTGGTTGCAAGCAAAATATCATCCACATATAGCACAAAAAATTAAATCTTACTCCCACTCACCTTCTGGTATATACATTGATCCATGACATTTTCTTCCAAACTAAATGAAGTGATAATGTCATGGAATTTCAAATATCATTGACAGAAAGCTTGTTTTAGTCCATATATAGATTTATTAAGCTTATAGAACAAGTGTTCACCATCACTAGAGGAGAATCCTTTAGGTTATTTCATATAAAACTCTTCCATTATGTCACCATTAAGGAAAGTTGTTTTCACATCCATTTGATGCAAAACCAAATCAAAATGGTAACCAATTCCATGATCATAAGAAATGAATATTTCTTAGATATAGGAGAGAATTTCTCTGTGTAGTCAACTTCCTCCCTTTGAGTAATCCTTTGACAATGAGTTTTACCTTATATCTCCCAATGTTACCTTATGAGTCTTTCTTTGTCTTGAAGACCCATTTACATTCTATGGCTTTTACACCATCAGGAAACTTGATGAGATCCCAAACTCGGTTAGTTGCCATAGAATCCATCTCTTCTTTCGTGGCGTTGTACCATAAGTTTGAAACCTCAAAACTTATGGCTTTTGATAATGTCTTAAGATCATTTTCGGCTCCAACATTATAGTCACACTCTTGTAGATACATAATATACTCACTAAGAATGGTCGATTTCCTTACTCTAGTAGATCTTCTTAATGTTGTATCAACATTCTCTTGAGGAGTAAGAGTGTGTTGTTCAATTGGTTGTTCAATAGCTTCAGACATCTATTGAACTTCAGCATCTACTGGATTAGGATTAATAGCTTGTGGTACTTCCAAGACTTGTTCTTCAATACATGTTTATACTCGAGGCACTTTGTTAACAACAAAGATCAATCTCTTACTTGAAATGGCACATTGAGCATCTGAATGATCTTTCTCAAGACCAATGCTCTAGGATCAATTGCTCCCACTAATCAAGTCATTCTTAAGAAATTTTGCATTTCATGATTCCATAAACCTAGTTCTATGAGATAGACAATAAAACCTATACCCCTTAGACCTTTTGGCATATCCAACGAAATACCCACTTATAGTCCTTAGGTCTAACTTATTTTCTTGTGGATTATAGAATCTTACTTCAGATGGACAACCCCAAACACATACATGTTGCAAACTTGGTTTCCAACCCTTGAATAACTCAAAAGGTGTCTTTGAGACAGCCTTGGTTAGAACTTGGTTCAATATGTACGCAGTCGTCTTAAGAGATTCAATCCACAAGGACTAAGGAAGTTAGGTGCTAGCAAGCATGCTTTGCATCATGTCCAATAATGTTCAATTTCTTCTTTCAGCTACTCCATTCTAGTCCTGAAAGCCATGCAAACTGAATTGGGCAACAATCCTATTCTCTTGAAGAAACCTTGCATATGGACCACTTGCTTGTCCACTTTCAGTGTATCTACCACAATACTCTCTACCTCTATTGGATCTCACGACCTTAATTTGTATCCCATATTATTTCTCTACTTCAACTTTGAACAACTTAAAATTATGTAGTGCTTCATTCTTAATATTAAGCAAGTAGAGATACATGTATTGTGAGTAATCATAAATGAAAGAGATGAATACTTCTCACAATATGCATCTATGTCTAGACTACAAATGTTTGTGTATGATTTCAAATAACTCATAGCTCCTCTTGGCACCCTTCTTCAACTTGTTAGTTTGCTTACCCTTAATTTAGTCTATACAAGTCTCAAAGTCACTAAAATCTAGAGTATTAAGTACCATATCATTTACCAATCTTTTCATTCTCTCAATGGAGATATGTCCCAATATTCAATGCCATAACATGGAAGACTCTTCGTTCACAACACATCGTTTAGGACCAATATTTTCATGAATGTGCATATTTGTATGGTTGTCATCATTTTTCAAATTAAGGAGAAAAGACCAACAGACAAAGTACCATATCCAATTACATTAGATTTATAAAATAAATTAAACCCATAGTCTAAAAAGTTAATGGAATAACCATCTGATACAAGTATGTATACTGAAATCAAATTCCTAAAAAAAATGGAAATATAAAATGTCTTTTGAAACCACTACTTAAAACCAATTTTCACGTGCCAATGGCCTCTATATGCGAGGGCATCTTATTTCCTGAATAGATACTATGCTCACTTCCCATTGGTTTCCACTGGTCTCGCAAATCCTGCAATGAATTGGTAACATGGATTGTAAAACCAAAATCAATCCACCATGTGTTATGATTAACATCAGTCATATTGGATTCATAACAAACAAATGAAAATTGAGTACCTTTCTTATCAAGCCATTTCATGAACTTGGAGCATTATTTCTTAATATGTCCCTTCTTCATGCAAAAGAAGCACACAATCTCCTTCTTAATGTCCTTTTGAGGATGGATTTTTCCCTTCCCCTTATCCTTGGCTTGATCCTTCTTCTTGTTCTTCCCAGGGGTAGTCAAGTTCACATTTTCCTTTTCCCTTTTCCTTTCCTCCATAAGTAGTCTTCCCTGTTTTTAAACAAATATGGTCAATAACTCATTGATCGACCATTTTCCTTATGAGTGTTATAGGATATCTTAAATGGGTCATACTATTGAGGTAAGGTACAAAGGATGTAGTGAACTAAGAAGACTTATGACATCTCAACCTCCAATTTTTTCAACTAGACCACAATATCCCTCATGCACATGATATGATCAAGCACACCTCTAATGTCGGTGAGCCTCAAAAACTATATGATGATGGTGCTCACCATCGCCTTTTCTAAAGTAGAAAATTGTTCATCAATAACCTTTAGTATATCTTGGACATTGTCATACTGCTCAATGAAGCCTCTAATACTAGCAGATATTTTCGTCTTTATGAACATAACGAAGAGACGATTAGTTTGCTCACACTTATCATAAAGAACAATTGGGTCTGGAGAGCTGGTTTCAATTACTGTAGGGGACTCCTCCTTCCTAATAGCATAATCTATGTCTATCCATCCCAAGTGAAGGAGAACTCTATCCTTCCAAACCTTATAGTTATCCCCATTGACCTCAAGAACATCACATCTCATATCAGAGTAATTAGCAAGTTAAATTACTGCAATAAATTAAATATTCATACTCATGTTACTAAATTTGAAGCTAACTTAAAAATATGACATGTTCTACCAATTTAAAATCATGAAAAAAATGAATCTAGTGACATAAAACTTGCATATGAACTAAAGTTTTAATTTAATTAAATTCATCTTAACTTTATGATAAAACTATGAAATTATGTTTCTTTTCCTAATCTCTCTAGGTAAATTAAAAAATATAATTTAATATTCTATTCTAACTAATCATACAAAATATAATAAAAATTCCTACGGGATAAGATTTATTATATTACATATGATTAATCACAATTAATGTTTATTTACTAAATATGATCCTAAATAAACCTTATTATATAGTTTTAGTTAATTAAAGATTACGTGGTTATTCTCTAATTAATTAAACTATATGGATCACTTAAACATTAACTAAATCTGTAGGTTTAATTATTGCATAAAATCATAAGCAATATTAATTTAATTCTAAATGTACAAATATTATCTAACTTAAGATTGCACGTATAAAACAATAACAATAAATTATAAAAGCAAAATAAATAATATAAACACAAATTAAATTCATAAAGAGCCATTAATAATTAGTTTTATTACGTATAAATTATGTAACCAAATTTCATATGTATAATAAATCATAAAATTTATGAATATAAATACCAAAACAAATAATTTAAGCATAATGAATTTAAAAATTAATCATAAATAAATTTTAATATGCCAAAAATTATTTAAACAAATGGCATATGTATAATCAATAACAAAAATTCTACACATAACAAATATGAGTTAATTAAATTAATCACATTAAAATTTTAATTTTAATTCAACATCAAACGGAGGCGCAACGAGTCATGCAACCTGATTTTGATCCAAACGAAGGCGCGGCCGTTTCTTGCAACTTTGAGGACAAAAAAATGGCATTTTTATATCAAAATTCTCATAATTGGATTTCTCAGTGATTCATAGTCTTAATTTGAATCAAAAGCATCAAAATAAAAAAAACATGAATTCCAAAACTCCAACAAGATGTGAATTCGAAGAGCAATAATGTTATACATGGTTTTTCACGTTTTAATTCACATAATCATTCAAATATCAACACTAAAATAATTGATGATCTTCATATGCATCAAAATCGAGTAAAAGAAAAAACCAAATTTTGCAATGTATGAAAAATGAAAGAAAGCAAAAAAGAGGTGTTTTCAAAATGGTTTTCATACCAAATGTTAGATGTAATTTTCGATCCAAAAACATTCAAGAAACCATATGAACATGAATGTAAACATAGGGGAAGAAAAAGGAATTGAGAACTAACCTCTAGCTATTGATCAAGCTTCACACACACTCACACTCTCAACAAGGGAATTTTAATGGTTTTGTGAGTTTGATACTTCTAAAACTTTCTTACTTAATCACGATGGTGCAGAGAATAATTTTCTAAAATTGATTTATTGAATTGAGAGGAGATTTAGAGACCAACCTAATAAATTAGCACATTTGAGTGCTCTATCCATCAAAGAGCAAAATAAAAATGTGCAATTGAAGGGCTAAGAATGTGGGTGAAATGATGCAAGTTGTTGGACCATATTCAGGCGAACTTACTCAGTTTGTTATTGAGATTTTAGGAGGAAAAAATAACAAGCTTCATTAAATAAATCCAATAAACGAAATCCAAGTCCTCCTTTCTTCTTTGAATAACATAATTTGTCCCACGAAAGCCAATAAATTGACTTAGCTCCACTTGAATTTGACCACCAAAACTCTACCATTAAAGAGTGTAGCTCCAAGCACAACTTCTTTGAAAGTTTGAATAATGAAATAGTATAACAAGGAATGGATTGAATCGCTTCTTTAATTAGTATCTCTTTCCCGGTCCTTAAGAGAAAACTTTTCCTTCCAACTTTGTAGCCACTTCCAAATTCTTTCTTTAACAACTCGAAAGGCCTGATTTTATTGCATCCAATGAAGGTGGAAAGGGTGAGGTACTTCTCATGGTAAGGCATCTCTTGGACTTGCGATACTTGTAGGACTTTGCATCTCACATTTTGTGGAGTAGTATTACTAAAAGTTACTGCAGATTTATCATAATTTATTAATTATCTCGATGCTACGGCATATTTTTTGAGAAGATCTTTTAGCCCTATTCCTTCATCCATTGATGTCATTGTGAACAATATATCATCATCCATAAATAGAAAGTGTGAAATGGTTGGTCCATATCTCGAAACTTTTATAGCAGCTATATCCCCTTCCTATTGTGCCATTTGTAATAGAGCCTAGAATCCTTCGGTGC
Organism: Hippophae rhamnoides; assembly: GCA_033030585.1. NCBI lineage: Eukaryota > Viridiplantae > Streptophyta > Magnoliopsida > Rosales > Elaeagnaceae > Hippophae > Hippophae rhamnoides. The sequence goes on along the minus strand of CM065434.1, from coordinate 12,448,060 downwards.
AGATAAGGAAGAAATAAGGTGATAAAGGGTTGCCTTACCTTAAACCCCATTATTAATAAAGTCTCTCACTTTGTGACCCCTGATCAGCAACGATAAGGAGATAGATGAGACACAACACATTATTAGGGAGGCAAAATTGTCATGAAAGCCCATCCAAAGCATGACCGCATGAAGATAACCCCACTCCACTCTATCATATGCCTTGCTTATATCCAACTTGAGAGCCATTGAATGTTGCATCCTTTTTTTATTCATATAGTGTATAACCTCTCGAGCACAAATGATCTTACCAACAATCTGCCTCTATGGAAGGAAGACACACTGAAATTCGGTGATCACATCAGGCAGCATCAATTTCAATCTATTTGCATTTGCTTTAGAGATAATCTTGTACAAAACAGTGCATAATGCAATCGGATGAAGTCAATAACTCTTTTTGGATTAACAACTTTGAGAATTAGTGAGATTAGGGTGTGATTCTTAGACTTAACTGAACCCATTTCGTTCAAAACCTTCAAACATACACTCACCACTTTCTCACCAAGAAAGCCCCAAAACTTTTTAAAAAAGAGAGTGGGCATGCCATCTATCCCTACGGTTTTATATGAGGGCATTTGAAATAGAGGTAAGTAGATTTGGCCATCGGTAAATGGTGTCATTAAAAGTTGGCTAAGAGTAGCCAAAACAACCACTACTATAAAAGTGGTTATTTTATTCAAGATCTAAAGTCGATTTTTGGTTAAAATCGACTTATAATGAATTTAACGTCGGTTCGTTGAAAACAGGACATAAAATGAATTGAAAATGCATAGATTGTAGTATCGGTTGAAACGTAAAATTGACACTACAAGTAGGATGTAGCATCGGTTTTGCATATCAACCGACACTACACATGTGGATATTTCCTTTTCTTTTCTTTCTTCTCTAGACAGAAACTATTTCAAGTGCATTTTATCTCTCAAAAACCCAAACCTCATCCACTCGTCTTCCACTCTTTCTCATTTTCCGATCACCTACGACCACCAATTCTAGCGTCGTTTAGTGAGTTTTCTTCCTCTCCAACTTATCCTCTAGATCCCCTATTATTTTGAGCAAAATACTCAAATTTTTATACCCATTTTCTTACTTACAAAACACCATTTTTTCTTCATTTTCCTACATTTTGTCACTTCATTTACTATTGTAAGTAATTCTATTAATCAAATGCACTTATTATTCTAATTAAAGATGTGGTAATCTCTTTTACCTAGGGGTGTTCATCGGATCGAAACCATTGATTTTATACTCATCTATTATGATCCAACCATCCGATCGAATTGAAACATCCTAATCCGCAACCGATCCGATCACCTTTCAAATCCGATGCAAGTCGATCCATAACCTATTCAGATTGCATTTGATCAATCTGATCAATCCGACCAATAAACTTAATTAATTATATTTTTGGTTTTTTTGAATAAAAATTTAAATTTTCACATAAATCATAGCATAAAATTATTTGAGTTAAAAGAAACCTTAAAAAACCAAATAAAAAGGTTAAAATAAGATTAAAATGTTCAAACCTATATAAAACAAAAATAATACAATATGTCGATAACGATTACAATAGTCATTTTAATAAATTTAACAATTCATTCAAATAATAAACAAAAAGATAGTTCACAATAATCTAAACCTAAATTAAGTTTATCATTTAATCATTTCACTCTTTAACATTCATCGACCATCTTGAAAATAATCTTGTCTTGAATCTTGAGAGCAATAGCAAAAAACTTCAGTGTGTCATCACCTATTAGCCATAATTTAAAAAATATTAGTAAATTGATAATTAAATACATATAAAATAATATATGAAATAAAATAATAATATATCATACTCAATCAAGGGTTATACCCTTAATGCTTCCCAACATATCTTCAAAATAGAAGATAATAGAAAGTGATGACAATATCAAAATATAAATCATAAGAGAATGATATCAATTAATATTGAAAATTAAAATAATATTACCTATTTCAATTGCTTCAATATCAACAATTCAATTATTGTTCTTGAATGAACTAATCTAGTATTATGCACTTATATATACCCAAAATGGAAAATTACAAGTTTTAGAAAGAAACTAGTCAAGGTGTTTGTCAAAAAAAGAAAAAAGAAAAACAAATTGTTAACAACCAAAAGAACTGGGTCAAAATAACCTCTTTCTTGAAATGCTTGGCTTCAATTCACCAACTGTAACAACCCTCATCTCTCCCCAAAACCTGACAACTTGAATCTCATCCTACAGCTTTTGTTAAAATCTATACAACACCAGAACCCACTGACCAAGTACCAATATATCAATACTCAATAGAGTAAATTAACTTTTTTCCCCATTAATATGTGTAAAGCTTTACTAAAGTGAAAATTAAAAGGATGAGTTGGAGTACATTATATAATGAGAACCACAAATACACGTGAAAGATAAAACAAGAGTAGACTAATGTCAGTCTCAATGTTAACGGCAAACTTCATACTGGTATAACATAGTAAACAGAAGTAGATTTGTAGATTTGCAGAATGTAAAGAAGCATATTTATATATTTGCAGAATGTAAAGAAGCAGATTTGTAGCCAAGGTAATACAATTTCCCATATCTTATAGAAGAACAAAATAAATAATAAAAAGCAAAAGTAGAACTAGATATTACATAGGGAACAAGAATCATAACTCATAGGCAACCAGATTGATATAGAACGAAGAACAGAGAAGGGAGAACATAGATAGAGTCGGCGACGGTGACACATGCAGTGGTAGAAAGAAAAAGGCAAAGCGGCAAAGGGGAGGAGACTGGAGAGTGGATAGCAACAAGCCAGAGAGAATTCAAAATGCTTAATAGCTACACGACGAAAACAAAAAACCTAATTAAGCTGCACAAACGAAAACATATTTAAGCTGGCGACGAAAACCTAAACATATATATATATATATATATATATAATTTAATAAATATATATTAATTATATATATATATATACATATATTAATTAAATAAATATAATTAATTTCGGTCGGATCGGATGAATCATAGTGAAATTTGCCATCCGATCCGATCCAATCCGATGGTCGGATCGAAACCGTCAAAAAATTAACGGATCGGATTGGATTGATCGAATTAATCGGATGATCAAATTTTTTACACACTCCTACTTTTACCAATATACTTTTTTAACATATATAAGTGATTTTTTTGTGAATTCTTGAAATTACATTCTTATTTTGAATTTAAATACATGTAGTTCTTTGGTTGGAATAAGTCGCGCTATGACTCGTAAATTTTTGATGATTTACGATAGGAATGGGCATAACACATGGTTCAAATTATATCATCACAAAAAGAATGAGGAGAATATTCTGATTATCTTGAATAGCATATGACAACATTATGGTAATTTTTCTTTTAATTTCTCTATTCCTGTGTCTGAAGTCTAGGCGACTTGTTTGATGGATGTTTATGTGTTCATGTATTTAGGAGAATGAATTGTTATATGAACCTATTTTTTTTTCTAAAACTTCATCATCTCTCTTGCCTAAGTTTATGGGCACCAAAATTCAACCAACCCAAGTAACAAATCGGAGTTACACTTGACTTCATATTTAGAGCTCGTTATAGCATTAAAAATACCAACTTGATTCCAGATAACTTCATATCTATAGACAAAAGATGAATACAATACTAATACGATTTTGAAGGGATAAGGTTATTATTATATCACTCTGGTGTCGATGTGATAATCTCTTTTACTAATCTTTTAACATATATAAGTTATTTTTTTGTAAATTCATGATATTACATTCTTATTTTGAATTTAATTACATATAGTTATTTGGTTGGAACAAGTGGGCTTATGATATGCAAATTTTTGATATTTTACGAGAAGAATGGACATAACACTTTGTTCAAATTATAACATCATGAGAAAAATCTGATGATCTTGAATAACATAGGATAACACCATGGTAATTTTTATAATGTTTTAATTTCTCCATTCACATGTCTTTGAAGTTTGGAGTACTCTTGTTTGATCGTGCTCGTGTATTTAAGGGAATGAATTGTTGTATGGACCAATTATTTTTTGCCCTGTTTTTTGGTCACTATGCTGGTGATTCTAAGCCAACCAAGCTTACTCTCCTTGAAATAAAGTGAGAATATCACAAAATTCATGACAAAAGAGACGACATCATTTTATTTGTAATTTAAGTTAAATATATATGTATTGTATATAAATTATTTTTTTGTAATAAATTTAATTCTCAAGTAATTAATTAATATTTAATTTTTCAAGTATTTATATTATTTAAACTATTTGTTATACCGATTTTGATTTTTTCTACTATTATGTAATGATTTCGAATACAGATTTTAATATAAGTACTATAAAAAATGAGTAAATTTTATAATAAAAAATTTAAAATCGGTTCATGCATTGAACTAACTTTATATTTTAAGTTATCGTATTTAAAATCATTTTTGGGTAGTAAAGACAAAAAAAATACAGCTCAAAATTTTAGATAAATATGATACCATGGACAACCTTTTATAATAATCCAAAAGGGCAACCCAATTATCAATGTGATTGAAAGTTACATACCATCCTCGCAATGAAGTGATTGGATTGCATTATGTCTTCGCCTTTGCTTTGCCCTTTCATGGAAATAACGAGTATTGCGATCACTCGACTTTAGCCAATCTGCTCTTGAACGATTGATCTGTTTAAAGGTGAAAAGATTATTAATAAAAAAGGATGGTTCATAAAAGTTACACCATTTTTCTTAAGTTTTATGTTTTACTATAGAGTATTTTAAAAAAAATCGAAAAAACAATTAAATAATTTATAGATATAATAAAACATAATTTCTTAAAATTTTAAATAGAAAACAATTATTTGGTACGAAAATAGTAAAACTATTATTTTAGTTTAAATTTAATGCTAAATGCATATTTTATGTTAATTTAATACTTTACTATTTAATTTTATTTCAAGCAAGTATTTTGTCACCATATAGTTTAAATAAACCGATCATCCCATTAAATTTATTAAGTGAATAGCACATGTGCAAAATTTTAAGAGTTTTGGAATTCAATTCTAAGACGTACTAGAAGCCTTAATCTTGATTAATAAAACGATCAACCCATTTTTTTTCTTTTATCACTTAATCTTGATTAATTTAAATTAAATTACTATTTTTTCACTAAAATATTTTAAAAATTCAAAACATCTTTGGATTAGACATAGTCCATTTCATAAGTAATTCAAACCCCATTCCTTCAATTCACCATACAAAATATTTTGGTTTGACTCAAGTAAAGGATTCTTCTCTGTTAAAGAATTTTGTTGGATAATTTCTCACACTAAGCCTCATTACAAACAATCCTTGCCCATTATAGAAGAAGCTTTGGATAGTCTCAATACATAATATATAGACATAAACTTTTACTTTGAATAATTGCTAACTATCTAAGTGTTAGAGATTATTGTTATAAAGCTCCTTAATTTAAGGAGCAAATTAAGGAGCAAAACATGGAACAAAACAAGGAGTAAAACATGGAGCAAAACATGAAACAAAACAAGGAGTAAAACATGGAGCTTAATTCTAGGAGCAATTCAAGGAACTATTAATTTAAGGAGTAATTCAAGGAGTGAATTTTCCTATAAATAGATATGTAATTGTAATGAATTAACCATCCAAAGTTTTCATTCCAATTGAGAGAAAAGCTTAGAGAGCAAAGCTTTTGTGAGAGAAAATTGAGAGTAATTTTCTTGAGTGTAATGTAGTCAGGTTGTGAGCGTTGTAAACACCTTGTGTAATTTCTACTCTTTTCGGTAAAAAGATTTGCAGCAGTCCGTGAGACGTAAGCAAGATTGGCCTAGACTCCGTTATCAAATTTGTGTGTTATTTTATATTCTTGCTTTCTCATAAGTTCATTTATCGGGAATTTGCGTTATTTCCCAACAACAGCACGAGCTATTGGTAGTGATTTGTCCAATTTTCTGCAAGAAATAATCGAAACGATCCAGGAGGAAGTCGATTTTAGTGGGAGCTTGATAGTACGAGATGAAGGAAGGGTGAAACTCGAGAAATTTGATGGCACATTTTCGGGTTTTGGAAAATGCGCAGATAGAGGATTATCTCAGACAAAGAAATCTATATCAACCTCTCCGGGGAAGAAGCGAGGTATGAAGAAAGAAGATTGGAATCTTCAGATAGACAAGCCTCTGAGTTATTCGATTGACGTTATCCCGTAATGTTGCTTTCAACATAGAAAGGAAAAGACCACGGCGGGTCTTATGGCGGCTACTTCTCCAATATGTATGAAGCCGCCTCAAACAAAGTGCACTGGATGAGGCGCTTGTTCAATTGCGGATGACGGAAGGCGCATCGGTAGCCTTCAACATCTCAACGAACTCAACACGCTTACAACCCGCCGGTTGAGTTCGGTGAAATTGAATGATGAAGAAGTACGAGCATTGATACTTTTGTCTTCTCTACCGGAGAAAATTTGGAGATACTCTGTCACGGGCGGTAGCTCATCTGAAGCAATAAGTTGGAAATTTGATGATGTTCGTGATTTGGTTCTCGATGAAGAGATCCGACGTAGAGACAGTGAATCGTCAACCCTCTTCGCCTTTGCATACAGAGTCAAGAGGAAGAAATTCAACCAAAGGAAATGGACGTGGTAGAAATGACTACCGAGGTAGATCAAAAGACAGGAGGTCCAAATCCAGGAATCCTAATAATTCCCATAGCTCAAAAACTATCGAGTGTTGGAATTGTGGAAGAATCGGGCACTACAAAAATCAGTGCAAGAATGCACCGAATGACAAACAAGTGAAGGCAGAGGGCAAATGTTACTTCCACTCAGGAGGAGATGATGCATTGATATGCTCTTTGGAGAGCAAGGAAGAATCTTCGGGTGTTAGACTCTCGGAGCATCGTTCCATGCTACTTCACAAAAATATTCTTCGAGAAATATGTCCCAGGAAACCTTGAAGGTATATCTTGGTGATGATCAACCATGTGCTATTATTGGCAAAGGTGTAGTGAAGATTAAGTTGAACGGATTTGTTTGGGAACCGAAGGATGTCGAGCATATTCCCGATCTGAAGGAACTTAATCTCAATGGGGCGGTTGGCAGTGAAGGCTACACTCATGATCTTCCACGTGGTGATGATTGGAAGATTTCAAAGGGTGCAATGACAGTTGCTCGAGGCAAGAAAAGTGGCACTTTTACATGACAATGAGGCACGTTGTTCAATTACGGTTGCTAAAGCAATGAAACACCAAATCAGTGGCACCGAGAGACTAGGCCAAATGAGTGAGAAGGGGATGAAGATTATGCACTAAAGTGGAAAACTTCCGTGTCTACCACGGAGATAGACATGTGCGAAGATTGCATACTTGGAAAGCAAAAGAGAGTCGCCTTTCGGACAAGTTGCAGAATCCCAAAGAAGAAAGGCTGTGAGCTTATTCACTTTCTGATGTTTAGGGACCAACGACCGTCTCATCTATTGGTGGGAAACACTACTTCGTGACTTTCATCGATGATCACTCTCGGAAGGTATGGGTTTACTTTCTAAAGCATAAGTACGAAGTATTTCGAGGCTTTCGGAAGATGGAAAGCTATGGTGGAAAACGAGACGGGTTTAAAGATCAAAAGCACAGAACCGATAACGGTGGTGAATATGAAGACACCGTATTCAAAAATTTCTGCTATGAGCACGGGATCGTAATGGAAAGAATCGCTAGTGCACGCCTCAACACAATGGTGTAGGCGAGCGTATGAGCCGAACGTTGACGAGGAAGAGCCGAAGCATTCGTACGGTCGAGGTCTAACGGCTACCCGGGGCGAAGTCAACACGGCAGCTACTTCGATCAACCGAGGCCCATCCTGTTCCATTGGAGCATAGAATACGGAAGGGAGGTATGGAGCGGAAAAGAGGTGAAACTATCACATCTAAAAGTTTTCGGTTGTGTAGCATTTGTGCATATCGCTGATCAAGGCAGAATAAGCTTGATCCCAAATCCAAGAAATGCACATTCATTGGCTATGGTGAGGATTTAGGTTTGGCTACCGCATTTGGGATGACGAAAAGAAGAAAGTTATCTCGTAGGAGATGTGATTTTCAACGAAAGGGTGATGTATAAGGACATGCATAAAATAGACGCCAATGACTCGGAGCGAGAATGAGTCGGTATTTGCGGAATACGGATGATGTCCCGGATACTCGCAACAGACCAATTGTAACAGAGTCCTCGCCCAGAGGAACTTGTTGACAAAGCAAGACACATCATTCCGACACACCACAACCCTCTTTACTCGGCCTCGTATTGAGAAGGTATTCTCGACCTCGTACGTGCCTAACGGAGATACATGAACTATATGTTGTTGGTGATGGAGGGGAGCCTCGAATGCTATGATGAAGCTTGTCGGACTCGAGATTCCAACAAGTGGGAGCTTGCTATGAAAGAAGAAATGAAATCTCTCATCTCCAACCGGACATGGGAACTAGTTTGAGTTACCTATGGGAAAGAAGGCACTTCATAACAAATGGGTGTACCGGGTGAAAGAGAGCGTGATGGTTCCAAGAGATACAAAGCCCGCCTAGTTGTCAAAGGGTTTCAACAGAAGGAAGGAGTTGACTACACCGACATTTTTGCTCACCGTTGTGAAGCTTAATACTATCGAGATCGGTATTGAGCATTGTAGCCATCGAAGATCTTCATCTTAACAAGTTGGACGTGGAAGACCGGTGCATTCCTTGGAGATTTAGATGAAGAAATATACGTGTACCAACCGAAGGTTTCTCGAGAAAGGGGGAAGAAGAACATGGTGTAGGACTTAAGAAGAGTTTGTATGGCACAAAACAAGCCCCGAGACAATGGTACAAAACATTTGACAGCTTCACCTGCACAAGGAAGGTTTCCGAAGTGCAATGCCGATCATCATATACTTCAAGAGATATAGGTCCAAATTATATCATTTTACTACTTTATGTTGATGATATGTTAGTAGTTGAGTTCAGATATGGATGATATTAAAAGGTTGAAGCAAGAATTGTCAAAGGAATTTGACATGAAAGACTTGGGTCCAAGAAAGAAGATTCTTGGAATGCAAATCACAAGAAATAAGAAGAAAGGATCCTTGCAATTATCTCGGCAGAGTACATCAATCGTGTTTTGCAAAGATTCAACATGGGCGATGCCAAGCCGCTGCTAGCACACCCTTGGCCGTCCATTTTCGCCTATCCAAGGATCGGTCCCCTCGGACGAGAGGAAGAGAGAGAATTCATGGCTAAGGTTCCTTATGCCTCGGCCATTGGAAGTTTGATGTATGCAACGGCCCCGTACAAGACCGTACATTGGCCGTGCAAGGGGAGTTGTTAGCGATTTATGTCAAATCCGGGGAAAACTCATTGGGAAGCAAATAAGTGGATTTTGAGGTATCTCGCGAGGCACCACGTAAAAGTGTTTGTACTTTAGTAAAGGAGAGTTAAAGTACAAGGATACGTAGGGACAGCAGACTTTGGAGGTGAAGTTGATCACCGAAGAAGCACCAGTTATATATTTCTTGTTGGAACTACAAATTTGTTAGTTGGATGTCACAAATACGAGAGAAAATTGTCACTCTATCCACTAAGGCCGAGTATGTAGTTAAGAATCGAAGCTAGTAAAGAGATGATATGGCTTCAAGGTTTGTTAACTGAGTTGGGATTCAAACAAGAGAAGAATGTTCTGCATAGTGATAGTCAAAGTGCAATACACTTGGCGAAGAATTCAGCATTTCATTCTAGAACCAAACATATTGGACTTCGTTATCACTTCATCAGATCTCTATTAGAAGATGATGTGTTAATCTTGGAGAAGATTCGGGAAGCAAAAATCCAGAGATATGTTAACAAAGGTGGTGATTATTGACAACCGAAGTTGTGCTCAACTTCGGTGTCCGCTAGAGTAACAAAGACTAGAAAAGTTCTTTGCATTGATCGAGGTGTGAAGCACAGATTGAAAATCGGTCTTCAAGTGGGAGATTGTTAGAGATTATTGTTATAAAGCTCCTTAATTTAAGGAGAAAATTAAGGAGCAAAACATGGAACAAAACAAGGAGTAAAACATGGAGCTTAATTCTAGGAGCAATTCAAGGAACCATTAATTTAAGGAGTAATTCAAGGAGTGAATTTTCCTATAAATAGATGTCTAATTGTAATGAATTAACCATCCAAAGTTTTCATTCCAATTGAGAGAAAAGCTTAGAGAGCAAAGCTTTTGTGAGAGAAAATTGAGAGTAATTTTCTTGAGTGTAATAGAGTTGTGGGTTGTGAGCGTTGTAAACACCTTGTGTAATTTCAACTCTTTCAGTAAAAAGATCTACAGCAGATCCGGAGACGTAAGCAAGATTGGTCGAACTCCGTTATCAAATTTGTGTGTTATTTTATATTCTTGCTTTCTCATAAGTTTGGCTTATCGGGAATTTGTGTTATTTCCCAACACTAAGCACTGGGAAAAAAAACCAAGTTAAGTCTATTAAGGATTTCATATTCTCCCTCTACATGATGAGAAAAAATATATTGAGCATCTATTTATAAGATATGAAATTCTAAATTCTTGGTGGTTTCGATGAGATTGGAAACTGTCTTAGAAATTCATTAAAAAATCATACATTTTGACATACGTCATATTCATATTCATCTTAGACTCACCTAATAGATGGCTATATTGAGCATCTGTTTATGTGAAATTCTAAAATCTGAGTGGTTTCAATGAAAGTCAAACTTATCTTGAAAAATCATACATTTTTACATAGATAAATCCATCTTTTCTTATAAAAAAATGTAGCAGGTAGAAATTAAGGAATTTTCTACTCTACTCCAAAAAGAAAACAGTCGAATAAAGGAAAATAATGAAATGAAATAGAGCATACTATTTATACTCTAGCAACTTGAAAACCTCCACCTAAAGAAGCAATTTTGTTAAATAAAGTAGCACAAAACTAAAAAATAGCACAAAGCCCCTTCATATTATATATATATATACCTCTATTGTTTGTATTGTTTGTATTGAAGCTGAAAATAGAGAGCAGAGCAGAGCAGAAGGAATATACATATTTGATTTTTAACAGCTCTTCTTTTTCACCAGAAGTCATCATTTTCTCCGACCTAAATCACCATTCTTCTTTTGCCTTGTTTCCTCAAACTGGGATAGAGAATAAATAGTACTGGTGAAATTGAGAAGTAAAAGATGCCAGTTGATATCATTAGTGTATGGTAATATTTGATTTAATAACAAGTTTTTTAATTTATCTTTTATATATTATCAATAAATTAGAGGGAGTTATTTTGTAGATATATTTGGATTTTCATATATTTTGTGAAGTTCTCGAATTATTGATATTTGTATCTCCATTTGATTATTAGTAGATTTTTCTCAATGTGTCGTCACCAATGTAGTAGACTTTTCACATTGAAAAGTTGAATCACTTAAATCATTGTGTGCCATTTATTTTTCTCACTGCTTATTATTTTGTTGTTAAGCATAATTATTTATTTATGCAACCAAATTGGACCCGATCTTCGCTTCTACAAGTGCTAATTTATAACAAATTGGTATCATAGCATTGGGTTATTCTATTATTTATTAGAACTAATCAAGTTTGCTCTTTTGGATTTATTTTGAGCTTCTGGTTATCTTATTGGTTTCATATTTTTTGGGTTGTGCTAAGATGGTGGTGTTAAGATTGATGATGAGAATCAAGCCTTAGTTCTATTATGTTCTTTACCTCATTCATTTGAACATTTTGTTGATACCATGTTATATAGGTGAGACACTATTTCTTTGAAAGATGTCAAAGCAGCTTTGAATTCTAGAGAGTTGAAGAAAAATGTGTCTACTAGCAACAATGACAATAGCAGTGGTTTATTTTTCAGAGATAGAAACCAAGAAAAAGGTACAAATAATAGTAGAGGCAAGTCTAGATACAAATCTAGAAAAAGAAAAGATAAATGCAAATATTGTCGTTAGGTAGGGCATTAGAAAGTAAATTGTCTGAAACTCACAGGTAAAGGAAAATCTACCACAACGTATTCTGTTACTAATGATGTTACTGGTGTTGTAGATAGTTTTGGTTTCGATGGTGAAAATGTTCTATTAGTATCTATTGGTTCTCTTAGAGATGTTTGGATTCTTGATTCGGATTGAACTTACCATATGTGCCCTAGTAGAGATTGGTTTGCTTCTTATCATTCTATTGATGGGGTGTTGTCTTGATAGGAAAGAATATGTCCTGCAAGGTTGTTGGTATTGGTACTATCCGAATTGAGATGCACGATAGTATTGTTAGGACTTTGAAAAATGTTCTCCATGTTCCAGATTTGAAAAAGAACTTGATATCTTTTGGTACTTTTGATTCACAAGGCTACAAGTATGTAGCTGAATGTGGAGTTTTAATATTTAGTAAGGGTGCTCTCGCTGTTATTAAAAGGGAAATTATCATGTGGCCTATATATACTTCAGGGTAGCACTGTTATTGGCAGTGTGTCGGTTTTGTCCTCATCAGATCAAGATTCAAATACTACTCAATTATGGCATATACGGCTTAGGCATATGAGTGAGGTAGGAATGTCTATTTTGAGCAAACGGGATTTTCTTGGTGGTCAGAAAACTGGAAAGCTTGATTGTTGTAGTTCATATATTTAATTTTAGATATATTGGTGGTTCAAAATTAAAATTTTAGCATGCATCATACACATGGGTGAAAAACGAATGACAAATTCATCTTTAAAATTATTTCCCGCGAGTGAACAAACTCTTAGTATTTAACCCATTATTTCTAAAACCATTAATGTTGTTATAAGTTTTAGGATAATCTGTCACATAAGTCTCTTAGATTAGATTATTTGTGTTATTTAGTCCCTTAGAATAAAAATGATGTAATTTAGTTCCTTAATTTTGTAAAGATGGTCAATTAAAGACAAATTATATTATTTTAATAATTTTTTATTTAAAATATTATTATTTTTTATAAAGTAATTAAAACGCAATTAAAATACGAATTTTTAATAAGAATAAAAATGGAATTAATTATGAAATAGTTTAAGAAAAAATAAATAATAATAAAATTCAAACAAAAAGTTATTTAAATATATATTTTAATTTTTTTAAAAAAATTAAAATTAATAAAATATTGAAAATTAACAAATATTAAAATATGAATTTTTTGTGAATTTTTTATATTATTTTTATTTTATCATTGTTAAAGAGTCATGTTTTAATCACGTTTAATCACTTGACAAAATATAATGATATCTTAATACAAAAATCATTAAAATAATAGTATTTATCATTAATTGATCACTTATATAAAGTTAAGAGATTAAATGATATTATTTCTAATCTAAGGAACTAAATAACATAAATAATTTAATCTAAGAGACTCTTGTACCATTTTTTTCTAAATTTTATTTTTTACTAATTTGAGTTAAAAATATGAAGTTTTCTCGAAAAGTCATTATCCCACTTTTTTTTTTCTCACAAAATTATGATCTTCGGCATTATTCAATTCTTTTATGATTTTTTCGAGACTTTCTTAGTTTTTCTTTATTTTTTCAGCTTTGGGTTAAGTTGAAATCTTTTATGGGTTAATAATATATAAATAAATCTTTTTTATTTAATTATTTTAAAGATTTCATTTTTTGGATTACTTGAGGTACGATACTTGTAAAAGTAATAGATGTTACATCAAAATAGCAAACCCCAACGGATTGAATACCCTGTCAATAGATCTTCCATGTTGCAAATAAAGTATCTACTTAAATTTTTGAATATATATATATATATATATATATATGAAATAAATTAAACAACAGCATAATTTCATTAACCAAGGTCATAAGATTAATAATAAAAAGGTAAGGCTAATAAAAGTTAGAATATTTTTCTTAAGTTTTATGTTTTATTATAGAGTATTTTTTCCCAAAAATAAAATAGGGGAAAACACTTAAATAATTTATAAATATAATAAAAGTAATTTCTTAAAATTTTAAATAGCAAACAACTACCTGGTACTAAAACAGTAAAATTATTATTCTAGTTTTAATTTAATGCTAAATGTACATTTTATGTCGGTGTAATACTAATATTGGATATTAGTTCTTAATTAAGTAATAAAATAATAAACTTAATTCAAGGAGCAAAACAAGGAGTTTAATTCAATGAGTAAAACAAAGAATCCTTAATTCAAGGAGTAAAACAAGTAATTCTTAATTCAAGGAGTAAATCAAGGGATGCTTAAATCAAAGAGTAATTGAAGGAGTAAAATTTCCTTATAAATAGCTATACAATTGTAAAGAAAAAATGAAGAAAATAATAAGAGCTATTTTGTGTAGAGTTCTTTCTTATTTTTTCAACATGGTATCAAAGCAGGAAAATTAACTTACTTCTGCTTTATTATTATCTTAGCATTTTCAATCTTTGAAATGACGGAAGATAATCCGCTAGGATCAGAAACTGAAAGTTCATCGATGCTTTCCTTCATGAATATGCATGAGGTGGATGTCGACGAATCAAAGATTAAGCTCGGTCTTGTTGAATGAGTTTAATTACTTACTTAATTGAGAAGCGGTGTCTGCAGCTCACAGGTGGAAGGTCCAAGTTGGGGTTCAAAATGGAAGCATCGAAGTACACGATGTTTCATCGCGACCTATGAATCGACTTAGTAAGGATCAATTTGGTTATGTCGTAGGCTCACAGAATTCCATGGAACGTAAATTAGCTAAAATATTCGATTTACTGAATCTGCTACCAACTGTATGGGAGACGGTCAAGGAAATGTATGGCGGTCGAAAACATCTTTGCCGCGAGTTTTTCAATTAAAGAAGGACATCTGAATGCAGCACAGATGGTAAGCCTTTTTGCAAGCTCTTAGGAAGCATGAAAAGCATGTGGAATGAGTTAGAAATATATCGTCCTCGTACGACCGATGTAGCTACGCTACGAAAAGAGCGGAAGAAGATAAGATATTTCAGCACATCGATCTCGATTCAACGTATGAAGATATACGATGCCATATACTCGTGAATCCGAACTTCCTTCGCCGCTAATGTATGTGCGACAATTCAACGTGAAGAAGTAAGGAGGAAAGTCATGAACAAGGATACAATGGCTAGTGCACCGAAAAGAGCCTATCTAACCCGATGAGAGAGAAAGTATAAAGGGAAGCATCCAAACTTGAAGTGTCGACAACTATGACTATACGGGCACGTATTAAGGACCACGTGTTGGATTACACATCCAGGTTAAAACGATTTTATAAAGAATAAGGGTTTAGAGAAAGTGAATCGTCTTGCCTGCATGCCGTGCAAATCGTATACACCTCTACCTCTAATGGGTCGATCCATTCAAAAACTTCACTGACGAATCCGGTGAACTTATGAATGAGTTTATGTTGTATCTTCAAGCAAGGAGGAGCTAGAATTGTATGCGTGTGGATAGCATAAAGAAGGAAACTCGGCAGTATTGCTATGCAAGTTTGCGAGTTTCTTAGCGAGATACAAAACTCATACCACAGAGGACGTACAATGTATCATAAAAGCCTTTAAAAGCCTTTCTTAAAATAAATATGTTGCATGATTTTTGGGTTGTAGATTCGGGTGCCACTGTCATTATGACAAACCGTGTGTCAAAGTCTCGTAAGTTTGAAAAATTAGCAAATCCTTCTCAAGTTTCAATTGCAAATGGTGAGAATGTAAAGGTTTTAGGAAAGGAAAAAATAAAATTAATGTCGGATGAAATCGAGTTGGCGGTTTATATATACCTTCCTTTCCGGCTTCGAAACACGTACGTAGGAAAAATCTGAAATACCTTGAATTGTTTAGCCATTTTTTCTCCTCACAATGTCATTTTGAGGATTGTGCCACCAAAAGATGATTGGTGAAGGGTTTTACTTAGATGGTCTCTATTACATATCCAAGAGCAATCCTAGAGGGTTTTAAGCCAAGTTTAACCCTATCGAGATAATCAATTGTGGCATCAACGTTTAGCTTCACCTTACTCCACCAATTTTGTCAACTTTATTTACAAACTTAGGAAATGATGCAATTGCATGTGAAACTTGCCACTTGTCTAAGGCCCTTTAGATTGCCTTTTAATTCTTCCTTGTCTAGGGCTAGTAAGTGTTTTGAACTAGTTCATTCGGATGTATGGGGACAGTAATGAATCTTTTGATGGTTATAAGTATTTTGTGATTTTTGTTGATGATTTTTCTCGAGTCACATGGTTATATCTTTTAAAGTCTAAGAATGAAGTTATGGAAGTATTTAAGGACTTTCGCTGACCTTGTTAAAAATCACTTCTCCTGCTAAAATTCAAACCTTAAGTGCGACAATGGCCTTAGAATACATGTCCCGTATCATGAAAGAATATTTAAGCATTCGCTGGCATTATGCATTAAACAAGTTGTGTTGGCACACCTCGACAAAATGGTGTAGGCGAATGCAAAAACCGAGACTTACTTGAAAAAACTAGAGCATTAATGCTACAAATGAATGTGCAAAGAGATTCGGTCCCCGAGGGTTATGGCCAGTGCTTACATCATCAATAGATTACCCAGTCGAGTCTTGGATTTCAAGTCTCCCCTAGAGGTCATGAAAGGAAGGAAAATTAACCTCTGCACGCCTTAGAGTCTTTGGCTGTATCTGTTTTGTACATATTCAATCTCATCGTCGAGATAAATTGGATCTAGAGAAATTTATTAAATGTATTTTCTTGGTTATTCGTCTACCTGAAAAGGGATATAAGTGTTATAATCCCAACTTAGGAGATTAATCGTGTCTAAATATGTTCGATTTTATGAAACTAACCCTTTTTCAACAAGTCACATGAAATCACAAGTCGAGGGATGACATCTTGGATGTGTTTTCCATTACCAAGAATCAAACTTAAGGCTCTACTGACAAGGATCCCAACCATGTCAACATTGATACATCTCTCCCTTGAAAGTAACAATAAAGGGTCTCTTCTTAATGGTACATATGAAGATGGTGATAATCAAGATGATCCTGCCATGATGCAAGATGTGAGCAGTGTGAGATAACTCCTCTGGCTTCCACGACGTAATCCAATACGTGTTAGGAAACCTCCATAGACTTCAAGACTTTGTCACTGCAAATCCACACATCCCATCTCAAATTATGTGTCTGTATAGAGAGTGATACCAACCCGTGGTGTTCACACACTATCGAGTTATAGTGAGCCTCAAAACTTTAAATGAGGACGATAGCGAAGGTGTGGAAGGAAGCCATGCGAGAAGAACTTAAAGCCTAGATCAACACAACACGTGGAGCATCGCCAAACTTCCAAAAGGCAAGAAATTTGTGGGTTGCAAATGGATTTATAAGCTCAAATTCAAGTCGGATGGATCAATTGAGAGGTATAAAGCAAGATTGGTGGCTGGGGGATTCACTCGAAACATTCGAGGTGGATTACAAAGAAACATTTGCACTGTTGCAAAAATGAACACGATAAGAGTGCTGCATGCGTATTTGTAAACAAGGGGTGGTCCATGTACCAAATGGATGTGAAGAATGCATTCTTGCATGGTGATCTCAAAGAAGAAGTCTATATGAAATTGCCACCCGGGAATCCTCAAAGCAATGAACTGGATTTAGTGTGCAAATTGCACAAATCCATTTATGGTTTGAAACAGTCCCCACGAGCTTAGTATGCAAAGCTAAGCTCAGTTCTCATTAGTGTTGGTTCAAAAGCAACAATGCCGATTCTTCACTATTTGTTCGCACAGGAACTATGGGAAAATTGGTTATACTGATTTATGTAGATGATCTGATAATTACAGGTGATAATGCTGACGAGATTTTCAATCTCAAACAGTCCCTCAGACAGAGGTTTGCAATTAAAGACCTTGGGATATTGAAGTACTTTCTTGGTATAGAAATGGAAACCTCGCACAAGGGACTCTTTATTAACCAAAGGAAATATGTCCTAGATTTGCTCAAGGAAGCTAACATGAGTGATGCTAAACCAGCCATTACCCTCTTGTGACAAGCTCAAACCTAGTTTGAAGGGCACGCCAACTCACGGATATAAGTTATTACCGAGTGGTAGTTTGGTAAGTTGATCTACCTAACAATCACCGAGACACGACATCGCATATTCTACAGCAAGTATTGTGAGCCAATTAAATGCACTCCCAGGCTTAAGCATTTGACCCTTGTTAAAAGGATCTTCACGCTACTTAAAAGGATCGGTGGGTCGTGGTATCATCGCTGAAGAAGAATGAAAACACAAAAATCATGGGGTATTGTGATGCTCGTTGGGCGAGGGGAATACGATCGATCGCAAGTCCACCGCGCTCTTGTACATTTGTCGGTGGAAACTTGGTCCACGTGGAAGAAAAGCTCTTGTCATTGCCGGATCAAGTCACAGAAGCTAAGTATCGTGCAATGGCTTATTGCGTGTGAGTTGATATGGCTTAAAAGGTGTACATGTGATTTAGGTGTTCCTACGACTCTTCGTATGTCCTTATTTTGTGACAATCGAGGCAACCATGCATATGATCGAACCCGGTGTTTCACGAGAGGATGAAACACATTGAAGTTGATTGTCATTACATTCGTGAACAAGTTCAATCACAAGTGATTCGGACACATTATACAAGCTTAAACCCAGTAGTGACATCTTCGCAAGCCAGCTGCATCGATTTCAACGACTTTTGTCCAAGCGTGGATCCATAAACCTTTTGGATCCGGCTTGAGGAGGAGTATTGGATATTATTTCTTAATTCAAGGAATAAAACAAGGAGCTTAATTCAAGGAGTAAAACAAGGAGCTTAATTCAAGGAGTAAAACAAGGAATTCTTAATTTAAGGAGTAAAACAAGGAATTCTTAATTCAAGGAGTAAATCAAGGGATGATTAATTCAAAGAGTAATTGAAGGGATGCTTAATTCAAAGAGTAATTGAAGGAGTAAAATTTCCTTATAAATAGCTATACAATTGTAATGAAAAAATGAAAAAAAAAATAATAAGATCTCCTTTGTGTAGAGTTATTTCTTGTTTTTTCAACAACTAAATTATTTAATTTTATTTCAAACAAGTATTTAATTTAATGCTAAATGTACCACGTAGTTTAAATATACTGATCATTCCACTAAATTTGTTAAGTGAATAGCACATGTGCAAAACTTTGAGAGGTTTAGGAATTCAATTCTAAGGCACACTAGGAGCACATATAAATTTAAAAAAAAAGATAGAACTAGCCCCATTTCACACAAATCTCTCAGGCTGATTTCAACAAAATCCCAAGTTCAACCCTAAAGTTGGAATTCTAACTGTATATTTGATCGAATATTTGAGAGTGGTCATGTGCCCATATACTTTCTAAATTGTTTTGCTAAATGAGTTAAATGCCACACAACATGATAACAAAATAAATCAATAATTTTTTTTTGTTTTATAACTTAATCTCGATAAACTCAAATTAAATAAGTATTTTTTATTGTAATATTTTAAAAATTTAACACATCTTTGGATTAGACATGGCCTATTTCATAAGTAATCTTAAACCCCTCCTCTTCAATTCACCCAATAAAATATTTTGGTTTGGTTCAAATAAAGGGTTATTTTCTTTTAAGGAAGCTTAGTGGATAATTTCTCACTCTAAGCCTCGTCACAATTCTTGTCCATTATGAAAGAAGCTTTGGATGCCTAATAGACATAAAGCACTTTAGAAATTGTTGATTAACTGTCTAAGTAAAAAGAACAAAAATAACCAAGTTCAAGTCAATTGAAGATATCATATGCTCCATCTGTCGTAATGAGAGATGAGATATTAAGCATCTGTTTATAAGATGTAAAATTCTAAAATCTTGGTGGTTTCAATGGGACGGAACCTATTGGAAATTCGTTGAAAATTTAGACATTCGAACATACAAAAGATTCATCTTAGACCCACCTACCAGATGACTCCCCTCTAATATTGATGGAAAATACTTTACTTTGGTTGTTGTTACTGTTGATCACAGTGATTAAAAAAATAAAATAAATTTAACAAAATATGATAATGATATCAATAATTTAACGTAATTCATCCTTTAATTGGGGTTATGTTCACGGGATAAATTTCAAAAATTATTTTTTTTACTAATAAAATTAATGTATACAAAGTAAGAGACAATACACAAAAATAATATAAACTTAAAATAGTGACACACAAATGTTTTCCAAACTCATTATTTTATCACTCGCCTTTTAAAAAAATATTTAGTAACTTTTTAGAAAAATATTCTAAATATTTTTCTAAAATATTCTCTCCCAATAATTCACACACAACACTATTTTTCATTAAAAGAAATTATTCATTTAGCTTTGCTTTGTTTATTTTCTTTTGGTGTATCTTTCTAAGGCAAAAACATTACATATTTATAGGTAAAATTGCAGCCACCAAAATCAAATGTAATTAATGACATTACTACAACAAGTACATATGGCCTCGATTTTTAACTGTAATCGTAGGTCTATGGCAACGATTATAAGAACCGAGGCCTAACCATAGGTAACGACCTATGGCCTTGGTTTTCTAATAACCGAGACCATAGGGTATACATAAATTAAAAAATATATAATTAATAATTAAAATATTAAAAATCAATATAAATTACAACAAATTTATTAAAAATCATATTATATTAAAATTAAAAGTATAATTACATTCGAGAGTTTATTATACACTAAAACATAATAAAAACTTATTATTATAAACTGACTTTTTACTATTAATTACAAGCTAATATGCTACAAAAACGATTATAATGATAATTCATGTTTTTCAGCTGATTGAAACATCTCTCCAAGTCTTTGATGACTCCATCTTCTGCAAATGTATATTCGATTGCATCTTTTGCCAACTGAAATATTTCTCTTCTACATGAATCACTTACAATAATAAGCAAGAATAATAATCAGCTGAATTGTAATTATAGAAACACATTAAACATCCTCAAACATCCCAATTTCATACATAGTTTCCATTACAACCTCTATAGTTTCTCTGTGGTCAATGCTCAAAACAAGTATGACATATATCTTCTTCCTTCTAGTTCCATTACATGCATCATTTACAATAGCATTCGAGAGACTTCCAGCATCCAAATCATGTGGCATAAAGGTTACCAGCGTAGCACACCAGTACCAGCGCCCAAATGACACCCCAAAATAAAGAGTGTTGCTTAACTTCATTTGCTTCTTCCCTTGAACCTAATTTGTTTTTGGGATCTTTAGGCAACAACTTATATATCAATTGTTTTGTTTAGAGACTTACCTGAACCAAGAAATGAAAATTGCTTAAAAATAAACATACATTTTTAACTCTGTTATAAAGATTTATTTCATAAGAGAAGAATCATATATACATGTATACTTCTTGGAAACTTAATATCTTTCTGAAGAATATTGGAAAATGTATTTTGCCTTGTCTTGCCCCTGAATGGTGTATATACATAGAGCATCTCATACAGAAGGATGCCTAGCAGATCTATGAAGCTTGTTATGAGTAATATATATGATTCTTGTAACATAAATTAAATCTATATGACTCTTTGTGCTGATTAATGGTTTATACATCTTGTTTTCTTACTATGAAGGGAAATATTTATATTTATGCATTTCAAAAATACAAATTTATTGCAAAACTAAAATGACCACAAATTACCAAGAGCCCACCAGTCTACTGCACTAGTATGTCCTACCCCAATTATGATTTCTTGCAAAATATTGGATAATACTTCAATTGGATAACATAGAACCTTTTGATTAATTCATATGAACACTTGACAGAGCTAGGGTATCAGAGAAAAATGATATATGTTCAGTTTTGTGCCAAATCTAACTAAAAGGTTCTTTTTTGTCAATAGTTTAAAAGAAAAAAAATATTGAGAAAAGTCATTTTGGGGGTAACAAAATATGTCAGATACCTGCGGTTTACAAGATGTCAAACATGATAGATCAAAATTAGTCAAAGAGATATGTCCACAGCTCTAAAGTAAAACATTTTTAGGTTTCAAATCCCTATATATTATCCCTGTAAAATATGAATGTTACTCAGATGGGTTAGAACATGTTCGAAGTGTAATGTTCCAATGCAGAGTCAACCTTTTTTATTTGTAGGGTACAACTTAAACAAGTATGTTATATGAGTCATAAATGTGTAGGATATATTGATCATTAGTTTGGAATGTAACTTATGTATGCGGATGTTATTCATATAAAGATGATTAGTAATGTTTGTTTTATTACCTTGATAGTGAAGGTATTCCAAGGCTACTACTACCTCTATAGCATAAAATCTATTAATACACATATTGAACAAATAAAAAACTATGCAAAAAGTCAAATGAATAACTAGACTCTAAGTATTTTGACATAAAAAAGAGCCCGCGATCACAAGATTAAGATATTTAAGAAATATATTTGTAATTGTGCAATATTTAACTAAAAACAAAAGGGATGCACAAAAGATGAAGAAGAAAATATCACTTTAGGGTGTGTAATGAGATGGGTTAAGTTTGCAGATTCTACTTGGACAATGATCTCTTTGACTCTTAATCATTTAATAATGAAGTTTCAAAAATTGAAGCATAGGTTGAAAATGATTTTGTTCAAGTGCACACAGAAAAAAATAAAATAGCATTCAAGTTACTTCAAATTTATGAAAGAAAAAAAGACACTAGTAATTATACTCTAATCATGCTCAAACTTTCGTACAATATTTCACTGTACTTTGCACCTTTTTTACTGGAACCAATTCTCTTTGCACTGTGTTATAACTAATAATAGAAAAATTTCTCATCTTTAATCCCAAAAAGAATCACTATTTTTAATCAAATTTATCATAGTTTTTTTAGCAGAAACAATTTCAGTTCCAAGCCCAAAAGAAAAACCATCACAATTTTGGCCAAAATTTTATCTCAGCTCCAGCATGAAAATCATAACAGTTTCATCAAATAAAGTATCACAATTTCAACAAGAAAATATCACAGTTTGGAATAGAAAAATTGTCAAGAAAACTATCGAACAATCTTTCTTCATGTGATGCAGATAAAAAATTCTTCACCAGTTAATACCTATATCAGCATCAGCACTAGGTACCAGGTGCCATGGATAAGCAGTAGCATAGTGCACTAGTACTAGTGCACTAGAACCAGTACCAACGACTAGCAACTAGCGAACTAGCGAACATTAACCCATCAAACAATGACCATTGAACCATCGAATAGCGACCAATGAACCAATAACCTGGGAAGAGGAAGAAGAGAGAGGAAGAGGATGCGAGATGGGAAGAAGATGCAAGATCGAGAGGGGAAGAGAAATTTTAGATATATAAATCAGTTGAATGATAGATAAAAGAAAATAAAGCTAGGAGAAAAAGGAAAAAAAAAAAGAGAAAAAATGAAAAACAAATTGATATAACTTATGTCCATGGTTATTAATAAAAACCAAGGCCATAGACATACCATATAGCCTCGGTTTTTATTAGATCATGACCAAAACCCTATGGCCTTGGTTTAAAAAAAAACCGAGGCGATAGGTATGGGACAATATGTATGTTTTTTAGTAGTGTGGAGCTACACCTATATTTTTTATTTTCTTTCCCTTCCATGTGGATGGGATCTACAAATCTCCCCTTCTCGACTACATGGAAGGCTCCACCAATCTAGCAGCTAAACAACAATATTCAAAATTTTGTATAAGAAGAATTTTTGTCAACATGTCTGATCTATTTTTCTCTGTATGGATCTTATCAAATTGTAGTAGCTTTTTATCCATTACATTCCTAATCTAGTGATATCTCACATCAATATGTTTTGATCTCGAATGAAAGGTGGCATTCTTTCTAAGGTAGATAGCACTCTGACTATCACAAAATAACTAGTAAATGTCTTGCTACAACCCAAGTTCTTTCAAGAAATTTTTCATCCATGATAACTCTTTACATGCTTCTATTGGTGCTATAAACTTTGCTTCTTTAATGGATAATGTAACACATTTTTATAACTTTAACTGTCATGACACCACTCCCCTTGCAAATGTAATCAAGTAACCTGAACTAGATTTTCTGGAATCCATATTGCCAACCATATCTGCATCTGTGTGTCCAACTAACACATGTTTTTCATTTCCAAAACATAGGAATATTTTGGAAGAACCTCGAAGATACCTGAAATCCATTTCATTATAGCCCAATGTTCCTTTCCAATATTTGAAAGGAATGTAGTCACAACTCCAACTGCATGAGCAATATCTGGACGTGTACAAACCATGTCATACATTAGGCTTGCAATTGTTGAAGCATATGGAATCTTTTCCATCTCTTCCTTCTCTTTTTCTGTATAAGGGCTCTACTTAGAACTTGGCTTAAAGTGAATAGCAAGAAGACAACTAATCGCTTTAGCCTTGTCCATATGAAATCTATGAAGTACTTTCTCAATGTACTTCTCATATGACAACCATAATTTCTTGACGCCTCTATCTCTAAAAATACTCATGTCAAGAATCTCCTTTGTTAGCCCTAAGTCTTTCATGGTAAAATACTTACTCAACTGATTTTTCAACTGATTTTTCAACTGATTTTTCAACTTGTTAATTCTTGAAATATTCCTGTAAACAATCAACATATCATCCACATAGAGTAAAAGAATAATGAAATCATCATAAGAGAATTTCTGCATAAAAACACAATGGTCTGAAGTAGTCTTTTTTTAACCTTGCTCCCCCATAACAGAATCAAACTTCTTGTACCATTGTCTCAATGCCTTTTTCAAGCCATAAAGGCTTTTCTTCAATTTGCAAACATAATCCTCTTTTCCTTTTTTCTTGAAACCCTCTGGCTACTCCATGTATATCTCTTCTTCCAAGTCACCATGTAGGAAGAAAATTATGACATCAATTTTCTCAATCTCCAAATCAAGACTTGCTACTAACCCTAGCACGGTACATATGGATGTCATTTTCACAACTGGTGAGAAAATCTCTTCAAAGTCAACTCTTTTTCTTTGGATGAATCCCTTGATAAACTGTTTGGATTTGTATTGCAGGCTAGAACTATGTTCTTTATGTTTCACCCTGAACACCCATTTATTTTTCAAAGCTCTCTTCCCTTTGGGCAGCTTTATCTTCTCAAAAGTTTTGTTATCATGCAAGGACTTCATCTCATCTCACATGGATTTCAATCCATTTTTGTTTGGATTCGTCATCCATGGCTTCTTTATAACTCTCAGGTTCTCTCCCATCAATGAAAGTTACATACTTATATGGAGGATATGTGGTAGAGAGTCGTCTCAATCTATCACTTCTTCTTAATGGAATAGGATAAATCGTATATGTTGGTGCTAGATAATGAACATCATCATATCCCTCATCTTTAGAACTAACTTTTATGGGATAATCATCTTCATCAGGTGGATAAACCTAGTCTTCATCTCTAACTTATCTTAGCACTAATGTTTGATGAGGTACCATTAGAATTAGGAACATCCTTCTTCATTTTGACAACATCTTCAATAAATACAACATCATGACTTCTAATAAGTCTCTTTGTAACCAGATCATAAAAAATATAACTAAATTGATCTTGACCATAGCCAATAAAAATACATTATCTTGTCTTGGTATCAAGTTTGGATCTCTCATCCTTAGGGATATGAACAAATGCTTTGTAGCCAAACACCTACAGATAATCATAGGAAACATCCTTTCTTGACCACACTTTATCTGGAACATCCATTTAAAAGGAGTATTGGGTGAAAGATTCAACACATGTGCAACTGTGAGTATGGATTCACCCCATAAAGTTTTAGGGAACTTTGCATGTGATAGTAGACATTTGACTCTCTCCATCAAATTTCTATTCATCCTCTAAGCTAAGCCATTCAACTGTGGTGTCTTTGGAGGTGTCATCTAATGCCAAATACCATGTTTTTTGCAGTAAGCATGAAAAGGTCCTGTATATTCTCCACCATTGTCTGTTCGAATGCACTTCAGGTTCTTCCCAATCTATCTTTCAACTGAGGCATGAAATTATTTAATGACATATAGAACATGATCATTTGTCATCAGAACATATACCAACATCTTCCTTGAATGATCAGCAATGAAAGTCACAAAGTATTGAGCACTACCAAGTGACTTTGGCATTGGTCCACATAAACTTGAATAAATCATATCTAAAATATTATTCATTCTAGAAAGAGTGGAACTCTCTAAAGAAACTATGTTTTGCTTTCCTATTAGACAATCAACACATTTCTCCAAATGTACTTAATCCATTCCAAGTAGTATCCTTTTCCTTGCTAGACTTGTCATATCGTTTTCACCTATGTAACTAAGTCTCCTATACCATAATTCAACTGCATTGTCTTTCTCCATGACATTTACTGTTTCGATAGAGAGCTTCGCTTGCATTATATACAGAGTTGTATGCTTCTCACATCTAGCCACTACTAAAGAGCTTGTTGTAAGTTTCCATTTTTCATAAATGAAGGAGCTACAATATTCTTCATTTGCAAGTTTGCATACATAGATCAAATTCAGATGCATATCTGGAATATGCCTAACATCCTTCAGAAATAGTCTGGTTCCATTTTTTATTTCCAAGCAAACATCTCCTCTGCCAACAACCTTTGATAGGCCTTCATTGCCCATTCTAACAACACCAAAACTTCCAGGTATGTATGATGAGAAAATTTCTGTATGCGACGTAGTGTGAATTGTAGCACCACTATCAATCACCCAATTGGTCTCGTGTGATGCAAGATTGAAATTTTTTTCATCATAAACGATATTGAACTCGTCTATGGTATTTATTTGCTCATCATCACTATTGTCGTCTTTCTTCACTACTTTGTCTTTGTTCGATTCCTATTCCTTTTTGAACACCCAACAAAATTTCTCAATGTGACCCTTCCTCTAACAATGATGGCATTTAACATTAGCATATTTGTTTGATTTGCCTCTGATCTTGCCCTTAGGTTTCTATTCTTTTTACTGTCTCCTTCCTCTGAATTCTATGATAAGATCTTATGCTTCTGAATTTCTATCCCTGTTTTGTTTCTCATATGACAACAGGGATTTTACAACAACTTCAAAATCCACCTTATCTTTCGCATAAGTCAAAGTTGTTGTGAGATGATTATATGATGAGGGTAGTAATGTCAACAACATCACAGCTTTCTCTTCATCATCGAAACTCACATTGTATCTTACTAAGTGAGAAAGCTTGCTGTGGAAATAGCTAACGTGCTACATCATGCTCATATTATCTTCCTTCCTCATCTGATATAGCTTCTTCCATAAATAAAATTTATTGGCAAGATTCTTTGACATGTACATGTTTTCTAGAGCCTCCCATGTTTCTTTTGCAGTCTTGTAATTTTTTGATTTAATATTTTGCAAGACATTATTTGAGAGATTTAGACGGATTGTAATGGCTACAATCTCATCTATCTCCTCCCATTGTTCCTTAGTGACGATTGCTACCTTATTTTCTTTCCCTAACAATGCCTTATGGATCTTATGTTGAATGAGTATATCCTTTCATCCTCCTTTGTCATAAATAGAAATTATTATTGCCATTAAATTTTTCAATATATACCTTTTGGCTTGAGATTTTTTTCAATGTTTCTTTTTCTGCAAATAAATATGCCCTGGACCTAATAAAATATTTTATGATGTAATAGATGAGTCTATACCGCAACCACATAGCATATTAAGAATTTTACTAGACCAACTTTGATACCAATTGTTGGACACAGTGGGTAAAAAATAAAATAAATTCAACAGAGTAAGATAATGACACCGGTAATTTAACATGATTTATCCTTTAATTTGGACTATATCCATGGGATAAATATCGAAAAATATTTTTTCTAATAATAAAATTAATGAGTATAATTGAATAGGGGAAAATATTGAAATATAGCATAATGTTTATATTCCAGCAACTTGGAAACCTCCATCTAAAAAAACAATCCAAATAAACTTTGTTGCTGCTTGGACTCATGGTAAAGTATATTTAGATTTTTTTTACGATAGATCACTATGGAAGAATCACTAAAACTTCTTCTGCAGAATTAGCTTAAACTTTGGCTTTGCATAAAGCAAGCCATAGAATTTGGTCTTCAATTCTAAGCTAAAGCATTTTATATAGAAAGAGATTCCAAAGTAGTTATTGATGTTCTATTGTTTGATAACTAGAACCAAGTGTCTTGATAAAGTAAGGAGGTGCTAGCTGAGACAACTAAACTCTTGAAAAGATTTTCCATGATTTCAATTAGATGCATGGATGCCAAGAAAACTCACAGATTTTATCCAGTGGGCAATTCTCATGAATTGTGAGGGTTACATTGATATCAACCTATTACCTCCAACAGTACTGACTAGTCTATCCCCATCAAATCCGTGACTGACTCCTCTATCTTACCTAGCAAAAATAATAATAATAATAATAATAATAATAATAATAATAATAATAATTTCTTAAAATAATGTGCTTGATTGGAGTAATTTTTGATATAGCATTCAACTAAACTTAATACAACTGTTAAAAAAAATAATACAATTTTAATTTGATACTAATACGATTAAGAAATTATTTTTATTATGTTATTGAAGAAAGTAACTTTAGTGTAAAAGAAAACAAAAAAGAGTTTATATAATTTATATTAATATGAAGTAAAAATTTAAGGGTAAAAAGTTAATGCATGTTGAATTGAAAAAATCGAAAAGAACCTTCTTGTGAACATTGAGAGTTTGATAAAGAGTAAAAATGGGGAATATATACTTGGAGAGGACAGGACTCACAAGAGTCACGAGATAAGGGAAAAAGTATAATTATTATAAAATAATAATTCCAACTTGTAATAATTAAATTAAATTAATTAAATCTTATAATTATAAAAATAATTATATTAGTTTAATTAATATAATTATATTAAAAGTAAATATCCTAATTAATTAAAATATGTTTATTAAATATATGACTAATTAGCTAACGATAACCCAATAATTTTAAATTACAATAAATAAATAAAATCAATTTATATATAGCAAAGGTTTAGATTTTTGTTTACAATATAAACCAAAAAAATTGATTTAAAAATTATAGAATTTAAGAATATTATAATTTTAACTAAAGTTAAAATGATTAAAGAAAAATATCAGGTTATTATTTTATTTAATTTAAATAAAAAAGCATGATTTAATTTTTTGATTATTTTTTTAAATTAAAATCAATTAAACTAAAATAAAAAATAAAAAATTAAATTACATATTAAAAAAAATGATACTAATTATAAAAAATATTCTGTCCATCAGAAAATACCAACTACACTTAGAAAAGAGAGTACAGCCAAACCTCAAAAGTATGAAGATTGTTGGGCATGGACAGAAGTATATAATATATATAGACTTTGTTTCTAAATAAAAAATGTAATTTCCATTATTTTTTTATATTCAGGAAGAAATAAACACAATTTTTAAAGAAAATAAAATATACAATTCATAAAATTTATAATTATAAAAATAATATTATTATATATATCTTATATATTTTTACTACAAATAAAAAATTTAAATCAAATATTTGCTGTTTATATCTTTCTTCGATCAATATTAAATTTAGATATGTTAGAATTCATTCTTAATAATATATTTTCATCTAATTTTCCCAACTTTATTTCTTTTATCTTTTAATTTTGAGTTATCCATTACATGACAAACATTGAAACTTCATGCTATTGCAAAGTCAACAAAAAGAAAATGGTCTCTCTTTTTTTTCTTTTTGTTTTTGTTTTTGTTTTGTTTTTGTTTTAATCTATGGTGGTGTCAAGAAAAAGAACATGATGTGTTTTTGTATCAGTAGAAAAGACCCTCAAAAAAATATATAATGCATGACAGATAAATCCCATCGACCAATGTTGGCATCAAGTCTTGCCGAGATTGTTGGAAAATGTTAAAAGTCTGCAACAAACCCTCCAATAATCTTTAATAAAAAATAAAAAAAAAGCAAACACTCCAATAATCTATTACTACACTATATAATAAAACATGGATTTATTCTAAAATAAAAAACATATTTTTTGTGATATTATATATATATATATTTTTTCTTTTAATCTTGCCTTTACCGCATCGGATTCTTATCATGGCAGATAAAATAGTTATATATAATTATTCCATAAGACTGGCACCATTTATTTCTTTATTTATTTAAAAAAAATTTAAAACTTGCTTGGGACTCCAAAATAACAAAGTTTGTTTTTATTTTATTTTTAAAAATTTGTTACATTTTTTTTTATAGATTTGATTGTTACATTTTTTATAATAATTTAAATTGTTATTTATTATATTATATGAAAAATATAATAAGTGTCACTTTTATTTGAGTAAAAATAATGTTTAGTTCTTTAAATTTAAAAATATGTTTATTAATCATTTTCTTATAAAAATGTGTTAATTAGTCTTTTTATTTATAAAAAAAATAGTCATTATTTATTTTATCTATAAAAATGAACCATAAAAATACTTTTATTTATAAAACCAATTAAATAGATGTTGATGAGAATATTTTCATCATTTATTCTCACTCTATCAAACAAAAAGAACTAAATATCACATTTTTAAAGTTATTCGATTAAATAAATAGTTTTTTTATAAATAATAGTACTAATGTGACATTCCATCCTATATTATATATTGGATGTAATTTAATACATGTTACTGGATAAACAAAGAGCCTTATAAGCCTAATCTAATAAGCGTAGTAATTAAATAAGTATGATCACAAGATAATTTAAATAAAAAGATAAATGTTTAATAATTATCTCTTAATTATCCTGAAAGATAATTATAGATAGATAATTATGATGTTATAATAAGTCAATTATATTCAAGTAAGTAATAACTATCATATTAATTATCTCCCTATATATACTAACATAATCACAAATAAGTTGAATTGAACAACAAAGAATCACAACCAAACAATATATATCATCTTAATCATAGAGCAAGATAGTAGATGTTCTCTAAGCTTCATCATCTTGTTACTGATCTAAGCATTAGAAGGCCAAAATTATCCATCTTCACACAATGGTCCAAAGTCTTAACGATTTGTTCATATCGTAGATCCACAAATGATAGTTCTACCTAGTGTTTGATAAAAAATCAATATCAATATTTGGCATCCTCTATAGGAAAGAAGTGTATTTAACTCGACTGAAACAATCATAAAATTGTAAGACTCTCGAAATAATTCTCCAAATTATCAATCTATAAAATATTCACATAGGTATTTGAAAAGAGACCGATAAGCAAGAAGGATTTTAAAGAAAAGCCTCGTATTTATCTAGTCCATATTATCACCAACTTGACATTTTGGCTTTTATTAGAGGTCATGAACCATATTGACCAAGCAAACCTCAACAGCCAATGGCTATCCTAGATGTAACATCTAAATGAAGTATTGTCTATCCTTTGTCACACCATTGATCGACTCACTGAGAAATTGTAAAAGGTTCAACAAAGATTGAATCGAGATAGGATTCTAAACCTAATAATCTCTATTGAGTCCCCATTTATCCTAGAGATCATGGCCATCCTACTTTCTGATAAGGATACATGCATTTATGATGGCACAAAAGACCCCCTTAAAGCATTTGGAACACTACAAGGATTGGATAGATCTCTACTCCTACACCAATGCAGTCAAGTGTTGGGTTTTCCATCTTATCTTGATGGACAAGGTCAAAGCCCGATATCGTACCTTAAAACCCAACACTATTAATTCCTTCTCAGAATTTAGGAAGTAGTTTTTGTCTCACTTCTCAACCATAAGAAAAAGGTCAAAAAATCTAGCATATATGCACATCTTATAGTAAGGAAGAGATGAATCCTTAAAAGATTTATTTGACCGATTCAACTCAGAAAAGATACAAGTGGCAAATTGTCCAAACTCTTTGGTTATTAAGGCCTTACACTAAGCCCTAAAATAGGGATTTCTATGGAGGGATATGGGCAAGGACTATCCAACGAGATATTTTGACACCACTCAACTAGTCAACATCTACATCAACATGGATGGCATGCTTTCCAATAGAAGAATCAAGAGCCTCTTATAAAGAAGGTTAAGAAGTAAAAGTGTAGGGATATGGATGAGCCCACATATCCTGACAATAAGAGGTTTAGCCTTAACAAAAAATAAAATAAAAAGATCAAGGATAGAAATTTCAGTCATTTTGAGTAAGGTTTCAATACTTACACCCTTGATAGTATAATAAGAGAGGTCATGTTAATGCAAGTTGAGTGCCAATGCACCGTATATTGGCCCAAGAAACAAAATTTTGGCTAGGACAAGTCCTAATATTACATGTTCCATAAGGATATCATCTACTTAATTGAGAACTGTTGGGAGCTGAAGGATGAAAAGGATTCTTAAATGAGTTTGTAAACAACCTAAATCCACAACAATAACAACCTTCACAATAGGCCTTCCTACCCACACAGAGAGAAACTAGTCTCAAGGATAGGAAGTATGAGAGGTTAGAGTCATCATGGAAGGTCCCACTGGGGTTATTTATAGCAATGCTTGAAAAGCACTCATACAAGAGGCTATAATATTCTACAGATTGCTACTACATGCAATTTGGGTAAAGATCCTAAACTCATGTGCTTAGATATGAAATTTTCATAAAACGAAGCCCGTAGGTTGATCCAACATTACATAGATGCCTTAATAGTTACCATTCTGATGGCCAACATAACTCTGCACCAAAAATTGATAAATACCAATAGCTCGTTCAACATTCTATTCTCTAAGGCTTAGAAACAAATGAAGGTATCATATTCTTTTAAGCAAGTAACTAACTCTTAGGTAGTATTTTTTAAAGTTATATTCATTGCAATAGGTAGTGTGACCTTACCAATCATAATTAGACAAGGCACCAACATAAGAACAATTATAATGGACTTCTTCGTTATGGATTGCCCATCGTCATACAATTGCATCCCAAGAAAACCCTTCTTTTTTGGGGCTAAGGTTGTAGCTTCAACCTTAGCTTAAAGTTCTTAACATATATGGGAATATGAGTGGCTCTTGAAAAATATAAGGTAGCTAGAGAATGTTATGCCATAGCGATTCAAATAGGGTAGAAGTAAAAGTCGTATTTTGTCGATACTAGAAAATGCTCACCTTATTAATTTTATTTTTTAAATTTATTTTACAATTTTTTTTATTGCTAGACTTAGTAAAATAAATAACCCTAATTGATTATATTTCAATTTGTGTTCTTAAGATATTTTTATTTGTTTCTAGTCCATTCTTAGTTATATCAAATAAATTAAACTTTTAATACAAGCATGTAAGCCTAATCTCACGAGTTAGTTCAGATTTAAATTAAAATTATAAACGAATTAATAAAATTGATTTTTTTAAAAAAATTATTTAATTCAATAAAAATTATAAAATCAACCCAACTCGAGCTTATTACCAATAAATTTTCAATTTAGTTGCTTAGTTTTGTAAGCTTAATCTATGAAATAAAGTTTATTTAATTTATTTATCTAACGCAAGCGCTCTACCTAGTTTCTAATCGAGGTGATTGGCTCATACTTTTAATATTGTTTGGCTTGATTTCTAAAGCTAGTGATACAAGCTTCCTATGCCAAGGTTTTGCCCGAGCACTCAATTTTGCTTCTTGATCAAGGTGATCATCTTGTACTTTAATTTATGCGAGAGCATTCTACATGGTTTTTGACAGATGTGATTAGCTCATACTTTAATTTGTGTGAGAGCGCTCTAAATGGTTCTTAATAGAGATGATCAACTCGTACTTTGATTTTTTTTTTGGCTTGGTTCCTAGAGCTGGTGATACCATCTTCCTAAGGCCAAGATTTTTCTCAAGTGTTCTACTTGGTCCCTGATTGAAGTGATCAACTTGAACTTTAATTATTACAAGAGTACTCTACTTGATTCCTAACCGAGATGATCTCTTTGTATTTTAATTTGTGCGAGAGCGCTATACTTGATTCCTGATTGATATGATCAACTCACTCTTTAATTTTGACTAGCTTGGTTCTTGGAGTTGGTGATATCAACTTCCTAGGTCCAAGATTTTTTTGTATGCTCTAACTGGTTCCTAATCGAGGTGATCAGTTTGTAGTTTAAACATTAGACAATAACTTTGATTTTCAAGGGCTATTTGATATGAAACAAATACATTAATTTTTTTTACTTTCTTCCACACCCTCAATGTTTTTTAGCAAGTAGACTCAGCCTGGTGTCACTTCTTTTATTCAGTATGGGCCCTCCCAATTTGTGCCTAACTTTCTTTCCATCCACTCTTTTTTGTTAGGAAAAGCTTTTCTAAGAAGCCAATCATCCAAGGAGAATGACTTCAATTGCACAACTTTATTGTAGTAATTTTCGAAACCTATATTTTATTCAATCATTATCCTTAAAGCTTCATCTCTTTTTCTTCTACAAGAACAAGGTAAATTGCTCTATCTATAGCATTCTTGCATTAGTTAGAATTGATCTCATGGTAGACACTTTTATCTTCGTAGGATTATAACTTTAGTCCCATACAACAACAAGAAAGACATTTCATTAGTATTACCTCAAGAACTAGTTCTTATGGTTCACAAAGCACCAAAAAAGTTATCCATCTATTTTTCTTTAGTAGTTTCCAACCTTTTTTTAAGAAACTTTAATATCAATTTTTTTGAAGATTCTGTCTGACTATTCGCTTGTGGATAATATAGATTTAAATGGAACATTTTGATGTTGTACTTAGAGGTTGATTTTTTGATGTTACAACTTATAAATTATTTCCCATTATCAATTATAAGTAATTTGGGTAAGTTGAAGCGACATACAAATCAGATTACCTCTTCTTCCCTTATTCTTTCTATAGGCTCTACTTCAATCCACTTTGTGAAGTTTTTTTGTGGAGACTAACAAAAACTTATTTTGACCCATTTATTGTGGTAAAGGTCCCACTATATCAAGCCCCCATTAAATGGCCATAGTCTGATTACCCCTATCATTTGTGTTAGTGATACATAGGATAATAGGGTGAACTTTTGACATTTATCACATGCTTGGGTATACCTTGTATAATCAGCTAACATTGTTGGCCAATAGAAGCCTTATCTCATTATTCATTGGCATAAATTTCTACCTTCTGAATTAGAGTCATACTCTTCTTCGTGAGCCTTATAAATGATTCCTCCAAAGTATTCTTTGGTTATGCATCGGAGTCCAAATCTAAGGGATTTCTTACTATAGTGTTTTCCATCCTGTACCATGTATTTCATTACTTTTAACTTGATTTCTTTTATCATTTCTTATCTTTAAGTAATCCCACATCTTTGAGGAAATTAAGGATATATATGTAAACCATGGATTGTAGACTACGTAAATGTTATTAGCCTCACGTACAATGGCTAGAGTGGTCAAAGCATTGACATGGATATTCTTACATCTTGGTATTAGTTTGATTTGAAAGTTAGCAAAATTTGAGCATTATTTTTTAATTAGTCTACATACCTTTGCATTTTTCTATATTTGGCTTCAAACATGCCTAAGTATTGACTAATCACTAACCGTGAGTCACTATATAGCATAATATTGTTTGCTCCTAGTTTCTTTGGAGCCATGACTCCAAATATGACTAATCCATACTCTACAACATTGTGAGTTACTTTAAAGTCCATCCTCACAAAATATTTGAAACAATTTCCATTATGATCTATTATAACAACTCCTAGCCCTACTCCTTGGAAATTATGAGTGCCATCCACAAACACCTACTATGTTAGGGCTTTCTTTACATCTATACTACATACTTCAGCCACGTCTTCATTGTCGATAGCTTTAGGGGAGTCACTAAACTTGACGATAAATTTTGACAAAGGTGAAGCTTTTAAGGAAGACTTGAGCATAAACTTGATATCATATTCTCCTAACTCAATGGAAATGTATGCCAACCTCCCTATAATCTCTAGTTTTGTCAACACACTCTTTAATTGGTGGAGGTGAGTACTATCATGGTCTATGAACCAAAATAATGTTATAGCTTTCACACCATTACTTTTAAAGTAAAGGCCAACTTGTCAATTGTTGGGTACCTATCCTGGGTGTTGGTTAAGATCTGACTGATATAATAGACAAGGTGTTGAACCTTATTTCTTTTTGCTAGGAGCACAACGTCTGATGTTTGAAAAGTAACAGCTACATACAAATATAATATTTCTCCTAGGATAAGGGTGACTAATACTAAAGGTGTGTCTAGATATTGTTTGATTCCATGTAAGGTACTGTCATAACCTTTATTACCTAAAACTAATGTGTTCTTTCTTAGTAACTTAAAGAATGATAGATATTTATTAGTGCATTTTAAAATAAATATGTTAAGAGGCACAATTTTTCCATTTAGTTGTTGGATCCCTTCAAGTCATTGTGAGGTTTCATGTTAACTAAAGTCTATATCATCTAAATTTTCCTTTATGCCCTTGGTAGAGATAAGATATCCCAAAGACTTTTCTGAGGTGAAACCAAAAAACACACTTTTTGGGATATAATCTCATGCCATACTTTCGAATGATGCCACACACTTCCTCTAAGTCTTTGACATGATTTACAGGTTGTACAAACTTAAGCACCATATCATTCACATATGCTTTCATATTTTTCCCTAATTGGTCTCCGAACATTCTATTGATTAGATGCTAATGTGTAATATAAAGTATCCTCTTAAATAATAAAATATTCTTTTCCTCATCTTTTGGGTTCATTATGATTTAATGATAACTAGAATAAGCATATAGAAAACTCATTAAACTGAATTCAACAGTGGCATCAACTAGCTTATCGATACTTTGTAAGAGAAAACAGCCTTTTGGGTAGGCATCATTTAAATCAATGAAAGCCTCACACATATGAGGTGATCCACATGCTTTTTTACCAACATAACTTTGGATAGCCTTGTCGAATAATTTACCTCTATAATAACCTTCGTTTCTTTAAGCATAGCCATTTGAGCTTTGATCACATCATTTTTTCCCTTGGGAATTTTCTTTTCTTCTACTTGATAGGTCTAGCCTTGGGATCAATATTCAATTTATATGTTATAATCCCTGTGTCAATTCTAGCCATATCCCTAGGTTTCCATCCAAACACATCAGAGTTGGATCTAAAAAAATGTAACATTTATTTCCTAACCTCTGTTGTTAGGTTGGTGCTCAATCTCAAGAAGTAGTCTCCTCCTCCATTACCAAGTTATACATCCTCAACCCCATTTGTATAAATTAAGCCTACTAGACACCCATTTCTTGCTTGTTTCTTGGATAACCCTTGTTGTAATTACTACTTTAGGGCCACATCTTTCATCGTAGCATTGTAACAACTTCTAGCACATTGTACTAACTTTTAGCTTTTTCTTGGTCACCCTTTATCTTTTTTATATCCTTCTCAATTGGGTACTTAATAACTAGGTGAAAGGTTGATGAGACAACCCTCATCTTATGTATCTATGGCTTCTCCAAAATTGCATTGTTGTGTGCTGAAACATCAATCACTAAAAAATTGGTCATAACAATTGAACCTGTTACCATGACTAGAAGCACCATAGTTCTTATAGGATACATAGTGCTATTATTAAATCCTATTAAAGGTAACTTTTTCTTAGTAATACCATTGTCTTTTATACCTAGTGTATTCATCATGGTAAGGAAAAGAAGATTCATTGAACTCCCATTATCAATTACGATCCTACAAACATCGCATGCCTCTACCTAAAGTGTAACTACAAAGGATCTTCACGAGGATACGAAGTATCATCATTTCTTGTGAAAATGATTGAAGCATAGGGTAATCCTTCATATAAATTTTAAATGCGAAGAGCCCCATACACTACTCGCGTATACCTCGTGCACGTGTTATTTGAGGCCTCATTAAGCCAAGGTCCTTTATACATTTAATGAATAGTCCTCACATTTGGTGCATGTAATCTTAGTACTTCTCATTGGGGCCAACGATCCATTCTTCTATTATCATTCCCCATAAGATTACCCAAGTAACCCCTGGATAATAGATCTTTAATTTCTATTTTTGATGTCTATGATCTTGCGTTTCATTCCCTATATCTTTATAAAAGGCACACCATTTAGATGTATCTCTTAAAGGTGCTTTCATCTTTGGTGGACACCTAAAATTTTGTTTGTTCTGCATCCTCATGATAGCATGAGCCAAGCTTGCTCACAAAGGTGGAACTCTAAAAGGTGAGAGTGCTCTACCCTAGGGTCCAAGATCTCTAGACCATTGATCTCTTCCTTTGTGAGTTGAGGCAAAGTGTTTGTTTTTTTGGTGACTACTTTATCTTGAACCACTTTGTTCAAACTTATTCTTCTCTTTTCTTTCTCTAGGAAAGCTTCCATAATAGACTTTCTTTTTCTACCAAGATTTAGTTCTCTCTTAAGATTGACAAATTTACTGGCCTCTCTATAAACCTCATCCATTGTATATGAAATAGTCTTGGTCAATTTAGCAAACAAGTTTGAGTATATCTTAATAAACCGCACTTGAATGCTCATATTGCTATCAAACTGGGATAGTCAGCGATTTCTAATTTTCCTTTTTGAATCTTCTCATGTATTCTTCTATAAAATCATCATTTCCTTGAGTTATTAAGAAAAGATGGTGAGACTCCTTCCTTATAGGCTTGTTATTGGCGTAATTAGTGATAAACAACTTGTCAAG
Source organism: Hippophae rhamnoides (assembly GCA_033030585.1). Classification (NCBI taxonomy): domain Eukaryota; kingdom Viridiplantae; phylum Streptophyta; class Magnoliopsida; order Rosales; family Elaeagnaceae; genus Hippophae; species Hippophae rhamnoides. Next base: position 12,409,204 of record CM065434.1, on the reverse strand, counting down.
TTGAGCAAAGAAAGTTATAGTATGAGGTGCCAAGTTATTGAATCACTTTATGCACCATCACATAGCGTGGTTACAAAGAATTTACATATCATAGCATCTCTTTTGTCTTGAGTGAGACTTACGGGTTGCCATTGTTTTTTTTTTTTGAAGTGTAGGAAATGGGTCACGAGATCATTCATTCCTTGATAGTTAGGACATTTTTTAGCACTAAATTTGGTATGTGGCTCACTATTTTCTATCTCGTCGAAAAAAGGGGAAACATGTAGCTACTCACGATCTATGTTAACATCATAGTGTGATTTACCCTTGTCTTGTCTTTTATTCATTTCCTTGAGAGTTTGGTCTTATTTTCTATTTGTTTCTTTGAGTGCTTGGAAGCTTGTTTCCACAATCTCATTTCCTCAAGCAATTATTCATTGTTATATCGGGCTACATATTACCTCTATTGAGTTGGTTGTGCTTCAATAGAGCATTACTTCTTCCACTATCACAGTTTCATTTCTCTTTGGTACCATCTCAATGCCTCCTCAATCAAATTATCATCTCGATCTACATGTAGAGATGCATCTACTCCAACATGAAACACTTTATTTTCTTGTCTCATGTTCTTGAGTTCTTTTTTGAGCTTGAGGAGTAGTTGCACTAACTCTTGGTGGAGTCTTTTGGTGAGATAGCTTGTGGTGTAGCCCTAGCCCTCTCAACTCAAGTTCTAACCATAGTAAATGTAGTTGTTAAGAGCGTGGCATGAAGTGTTTTAGTTTTTGAGGTTTCTTTCTTAAATATCTAGGTAAATCTTGAAAAATACGATGTTAGAAACAAAAGGCTTGACCCTAAAATCCTAAGCCTTACGATGGGTGACAAAATGTTAAGGATGATTCGATTTAATGAGAGAAACTATAGAGAAGTCAGAGAATGAAAGTTCATATATATAGGATATTATATATATATATATATATATATATATATATATATATATATATATATATATATGTGTGTGTGTGTTAATTACATAGAGGTACATGTCAGTGTATTATAAGGATACAATAGTAAAATCATAAATTAGTCTAGGGTCGATCACATTGTGAAATCGAAAAGATGATTGATTTTTTAGTGTTATAGACTTTTGAGAAAAAATTATAAAATCCATCTTCTAGGTGTGAGCTTATCTTAATTCTCGGACATTATTTACCAAGACTCGAACAATTCATGGGTCATGTTCCATATCTTACTTTATGTTCAAATAATTAATAAATATAAAAAATTAATTTAATTAATAATTCTTAAAATAAAAAAAATATTTAATTATAACTAAAAATACATATATCATTAAATTTGTTTATTCAAAAGTTGAGATCATTTAATAAAAATATTTATCTTAATCTTACATTGATAATTGATAATTGATAACTGATAACGATTGCCATTAAAAGATATAACCTATCATTTCAATTGGATGCGAGATGATATTCAAGTTAAACTGAGATGATTTAGATTAATTTAATGTTAAATATTATTAAATTAAATTTAATTAAATATTATTAAATGTTTATTTTATTGTTATAAGTTTTATAATAATAATAATTATTATTTTTGTAATTATCAACACTTTTATTTTGATGATTTATAAATTTATGTATATTAATTATCACATGATAAGTAATTAAATAATTTTAAAAATAATAGAAATATATATTTTTAAATAAAATTAATTTAGCATTATATACATCCAATGATACTCTCGTCATCTTCCACCCACTTCTTCCGTTAGCTTTAAAATATCCTATCTTCATCAAAATGTATCTAAACACAAAAGCAAAGGCGTAAGAAACATGAAAGGGTAGCTCTTTCCTAGATTTTTTTTATTATTAGAATAATTTTTTTTATTTTTAAAAATATATAAAATTAAATTATAAATATAAATTTAAATTATTTTAATATTAATATTTTTATTTTATAAAAATATTAATTTTCAACCTGAAATTGAGTTACAATATGCAAAGCATAATAAAGTGTTGCACTGATTATTTTTAAAATTGGTCACCATCACAGTACCTACCTCACAATAATTTAAAACTACTTTAAAATATCACAGTAAATAGTACTATAAAGTAAATAAAAGCCAAGAAACATGAATACAAAAATAAGCAGTCAGTGTCACTTATTAATTGAAATAAAATATAAAATATAAAATATAAAATAATTTAAGAAAATTATAAAGATAATATTTTAAAAATTTATAATAATAAAAATAATATTTTAATAATATTAAATATGATTTATTTAGATAAAATTAAATATATTAAAATAATTATATATAAATTTAAATAGAATTTATAATAAAATAATTAAGAAGATTATTTTAATAAAAAATACATAAAATATATAAAAATAATATTATTTTTATGATTATAATTTTGTATATATTATTTTTTAATAATTTAATTTAATTTAATTTTAAAATATAAAATAATGTAACGTCCATTAAAAAGACATTTGTTTTTTTTAAAAAGAAAAAAAGTCCATTATTCAATGAAAATACAGAGATCAAATAACCGCTATATCCCCACCAACCATACATTTGATAACTTCACTTTCAGAACTGCCTTTATAATTTATTTATACTCTTCAGTCTTCACCATCCTTGCATTTTCTCTGTCTCAGTCTTTCTCTCTCTAAAAATGGTACCAAGAAATGCCTTATTTCTTCTTTCTCTCTCTGCCATATTCATCTCTTTTTGTTATGCTATTGCAGACCCACTCGAATACCAGACCCTCCTCTTAAACTCTCTCCCAAATGCACCTCAACTCTCATGGTCCGAATCCGAAGCCATATCCGTACCCGACCCAGAATCCACCGCCTCCGCTACCATTCTCACCTCTCAGTTACACCACATTGACGCTCTATCTGTGAACAAAACCCCAGAGCAACTCTTCAACTTCAGGCTCCAACGTGACTCTCTACGCGTCAAGAGTCTCACTTCCCTAGCCGTCGCTTTCCGTAACAGAACCCACTTGCCCAGAACCGGGTTCAGTAGCTCCGTGATCTCCGGTCTAGCCCAAGGTAGTGGCGAGTACTTCACGCGCTTGGGCGTGGGTACACCTCCAAGGAACGTCTACATGGTCTTGGACACCGGAAGCGACGTCGTTTGGCTCCAGTGTGCTCCGTGTAGAAAATGCTACAACCAAACCGACCCCGTCTTTGACCCGTCTAAATCTCAGTCATTTGCTGGTATACCCTGTGGATCTCCATTTTGCCGGCAGCTTGATTCTACACGCTGTGATCAACGGCGCAGATGTCTCTACCAAGTATCTTATGGTGACGGTTCGTTCACTACTGGTGAATTCTCAACTGAAACGCTGACGTTTCGAGGCACGAAAGTAGCACGTGTGGCTCTTGGATGTGGTCATGATAATGAAGGCTTGTTTGTAGGTGCGGCGGGTCTTTTAGGACTCGGCAGAGGAAATTTGTCGTTCCCGGCTCAGTCCGGACATATGTTCAACCGGAAGTTCTCTTACTGTTTGATGGACCGATCTGCTTCGTCTAAACCTTCGTCTATGGTATTCGGTGACTCGGCCGTTTCACGGACTGCCCGGTTCACTCCTTTGCTCACGAATCCCAAACTCGACACGTTTTACTACTTGGAGCTCCTCGGGATTAGTGTGGGCGGAACGCGTGTTCCTGCAATCACCTCCTCTCTATTCAAATTAGACTCGGCGGGTAACGGAGGGGTCATAATCGATTCTGGTACGTCCGTAACTCGGTTAACCCGACCCGCTTACATTGCCCTCCGTGATGCTTTTAGGGTAGGAACATCCAATTTCAAACGGGCACCTGAATTCTCGCTGTTCGATACTTGCTACGATTTATCGGGCAAGACGGAGGTGAAAGTTCCGACAGTGGTGATGCATTTCCGTGGGGCTGACGTGTCATTGCCGGCAACGAATTATTTGATCCCGGTTGATAGCAGTGGGAGTTTTTGCTTTGCATTTGCGGGTACGATGAGCGGGTTGTCCATAATTGGCAATATCCAACAACAAGGTTTTCGGGTTGTTTACGACTTGGCAGGTTCTCGAGTCGGGTTTTCCCCACGAGGGTGCGCTTGATTATTTTCTTTGTTTGAACTCCAAAACACTTTTTCCCTGCCTCTTATTTTAAGTTTGCTTTGTTTTTTTTTATCGAAAAAATTATAAAATCTTTCTTTCTTTTTTTATCGAAAGAAAGCTTTGAAAGTATTTGGGAGTTGTTAGAAAGTTCACGTGTTGTTTTTGGGTAAAACCTTGACCATGAAAACTAATTCCTGATAACGAGGGGTATTGACGATTGTTTAAGTGTCATTTCTTTGATATTGGCGTCAAAAGTCTGTATTCAAATATTCACTCTTTAAGGGGATTAATTCCATAAATATTAGATTATCTTTAAAAATGTCCTTCAAAGTTTTAGAAAATTTAAAAATATTTTTAAATAATGTAAATTAAATTTAACGAAAATAAATAATGTAAAAACAAAAAATAAACTAAGAAATAGTAAACATAGAAAAAAAATTCGAAAAAAATTTAAAAAATAAAAGTAAAATCTTAAACAAGGAAATATATTTAAAGATTCATAATTTATTATAGCATAAGGTTACAAATGTTAAAAAAATTATAATATATTATTAATCGATAAAAAAATTATATTAAACAAGTTATCTAAAATTTTATAGACATAAAAAAAAATTAGATATATCCATTTTGAAGGAATTTAAGTATTAATAAAAATGTTATTTAAAAAAAATAGATAAAATAAAAATAACATTATTAGATAACATAAAAGATGGATTATTAAGAATGATATATGAAATTAAGTTAATTTGCTATTAATATCTATGATAAAAAAATAATCTAAATCGAAAATTAAAGCTAGCTTATGAATTTAAAATAAGAGAATTAATGACAAAAGTAAATACTTCATTTTAAATACATTACCTAGTATCATATTATTTAACAAATAGTCACAAATATATAAAACTTTTAAGAAGTTTAGACAAATAATAAAACTAAAATATTAACATATTTTAAAATATCAAAAGAATGTCAATTAGATATAAAAAAACTCACCAAGATTTACTTTTATAGACCATGAAGGAGAAAACTCTAACAAAGATAAAGTTCAAAAAATGAAGGCATTAGTTCATGAATGTACTTTAGAAAAATAATAATGTTTAAAGAAAAAATAAAAAATATGCATAAGTATATGAAAACTTAATAGACGTAAGAAAAAAACAAGAAATATTATTTGAAACTATGCAACTATTATTAGAGAAATTTGATTTAGTCCGAGAATCAAACATAAAATACCTACAGGAAATAATAGACGCACAAGAAGAATTATTTTAAAAAATAAATGAATGTGATTATAATAAACTACAACAATATATACACAAAGAATTTTTAGAACTAAGAAAAAATGTATATAACATACATAGAAATAATAAAATTATAGGGCATAAATATGATTCCTTAGAAGGACTAAAATAAGAATCACCTAGGAGATCAGATGCCTTGATTCTTAAAAATGAAAAAAAGAATATATGAAGAAAGATTTGAAATAAAATATATGATTTCAATTTAATGGAATATAGAAAAGAATTAAAGAGAAAATTCACGAACCTTGAAAATAGGTATATAGAAAAATTAGTTAGTTTATTAACACTAACTAATGAAGAAATAGAAAAACATTATAATGAAAAATTTTATACAAAGAAAAAGATATATGACAATAATCAATAAGACATATTCTAAACCAAAAAACATGACCCCAAAAGATTATATGAAGCCAATTTCATTACCTGTTCCTTACCAAGAAGAAAAATCTGACTCATATAGGGGAGAAAGAAATAGGCAAACAACAGAATAACCTGATGCCATAAATAGAAGAAGACAACCACCTAAAGTGGAGGATGATTTGTATTAGAAAAATAGAGATGGTATTCCACCATAATTCAAACTCCATGATAATTATAAGTTTGCTATTTTAGATTTAGATTGTATAAGAGATAGGAAGAAAGCCTTAGATGAATGAGCTAGTGTTATGAGTGTGTTCATACAAAACTCTCAAACTACCCAAAGAAACCCTTCAATCTGTAGGGTACTTGTAGCACATAAAATGACAGGAGGTGTTAAAGTTTGGTTTTCAAACTTAACAGATCAACAACATTTGTTAATGCAAGGGAATGCTCACATAGGAAAAGAATACATGGATACAGTAATAAATGAAATATACAAGGAATTTATTGGAGAAGATAAAGGAAGAACTATCACTGAATCTAGTGAAAATGAAATCAATGAAGCTAAATGGTTTCTAACAAATATGAAAATTTGTGACATGTGTTACATAGATTCTTTTATTTCGTGAATATGAAATGTATTACCATAAATTATCACACTCTATGTAAACAAATTATAAAGAAATGTTTTTTCAAAAATTTCATGAAACATTATATAAAACCCTAACAGAACGTTGGGAACAGAAAAATATAGAAACTATAGCAATTATTCTAGGAGTAAGAATAAGAAACCTTAAAAGTTAGATAATTATTAAATGCCAAGAAAGAAAAAATATAAATAAATAAGAGGAAATGAAAAAATTTGTTGTGATACAAAAGATTTTTGAATACGAAAAAAATATTGATATAATATAAAATCTTATAAACAAAAATATAAATATAAAAAATTTAAAATTTAAAATATATAAATTCAGAAAATAAGATTTCCAAAAATATAAAAAGATGTTTAATAGAGAAACCTATAAGAAAAAATATTTTAGAAGAAAGAGGTATAAACCTTCTAAAAACATGAATTATTGCCCTTTAGTAAAGAAAAAAATGCAGATGTTGGATCTATAATGAAAAAAAAAGGATATTATGCCAATGAATGTCTAAGCAGACTTCAATATAGAAAGTAATTTAAAAATGGAATTTCCATAGAAAGCAAAAATCTTGGAAGAAGTTTTCAAAGAAATTGAGGAAGAAATAATTGATTCAGAATACAAAGACTCAAATTGTGGGTATTTTTTATCAGAAGATGAACAATTTGTATAGTATTACAAATCCAAATAGTACCTACATTAAAATATGACTCAAATTTAAAGGTTATGCTACTTATCATTTACATGCATATATAGATACATGAGCTAGTATATGTATAACCGGTAAATATGTATTTTCAAAAGAACACTAGTAACAAACGTCAAAAAATTTAATTGTAAGAATTACTAACAATACTATAATAAATCTTAATAAGGTATTAAAAGATATAGATATAATGATTGGAAGATAAAAGTTTCACATGCCTACTATATATCAATAGAAAACATGAGTTGATTTATTAATAGAAAATAATTTCGTAAACCTACATCAACCTTTCACACAATATTTAGATAAAATAAGTCTCATAACTCTAGAAGGAGATACTATCTATGTTTCAAAAATAAGAAAAGTTTTAGCTATCTCAAACCCCACTTTTATGTAATAATATAAAAAACGAAAACGTGGTGAGATAGACCAACAAGACTAGCAAAAACATTATTTAGAAAATATTTCATTAGATATAAAAGAGAAACAAAACTATTTTCTCAATGAAATACAAGAATACAAAGCCCTAATAGGCATCAGAAAACTATTAAAAACAATTAGTTCAAAAAATCCTTTGGATCTAAAAATAAATAAATCTAAGACAATAGTTAATATAAAATTAAGAGATTCTAACAAGGTCATAAGAGTAAAACCAATTATTTATACTCCAAAAGACAAGATTGAATTTGAAAAAAAAATTCATGAACTTTTGGAATTAAAAGTCACAATATCAAGTAATTCATCTCACTCGAGTTCATCATTTTTAGTTGAAAAAGAAACTGACAAAAGAAGAGGAAAAAAAAGAATGGTAATAAACTTTAAAACATTAAATAAAAAAACCATTAACGATAGATACTTCATTCCAAAGAAAGAAGAACTATTGTCATTAATAAAAGGAAATAAGTACTTCTCAAGTTTTGATTGCAAAAGTGGATTTTGGCAAATAAAATGGGATGAAGAATCTAAAAAATTAATGGCATTTAGTTACCCATAAGGACAACAATTCCAATGGACAGTTATACTATTTAGACTAAAACAAGCTCTAGGTATCTTTCAAAGATATATGGATAACATCTTCAAGAAATTACAAGATATTTGTTGTGTTTACATAAATGATATTTTGGTTTTCAGTAATGAATTAAATAAATACTATTTAGATATTATCAATATTCTATAAGAATGTAGAAAATAAGGTATTATACTTTATAAAAAAAAGCAGTATTGCACAGGAAAAAATTAAATATTTAAGGTTAAAATTGAAAATGGAAAATATAACCTATAACCCCCCATATACTAAATAATGTTCAATGTTTTCCTAGTTAATTAAAAGATAAAAACCAATTACAAAGAGTTTTAGGATGCTTAACATATGCATAAGTATATATCAAGAAACTTGCAGAAATGCAAAAACCTTTACTAGCAAAATTAAAGAAAGATCATATTTGAAAATGGACAGAAAACGATACTCTGTATATGGACAAAGTAAAAGCAAAAGTAAAAAAATTGCTAACTTTATACCACCCAGGGCCAGATGATCAAATGATAATTGAAATGGATGCTTCACAAGAATATTAGAGAGCAGTTTTGAAAGCAAGAGCAGATGACAAAAATAAATATATTTCTAGATATACGTCTGAATTTTTCCAAGGTCCAGAATTAAATTACCATAGTAATGAAAAATAATATTTAGCAAAAAAGCTATTAAGAAATTTGCAATATATGTTATAAGCTCCAGATTCATTGTTAGAATAGATAACAAGAATTTTGGTTATTTTTTAAGATTTAATATTGTAGGTGATTACAAACAAGGAAGATTAGTCAGATGGTAACAATGGTTCAACCATTATAATTTTGATATTGAACATCTTTCAAGACATAAAAATAGCTTAGCATATGCTCTTACTAGAGAATTAGTACTTCTAACTATTTTTATGCTTTTAGGAATTGAACATCTTGACATCAAGATCAAGATAAAGGAAATAAAAATCCTATAGGAATAATTTGAGCTATTATACCTTTAGAAATCTCTTATGGATACAGGAAATTAAAAGGAAGAACTTAATTGTTCAAAACAACCTCGAGGGCCCAAAATCTCAAAAGAGGAATCTACATTAAAAATTCAAACTAAAAAAGATGAAACTTCTAAAGAGAGAATTCAAAATGAAAAGGTAGAACCTAACAGTTCAAAAGTAAGAAATATTTCTTAAACCAAAAACCTGAACTGGGTAGACGAGGCAGAAAAAGGTTTATGTGGTCTTTAATGGTCCAAAACCAGGAATCTATAACAACTTGACAGAAGCTAGTAAATCTATTCTAGGAATTAGTGGAGTAACTCATAGAGCCTTCACCAATAAAAATAGAAGCTGAAGGTAGTTATGCCAACTACAAAATATCAAAACTAATAACTCTAGAAGAGATAATAAGAAATTATTCTGTAGCATTACAACAACAACCAACATCTGTAAGTAGATTGATAAATCTACGAAAGATAACAAGGCTTCTAGTGCTATTTAGAGAAGCATCTCTTCTAGACACACCAAAAATAGTAAAGCATTTAGTGCTATTAACGAAGACATCCCCTAGAAATGCTCCAATCATTGAAGATGAGAAGGACCAGTTGTTGTGTGTTTTACAACACACAGAAAATCGTGCAAGTATACACGGTCACAAGTAATAAAGATTTGTAAGTAGAGTATCGTTCCCACGAGGATTTGTTACTATAGTTTTTTGAGTACTAAAATTGTATATATCTCTGATTTTATCCAAAACAATCGTTGATTTAACAAAAAGGTAATTAAAAAAATAAAAGAAATCTAGGATTGCAATTTTTCACCAAACTAATCCACTTTCCAATCATGTTATTTTCTTTTATTTTATATTTTTTAGTACATTTAATTTGTCAACCGAAAACTTCTTTTTTATTCATACATCTCTTCTGAGCTCCGTATAAACACACCTCGTTAAATTAATTCACTATATCTCTATGAGAATTAAATTCACCAAGATTCATTAAGTTTTAAGTTTTCAAATGGCCACACGTACAATTAGGGTATATTCCTATCCTTAAATCATACATGTCATTCTATTTACGAGCAATATACACAAAAATGTCTTTCTCAAGTTTATTTTTATGCCACAAATCGTTTGATAAAATTAGTAAATAATCAAAAAGCATTAAGCACAAAATAGAAACGAACAAATCGAGCGTCTTATAAATCTATCAAAAATAATTAAAATCAAAACTTCATAAATTTAGATCAAATGCAACCCTAGAAAAATTAAATTACTTCATTAAATTAAAATAAAAATTACAACATATGCGAGAAAAATTAGAAGAAGAAAGAAGGAAAATTAAAACATCACATGTTGAAAATATTTGTACGTACGAGAACACAACAAAGCCAAAAATGGCTTACGCGTGTTCTGATCCCAAACCAAGAACACCACAAAAATTCTAAACTAAAAAACTCTTCAACTCTATCATAATATCACTATTTATACCTAAAAAATACATCTAAAATATTACATTTTTTATTTTATTTTTTTATAAAAAACGCGTAATAATTTGTATCGAAAAACAAAAATCACGCGTATCGATTTTCGTATCGAAAATGTTAATTACTTCACGCGTGAGACAGGGGCACCGATTCTGCATTTTTTAAATTCTTTATGCATGCCACGTGTCAGCGTCTAGTGTGAAAGAATTAATGCGGACACGTGGCAGGCTTCGATCGCACGGGAACGTGCGCAGGAAACATCAGAGCACGGAGCAACGGTTACACACGGGCTTGATCCTGCGCTTTTTGCGCTCATGATAACATGCCACGTGGCATCACATGATTGGCTGAAAAATAGAGTAGGACACGTGCCAATTTATGATTTCAGGAATGGATTCAAGTGGACACGTGGCATCTTCTGATTCGCTGAAACTCCAATTGCACGAAGAGATCAACGCACGGGATCAGAGCGTACGTGGGGGACAGCGGTTGGATGCGTCAGACACGTGGGTCCCACCTTACATGCCGGCCTGCGCCGTAGGTGGGCCCCACTCGGACGCCGAGCCGCGTGAAAGCACAGAGCCTGTACCCATTCGCTTTGGTCGGGTTTGATGAGCACGCGCGAATCTGAGCCGTTGCGTCTTTGATCGGATGGTCCATGTTGGGCGATTGTGATCTTGTGCGTGGACGTCATCTCTCCTGCGTGAAAATTAAACTTCCATTAATTGTATTTTGACCCACAAATTTAATCCAAATTACATTTTGCACTTTCTCTTAAATTACAGTTAAGCGCTTTGCTAATTTTAAATTAAATTTTTAAACTTTTAATAATTATAATTAAGCACAAATTTAATTTAAATTATATTTTCGATTTTTATAAATTGTAATTAAGAAACTATATTATCTGAAATAAAATTTGTGGACAGAAATATGAAATTAAGTATATTTTCGATACAAATTATTTAATTTTATTAAAAAATGTATTTTTAGCACATAAAAGGAAAATATTAATTTATTTAACAAAAATTAACTAAATATTAAAAGAACATAGCAATTATCATTACTAAAATTGATGACAATAACTATATAAAATACAGTTATCACCAGTATAAAAACCTTAGCAAACCACAATGGTTGAGTCTTTATAACTTGGCCAAGAAGTCTACCCAGCAACATATTAAAGATATGAAGCTTTATACCACAAACAAGGAATTTCCTACAAGAAGTAAATTCAATATCATAGAACAAGTTGATCCAATATTTGTTTATAAAGCTTTCCATATAGGATTAATAGAAAATATATATCAAGGATTAATTTAAGCGAATTAAATTTTCCCAAAAAATTTTAAAAGAGCAATCAAGAACTACAAAAGGAAGATTAAAGCAGGCGATAAGCATGTTTATCTTAGATTTTTCAATTCATTAATAGAATGGAATGAGAAAGGATGTATCAGTCCCTACCACTTCTTCAAGATAGGGATTTCCAACACAAACAGAGAAGTTCCCAAACCAAGGAAACTTCTAGAAAATAAATTCAACATAGAAAAACTCTGTGTATTAAGAGGTCAAATACTAGGCCAAATTTACTATGAATTCATGAAGATTGAAAATTTTACTTAGATGAAAGTAAATTATTCAACTAGTAAAGTTATCATTATTTCCTACAACAGCATGGCTTTGTTAGAAGAAGATGGTGAAAAAATTTCCAAATTTGAAGCCAATTTTAACAACAAAAACATGAAAATTGGTTAAAAAACAAGGAAGACATTTTTCTTTTATGATAGAAAAGACACCAAAGACCAATGATGCATTCTTTGCATCAAAGATTGAGAAGATAAAGATGCGTCATTATCAACATCATTAAAAGGATCGTTGGTAAAAAATGACAAAGAAGAATGAAGAAAGGAGCTTTCAGTAGAAGATGATAAAGAAGATGTAGACCTCACTTCTTAATCGGCAGCATGTGCTAAGGAAAAAAAGTGGCTATCATTTAAAGAAAAAAATAGATCAATTATTAAAGTAAGGGTAAAATAATAATTCTAGTCTTGTAAATAGGAATTCCTTGTATTATAAAAGGAACCTTTATGCTCATTTCAAGACACATGAACATACAGAAATCCTGAGCACTGTTGTGTGTTTTACAACACACAGAAAATTGTGCAAATATACACGATCACAAGTAATAAAGATTTGTAAGTAGAGTATCGTTCCCACGAGGATTTGTTACTATAGTTTGTTGAGTACTAAAATTGTATCTCTCTGATTTTATCCAAAACAATCGTTGATTTAACAAAAAGGTAATAAAAGAAAATAAAAGAAATCTAGGATTGCAATTTTTCACTAAACTAATCCACTCCAATCATGTTATTTTCTTTTGATTTATATTTTTTAGTACATTTAATTTGTCAACCGAAAACTTCTTTTTTTATTCATACATCTCTTTCGAGCTCCGTACAAACACACCTCGTTAAATTAATTCACTATATCTCTATGAGAATTAAATTCACCAAGATTCATTAAGTTTTAAGTTTTCAAATGGCCACACATACAATTAGGGTATATTCCTATCCTTCATCATACATGTCATTCTATTTACGAGCAATATACACAAAAATGTCTTTCTCAAGTTTATTTTTATGCCACAAATCGTTTTGATAAAATTCGTAAATAATCAAAAAGCATTAAGCACAAAATAGAACGAACAAATCGAACGTCTTATAAATCTATCAAAAATAATTAAAATCAAAACTTCATAAATTTAGATCAAATGTAACCCTAGAAAAATTAAATTACTTCATTAAATTAAAATAAAAATTACAACATATGCAGAAAAATTAGAAGAAGAAGAAGGAAAATTAAAACATCACATAGCGAAAATATTTGGCACATGCAGAACACAACAAAAGCCAAAAAATGGCTTCTGCGTGTTCTGCAGTCCAAAACCGAACACCACAAAAATTCTAAACTAAAAAAACTCTTCAACTCTATCATAATATCACCTATTTATAGCTAAAACAACACATCAAAAATATTAAAATATCATACACACGTTAAAATTTGTATCGAAAATAAAACCCTGACATTCCCCTTAAAATTCGCGGTCACGCGAAAATCAAAAACTTATTTTAATTCACGCGAGACAAGGAGCCGTTTCTGCATTTTTTTATTCATTGTGCATGCCACGTGTCAACGTCTGATTCGTTAAAACAAATAGTGGGACACGTGGCAACATCTCATTCGTTGAAGGGAATGGGCGCACGTAGAACCTGTCGCACAAAATCGGGGCGCGCGAAACGTGAGGCAACGGCTGGAACGAGGGTGAGATTCTGCGCTTTTTCATTCACCGATATGTGCCACGCGTCCTCTTATGATTCGTTCATGGGGAAATTGGGACACATGGAAGACTTTGATTCGCTGGAAGAACGATTGCACGTGGTTCAGCCACACAGAACAACACCCTTTGGCAGACGTGCGTCAGACACGTGGGTCCTACCCTGCACGCTGGCCTGCGCGGCAGGTGGGCCCCACTGGCAAGCCGAGGCGCGCGAACGAAGACCTCTGTACCCACTCTCCTTGGTCGGGCTTGATGAACACGCGCGAATCTGAGCCATTGATTCTTTGATCGGACGGTCCACGTTGGGCGAGTGTGATCTTGCGCGTGGACTTCATCTCTCTTGCGCGAAAATTAAACTTCCATTAATTGTATTTTGACCCACAAATTTAATCCAAATTACATTTTTCACTTTCTTAAATTACAGTTAAGGCCTTTGCTAATTTTAAATTAAATTTTTAAACTTTTAATAATTATAATTAAGCCCAAATTTAATTTAAATTATATTTTCGATTTTTATAAATTGTAATTAAGAAACTATATTATCATAAATTATATTTGTGGACAGAAATATGAAATTAGGTACATTTTCGATACAAATTATTTAATTTTATTAAAAATGTATTTTTAGCACATAAAAGGAAAATATTAATTTATTTAACAAAAATTAACTAAATATTAAAAGAACATAGCAATTATCATTACTAAAATTGATGAAAATAACTATATAAAATACAGTTATCAAGCACTTTACTTTGAAAAATAAAAATTTTAGCATAGAAATATCCTCTATCTAGAAATTCCAAAACCACTAATGATATACCGAGTAAGTATGAGCGGCTAAGAATCCCTTCAAGGTTCTTAGTTGGCTAGTAAGTCAAATATTGGACACCATTTATGTACGAATGTAGAAGGCTCATTATTGCCAAGAGGGCATTGAGGTTTGAGCAAAGCTTATGTATAACAGGTGTAACAAAAGAATATGAATAGAAGGGAAGATCATTGTGGACCTATTAAATTTAGGTATAATAATTATAAATTTAAGCCAGTTAAGAATCTTGAATGTTTAAATATTTGCTTACATTAAAGTGATAATACTAAGAAACAGGAAAATGGATATTACTTTTAAGAAGCAACTAGTTCCAAAAGAAATTAAAGATAAAAATCCAAATCTATTAGAAAATTTTGATAAAGGTTATCTCTATCATTTAAATGAATATTTTAAAGATGAAGATTATGAAACTTTTTTGAAAATTTTAAGAGATTTAACACTTTGTTAGATATCTATACATATTATATAAAAGCTATCATAAGCATCATAGACCATCATGTTTCAAGGACATAAAAAGACTATTTTAGTCAAAAATATGTAAGAATAGAAGAAGATGAATTCAATAACTTAATATTTAGATGCTACTTCTTTGGAGATTAGAAGTACACTATATGTACACTATATGTACACAAGAAAAACCTATTTGTATACTAAGAATAGGAAAAAATAATTTGCATTTAACACATATGACTTATCAGGATAATAACCTATGAATATCGAATCGTTAGTACATAAATTAGAATTATTAGATTTAACAAATGAAAGAATAATTTAAAATTTTTAAAAGACAATTAATAGATTCAAGATTAGAAATAAATAATCAACATAATATACACTGCAATTGTAATGAATATATATGAAAATAAGATTATATATCAACAAATAATAAGCTATTTAGATAAATTATTGCCTTCCGTAAATAGATAAAAACTATCAACTAGGTCAATTCAATCAATATTAACCGCCGATTAAATATTTATTTGATCAACAAAAAATTGGTATCAGAGCTAAAGAATAGTAATATTAATAATGATGGATGAAAAATTAACACCATTAAGTATTAAAGATACCAATGATATTAAATATAAAGTTTAGTGATATTCTAGATATTTTTATAAACCTCAAAAGTATAAGTGAAAATATATTAAACTTCATAAACATTCCGGAGATTATCCCTCTTTACAGTAGAGTGTACTTTTATTTTTAAATTCTCGCTTTATTAGTATTTTTTTAATCTTAAAAGGAAACATACTATTAATTATTAGAGTTATTATAAATTATCACTAAAAATTGTTATGATAACATACATTTTGGAATAAAATCCTTAAGAAAACTAACAAAAATCCATTTAACTAAATGGTGAGCAGTAACATTTTCACTTTTAGGAATCTAGTAGTCATACTAAATTTTTTCAATTAATGATTAGTTTAGATTATGAAAATATGTTCCTTTTAAGAGATAATAAAATCATCATAATTAAGATCTTAATAACATTTTGGTTGTTGGGAAAATCGGGTATATTTTTCCTATTCTAAGTAGTTACTATTCACTTATGATTTAAATGAATAGAACTCAAACTAACCCAACAAAATAATGTTATTGGAAATATAATGCTAAAATAAACTAAAACAGATATTGAAATAGAAATATTAAAGCAGAAAAATAATAACACCAGAAATTTAATGAGGTTCGGTATAAATGTTACCTAGGTCCTCGGGCGTCGTTGACCACTTCCACTATCTTCAAATGAATGAACTTCAAAGTTACACCTAATTGGGCAAAATTGAGCTAATCAATTACCCTTACAAAAAAAAGGAAGATTCACAAATTTTGGGATGTTTACAAATGGTGAAGGAGGGCTTTGTTATAGCCCCGAAATCCAACACCACGTCTTAGATTCTAACCAATGTGGGACTTTTCTAATTTTCTCACTAAGGAGGCGATATATAACAAATCTCCACCTTAGCGACTTAGTGGTTTTAAATGATTTCTTCAATTGCTAGATCAGCGGCCTTGATTACCAATTGATTTGTAGGATGTTAATCAAGTCAGGACAATGTTTGAACTTGATTGTTATTATTACCTTAAATATCTGCGGGATTCTCTGTTGTACTAATCTTGAACTAGTACTCACTTCTTCAATAATCTTTCGCACGAAATGATATGACGTCAATGTGCTTTATCGTGCGTAGTAGACTTGGTTCTTTGCTAAATGAATAACACTTTGACTATCACAAAACACCTTAATATGTTTTTGACCAACTCCCAAGTCTTGCAAACAAACCTCGTAACCAAATAGCTTCCTTCTGACATACGTCAGCGCCATATACTCTACCTCTCTGTAGACAAAGCAAGCTGTGGACTACAAGGTAGACTTCCAGGTGCTCTAGTAAGAGTAAACACATGCTTAGGTAGTTGGCCAAGCGCTTATCTAAATCTGCGTAGTGGAATCACAATATCCATTTGCCACGTTGACCAATGGTATTATCTGTGTGAAATACTAAACCAACATTTACGGTATTTATAATATACCGTAGAATCCATTTCCTGAACCAACCAATATCGCTTTACCAGGATCATGCATGTACCTCTTACGGCCGACAGCGTGAAATGTCGGGTCTTGTACGCCATTGCATACATCAAGCTACCAGCTTGCATTTGCATATGGTACTTTTGCCATATATTCTCGTTACTGCATCATTACGAGGAGATAATTGAGCACTAAGCAGATTGAGGAACTAGCGGAGTACTTACCAGGTTTGTACGTTTCATTCATACCAAAGCGTTGTAGTATCCGGCGAATATTGACTACGGGTCAAACTAAGCTTCCCTTCTTCCTGTCTCTACTTATCTCCATACGAGAATCTTCTTGGCTTCTCCCAAATCTTTCATCTCGAACTCTTGACTTAGTTGAGCCTTGACTTTTCAATTTCCTATTTGACTCTTCGATCTGATCAACGTATCATCGGCGTACTGATAGGAGATAGACGAAAGACTTTCGTTTTGTAGCTTGCAAAAATACACTGATGATCGTGTGTGCTTTTGGTATACTTTTGTTGCAACATGATCAAATCGTTTGTACCATTGCCTTGGAGATTGCTTCAATCCATACAATGATTTGTTCGACTTACGAGCCCAATTCTCTTTACAATGACAATAAACCACTGGTTGAGACATATAGATTTCTCTTCTAAGTCGCGTGTAGAAACGCGGTTTTCACATCAAGTTGAACTAGTTCCAAATCAAATTGTGCTACGAGGCCAACAAAATTATAATGGAAGAATGTTTTACAAGCGGAGAAAATACCTCATTATAATCGATTCCTCGTACAGCGTAGCCCTTAGCCACCAACATTGCCTTGTAGCGAATACCATCTTTGTTAGAAATCCATCTTTCTTTGCATACACCCATTTGCATCCAATTTCCTTCTTGCATTTAGGTAGTTGTGTCAACTTCCATGTTTTATTCTTCTGAAGGGACAAAATTTCTTCATCCATGGCTTCCTTCCATCTTTCAACTTTAGGGCTTCTGATTGCATCTTTATATATGGAAGGAACGTCATCATACCTGTTGAAAGTACACGACTCTTCGTATTCTTAAATTGACGGTAGGTCTTGAAAATCCTTGTATCGGCAGGTACCTTGACATTTTGTCGTCGTGGCTATCAAGCTGAGTTTCTTCTTGTTGTTGTGAAGGTTCTTGGAGTTAAAACCTCTTCATCTCGATTCATCTTGTCAATGGAGGATCGAAACACGACTTATCTTCGCTACTTGGATTAACAATTTTGCTTTCAAACTCCACTTGTTTGGTTTGCTCCATCTACTACAAGTGCCATCAATCTTCTTTGTTGCCTTTCTCGACAATGCTGATTCATCAAGGTAACATCTCTGCTAAAGATTATCTTTTTGTTTCAAGGCACCGTAGTCGATATCCGCTTAGAACGGAAGGGATCCCCAAAAAAATGGCTTTCTTGGCTCTTGGGTCCCGACTTTGATTACATTACATGGTAGTATGCAATTGAACCAAACACATGTAGAAATCGTAATCTCTCTAGCGAGGTTTTCCATACCATTACCTCCATGCGGCGTTTTGCACTTCAAGAGTAAACGATGGTAGGCGGTTGACGAGATGGCGTGCATGGAGTCTGACCTTAATCACGCTTTGCCTAAACCGGCGTTTGACAACGTACTGCCCAGACCTTCTCCCGGCCAAAGTCCGGTTCATACGTTACGCAACTCCGTTTTGTTGTGGTGTTTTTCGAATAGTGAAGTGTCACACTATCCCTTCTTGTCACAAACTTTCATAAATGGATCATTTATTGTACTCGGTGCCATTATCAAACCTCGGACGGCAGTCTTTTCTGTCCACGAGTCGCTCGTGGATGGAGTTCTTGTTGGCCCCATTACATCGGTATGGATGTAATCAAAATGCCGCTTTGTATTATGAAGAAGCGAGTGCCAAAGCTTACTGCTGCAGCTTCCTAATACCTGAATGCTCTGAGAATTCCAACTTGCCGGTTCTCGCGCCTTTTAACAGGCCTTGCTTTACTAGAATCTGTAAATCTTTTTCACTAGCATGTCCCAAACACATATGCCATAACTTGGTAGTTTCTAAATCTCTTTCTTCATCTGAAAGCTATTCTTGATGCTATCCAAATAACACGTGCTTACCAAGGTAGTAGTACAAGTTATTCTTAGAACAACGCACTCATTCGCCACGCAGTGCTCGAAGTAACCTTGATGCCCATTTTGTATGTGGTCGCGGTGAAGCCTTTTGATTCTAAGACTTCATGTGACAATGAGATTCTTCTTCATATACGGAACATAATGAACATCTGTCAAGAACCCTAGATTGAACCATCTTGATTCTTCAAACAAATTGTCTTGATTCCCGAACCTTTGCGCTGGATAATCATTACCCGTGAAAACAACTCCACCGTCTAGTTCTTCAAAGTTAAGAACCACTCCTTGTTAGGAGACATATGGAAAGTACATCTTTGAATCAAAAATCCAATCACCGAGGATGAGATGTTGTTGTGAACCCGACGATACAAAATCGAATTTGAATTGCTTTTAGCTACACATGCGTCAGTTACCTGACTTTTCCTTTCTTTGCGGCCGGACAATTTTTTCTTCCAATGGCCTTTCATGACAAAAGGCACATTCATCTTTACCAAGTCTTCCTTTTGATAGAGATCTACCTCTCCTTCCTTTTATGTTGTGTTTGCGGACGTCCTGCTACAGAATGATGCCTCTCACTGCTTCATTCTGCTTTCTCTTTTATCTTTCTTTCTAATTTCATAACTATACAAAGCGGTTACAAACTTCCTCAAAGACACTTTATCCTTCCCGATGAGTAAGCTCGTAATAAGATGATCAAACTTCATCGGGAAGGGAGGCTAACGACATCAAGGCTAAAATCTTCATCTTTAAAAGTTTCATCCATATTTAACAAATCTGTACTAATTGATTAAAGCGATAATGTGGTCGTTATTGTAGTACCTGGAAGGTATTCAATAGGAACAACTTCTTCTTCAAATAGAGCCAATTTTGTCCCAACTCTTCCGTGAACTTGTTCTCAACGCCTTTCCTGACTTACTTGCGGATGTCGCCGTGAGCATTTGCACTTTTGTTCTCTTGAGAGACACGAATGGATTGTACCACATGCCAATCGGTTGATATTTTTTCACTCTACTTCATACGCTCCATCTAGTTTCTCTTCTTGATGGCGATGTCTAGACCTTGTTGAAGCAGGCATCCAGAACTTCGCCTTGCCACGTGCCGAAATAGCCAGGTTCCATCAAACTTACTCACCTCGAACCGCGTTCATCACCATGGATAGTTACGCTTGACGTGGATGGCGGCCTTTGTTTGAAAGAAATTTTTCTTCCGTCATTTCTTCAAATTACAACAACTAGTAACTATATTCCAATAGCAAACAAACGGAATACAAAAAATGCCTAGGTAGAAAACCTTCGGCTCTGATACCAATTGTTGGAAAAATTGGGTATATTTTTCCTATTCTAAGTAGTTACTATTCACTTATGATTTAAATGAATAGAACTCAAACTAACCCGACAAAATAATACTATTGGAAATATAATGCTAAAATAAACTAGAGCAGCTATTAAAGTAGAAATATTAAAGAAGAAAAATAAAAACACCAGAAATTTAACAAGGTTCGGTATAAATGTTACCTAGGTCCTCGGCGTCGTTGACTACTTCACTTATCTTCAAATGAATGAACTTCAAAATTACAACTAATTGGACAAAATTGAGCTAATCAATTACCTTCTACAAAAGAGAGGAAGATTTACAAATTTTGGGATGTTTACAAATGGTGAAGGAGAACATATATAGCAAAATCCAACTGCGTCTTTATTCCTAACCAATGTGGGACTTTTCTAATTTTCTCACTAAGGAGCAATATATAACAGTTATCATCTTTCAAATAAACAGTTTTGTAATTTTTTTTCCAAAGCCACTTGAATGAAAAAAAGAATAAAGCAGTAACTTCACTTAACTCATCACAAAAAACTGAAGAGAACTTACTCTAGCAATCTAGAACTTATTTGTTATAATTTCTTATAATAACAATTGCAGCAAGATTATGGTTGAAAATGATTGTAATAAAATTTATTTTGAAAGCTCTTTTAGGAGGTTTCCTCCAAGAAATAAGTGGCGGTAGAAATGGCTGTGAATCTTCGGTCAATAGATCAGAGCAGCAAATGTTTCTTAAATTGAAATTAAAAACATTCTTGAAAGTACACAATCTTAGATCTAAATTGGATAGAATGAGATTCGGATTAGGAGATTAGGAATTAAAGATAAAGATCATTTCTAATCCTCTTGACGTGTTCAATGAAAGAAAAACAATAAAGATGAATTCAATATAATATAAACCAATAAGAGTAAGATTGTTATTAGATCTAAAGATTTTATTGAAAAAATCATCCAAAGAGAAAAAAGAACAATTTGCCCAAATAAAAATGATTATAGGACATTATCAGAAAGGATGGGTAGATGTTTCAGGATGAAAGTGACAAAGAGAGCATAAAATAATAGATAAGGAAATCCTAACATTAGTATTACATCGAGTACGAAGATAATTAGAATAAATTCTCCAAATAAGAAATTTAATTCTATCATAAATTTTCAATTTTCAAATTGATATTTAGAACGAGGAAAAACCAGTAGAAATTCTTCCTGAAATGATGTATTGGTATTGGAGATAAAATTAAGGAATAAATTAAGGAGTGTTAACTACTTAATTTAAGGAGTAAATCAAGAACCCTTTTTCAAGGAGTAAATCAAGGAGTTATCATTCTTAATTTAAGGATTAATTATTGATGTTGAGAACGCCAAGGCCTAGGCCTAACCAAATAAAACAAGCTCTATCAAAGTTGTATACTTTCTTTTATATTTTTATTACAATTTTATAGCTATATATAAGGAGATTTACTCCTTGAATTACTCTTTGAATTAAGGATTCCTTGATTTACTCCTTGAATTAAGGATTCCTTGTTTTACTACTTGAATTAATCCTTAGATTAAGGATCACAACTCCTTGATTTGCTTCTTGAATTAAGGTTCTTGATTTACGCCTTAAATTAAGGTTCTTGATTTACTCCTTAAATTAAGGAGTTACTCCTTAATTTTATCTCCAATAATTGATAAGTTGACTTAGTATTGAAATTACCTTTGTAATTTTTTGTACAAAACCAAGTATCCCTTTTATGTTCAACATGATGGGGAAGTCTTGGAAGATAAGAACACATCTCAAGCCTAAAATATGATTAACCAATTGAAAATTCCATTTAGCATTAGGAGCTAAAAGAAGATCTTGAATCTTAATAAGACAATGCTAAAATTGATTAATAAAAATTAAAAGAGAGGAAAGTCTAAAGTCATCCTGCCCAAATATCACTCGATTTACTATCTCTAATATTAATACAAGCTTCGAATTTTAATAACTCCTTAGAGAAACAAACGTCTTTCTAGATGAAATTGTTGATAATTAATACCAACTTCTAAACAATTTGCTTGAAAAAAAAAATTAAATCATTTACATACAATAAATGAATAATAATAGGGGAATTTTTAGTAATTTTAATTCCATGGACATCTAAATAAGATTCTATAGAAAGAAGTAGCTTACTTAAAGCTTCAGCTCCAATAATAAACAAATAGGGAGATAATGGATCACCATGTTTCGGACCTCTACTAGGAATGATGTTGCCAAAGGGAATACCATAAAGAAGTAAAAAATAAGATAATGTATTTAGACATATATAGATTAAATTGTAAAAATAATTCAAAAATCCAAGAAGTCTCGTAATTTTGATAATGAAATTCTACTCCATCTTATCATAACCTTTTTTTCATATCTGTTAAGTTATATTTGATATTGTAATTCACTTCACTTGTAATACACTTGTATTATTTCACTTGTACTACATGCACCTGTAGCTCGACTCACCTCTATTCGAAGTATCATTGCTGTTGTTGCTGCACGAAATTGGAACATGTTTCAAATGGATGTCAAAAATGATTTTCTCAATGGAGACATAACTAAGGAAGTTTATATGAAACCTCCTCCTAGATACACTCATTCACCTCAGTATCACAGTATTGCATTAAAGTCGTGCTTTCTGCATGGCCTCAAACAAGCCACTCGAGCTTGGTTTGCCAAATTTAGCTCTACACTTTCTTGACTTTGGTTTCACTTCCGGTTCTTATGACTCAGGTCTCTTTATTCGGAAGACTCCCACAGGCTGGTGTAACTTTCTTTTACTCCTTTATGTAGATGATATGATCATAGCATCCGAATGACTCTAATGGAATTATTGATCTCAAAGCGATTCCCCGAGTCATCAAATTTTGAAATGAAAGACTCAATTGGTCGTCTCTCCGTTACTTCTTGAGCCTAGAAATCTCATCTCGATTCTCGAGGATATTATCTCTCTCGAAAAGTACTCTTTTCGATATTCTTAATCGGTGGCACTTACCGATTGCAAAGCGCATCGACACCTCACGAAACCAATGTCAAACTTGACTCCATTAGATGTTACTATTCTACTGCGTATGCCCACGTTATATAGACAACTAGTAGGCAACCTTGTTTATCTCACTTGGTCGCTCGTCCTCACATCTGCGTACTATCTTGTTCGTCACGATTGAGTCAATTCATGTACGCTCCTACGATAGTCACTCCATTATACTACGGTTCTTCGCATTCTTCGTTACATCGAAAGGCACCATGTGTTTCACGGTTTCACTTGCTCCAACAAGTCTAATCTTCTTAACTTTACGCCTCTTACGTCTTGATTGGGACAAGGTGTGACCAACTGATCGTCGCCTACCATTGGATATTGTTTCTTTCTTAGAAACTTCTCTTATATCTTCGCGAAGCAAGAAACATCTCTCAACTTCTCGATCCGGTACTTGAAAGTGAATATCGTGCTCTTGCCGACACCAACTCGAGAACTTCTTTGGCTCATTGGTTTACGGTTGCTAGCGATATGGGGTGTTCTCCAATCAGCGCAACTATGATCCTATATATGTGACAATCAAAGTGCTATTATTGCTCTGATAATGTATTTCGTGAGCGAATCCAAGAAACATATCGAGATTGATTGTCATTTTGTTCAAATCCAACACGTGTTCTTCAGACACCTTTGTTTGTCTCAATCGATATCCTCCACAGATCAAACAACCGATATCTTCACTCAAATCTTACTCATAAGGTTCAGATTTCAGGACTAGTTTCCAAACTCAAGTTGATTGTTTCTCTTGTCTCTGCCTTGAGTTTGAAAGATGTTAAGTTATATTTGATTATTGTATCAATTCATCACTTGTAATACACTTGTATTATTTCCGCTAGGCAATCACTGTTCTCATGATATTAACACTTGTACTGCTGACTTCCAACTATTTCACTTGTACTACACTTGGTACTACACTTGCTGCACTATTTTTCCTTACTTGTTGCTTCAGTTGGCAATCCTAGCCTTGTTGTGATCCTGCTAAATAGGATTATATATGTACATTCTGACGCTCAATACAACATTAAATCATTCTTTCTTCTTATCTC
Organism: Hippophae rhamnoides; assembly: GCA_033030585.1. Classification (NCBI taxonomy): domain Eukaryota; kingdom Viridiplantae; phylum Streptophyta; class Magnoliopsida; order Rosales; family Elaeagnaceae; genus Hippophae; species Hippophae rhamnoides. The sequence goes on along the minus strand of CM065434.1, from coordinate 12,384,341 downwards.
TCTATACTCTTCACAATATCCATTTTAATACCCATTAAGCCACCTCTCCTTGATTTTCTTTTAATAGTATGAACAACTTCTTGAGAAATAATAAAACTTTTAGAAATTCATCTATTAGGAATAAAGGCCAATTGAAAAGGTAAAATAAATTTATTATGATGACCACTATCCTATTGGACAAAATTTTAAAAATTATCTTGTAGAGAATATTGTAGAGATTAATGAGATGAAATTGATGAACTTGATAAGGATTATTAACTTTGTAAATTAAAGTAACAAAAGTTTTATTCAAAATTGAATTAAAAATTTTAATTTGAAAAATTTTTGAACAAGACTTACCAAACTTTTACCTAAAACATCCCAATAGTTCTTATAAACCAAGACAGGAATACCATCTTGACTAGGTGCTTCAAAAGAAACCATTTTGAAAAGCACAGTTTTGATTTCACCCACGTTAGGAATACTACAAAGCTCATTATTATCATCGAGAGAGATGCATTAAGAAAACAACATATGAAGTTCAGTATTTAAGCAAGATGAATCATCAAAAGTGGATCTCAAAACATCATTGAAGTGATCAATAAAGCAAGCACCAATATCATTTTTGTTTGACAACCACCATCTGCTATCATCAAGTTTGATATTAAGAGTAGTATTCCTTCTTCTTCTAATTAAAGTTGGAAGTATGAAAAATAGGCGCATGATTTGAATCTTTAATCGGCAAGTTATTAAGGAAAGCGTTAGGAAAAAGATTAAGCCACAAAGAAAACACCAGAGTTCTATCAAGCATTTGTTTTATGTTATGTTTACCTTTCCTTTTGTTTGCTAAGTAAAAGGTAAACAAGATAAATCCAAATCAATAGAATCAACTTCATCCATGAAATCCTTTAATTTATTTGGCCAAGTAGTAACTGTTAATAAATTATTATTAGTGGTATATTAGTTGTATACAACTAATATAAGCACTTTTCCTAAAAAGCAGATTCCTATTTTCCTGTATTTATACTTGTATTATCATTCATTGTAATTAAGATTAATAAAACATATTTTTAGTATATTTAACTTGGTATCAGAGCAGGAAAGAAAAGGAAAATTTTTTTTTTAGGTTTCTCGGTTTAAGGCTGACGCTAAAAAAAAATTTATATGAGCTGCCCGTATTGCCGTAGGTCGATCGGCATTTGCCTTAATCCGAGTACGGCGGCACTTGCTAATGAGACCAGCGCACGCTATCAAGATTAGTGCCATTAATCTTCAGCTCTGTGCCGTTACACTGCGCCATTCACTACTGGCTCAGCGGCCTTAGAAGCAGATTGAGCCAAGACTGCCGTTCCCGGCCCTGCCTTGTCGACTCTATGGCGAGTCCGGAACCAGACGGCTACCCGGCTCTGCGGCCGTCCGGCCACCAGCAGCAAGAAGCCTAATCCCTGACCACTGCGCTGGAGTCACAAGTCCAGAATGAATCATATTGGCGGCCTCACAGAAGACCTAAATGCAGCCGTCAGGCCCGCAGTGTGACCTCGACTCATAAGTAAGAATCCACGCAGCGGCCGGCGGCTCACGTCTCTGTTGTCTTACGCCGCACAAGGCGGCGGCACCACAGCCTTTCGCGCCATCGACTTCACAAGCAGCCTTACGGCTCTGCTTAGCACCCCATTGCACCGTCCGACTTAAAACCGGCCAGAACGCACGCACGAATTTGTGAGTCCACTGATTCCACTTTTTTGTGTGTCCACGCTTACATAATTTTTTCGACAGCTTCTATCCCTTTAAAAATTTTTAGCCTTTAGTTTATTTTACCATCTGTTTGACCTACCCATCGGTCCCCAACCCGTCTTGTCGGCTGACAGCAGCCTCGATCTATCTTAGTCCAAGCCCAGCGTGACCCATTGACCCAATGACGGTTTTAGCGAATTTAGTCGATCAGGCTTAAGCCCGGTAGTTTTAAGTTTAATGACAGGTCAAACCCATTCGACTCGAGCCCATTTTCTATTTCACAAAAAAAAAAAAACCAAAATTTTTATTCCATTGCGTAATATATTTTTATTTCAATGGAAGATTCAGAGACAACATCAGTTTTCTAGAATTCATGAGGTTCCAAATTTTGAAGTTTACGTTAAGAGTTCTTGAAATTGGTTCTTTAAAGGGGTACTAAACTTAATGGTACAAATTTTTCGAACAGTTATGGAAAAAGTTATGGCCTTTATCTTCGTGGGATGCATAAGATGGGACATGTATACGGATCATCAGCCTACTAGTCAAGATGATATAGAAGCTTATACTAGGTGGGGAGAAGATGATGATGGCTTTGTAATGTCAATTCTATTCGAGCTCATCACCGCATGATATATTACAAATGGTGGAAGAATGTGGCTTCTTGAGTCCGTATGGAATACCTTAAGTGATCTTTATACAAATGAGTCGACTTTATTCAAGTTCATGAACTCGTGGCAAAGTCACGTGGTGACTATTTCGCGTACGTTAGAGATAGACAACCAAAAGAGTGTCTATTTTTTACCAAGTGAAAAATGTATGGGCGGAAATTGATCAAAAACACCCATTGGCAAAAATTAAAAATCCGAAGATCATACGTGGTACCCAGAAGAGAAAGAAGAAGGAGCTTGAGGAACGAGTACATGCCTTTTTAAGAGGCCTTGATACTAAAACATAATAGTGCTAAAGGTGAATTGCTTGAATGTCGAGACCTGCAGAGCTTGACTCACACAACCCCATATACATTCGTAAAGATGAATCTCGGCGGGAAAGTCTTCGTGTCGGCATGAGGTTGAGGTATCAGTCTAGCCATTCAAGCCAAATCAAAGGCACCTTGTATTGTCTCCCGTGAAGAAAATTCGGTTCCACTTTACATCGTGACGAGGACCTCGCTGAGGCTTTCGAATCGCCGTCGTTCTCGTTGCTCTTATTGCAAATGGGACCTTGGGCATCTTCGTGAGATTTGTTGGAACCTATTCACGCGACTTGGAAACCAAAACGACAACGGGGGTATCATTCTAAAGCAAAAGCAATGCGGTAGCAAATTGTCCAAGAACAGGACTATCATTTTAAGGACAGAATCATCCTACATGGAATGTGGAGGTATCCCCTACGGCTTGATAGGTGGTCGTGAGTGAGATTGGTATGACACTTAAATGTATCTCGCTCTGTACCATTGGGTCTAATACTTGGATTATTGATTCTGGTGCATCGATCGTATGACCTATGATAAATCTTATTTTAATGAAGTTATCTCCCCCTTTGAGTGTCTTATGATTACAAATGCTAATGGTGAGGCCTTTCCTGTCTTAGGAAAGCGGGTCAAGTCCCGTATCAACTCCCATCTTTGCTACGTCCTATAATGTTTTATACGTACCGACTTATCTCATCACTTAATATACGTCCCAAAGTTAAATATTGAGTCTAAATGTTCTCGTAACCTTTTTATCCTATGTATGTGATTTTTGGTGGACCTTCTTACCAGGAAATAATTGGTCGAGGTATACGAGGAAGCGAGGTGCTCAGTTCTCGGGTGCCCAGATCGAGAACTACGGAGGAGAAGCCGTGAGAACACGAGCACGCATTGTATTGACTTCTAGTTAGATAAGCTAAGTGAAATTTGGTTGTGGCATCGCGGCCACTTTCAGGAGCATCCATCTTTTAGTCTTATGAAAAATACCATGCCTACTTTATTTATTGGTGTTAGTGAGAATGTTTTACATTGTGAGACTTGTGTTTTGTGAGAGCCGTACATTATTACTTATTCTCCTAGTATTTCTAATAAAAGTACTATTCCTTTTGAATTAATTCATTCTGATGTTTGGGGACCATCTAAAGAACCCACTATATCGGGTATGAGATATTTTGTTTCGTTAATCAATGATTGTATAAGGTTATCATGGATCTCTCTTCTTAGAACAAAAGATGAAGTTTTTTCAGTTTTTCAAAATTTTCATAGCCTCATTCAAACACAATACAATGGCATCATTCGGATCCTCCGTTCTGACAATGGGGGGAATATGTTAATCATGTTTTTCAAGATTTTTTCAAAACACATGGGATTATTCATAGGAGCTACTTGTCCATGAACAGGAACAAAATGGAGTGTCTGAAAGAAAAAATCGTCATTTACTTGATATAGCTCGGAGTGCACTCTTATTTAGTGCTTATATGCCAAAACCCTTTGGGGTGATGCTTATACAAGCTCCGCCCATCGTCATCGTGTCGTCTCCGTCTAGTGTCCTTAACGGAAAAATCCCATTCCAGAATTCTCGCATCTTACGTCTCCTTATCATCCTTCCATAATCTTCACTGCACAGTGTATTTGGTTGTGTTGTTTTTGTGCGTGTTCCTAAAAATCAAAGGTCTAAATTAGATGCTCGGGCGATTAAATGTGTGTTTGTTGGTTATGGAAGTTATCAAAAAGGGTACAGAAGTAAGCTTTCCATCCAACTGGCAAGAGAAAGTAGCATTTGCGTCACTATGGATGTTACCTTCTTTGAGGACACTGAAGTTATTTTCCTCACGTCTTCGCTTTCGTCGGGGGAGAATACATATTTCGGCGTATCAGATGGTGAGGGAGGCATTAGAGAATCACCGATCATTGGCAGAAGCGGATGCTCTAAGTAGTCAAGCATCAGGTCGACATAGCGAATGAAGTGGAAGACATTAAGGCTTTGTTCCTCGGGCATTACTCCATACCGCCATGATCAACAAGCTCAGCAGTCTTGAAGGTCGGCTCATTTGAGGTATGTATACCCAATCGATACTAATAACATTGAGTCTAATGTTGGACAATGGCATGTGTTACCCAATAGGAATACTACTCGAGGTCGACGACTCAAAGAGGTGTATGAACCAAATATTCATGCAAAATCAAAATACCCAAAGGTAGCCAATTACATGATTACACTCAAAAAGATTATCTAAGTCATATGAATCATTTGTGAATCAAATATACGGGGTATCAAGACCTAACATGAGCGTGATGCGTTGGGAGATCCAATATGGAGAGAGCAATGGGCGGTCGAAGAGATGGAGGCATTATAGAAGAATGATACTTGGCAACCAGCTAGTGCCACCACATGAAAGCAGGAAAAGCGGGTTGGTTGTCGATGGGTGTTTACCGGTTGAAACATAATGGTGATGGATACGTAAATCGGTATAAAGCCTGCGTCTTGTAGCAAAGGGGGGAAGGGTTTACTCGAAGCATTATGGTGTAGACTACGATTTGACCTTTGCTCTCAAGTTGCCAAAATGAACACCGTTCGGGTCTTGCTACTCAAACTTGCCATTAATCTAAACTCGGCCCCTTCTGACGGGTTTGATGTCAAGAATGCGTTTCTTCGTGGAGGAATGGCCCAGGAAGTATACATGAGTCTTCCACCCGGGTATGTAGTTGATTCTCACAGTAATTTTGTATGCAAGCGAAGTCTTTGTATGGTCATGCAAGCAATCCCCTCGAGCCTTTGGTTTGGAAGATTTTCTGCCAGCGGTTTCATGCAAAATGTTGGTTACAGTACGGAGTAATTCGGACCACGCTGTCTATTTCTCGAGAGCATCGAACGAGGGAAGATACTTGACCTCTAATAATTTATGTTGATGATATGGTAATCAATTGGTGATGATATGTTGAGATGGATAAATTACAAAGACAACTAGCCTCCGAGATTCGAGGATGAAGGACTTAGGGTGAATTAAAGTACTTCTTAGGAATTGAGGTAGCTAGGGGGGAAGAGAAGGAATATATTTGTGTCAAAGGAAGTACATTATTGATGCGCTAACGTGAGAGACATTTAGGTATGTTGGATTGCAAACCTATTGACACTTTCCCATTGAGCAAAACCATTGTTTGTGAGTATCCAGATCGAGATACCAACCGAGTCGAGCTTCGTCTATCGAGAGATTAGTTGGGCGTTTGATTTACTTGGCTCATACTAGACCGGATGTCGTATATCTTGTAAGTGTGGTGAGTCGGTTCGTGCATAACCTGCAGTGAGAACCACATGAATCTTGTTTTGAGAATTTTAAGGTATTTGAAATCGGCTCAGGGAAGGGAGTAATGTTACTTCTAAACACAACAATCATCTTGAAGTCACGGCTTCGTCAGGATGCAGATTGCAAGCGGTGAAGTATTACGGATAGTAAAGTCGGAACATCGGGCTATTTCCACCTTTGTGGGTGGAAATTTAGTTACATGGAAAAGTAAGCAAGAGAAAGTAGTGGCGCGATCTAAATAATGCTTTGGCCCAGAGAGTATAGAGGTATGGCTCGTGGGGTTTGTGAATTACTATGGATAAGAACTTTGTTATCTCGATTTGGGTTTCGAACTCAAAAATACTATGCAATTATATTGCGATAATCTAGAACCATCGTGATATATCACAAAATCCAAGACAACACGATCGCACACTAAGCAATGTAGAAAAAGGTTGATCGTCACTTTATAAAAGAAAAGCTAGATGCTAAAACTGATTAGTTTTCCTTTTTGTTCCCATTTGAAGAAACTGAAACTTGCGGATATGCTTACCAAAGGAGTTTCTAAGAAAGCATTATATGGTTCGTTAAACGAGTTAGGCATGATCGATATCATACTTGCTACCAACTTGAGGGGGAGTGTTAATAAATTATTATTAGTGGTATATTAGTTGTATACAACTAATATAAGCACTTTTCCTAAAAAGCAGATTCCTATTTTCCTGTATTTATACTTGTATTATCATTCATTGTAATTAAGATTAATAAAACATATTTTCAGTATATTTAACTGTAACAAGCAATCCTCCTTTTTTCTCACTTTGATTTATAACTTCATTTAAATCTCCTATACACATCCAAATTCCATTTGAAGCACTAATAATGGAAATAAGATTAGTCCAGAAGTTATCCTTAAGAAACTCATAACAAATGGACTATAGCAAAATAAATTCCATTGAAAGTAGAGTTACACATTTTAAAAGCAACAACATGTTGATCAAAAGCCATAACAAAGAGTTGAATACTAAGTTTCCAACACAATCCACAGTAGAAACACAGGAAGAATCAAAATAACCTAAATGTTGTTGAACAGAAACACAAAAACTACTACTAGCCTTAGTGCTCGAAATAAAAATATACTCTAGATTATAAATATTGACTATTCTACTTAACTACTTAAAGGTCAAGGATTTAACTAATCCACGGTAATTTTAGGAAAGTATCTTCATTTTCCTTTCGAGAGCTTGATAAGGATTGCTTTCTTGCCCATTTGGATTGTAGATATAGCAGTAGAAGAACTTATTGTGACATTTGCTGTAGTAATACATAATGAAATATCTCTCTATTTATAGTAGTGCACACCGCATAAGATAAAATAACATTAGCATGAGGAGAATAAGGGTTCAAAATAAAAGGATTTGACGCAGAAGTTATGTGCAACATTTCACTTGTAAAAGATATGGGACAACTTAAAGAACCAGCAGCTTGAATTTTTTTGTTGTTGCCTTTTGAAGAAACAGATTGTGCCTTTCTTTTTTAGTACCATCAGAAACAGTTTCAGTGTCCCCTGTAGATTTATTTTTGGGGCCAAGTCTACACTGATATTTCTTTAAAGCTGGGAAACATTAGAAGGTTAAGGGAAATATCAACAGGGTTGTCATGAGAAGATAAAGAGCACTGTTGGGTGGTAGTAATTGGTGAATTTTCCAGAACCAAATGAGGATGAGTTGGGAATAAAGATGGAATAAGGGTAGGTGTGTCTAGAGAAGTAGAGCTGGTGATGGTAATGGGTGATTTTAAGTTGTGTGGCGATGATGAAAACTGGGAAAGTTGAAAACCACTAGCAACTATGCAAGAAAGATCATATGTTGTTTGTAGGGATGATAACAAGGAATCTTGATTGGGGATGGTTAAGGGACATGTAAAAGGTACTTCAGAACTGGGAGTAAATGAGGTATTGGTTGGTAATTAAGAGAAAGGCCAAGTTGGTGGGAAGCTTTGTTGTGAAGAGGTTTGAGCATTTTGAATCCACCAGTTTAAGAAACCTTGCATGAATTCTGAATTGGCTAACTGAGAATCAGCAGTCATAGCATTTTATTTAGTTAAACCTGTGGATGTAAAAGCCACATGCATGGTCTTTTCAGAAACAACAGCCAAAGGATTAGGATCAACATCAAGAGAAAGTGTTAGAGAACAACTATTTCTAGCAACTAACTGTATGTTCCTGTTTAGATTGGTATGTCTCTCATTAACCTGCAAAGGTTTCAGCACCATAAGAGTAACCTGTTGGAAGTCAGGTAGGAAGGCCTGAGAGGAGATTTATTTCGAAAAAAATTGCAAAATAGAAGCCTCCATGTTAACAATGGTTTTCAACCATCTTCCAAAGGCAGGGACTTTTATATCTTCATAAAAAAAAAAGGCCTTAGAGTTTTCAGTGCATGTCTCATCCTTATGTAGCAGGGAACCATAGTTAAAACAAATGTCAGGAAGCCTCTCAAATTTAAATTGGATCCAAGACACACTGTTATCATCCTTTAAATGAAAACCATCCAGGTTTAAGGCATGAATTTACATTGATTTGAACTCTAATCCGAAGGTATCTTTCCACTATAAGGTCCTCATTTTCAATGAAGTCAACTTCTAGAACCGATCCCATGCAGCACCCCTAAGATATATGCATTTTATTTTAACATGCAAACTAGTGCAAGACCATAGACTTGCAACCAGAAATCAATTGTCGAAAAATCCATTTCGGTTAAGGGAGTAGTAGGGGACCATTTTTTTTTAAATCATAAGCTATCCCTTAATGTGCCAGATTCTGGTTCTCCAAATTTTGTTACAATCAACTTCATGTTTAAATTTCAATCTAAAGATGTTATTTGTTTTATCAACATAAACAACTTTAACCCCAAAAGACTGATTTGCTGCTAACTCAAATGCAGAAATGATGGCTGAACAGCTAATCTCATTAATGAAGTAACTTGGATAGCATATTCCTCCCAGGTGGTGGAGATGTTGATATCAGCTAAATTACCAGCTCTCCCTGATTGCACTTTATTAGTATACGAAAAACTATGTGATTTTATTCTATTATATGTAGGCATTATTCTAATGATTCATATATAGAATATTAGGGGTTTGGTACCACAAACCTATTTATATTAATTCTTTGTTATTCTTCTTATCTCAATTAAAATATTGATATTCTTTTTAATCATTTTAAATAGTATGTGTTTTTTAGTTAAAGTTTGTCACATATATCATACCTATTGTAAGGACCATTAGTGTTGGCTATTTTAGTGTACAAAATATTTACTTGTAAACTAGTTTGTTGCGTTATCAATCTATCGAAAAAGTCAACAAATACTGGCTTTGAGATAATCGTATTTAATTATATCTTTTATAAGCTACGACGCATATGATTGCGTTAGCGCATTTAATAACACATTTTCATAAATCTGAAATTATATTTTATGTTAAAATATTTATTCAAACTTTAATTAATTTATGAAATTATTAATTAAATATTTTTATAATATATCTTAAGATAATATTAAGTTTTTGTTTTTAATGGGCTTTGAAAAGTTAAGACTAAAACACATTAACCCTAATATCATTAAATATTATTATTGTCTATATATATACATACATTAGGGTTAGAGTGGTTTAAGGAAACATAGAAAGTGAATAGACGGAGGCCGAATAGAAGAAAAAACTGATATGTGCTGTTGCCGAAAACGATAAGAAAAAAATTCAGAGGAAAGGAGTTTAATGGTCTTCACGCTGCGAGATATAGGTAAGTAATATATATATATATATATGATATATAAAGGAAGTTTAACAATAGCATCGCGCAGTAAAGATGATTAATATATAAGTAATATGATTAAGTAATTAATATATATTAATTTATAATTCGGTGATAAAAGAGTTTGATATTTTGATAATATGTTTTTTATGGTTTCTTTTTGAATTTTGTTCTTAAATTATTAGATCAAATAATTGTTTTTGTTATATCATAGTTATTTGATTTGATTATTAATCTTTAAAGAAACCATTTTTATGGAACTTGTACTGAATCTTTTTGCTATAGAATTTACTAGTTGATTTGATTTAAGTGGCATATGTTTTGAATCATCTAGTTAGGATCATTCATTATTAAATCTATTAAGAACTTATGCACGGGCACTTGTGTTTCTTTTTGTGCTAACCTCTTTGCGGTTGATTTGTGAGCGATCTAATTAGCGAGGAGCTTATTGGAACGTTGGTGTGGAAATCGTTCGAGCTAATATTGGAAACTATGAAAGCGAGTAGGGGCTCATAAGTAAAGTACATTGGGGCAGTATCCTAGCAAGGCTAGCATAAGATCGAGTTTGTACTTGATCATTTGATTTTCATAGTGGAAAGTTAGTTGGTTTGGTGGACCGGTGGTTTTCCTCTTAAGTCATGGTTGTTTCCACCTAAAATAATTGTGTGTTATTATTTTATTTCCACACTTTAGTCTTACACCCGATTGCATGCTTTTCCGCTTTGTTTAGGTTATTAAATTATAAATTGATAAAAAATTAAAAATAACCTATTCACCCCCTCTAGGTTAATCAGGTCCATATCTTATAAACTTTCAATTGGTATCAGAGGAAACACTAGACACACTTAGTGAGATTGATCTTTAGGGACACACACACTTAACATGGACGAATGAAAGAAGGTGGGTCATCTGTTGACCACTTCTTTGATGGGTTTAATTACCACTAACTTTGGAAGGCTCGCGTACAAGCCTTTCTCGGTGACAAGATGAAAAAGTGGGATGCTATTCTTGATGGTTGGGAACCACCTTATGCGTAATGAAAGATGGTGTAACAATCATAAAGCCAAGAAAAAGCCGGACCATTTGAAGAAACGCACCCTTGGTGGGGCAAACCAAAAAGGTCTAAGCTCGATATTCGCTACGGTGTCGATGGATGAGTTTAAATGGCATCTCCAAACGTGAGATTGCTAAAGATGCATGGAATGCACTTGCTCTTGCTTTCGTGAAGGAACTTCCCAAGTAAAACAAACAAAATTGAGATTGTTAACATCGAGGTTTGATTCTATTAAAATGGCGACAATGAAACTTTTGGTCGATTCTATGCCAAACACGACGATATCACTAATGCTTGTTCTAACCTTGGTGAGAAAAATTCCACAACCTATAAAAAGTGCGCAAACTCTAAGCTCTTTAACGGTGACTATAAGATGAAAGTTACGGCTGATAGAGGAAAGCAAGAATGTAGACACACTAAAAATTGATGAACTTGTTGGGTCGATCGAACTATGAGCTTTCTCTTGATCCACGCCAGGAAAAATAAGGATGTGGCATTCAAAAGCTCCAAAAAGGACATCTCGATAGTGATGATGATATGAATGATGAGTCACTAGTCTTGTTAGCACAAAAATTTAAGAAGTTAAGCGCTGAAAGAAGAAGAATTGACAGAATAATCATTTCAACAAGGGACAATCCGATCGTTCGAATGGCCAGAAAGTCAAGGAAATCAAGTCTCTAGCCTTGATGGTAAGAAAAAGTAAGCCAGTACAATCCTCAATGCTTTACTTGTGGGGGATTTGGTCATATTTCTCTGATTATGCTAACAATAAAAAGAAATTTGGAAAAGCCTTTAATGCTACACTCGGTGACACGAGAAAGTGAGCATGACAATGCTAGTAACTCGAGAGGATGACAATTATTGTGCCTTCGCATGACTTCCAATGCACGTCACAATGACTCAGGCCTTAGCTCGGATGAAGAAAATGAGGAAGTAAACTCTTCTCTCTTCTTGTCTAAGTTTAATGTATCGAATTATGAGGAACTATTCATGGATTGTCTAGGTGCCGAGGAAGAGAGATAAATTGCATGTGGAAGTAACTAAACTTAATGATATCATCAATGTTCACAAAACAAATTCCTCCCAACCTAGAGAAAGATAAAAAGGAATTGTCGATCATATTAATGCTTTGAATTTGAGACTTGCGAGAAACACGTCGAGGAAAACAAAAATCTCAAACGAGAACTTAGTATTGCTAAGGAAACGATGAAGAATTTGACCATTGGTCTTGAAAAATTAACCAAAGTCCTAGACTATGGAAAGCCCGTATGGAGATAAGAGAGTCTTGGATATATATATGAACAATCAACCCTTCATCATCCAAAACTCAATTTGTAAAACCCATTATTGCTCGGGCGAGGAAGGTCGTTTTTGCACCTTATCATTCTAAGAAAATTCAATTTGTTCCATACATCGTCATTGTGGTAGGAAAAAGACATATAAGACCTAAGTGTAGCTTTCTTTATGCTTATGATTCTATCACGAATACAAATGTTTCTAAAATACCTCAAAAAATTTCAAAATGTAAAGTTTTTACTACAAGAACTACAAAAGAGAATATAAGAAACATTAACTCAAATGTCCAAAATTAAAAAAGGATGGGTTAAGAAATCGAGGTTGCACTGTTTTGTGGCCCAGTATAGCATTTAAAGTTAAATCAAATACCGCTTGGTATTTTGATAGTGGATACTTTCTGAACCACGTGACATGGAATCGTTCTTTGTTTAAAACCTTTAAGGAATACAATGAAGGAGACGGAGTTACCTTTGGTGATGGTAAAACATCTAGAATTATTGGAAAAGGCTGCATTCGAATAGAGGGTATCCACTAAACTTGATGAAGTTTTATATGTGGAAGGACTTAAGAGCAAACTTGATTAGCGTAAGTCAAATATGTGATAGTGATTTTAATGTGCAATTTACAAACAATCAACTTTGTATTGTAATGGATCAAAATGGTGAATGTGTGATTAAGGGAATCGGATCCATGACAATTGTTATTGTATTGATACATCACCGCGGCATTAACATGTAACCTAGCTAGCAATGACTCGACTATCTTGTGGCACGAAAAGCTAGGTCATATGAATTTTAAAGATCTGGTTAGATTAAGCAAAATTGAGGCTTGTGTGTGGTTTACCTATTCTTTCAAAAATTGAAACACTGTATGTGGACCGTGTCAATTGGGTAAACAAACTAGGATTGCTTTCGTAAAAAGATCAAGAGTATAAATACAAAGCAGGTATTGGAATTGATACATATTGACCTTATGGGTCCTATGAGAGAAAGTATTGGAGGTAAGAAATATATCGTAGTTATAGTAGATGACTTTTCTCGCTACATGTGGGTAGAATTTCTCAGAGACAAGTCGGGATGCTTTTGAGTTCTTCATCTCGTATTGTACAAGAGTACTGAGGTTGAAACGGGTGACAAAATAGTAACCATCGAGGCGAAACGGAGACCATGGAAAAGAGTTTGAAAAATACCAAGTATCTTGACACTGTAAAGAACATGGTATCTTTCATTGAATTCTCTGCTCTTACACCTCGACAAAATGGAGTAGTTGAACGGAAGAATAGGATACTTCAAAGAGATGGCAAGAGTAATGATGCGTACCAAGGGAGTCTCCAAAAGGTTTTGAAATTTGAAGCTATAAACATTGCATGTCATATTATAAATCGTGTATATCTTCGACCAGTCTGACCAAACTCACTATGAGATATGGAGAGGTAAAAACCCAATCTGAAATTTATGCATGTTTTAGATAAGTGCTACATACTTAGAGATCGAGAACAGTTGGGTAAGTTTGATTCAAGAAGTGATGAAGGTATATTTCTTGGTTATTCCCTAAATAGTAGAGCTTATAGAGTCTTCAATTGTAGAACAAATGTAGTTATGGAATCCATAAATGTCATTATAGATGATGGGGGTAAGAAGATTATAAGTGAAGAAGCTTGAAATGAAGAAAATTTCACAACACCTCAATTAACAATGATCAGTGACACAATTGGAATAAAAGAAGAAGAGTTGAAGGAAGGTGAACAAAAGAAGGAAGCAACATCAACCTCATCAATGATAAATCCAACTCGAACTTCAAAAAATCATCCTATTAAGAATATAATTGGAGATCCTGATGCTAGCATGGTAACAAGAAGAAGACAAATAAGTGAGGTAACCCATTTATGCTATATTTCTCAATTTGAACCAAAAAATGTGAATGAAGCCCTTAGGGATGAATTTTGGATAAATGCCATGCAGGATGAGTTAGCTCAATTTGAGAGAAATCATGTGTGGGTATTAGTACCTAAGCCTAAAAACAAAAATGTTATTGGAACAAAATGGGTGTTCAAAAAATAAATGCGATGAGCGTGACATTGTTGTTAGAAATAAGGCTAGGTTAGTAGCTCGAGCTACACCTGCAGTAGAAGGAGTTGACTTTAATGAAACATTTGCACCCGTAGCTAGACTAGAGTCAATTAGGATTTTACTTGCCATTTCCTGTCATATGAAGTTCAAATTATATCAAATGGATGTTAAGTCTGCCTTTTTGAATGAAGAGGTGTACGTGGAACAACTAAAAGGATTTGTTGATCCGAAATTTCCAAATCATGTTTACAAACTCAAAAAGGCTCTTTATGGTTTAAAACAAGCTCCACGAGCATGGTATGAGAGACTTACCAACTATATTTTGAACAAGGGATTTATTCGAGGAGGAGTTGATAAGACTTTATTCATTAAAAGGAGTAGTGACGAGATCTTTATTGCTCAAATTTATGTGGATGACATAGTTTTTGGATCCACATCTAGTACACTAGTGGATGATTTTGTGCATGTTATGACAAATGAATTTGAAATGTCTATGGTAGGTGAAATGTCTTTCTTCCTTGGTTTGCAAATCAAACAATCTCGTGATAATATATTTATTTCTCAAACCAAGTACGCATGTAACCTTGTTAAAAGGTTTGGTCTTGAAACTAGCAAGCCATTACGGACTCCTTTAGGTACCAGCACAAAAATTACAAAGGACACTCAAGGTAAAAGTGTTGATCAAACCCTTTATAGGAGTATGATAGGTAGTTTACTTTACCTCACTGCAAGTAGACCTGACATATGTTTTAGTGTTGGTGTGTGTGCTCGTTATCAAGCTGACCCAAAGGAATCACACTTAGAGAATGTAAAGAGAATCATTAGGTATATCTCAGGAACAAGTAATTATGGTTTATATTTTACAACTGACACTACTTGTGAAGTAAGTGGTTTTACAGATGCCGGGCAGCAACCGAGGATGATAAGAATAGCACATGGTGGTTGTTTCTACATTGGAAACAACTTAGTATCATGGCACAAGAAAAGCAGAACTCTATCTCACTCTACGGCCAAGTGGAATACATTGCTGCGAAGCTCTTGCACACAAATGCTTTGGATGAAAAACATGCTCAAGGACTACGGCCAACCACAAGGTATGATGCCCTTATATTGTGATAACTCTAGTGCTATATGTATTTCTAAGAACCCAGTTCAACATTCTAGAACTAAGCACATTGACATAAGGCATCACTTTATTCGAGAACTAGTTGAAGAGAAAATAGTAACACTTGAGTTTGTACCTACTGAGAGACAACTAGCTGATATATTCACTAAAGCCATAGACACTCAAAGATTTGAGTATCTCAGAAGTGCCTTGGGAATTTCTCCCTCAAATTGAATTTCAAATTTTATTACCAAAAAAAAAATCCTTGTTTGGTCAAAAGAGTATTCAACTTATTTAATACTTCCATACACATAATCTCATTTTTAGTAACTCAACTCATTTTGATATTTATTGTATAAATTATTCTACAATTGTGGCTTGTGCATACATATATATTCTTATACATGTGATGATCGATGTTGACATAAACTTCTTCACACACTCACAAACACACATATATGTTACGCTTGAAGTTTATAAATTTTCTTGAAAGACTCTAGGACTTTAACTAATCTTGATTGTAAAATTGTGTTGAGTTCTACTTTTGCTTACTAAAATTTTACCGTATGGAGGCACCGAGTATTGAGAGGGCTACCTACTGTGATGTGTGAAGCTACCGCAATGAACGGAGAGGGCTACCTCACAACTAGTGTGAAAGTCATCATGCTAGGTTTATGGCTCGTGCAAAAAAAAAAAAGGGAAAGATTATGCAAAAACTGATTGCTTATAAATCTTGTACTTGGAATGCACAAAAAGAAAGAGCTAATAGAGGTTAAAATATATATATATATATATATATATATATATATATATATATATATATATATATATCATTTACCTCATTTATAGAAAAAAAAATTTAAGTCCTCTTTTAGTAAATATATTTTATTTTGTGAGATTGAAGACTCGATTATATTTTTATATGATAGGTGATATTTTTTTCTTTTGAGTCTTTCTTGATAGATCATAAATGAATTAATTGACATATTTATGAAGTTTAAACATGTATACTATTTTAAGTAAATGTCATTATGTCATTATAGGTATGAAGTGTGTGTGTGCACCTCTTCTATTCTACTTATTTATTTATATGATAAATAATAAAAATTGGAGTTAAAAAAATGATGAGTTCTTAATTGGTTGTGTGCTTGTTTGTAATTACATGAGTTTAATACCTTATGTGGATATGTATGCAAATTTGAAAAAAAAAATCTTTTTCATTTATTACTTTTTTAATTGGTTTCTAAGTTAGAGAGTCATAGAACTTAGGGGGAGTTTAAAGCACATTGCACTTTTGCATTACTCTGATTTTACACTGTTATATCTTTAGGAGGAGTTTAGCTTCAATTCTTTGTCTAATGCTTTGTCCTTCTCGTATGTCAAAAAGGGGGAGAGAATATTTACTTCCATGTTTTTATTTTGTTATGCATATAAGGGGAGAACATATTTTTATTAAGCTTAATTGATATGAATGCATACTACATGACTATTATTTATACTTCGCTTATTTCTATGTAAACTAAACTAATATACAATGAGGCTTTCATGCCAAGTTGTCCTATACTTTGTCAATGTTGTTTCAGTTACTTACAATCTTGTCAAGTTGCAGCGAAGATGGATCTACCGGACCATAGGATAGTTCCACTATAGAGTCTGGGACATCATTGTAGCTTTATCTTATTTTTATAAGTGTCATGTAGTAAGTGAGAGGTTTTGCCACACGAAAATGCCAAAGGGGGAGTTTGTAAGGACCATGAGTGTTGGCTATTTTCGTGGACAAAATATTTACTTGTAAACTAGTTTGTAGGCCTCTTATCAAGTCTATCAAGAAAAGCCCAACAAATACTCGAGCTTCAAATAATCGTATTTCAGGTATATCTTTTATAACTACGACACATATGATTGCATTCACACATTTAATAACACATTTTCATAAATCTAAAATTATATTTTATGTTAAAATATTTATTCAAACTTTAATTAATTTATGAAATTATTAATTAAATATTTTTATAATATATCTTAAGATAATATTAAGTTTTTGTTTTTAATAGGCTTTGAAAAGTTAAGACTAAAACACATTTAACCCTAACCCTAACCCTAATATCATTAAGTATTATTATTGTCTATATATATAGATATATTAGGGTTAGAGTGGTTTAAGGAAACATAGAAAGTGAAAACACGGAGGCCGAATAGAAGAAAAAACTGATATGTGCTGTTGCCGAAAACGATAAGAAAAAAATTCAGAGGAAAGGAGTTTAATGGTCTTCACGCTGCGAGATATAGGTAAGTAATATATATATATATGATATATAAAGAAAGTTGAACAATAGCATCACGCAACTTTCAGGTAAGTAATATATATATATATATATATATAAAGGAAGTTGAACAATAACATCACGCAGTAAAGATGATTAATATATAAGTAATATGCTTAAATAATTAATATATATTAATTTATAATTCGGTGATAAAAGAGTTTGATATTTTGATAATATGTTTTTTATGGTTTCTTCTTGAATTTTGTTCTTAAATTGTTAGATCAAATAATTATTTT
The DNA here is from genome assembly GCA_033030585.1 of Hippophae rhamnoides. Taxonomy (NCBI): domain Eukaryota; kingdom Viridiplantae; phylum Streptophyta; class Magnoliopsida; order Rosales; family Elaeagnaceae; genus Hippophae; species Hippophae rhamnoides. The sequence goes on along the minus strand of CM065434.1, from coordinate 12,366,479 downwards.
TGTTATATCATAGTTATTTGATTTGATTATTAATCTTTAAAGAAACCATTTTTATGGAACTTGTGCTGAATCTTTTTGCTATATAATTTACTAGTTGATTTGATTTAAGTGGCATATGTTTTGAATCATCTAGTTAGGATCATTCATTATTAAATCTATTCTAGAACACACACGGGCACTTGTGTTTCTTTTTGTGCTAACCTCTTTGCAGTTGATTTGTGAACGATCTAATTAGCGAGGAGCTTATTGGAACGTTAGTCTGGAAACCGTTCATGCTAATATTGGAAACTATGAAAACAGAGTAGGGCTCATAAGTAAAGTACATTGGGGCAGTATTCTAGGAAGGGTAGCATAAGACCGAGTTTGTACTTGAACATTTGATTTTCATAATGAAAAGTTAGGTGGTCCGGTGGACCGATGGACCGGTGGTTTTCCTCTTAGGTCATGGTTGTGGCTTAGGTTGTTTCCACCTAAAAATATCGTGTGTTATTATTTCCGCACTTTACTCTTACACACGATTGCATGTCTGGCCGCTTTGTTTAGGTTATTAAATTATAAATTGATAAAAAATTAAAAATAACCTATTCACCCCCCTCTAGGTTAATCAGGTCCATATCTTATAAACTTTCACCTATCAAATTGAATAAGGATATTTTTGAGAATTTAAGAAAAAAAGAAAAAGGCAATAGCAAAAAAAGGTAGAAAATATCCTAAAACTCCATCAAGTTAGATAAATTAGACACTTAAGTTCAATAGCTTTTAGTTAGTAACTTAGAAGTCTACTAAGTTTGAAAAGTAAAACATTAGAAGTCTATAAATATTTTTGATGTTATAATTTTCAAACCTAATAGACCTCTGTTGTCCCATTTTTCAAACTTAACGGACCTCTAGTATATTACAAATAGTATAATAAAGGTCTATTAGGTTATAAAATGGGTCACTATAGGGTCACGAGGACTTATGTTATCCTATTTAGTAAATTAGAGTGACTTCTAGGATACTATTTGTAAGTTGGTGAACTAAAGTATATAATTTACCAAAATTTGTGGACTAATTTGGCACCGTACTCGAAAAATAATTACTAAAAGAGGTGCCAATAATAAAATTAGAATACTAAAATAAAATATTTTAATAATATGGGACATGAAAAACAAGATAATAATAAAAATTATCTTTAAGCTTTAAAATAATATCACAAATATCCTTAATGTTTCAAAAATATCACAAATACCTTACAAAATTTAACGGAATTTTAATCTAAAAGAAATGAATAATACTATTTTATATATAAAATGACAGAAATAATAGAAAATAAAGAAACAATAGAAAGTCAAGAAATAATAAAAAGAGAAATACAAGATATTTTAAGATGTATCTCACAAAAAATAGTAATTAGCAATTTTTTTTTGAAGAAATACAAAAAATAAGATTAAATCTAAAGGAATGATATGGATTGATGTACCACCCTCATGTGTCCTCGCATTAAAGTAATATATTTGTTAAGTGTATATTCCTAGTGTTATTAGATTTTATCCTCAATATTATCAAAATGTTCTAACTCTTAAAAATTTTCAATTTATGGAACAAGGGTAGTTAGGTCTTTTACTTAATTATTTTTTTAGCATAAGGTGTCTTCACTCATCACTCTTATGCCTTAACCGACACAAGCCAACAATTTTTATTTTTTTTAAAAAAAGGGTCAAGCTAAATTTACTAGAATAATTACCCTTGTTACACTCTTCCTTGGCCTTAGAAGGACAAATGTTTTTGCACACATTCAACAAACTTTATTTGTTAAGCATAACCATTTTCCTTGTTCCATGAGTCATTTTTTTCTTCTCTCTCACGTTAGACTAGAGAAAAATAACATTAGAGTACTTAGGGAGAGCAAAGTAGAAAAAACAGATAATGATAATAGGTGATGTTTGGTAGTGGTTGAAAGAAATAGAAACGGAAGAACTTCCATAACGAATTATACCTTGAATCATATCTCTTTGTAAAGGTATAAATTTCTATTTTATGATAAATTTTACAGTTTTCATTTCAATTTTGTGCACAAAGTTAACTGAGGGTGGTTCTATGAAAATCATGATGGAAATCTTGTTTGGAATTAATCTGTAATTTTGTTATTTAAAATTGTTTTACAAATTGAAAAAACTTATATTGACCCTTTGCTTGAGGTAGAGGTCATACTAGGTCAAGCCCCCACTTGTAGAAGGGCTAAGGACTAACCACCTCTATCATGGTGTTTGTAGGCGTGTGTGACAATGGAGCAAATCTTTCGCACTTATCATACTCCTGAGTATATTTTATACAATTTGCCAACATAGTGGGCCAATAGTAGCTCTGCCTCATAATCCTTTAGGATAGCCTTCTTCCCTTAAATGAGAACTACACTCCCCTTTATGTGCTTCAAACATCAGTATTTCAGCTCCCTTCTTAGCTATACACAAAAGCCTTGGTTTGTTTGCAACTCTTCTGTACAACCTACATGCTTCAATCATATATCGACCTACCTTGGCCTTGATTTATTTTACAAGTTTGAAATCCTTGGGTAGGTCTTCTCTTTCCAGGAAGTTATAGATTGGGATGAACCATGGGTTGGTAAGGGTATCCACACACCCGACTATTCTTTCGATCTCTTACAAATTTTCTTCTACCAAGTTCATTATCAATACTACTCGGGTGTGGTTGGCCTCTCATATGGATGCCAGTATGGGCAGAGCATCAGTGTGACCATTCTCATTTCTAGCTATTTATTTGATCTCAAACTTAGAAAATTTTGAGCACTCTCGCTTTAGCCTCTCTATATACCCCTTCATCTTTCCATCTCTAGCTTCAAACATCCCTAACAACTAGCTTACCACTAGTTGAGAATCACTATTCAAGGTGATCTCATCCGCCCTGAGTTTCTTTGATGTTATGGCCCCAAATATATCTGTATCACACTCTACGACATTATTAGTTGCTTGGAAATCAAGTCTGACAGCATACTTAAAATATTTTTCATCATGATCAATTATGACTACCTCTATCCAAACACCATTGAATTTGTATGCTCCATCAATGAATACTTTCCAAGTTGGACTTTCCTTATGATCCATTCCATACACTTCTTCTTCTCCCTCATTATTGATGACTTTCAATGTCTCACTGAATTCAGCCATAAACTCGACCACCGCTTGCCCTTTGATGACTATTCTAACCATGTATTTAATGTTATATTCTCCCAATTCTATGGCAATTTGTGTCAATATTCCTATCACTTTTGGCCTCATCAAAATGCTTTTATCTAGTTGGGACCACTATGCGTGAGCGAAAGTAATGCCTGAGCTTCCGTGCACTAAATTTAAGGGCAAAGGAAAATTTGTCAATGGTTGGGTATCTGCTTTGAACATCTGTCAAGATTTAACTAACGTAGTAGATAGGGTGCTAGGCCTTTTCTCTTTAGGCTAGGAGAACGGTGCTGTAGGTTTGGGGGGCCACTGCCAAATATAAATAGAGTGTCTCACCTAGAAGAGGGCTGACCATGATAGGAGGGTTGCTTGGGTATTTTTTTATTTCTTTGAAGGCCTTGTCATAGTCCTTCTCCTAAAAAACTAATGTGTTTTTTTCTCAGCATCTTAAAGAATGGAAAACACTTGTTTGTGTATTTAGAGATGAACCAGTTCAATGCCACTATTCTTCCATTCAACTATTGGATCCTCTTCAGGTTGGTAGGTGTCCTTATGTTCACCAAGGCCTAAAACATTTCTTGCTTGGCCTCAATCTATCAAGAAGATACAAGATATACTAAGAAATTTCCTATAACAACACCAAAGACACACTCATTGGGGTTAAGTCTCATACCATACCTTCAGATAACCAAAAATACCTCATCTAGGTCTCTAACATGGTTCATGGTTATGTTATTTTTACTATCATGTCTTCCACATATGCCTCAGGTTTCTCCCCAATTGATTTATAAACATTTTGTTGATGAGGCATTACTATATGACACTTACATTCTTTAATCCAAACGACATATTGGTATAACAGAAGGTCCATTCCTTGGTGATGACAGATGTTTTTCTACTTTTCCTTAGGGTACATTATGATATGATGGTAACTAGAATATGCATCCAAGAAATTCATCAGTCTAAAATCGGTAGCAGCGTCAACCAACTGATTGATACTTGGAAGAGGGAAATAATCTTTGGGACATGCCTAATTTAAGTCTATAAAGGCCACATACATAAAGGATAATCCACATGCCTTTTTTACCAGTACTATATTTGACAACCAAATAAGGTAGTTAACCTTCCTTATAACTCGTCTCCCTGAGGGTGGTGACTTAATTTTTAATCACCTCATTCTAATCACTCGAGAATTTCATCTTTATTTGTTAGATAGGTCTAGCCTCTATATTTACATTTAATTTGTAAGTTATGATTGTTGGGTCAATCCCAAGAATGTATAGAGAGGTCCATGCGAAGACGTTAGATTTTGTTTTAAGGAAGTGCAAAAGTTGCTTCTCCATCTCTACTGTCAGGTCTGCACTTAGCTTTAAAGAATGGTCCTTTCTCTTATCTCCTATTTGAAATTCTCGTATCTTATTTAGATTGATAGACCTTGATATACATTTGCCTCCCGAGCTTCTTCGGGAGAGACCTTACTATGATTGCTACTTGGGTATGACCTCTTTCATAGTGGCATTGTAACAGATTCTGGCTTTTTCTTGGTTTTCCCTTATCTTATATGTACCTTCCTTAGTAAGGAATTTGATCATTTGGTGGAAGGTAGATGAGACAACCTTCATCTTTTGTATCTATAGCCTATCTAAAATGGTATTGTAGTAAGCAAGGACATCAATGAGCATAAAATTAATCATCACTATTGATCTTTTGGCCATGATAGACAACACAATAGTCCCCATTACATAGGTGGTGCTACTGTTGAATCCCACTAAGGGTAGCTCTGTCCTTACAATGTCAATCTCTTTTACTCCTAAGGCTCTTGTGGTATATAAAAAAGAAAATCCACTGAGCTCTCCACGTCAACCATGATCACAAGATCCAATTCTCAAAGTGATCGCCAAGGGGTCTTCATGGTAAGACGAGGTCTCTTTCTCAATGAAAATGATATTCATGGAGGACATTGCCTTTTCCAGGGTGTATACATGTAGGGCATTGCACATCTCTCTAGCGAACCTCTTGCGTGAGTTGTTAGGGACCCCATTGATTCTGAGTCCTCCATGTATGGTATGGATAGTTCGGATGTTGGGCTCATTGTGGGGGTTGATGAGTGCTCAAAAAGCACTAAAATTACCATGATTTTATGCTCATTAATTGATTAAGAATATATATATTTATATGTTTTATCATATATTTATATAATTTATCTTTTTCGGAATCACGGGTATTTTTATTGTTTTTCAGGTATTTTGGCTTAAAAACGCAATTTAAAGACTTAAAGAGGAATACTTGAAGCAATACATCACAAAAATATCAATAAATAAATGGGGAAAGGTCAACAAATATGGAAAAACTGGACAAAATGGGTCGAAAAGGTCAAAAATGTCAAAAAGGAGAAAAACGCGCCGCCACCGGCCTTGACCCAGCTCGCCCTAAAGCTGGCAAGTGCTGTTCATGCGCCCAAACTGCGCGAGGTTATCGTTCACGCGCGCGGCCGAGCCCTCCGCGCGCAACGCGTTTTCATCCCATTTTTCACGTGCGCAGCTGTGTGACGTCATGCCGACGTCATTGATGACCTCGACATTTCCATTACACGTTTTTTAATTTTTAATATTTTTTAACATTTTTTTACTCATGTTTTCTCTCCATCCTCACCTATAAATACCCCCCTTCCCTTCACCTTCAAAACACCTTCAAAACCTCCAAATACATTCTTTTCTCTCTTTCTTTCTCTCTTTTCTTAGATTTTTAGGATTCTTTAGTTTTTCTTAGTTTTTCTTATGATTTCTTAGTTTTTAGTTTTTCTTAGTTAATTTCTCTTAGATTTAGAGTTCTTCCCTTTTTGGGAAGAACTAGTTATGTTTTTGTAATATTTTAGCTTTTTGATTCAATAAATGGGAGTGCAAATTCGGCTTGAGTTTTTCCAAAGAACGGGAATAGCGTCGAAGTTACGTAAGGATTTTATTTTTTTACTGAGTTATTTTTATGCTTTATTCTTACATGTTATATTTAATATGCGTGGTTAAATTTAATTGTCATTTGTTTAGTAAACATGATGTAATAATGACATGCTTATGCTTGCGAAATATTAAATAAGTAAAAATCTCTAAAATGAATTGATTTTATTTTTATTCAAGATTTTATATTAAGAATGTTAGAGAGAAATATATTATTTTTCATTACAAACTTAAATCTGAAAATTAGATTTTAAGGTTTAGTTATCGATCGATTTAGAGTAGTGCTCTTTTATTTGATGGTACAATCGCCTAGGTAGTTAGAGTGAAGCTCTATTTCAAAAGTTTTTATAAGAATTATTATCTGAAAATGTATTGACAACATGTTTTCAGTAGTAGTTTTAAAACTTGAAAGTTAGTACTCGGATAACTAAATTCTTAGGTTTAATTTGGACACCTTGAATAAAGTTTAAATTGTCTAACCCCACCAAAGGTGGCATTTAAATGGTTCATTTTCAATCTCTTAGAAAAAGGAATTAATTTAATTAACCAAATTAGTTATCAACCCCACCCATAGGTGTTAATTGATTTGTTTAGTTAACAAAGAATATCTAACCCCACCAAAGGTGGTATTCATACAAAAAAGGAAGAATCAATAAATATCAATTCATATCTTTAATAACCTAAATAATATGAGCAAGCATAATTAACTTAGTTATTATATCCATAAATACTCCACTATTTATAAAAGATAAAATTTGCATGAATGTTTATTGAATCTATGTTTATTTTTCTGTAATTAGATTAAAACACAAAACCCCAAAATATCGTGACATGATGTTTAGGATTTAATTTCGTTTTTAAAAGTTTGAATAATAAATTAAAAACCACATACATTCCTTCCTTAGATCGACCTTGGGAGTATACTTATCATTTTCTACGAAATGATTCGTGCACTTGCGAGAGTTTTATAAATATTAAAACCAAAGTATTGGCAGGATCGGCGATGCCGGTTTTCGTTCATCAAGTTTTCGTTCATCAAAGTATTTGGCAATCACGATTCTGCTCATCAGGGGTCTCTCCAGCTATTTGATGGAGTGGATGATTTCAATGCTTCTCGTCGATTCTGACAGACTCTTCTTTCATTATTTCCTTCTACAAAGTCTTTCAAATATCCTCTAGCTAAGAGCTCCTCTATTTCCTTTTTGAGGTGCTTGTAATCTCTCATATCATGACCCATATCCTTGTGAAAGGAACACCATTTAGATATGTATCTAAGATGTGATTTCATTTTTAGGGGCCATCTAACATTTGGCTCTTCCTCCATCCTCAATACGACTTGAGCCATGTTCACACTCAATAGTGACCCTCTAAAAGGAGAAAGTAAACTCCCCTAGGTTCCCTTATTCACTGACCATTGTCCACTCGCCCTACTGTTTGGCATGAAATGCTTGTTTTCATTGGCCCTGCTTCTCTGATTTTCCCTGTCTAGACTGATCCTTCTTTTTTCCTTCCTTGGCACAACTTCCACATCAGCCCGACTGCTCTTAACCAAACCTAATTCTCTTTTGAGATTGAAACATTTCCTTGCCTCCCCATATGCTTCCTCCAAAGTTCGAGGGATTGTCTTGGTTAGCTCTATAAACAAGTAAGAGTTCTTTAGAAGACCCTGCCTAAAGGCTTCTGTAGTGATAGAGCTAGGTTAGTCTGTGATGTCTAACTTTTCTTCCCTGAATCATTTCATATACTCTTCAGTAGACTCAACCATTTATTGAATGATTAAGAAGAGGTGGTGCGACTCATTTTTAGTGACTTGTTATAGACGTGGTTGGTGATGAATAACCTGGAAAACTGTGGGAATGAGGTAATAGTGTGTGGTGCTAGGTTTTTGAATTACTTTTGGGCGCCATTTCAAAGGGTAGCAGTGAAAAATTTGCATATTATAGCGTCTCTTTTTCCTTGTGTGAGGATCATAGGGACCAAGCCCTTTTCATACCTGTTACAATATCTTTAGTTCCTAGATAATCGAGACACTTGGGAGCATTGAACTTAGCTGGTGGTTCATCATTTTCTATCTCATCAGAGAATGGGGAGACATAGTCCCTATCCACATCATAAGGGGCCTTGCCCTTTTCATGCCTTTTATTGGCCACTTTCAAGGATTGGTCTTGTTTTTTTTAATTCTTCCAATTCTTGAAATTGCACCTCCTAGTTTTTTTCTCTCATGCATCCACTGCTAGTTGCTAGGTCTCGTCGAGCTAGAAAGGGGGTCCCCTTCAGTTTATTGTTCATTCTAGTTAGGCTCGGGCATGATACGCTCTGGTCTGTTTCTAACAATTAGGTTGGTGGCTCGATAATGAAGGGTTCCCCCACCTGATCGAGATTGTAGTAACCTATTTTCTTGCTTGGTCTCCTCGAGTTCTCTTCTTAACTCGAGAAGTTGATGAGCTAACTCTTGATGAGGGTTAGATCTGTTATAAGCTTATCATGGATTAGCGAGGTGTTGTCTAGTATTGCTGCTGCTTCCTCGTTTATTAGTCTTAGTCAATTTTCAACACGCTTCCCTATCATAATGATAAGGAACATGTGATTGTGATTCTGGGGGTAACTAGTAAGTGGAATAGGTGTTTGGTCTCTTAAATCTCTCTTAGAATTCGTGGTGAATCTTAGAAAATATAGGTCAGAAGTTAAAGCTTGACCTCAGAATCTAAGCTCTATGGTGGGCACTAAAATGTTGGGATTTGTTCGATTTACAGAGAGAGAAGTTAGAGCAATTAATGAAATCTGTTGATCCCTTAGACAATCCATCTATTTATAAAGTATTATACATACATGTGTTGATTACATAGAGTATATACATCTAAGGGTGTTAAGGGGCATAAAGGTAAAAAGTAAACATATTTACCATTTGAGGTCGACCACCCGTAGCTTGGGCTAGTGGTCAACCCTATAGATATCAAAGCTCCCTTAGACGGGTCTCTCCCACTAGTGTATTGTGGGTGTAGGCACAAACAGCTCCTTTGGCATGGTTCGTCTTATGGTTCGGGCTGTCTGCTAGACTCTGACTATTAGATGGGTCGAGCTCTAGGTCGATCCATATGTCCAAACAGAACCCATGTACAGATTGTACATATTTTTTATGATAATATGAGTGACTAATTTGTAGCTTTTTCTTTTTTCTTTATTGGTTTAGGTAACCCCATATATATCTTTTTTTTAAAGTCATGCATGAATGAAGAGAGTGATATATAATTTCAATTTCTATTAACTCATTCAATTTAAGTAACAAAAAATAAATATATGATACTTTATTTACATATAAAAACCATAACATTCAATTCAAAGACCAACAGAGATAATTTAGTAATTTAAAATTTATAAGAAAAATGTTTAAAATAGTAGAAAAAAATATAATCACTTAAAATGTGAAGATAAGGGCTCAAAGCATATTCTCACAAGTTAGTCTATACTATTTGATTCTTAAACACTAATTTTTGGTTCATCGTAATATTAATATTTTTTTTATGAAATACTAATTTTGACAAAAACAAACTAATTATCACGTTACTCCATAAAATGTTTTTAAAATTAATGTAACAATGTAAAGACTTAATCATTTTCTTAAATTTAATTAAAAGATATGATAATTTTGTGAAAAAAATTGTAAAATTATCCTAAAAATTTCTAAACAATAAAAATAAATAAATTAAAATCAAACAAAAAGAAAAATAAAAATAATGTAATGTAAATGTGAACATATAGTTATTTAAGCATGAATTTTATGATGTAACTTTTCTTACCCTTAACCTTAAACTTATATTGTTCTCAAGATAACACTTGTAAATTAAAGAAAAATAGAATAAAAAATTTACTCAATTGTTGATCTTGTTTAAGTGTTAGTATATAAGTGCATCCACTAATCTAAACATTTAAATTATACACAAATAAAAATTATGTACTTCTCTTACATTTCAATAAATAGTTTTAACATTAATAATTCCAACTAGTGTTAACATAAAAGGAAATAAAATAAAATCATTAACAAAAATTAAGAGAATAATGGAATCTAAAATGATGTGTTGTCTCCATATAGCGTCAAATTTAACATCTCAACAAGATGCTTATTGGATAGATTTCTATTTTCATGATTTAATATATTCAATGTCTCACTCGTTGTTGAGTTTATTGAAATTATAAAACCTATATGCATAAAAAGTTTTTCTACCTATATTATTAAAACAATTTATCATGCATTATGAATATTAAAAAATTTATTAGTTTAGAAGTAGTGACATAATTATAAGTTTTAAATTTACACTTACACCTGCATCTAACATAATAATTAATTTATTATTTATTAATCATCAATGGTGATATTTACGTTAACATTTTTAAAATTTTTGTAGGTAACTTTAAAATTATTTGCATTTGGAGTATGGACAAAATATGATTAGTAGAAGAAGAAAAAAACATAAAAATTTGTAAAGGTGTGATTCGAAATGTCTTTTCTAGGGTTTTAGTTTAAAACTTCATGATAGTAAAAAGTAGATCACACTGTATTCGAATAGGGATCCATGTGAAAATATGTTTTTCTTTAACACAATAGTATTACGAGAACCCATGGTACGGCTAGCAATAAAAATGCCACAGCTAAGATTTTTTTAAATTAAATAGAAACATTAAATACAAATAATAAAAGAAAATAACAAATAAAATAAATAACAAAAATAAAATAAAATAAGTAAATAAAAACAAACAACAAAAGAATTTAAATCAATATACAAAATTGCTTAAAAAATTAATTAATAATTTATAAAAAATTAAAATAGTTATAGATAATTTATAAAAAATTAAAATAGTTATAAATTTTTTTAGTCAACTATTAAAGTAGATATAAATTTTAGATTTTTTTATATTCAAAAATTTTAAATTTTTTAAATAAAAGAAAATGTAGAATTTAGAATATCTAAAATTAATTAATAACGCAGATATTTTTAAATTTTAAATAAAAATCACAATATTTATAATAAAAATATTTTTAAATTTTGATAATAAAAATTTAAAAATACTATTTCTCCTCGAGAATGGCACTATAATTATGTATAAAAATTTGATTGTCAAATTTTATAAAATTTATAAAATGCTAGCAAGCACGTAAATGACTTATAGAAAATAACAAGTATACTTACAAGGTCGGTATAAAGAAAAATGATATCATTTTTAAATTATTCAACACATTTCTAGAAACAAAAATAAAACTTAAATATTCTGTTACAAAAGTTTGAGTTTAAAAGTCTAATCTAATGACATTAAAATAAAGATAGATTTAATATACATTCAAGTATTTAGATATTTATCATATTGTGTAGAATTTATAGAATGTATTAACTTAGTTAATACATATGATTGCTCAATATTAAATAAATTATTAAATATTTGAATTAAGATTATTGATTCTCTCTTTTTAGTATAAATATATCCTAGGACATGAATTATTCTCGTTATTAATAATAGAATAATTGAAATCGTTAGGTGGGCCCATCAATTGGTTTTTGTTATTAAATTTTTCTTTTTTCTAAGGATTAATAAATCATTTAATTATCTTCTTTAAGTAGTACCTTATAATTTAAACTTCATTTAATGTGTCAAAATTAGGTTCAAAAATTTAAATATATGATAACTGAATTTTAGATTTTAGAACTAATATGAAAGATATGTGGTCAATATATCCTTCAATAATAGTTATTATAAAAATCTATGAAATAAAGTTTATACTTCAAATATATATATGAACCAAATTATAAATAAAAGAGTAGTATTCTAAATTACGTTCACATATTTAAATCTTAAATCTAATTTTTATATTTTAAGTTATTATGAAAATTTTGACATATCAATATTTTATGAAATAAATTTTGTGGAATTCTTAAATAGAAAATAATACTTAATTTTGTAAGTATTTTACAAGTATAACAACGTAACTAATATCCTATTATAATTTCAATTAGACATGCTTAATTTAATAATTGATTAAAAAATTAAACATAGCATGTAAAAATAACACATAAAGAATATCTTAAAATAGCATATAAATATAACTTAACAAAATCTTCTTCAATTATTTATCAAAAACCTCCAAAAGGAATGCCAAACTTGTTTATTGAATTGAGATTACAACTATTACATAAACTAAATTTGCTTAACATTCAAATGAGAGAAGAACTTTAAACTAAAAAAAGAAATTAAAAGCTTAAGAGACTAAAAAGATATGGGTTAAAAAACTATAAAAGGGATGATTGATTTAATGGAATAGAGACCCTATTTATAGGTTAAAAAACGAGATTAGATAAGTAGGGTCATGTCACACATTTCTCCACGCTGAGGTGCAAACATAATTGTCACACACTTTGTACTCGGTCCAAGTATCTCGCACTGTGACATACAACTTTTTCACGCTGTAGCCCATGAAGAATCTACAGTAGTTATACTCGGGCCATTTTGCCTCGCATCACGGCACACTATGTTTTCAGGTCGCGAAATGCACTATTTTTTATTTACATTATACCTATATTTTCTTACTTTTATATATGGTTTAGAGTATTTCAATAGAGTGTTTCAAGTACAATTCTTCAAGTATTGAATAATATTATCTTTTTAAATCTAAAATAATTAAAAAATAACTAAATATACCAATAATTCTGAAGATGGATTTGTATAAAATGATAGTAAAATTTAACAAATACAAATTTATTTAATCAATTAACATGTATAAAATCTGCCTTTAAGCACTCATTAAACATTTATGGGTTTCTTAAGGTAACCACTCAACAGTGAGTAATTCACTATATAAAGTAAATCAACATTTCACAACATAAAGACAATAATAGCTAATACTTCTATTAGTTGGAGCACCATGTTCAACTATGCCTAAGATGCCTTCTCTACTATTTTCATTGCAACTATGATTCGATTTGTGAATTTGGCTCTCCTTTAGAGCACGATTATCACGTGATGCAACATAATCCTTAATGTGTCATCGATATTGAACCGCATTGCAACTAAGGTAAATGCAAGCTCATACATATGCACCTAATTGCAACTCTGTCTTGGTGTTAATCAATTTTTAATTATCCCACCCAAAAATATATTTTGTAAAATACTCAATGTGTCATCGATATTGAACCACACTTAAAGTATTGATGATACAAAATTCAAAAAAATATTTTTTCATTGAAATCCAAAGTTTGGAAGCTATAAGATTTTTTTCACGTTTTCTAATTAATTTCAAAATTCCAAATAGACATATTTATAGAAAACCCTTGAACTGTCTAAGCCCTTACTAAGCACTAAGAACCTCAATGAGAGTAATAGCCATTACGATGAGAATAATGGTAATAATTTCTCACGGCCTACTTGTTGACTATCTCACCCACCACCTTTACGATCTCCAAAAAACTAGCCCTGATACGATCCAAGAAGCTCAATGAAACACTTGTTTGGATGATTCATTGGCACACCAATAAAAGGACACGGGTCCCAATTTAACTTATTAAAATTTAAGCAAATAAAGGAAACTTTGAATTTGGGCCAAAGACATCATTTGAAGCCCTAACCATGGAAAATGAAGGACTTTTGGGTTACATTAGACATGATTCTTTTAGTGGACATTTGGAGTAACTTGCAAGCAATTCGAAAGAATCATCAATTTAAAAGTTATTCTGAATAGTTGTATCTTTCTTGTTTGATATTTTAATTGCTTCAATTCAAAATGTGTTGGAAAGATATGCTAATTTCCAACAAAATGTATTGAAATACAATTTTCCAAATTCATACATATATTAGGTCAAAAAGGGCTCTTCATATGCACCACGAAATCTAGACAAATTTGCATTATTTTTTAAAAATATTTTTCTTTCTAGTATTTTTGTTATTCTTTTATTAGTTAAAGCTAATGATTTATTTTTAAGTTATCTGTAATTACGGGTGTTGAATTAAACAAAACCTTAACGAATAAAAATTTATAAAGTTGAAAACTTTAAGCTTTTGTGTGCTTCTAAAACAAATATAAACTTATCAAAGATTGATACCCTTTCTGGCAAGACTCACGGGTCAATAATAGTCATTGGGTTAAGATCAACTATTCTTATACCAAAGTTATTGGCTATTCTATAACCAATGGGTCGAGATCCTATCCAAAGTCTAAATGAATGCTTCTGTTACGTGATCTCCATAGTCTATGAAAAGTTGGGCATTTTTGTATTTAAGTGTTGAATCGTTTCATCTTCTTGATTACACAACGGACACAATGTAAGAATCTTTTTACCTTATCTCTTAATGGTAGCAAATTATCAATTATCTATTAAAATGTTTTGTCCCTAATGAGCTTTGCATTTCCTTATCAACCTCCAAATAAGATCCTTTCCTATATCACAGTCTATCATCATGCTTAATTTATAAACTGATTTCACTGAAAAATAACCTGACTTATTAAATGTCCATATCAACTTATCACATAAAGTTGAATTCGGTCCTCTAATTCTACTAATAGCAAGTCATGCATTCATATCAAACAAGTGTACTAAAACCTCCCAGTTCCAACTTTTACCTGGCATGACAAACTCTTTTACTTTATAATAACCTGTAACCTTATTAAAGCTCAATAAACAAGTAGGTATATGGCCTCTGATAAAAGGAACCCAAAGATATTTCCATATATCTATACTAGCTAGTTCCAACTAGATTTCAACTACCCTTCTTTAACAATGCAATAGTACATCAAATCTTCTTCCAAATATAAGAGCCACCTTGTTTAGCCAGTATAATGTCATGCCCAAAAAAATGGGTGCCTAAAAAAGAAAGAAACGATAGGTTGAAAATATTTATTTGAAATTTTTTGTTTAAAATACTTGCTTAGCTTGGGATATCCCTTTCTTTCAAGTAAAATAAACTTATATTAGCAAAAGGAAAGTAAGATAACATCTTATATTACAAAATTTCTTAAATATTTACAAAATGAGCGTGATGTCTCAACTTTGTCTCCAATTTACAAGCCCAGTTAAAATAAATAACACACCAAAAATAGGTTCAAAAATTTGAACCTAAACTCTACCACGTATCCATTTAATTGAACACCTAATCTAAAAATATTTTAAAAAAATGGAGTGAGCTTTACGTGATTTTATCATAATATTCTAAAAAAATTACACGTGAAAAAATTGTGTTAAAAAATTAAATAATAGTTATTGATTGGATATATTTTTATCGTTAAATAATTATATCTACGTAAATTTTTTAAGTATTTTTATAACTCGTCCCATATGTTATCAACATGAAACGTAGTTAATTCTCTCATCAATGGTTGCTATCGCCAACAATTTTGTTGGAGTATCTAGAAGGGTTATATTTTTTTGCAAATATATGTAAGATTATGTAAATATTTTTGTAAACTTTACATATTTTTTATTTTTTTTAAAGATATTTATACATATATGTATCCATTTGTAAGTAAAGTTAATATGAAGTTTTCATAATGTTTAAATTATGTATAACTTATATAGTAACATCTAAAGTGAAATTGTTCCTATCTTGTAATTTATCTATTTTGAAATTCATTTATGATGTAATGTGATAGCTTTAAAAATTTTCCTTTGTTTTGTATTTGTGAAAAATTCGATGTAAAGATTTTAAAAATCTTATAAAATTATGCATAATTTATGTGTAACTTATTCAATATTATTTTAAGTAGTTTATATCTAAACAACATATAATTCATTTGGAAACTTAGAAGATCTTAAGTTTGAGTTCGAGTTATGAGTATGTGATTAGTGTAGTTATTTCAAAAAATTATTAAAATATAAAATTATTTATGTTGACTAATGAGATAAATGTTATATGGGTTTTGATATTACGTTAAAAATATGTTTTAATCTCAATAGATAGTTACAAATTGTTTCATTATTTATAAAAATAAAATATTTTAATAATTATGAGAATTATTTTACATAATAACAAAATTTATAATAATTAACTCGAAAATAACGGAAGTAAAGTATGATATTTCACTTAAAAATATTATCATTAGTACCACTTGCACATCGACTAAGTACTATTTTTAAATTCACTGTTATATAACTCAAAATTCATTTCAATTCTAATTTAATAGTTTAAATTTTGTCTAGATTTTTCTGTCGCATATTTTGAAAAAAAAATATAAAACAATATAATGTTTCAAAAATATTTATATTTGGAATAAATTATTATTATAAATATATTATTTAATTAAGTGAGTTTTTTAAATTTATTCATTTAATTATATAAATTGTTTTAAATTTATAATTTATGAAAATTTTAAATAAATTAAATATAAGAATTAAATAGTATAAATTAAATAAAAAAAGTTTAATAATATAAATAAATAAATGTAATAATTTATAGTATTTGGATAGGTTTGAGTACATTTAAAACAAAACAAGTCGACCGAACTCAATTACTTAAAACTAATTCCAGTCTCTTTGTGCTTTTTCTTTCTACAATCAACCAAAAATCAACCGCTCACTCTTGCACGTCTACATATAAAACATACCCATCAGGCATCAACCAAATTATTTTGATAATCTCCATCTTCTTTCTTTCCTTCTGGTGTCTCTAACTTTTCCTTTTACGGAATTTCCCCTTTGAATTCATGTGCGATCTTGATCAAGATTAAACCTTTTATGGATTTTGGGAAAGTTCCATAGCTGGAACTGCGATGTTGCCCAACTGAGAATAACAGCCGCCAATAAGTGCTGTAAATTTGCAATGATACATAGATACGTATATATATATATACATGACTTGGAGTCTTAAACCTATCAAAGAATAAACTGTTGATTCTTTTTCTTGTTGAAATTTTTGGGTTGTTGTCTTTCTGGTTTTGTATGAATGGAAACTGATTGCATTGTGAGTCTTCAATCTTCTGATGTGGTGGATGAAGATGAGATCCATGGCCGTAATCTTCAGTTTATTTCAGTGGCTAAGCCTCAGAACAACAATCACAGTTCCACCAGTGTCCATGAGCTTCTTGAATGCCCTGTTTGCGCGAATTCAATGTACCCTCCAATCCATCAAGTATGTACTTAGTTCTTCGCAGTTTTTAACTAGTTTGTTTTCTTTCTGTGTTTACTTTGTCTTAATTCTTTTCAATTTTTGTGGTGATTATTTATGCCAACTTAGGGTTCACAAACTAGGGAAACTGTTCCTATTTTGCTTGTGCCTCATTTTATTCAAATGAAATAAAGAATTTTCTCCTTAGAATTGAATTGGTATTCTTGAATATTGCCCTAGAAAAAGACTTGGAGATAGTGGAATACTAGCTGACTCATTAATTGGTGGATTTAGCTATAAGGGGTGACGGTGCTGGTGGGATGCCATTGCTTAATTAATTGGTTTGGAACATGGGGAATTTTCTCCTGGATGCATTTGAATTTTGTTGTCTGTCACATTTTAATTCCGAGTTTAATCTCGGGATAACTTGGTATTTTTGTGTCTATAACACTTGTATTATTACTTGTATGGAATTGAGTTGCTTTTCACTCCACGTGGAAGATTGCTGTATTATACATTGAGTAGAGCAGGAAGGGTTTGGTTTGATATTTAAATGAGCTTCATAGAACTTAAAGATCATTATATGGGGTCGTCACTCATGACTACCAGTCTCATGTAGCATTGATCTTATATTTTTTGTTTATTTAGTTTAAGGTTCTCTGCACCTCTTCCGATGTTGAAACATGTATATGCAATACTATCTCACACTTGTTTCAAGAGTATGGAGACTATCAATATCTATGATTACCTTATTTTTTGTGAACTATAAAAGTTTGGCCAAGTTATGTATATCCTAGATCTGTTGAACATTATGGTTGATATTTCTTGCAATCCTTTTGTCTCTGCAGTGTCACAATGGTCATACCCTTTGTTCTACCTGTAAAACAAGGGTACAGAACCGTTGCCCGACTTGTCGACAGGAGCTTGGTGACATAAGGTGTCTAGCATTAGAAAAGGTGGCTGAGTCACTTGAACTGCCTTGCAAGTTCCGTCTTCTTGGATGCCCGGAGATATTCCCTTACTATAGTAAACTTAAACATGAGTCCATGTGTAGGTTCAGACCTTACAGCTGCCCTTATGCTGGATCAGATTGCTCGGTTGAAGGGGATATATCTTTCCTTGTTGCTCATCTTCGCGATGACCATAAGGTGGATATGCATTCTGGGTGCACTTTTAACCATCGTTATGTCAAATCTAATCCCCGTGAAGTAGAAAATGCTACATGGATGTTAACTGTAAGTGAAAAATGTAAATGATCTCTATCTAGCATTTTAATCCTCCTAATTTTTAATCATAAGTCAGCATAATTTTTGAAAAATGGAAACCCTTTTTGCCTACTTTATTCATTTTAAGACTAGGACTAAGAGCTTCCTGTATATATGGTAGGTATCACCTCTCATTGGGAGGGCTGTCCAGATGAGGGAACCTAAAATTTGCATTCAGTGCATTATGTGTAGTGTTGAACTATAATAAATCTATAATCTCTTTTAATTGATAAAATGGTCTCAATAAAGATTAATTCCTTGATGCTTATAACTGAGCCTAAAAGAAGCATGACCTTCGGGTTAATGCAAGGCTTGCGATTTTATCTTTCAATATTGACCCTGCACCCAAGAGCATATAAGCAGCCTTATTTCTTACTTGAAGTTGCAGTTCCAGTTGCTTTTGATTTTCCTGATATTAAAGAATGTCTTTACGTTTTTTTTAGGTTTTCAATTGTTTTGGCCAGTACTTCTGTCTACATTTTGAAGCTTTCCAGCTAGGAATGGCTCCTGTTTATATGGCATTTCTTCGTTTCATGGGAGATGAAACAGAAGCACAGAACTACAGTTACAGCCTAGAGGTTGGAGGATATGGCAGAAAGCTTATATGGGAAGGT
This sequence comes from Hippophae rhamnoides, assembly GCA_033030585.1. Lineage (NCBI taxonomy): Eukaryota > Viridiplantae > Streptophyta > Magnoliopsida > Rosales > Elaeagnaceae > Hippophae > Hippophae rhamnoides. The sequence continues at coordinate 12,347,391 of CM065434.1, read as the reverse complement.
AATCCTCGTAGTATAAGAGATGGCCACCAGAAAGTTAGGGACAGCCACGATGGCCTAATAATACAACGTAACATTGCCCTTTTCTTCTCTGGAGGTGATAGGAAAGAGCTGAAGTTGCGAGTTACTGGGCGAATATGGAAAGAACAGCAAAACCCTGAAGGTGGTATCTGTATACCCCTATGTAGTTAGACTGATTGAACCTTGTGTTAAACTTATCAATTAGTGGTTGTGAAGATTCTGAACACTGCGTTTCATGATGAAGGCTTCAGGTCTATGATGCTTCTAGCTTCCCATGTAGATGAAATACAGAACTAAATTTACACTTGAATGTTTCATATACAATCACCCAACTTAAATCGTTTTACCATTCTCACTTACTAACATATTTTGAGAATATTATTTTAAATTCGTATCCTATTTTGAGATTTAATAATTTCAAACATTTTAGAGGTAGATAGAGATGGTTTGACTTAGAAAATCTGCTTGGTCCCAACCCAAATATCATATCAAAGAATTGGATTTGAGTAATTCTAGTAACACACTTTTTCTTCTCATCTTACACTCCTTACACACTAGTAACATTTTGTGATAAGATTTATTTCTCCGTTGTCTTGTTTAAGTGTTTGGATTACCTCAAATACTATTTGTTTAAAAAAAAACACTTTATCTTACCACCAAACTCTTCAGATCTCCAATCAAAATCCTCCAGTAAGCCACTTACAGATGATCTCTATTGTGAGGAAAATAATAGAAATGATGATTTTAGTAGAACGAACGAGAGGGTGATAGAAATAAACGGGATGTAAGTAGAGTTAAGATGCTTGTTTTCTACCTGATTTCTTACTTTATTTTTCTAAAATTTCTATTTTGAAAGGAATCTTCTGTTGAAAAAAAAGATATGGCTCTATTGGAGATAAAATTAATGAGTAAATTAAGGAGTGTCAACTCTTTAATTAAGGAGTAAATCAAGAATCTTAATTTAAGGAGTAAATCAAGAACCTTAATTCAAGAAGTAAATTAAGGAGTTGTGATTCTTAATTTAAGGATTAATTCAAAGAGTAAAACAAGGAATCCTTAATTCAATGAGTAAAACAAGGAATCCTTAATTCAAGGAGTAAAACAAAGAATCATTAATTCAAGGAGTAAAACAATGAATCCTTAATTCAAGGAATGTTTAATTCAAAGAGTAATTCAAGGAGTAAATCTCCTTATATATAGCTATAGAATTGTAATGAAAATATGAAAGAAAGAATACAATTTTGAGAGACCTTTTTTTTTATTTGGCAAGGCCTTTAGGCCTTGGCCTTTTCAACACAAATTTTTCAACATGGTATCAGAGCAAGTCGATCTTCTTGGACAAAAATTATTATTCCTCTACTCAAAGTGCGTTTGACACTCTATCAGAGCGATTTCTTATTCTATTTGTTTTTTCAAACCAAATTCTCTTGGTGATGATGGATTAAATCTCTCCCGCAGCTTCTACCGACTTGATGTGAAGGAGAAGTATTGTGATAAAAGGAAAGGTCTCACATTGAAACCAAGCTCTTGGCGATGATGGATTAAATCTCTCCTATAGCTTCTACCAACTTGATGTGGAGGAGGAGTATTATGGTAAAAGGAAAGGTCCCACATTGAAACCAAGCTCTTGGCGATGATGGATTAAATCTCTCCTGTAGCTTCTACCTACCTGATGTGGAGGAGGAGTATTGTGGTAAAAGGAAAGGTCCCACATTGAAACCAAGCTCTTGGCGATGATGGATTAAATCTCTCCTACAGCTCCTACCTGCCCGATGTGGAGGGGAAGTATTGTGGTAAAAAGAAAGGTCCCACATCGACAACAATATTTTTTTTTTGCTATCGTAATCAGCATTTTTGTTAGTTTTACCTTTCATGCCTTGGCTTCTCATCAGTTTCAACGACTTTTGTGCAAGCTTAGATCCATAAACCTTATGGATCCAGCTTGAGGGGGAGTATTGGAGATAAAATTAATGAGTAAATTAAGGAGTGTCAACTCTTTAATTAAGGAGTAAATCAAGAACCTTAATTTAAGGAGTAAATCAAGAACCTTAATTCAAGGAGTAAATCAAGAACCTTAATTCAAGGAGTAAATTAAGGAGTTGTGATCCTTAATTTAAGGATTAATTCAAAGAGTAAAACAAGGAATCCTTAATTCAAGGAGCAAAACAAAGAATCATTAATTTAAGGAGTAAAACAATGAATCCTTAATTCAAGGAATGTTTAATTCAAAGAGTAATTCAAGGAGTAAATCTCCTTATATATAGCTATAGAATTGTAATGAAAATATGAAAGAAAGAATACAATTTTGAGAGACCTTTTTTTTATTTGGCAAGGCCTTTAGGCCTTTGGCCTTTGGCCTTGGCGTTTTCAACACAAATTTTTCAACAGGCTCATATTGAGCCAAGTTTCCCACGTAGTAAATACGTAAGGGAGGCACCGATTGTTGACAAAATTTGGAGAAAATTTTATATTAGCTACATTGCATTTGATTTACGAACCATATTGTTTCTCATTAAATAGAGCAAGCATTTGCCCATTGAAATCCATTGCAGCAGGTAGCTTTCAAGAGCTACAATTGAAAGAGAAAGAAAGCAAAATTAGGATGTTTATTTTGGTAGATTCAAAGTATTGGAGATTACACGTGTAGTTGTCTCTTTTGTTTACTAGAGAAAAATCCTTAAATTTAGTATATTAGAATATTGATGTATTTAAGAGTTTTATATGCATTTTGTGAATATCATTTGATATTATGAATTATTCTTCGTGTATTTACCCATAGATTAAGATTTAAGTTAAATAATGTAAAATTGTGTATCCACTTTGTTATTTTTTTTCTTCTACTGTTTGATTACATTAATTAATTTGTTACTCAATTGTATAATATTATTTAAGAAAATTTTGTTAAATTATACTATTTAAATGTATTGATGTGTTTCTTAGTTCTTTCCTTGGAGCTTTCTTAATAGTGGTATTCAAGTGGGTCTTGGACAATGAGTTGTATCAAATCAAAGCAGATTTGATCCTTATTCATATATTATGTTATTATGGATTTGTGAGTAAAACAAGAAATATGTGAGTCATAATACCAACCATTGTATTAAATCTGTCACTAATTCTAACATCAATTATTAAAATTACTATGAAAAATGAAAAATTTAAGATGAAGAAATTTGATGACACAAATAATTTTTGATATGTGACAAAATGAGGTACTAGATTTATGGTGATGGTGCCAACAACAATTGGACCATGCTCTTGAGGGAAAAATCTAAAGACATGTACGAGAAAGATTGACCAAAACTCAATCGTTAGGCATGTTATACCATTAAGATGTATCTTGCCAATGACCACAAATAAAGATCCACAGAATAATTAATTGAAGTTTCTTGACTTAATTTGATCAAAGTGGAGATTCTTGGAAAAACAATATGGCTTATATTGATATGCGTTTCCTACGTAGCAACTATGTCAAAGGTAGGCACCTATTGTTGAAACAAAATTGGAGAAAATTTAATGCTAGCTATATTGTTCATGCTTTACGAGCCATCTTATTTCTCTATAAATAGAGAAAGCATGATCTCAATGAAATCCATCCCACAGGCAGCTTTCAAGAGCTACAATAAGAGAGAAGCTTATTTTGCAAGCTTTAAAGTATTATAGGTAACACATTTGATTGTCTCTTTTGTTTGATAGAGAAATCTCTAAATTAGGTACAATCTTGGAATGCTCAGAGTTTTGTACCCATTTTGTAAACATTATTTAAAATAGTGAATAATTTTTTCCATCTTTACTCTTTTATTATATCTTATAGTGAACCACATAAAATTATATGTACATTTTGTTATTTATTTTTTCTACCATTTGTTTATTATAATTAATTTGTTACTCATTTGGATACTTATTGTATCCCTCCAAACTTTCTTGAGAACTTTATTAATAGTAGTATTCAAGTGGATTATGCACAAAATCCTCCTAGTTCATTAAAAAACTTAATTACCTTTGTTTAGTACTCTTTTAAGGTTGGTTGGTTTTTGTTTAGCATATAATATGACTTCATTGATGAAGAAGTTATTATTGTTTAAGCATTAAGCTCACATAGTTTTTTCCTTAGAAAAAGTTGAAAAATCACAAAATGGATTGGATATATATTTATATTCTAAATGATAAAGTAATGTTATTTTATAATATATATCAGTTACAATTTTTTAAATTCCTTCTATCTTTTCACTCGAAATTTGTATGATAGAAAATATTGAGAAAAACAATAGCTTAAGTTTATTACTTTTAATCAAAGTATATTTTAATTCTATCTATTAAGTAGATACTATAAGTTTGACTTAAGTTTATTACTTTTAATCAAAGTATATTTTAATTCTCTATCTATTAAGTAGATATTATAGGTCTGTTATCTCTACAAAAAATAATTGTCGAAACCTATTTTATGAAATAATAAACTTATCGTAGTTTTAAAGTAATTATTTTACAAAATGAACTATAATTATTTTTATAAAAATAACGAATTTATAGTATCTCACCCAATATTCATATACCTAATTATTTTACAAAATGAACTATGATCATTTTTATAAAAATAACGAATTTATACTATCTCACCTAATATTTATATACCTAAATTATAATGTTCAAAATATATACTCTAACGAACTCTCTCAACTAAATAAAACAGATTATTTCTCTTGAAAGAACCAACCCCAAAATTTCGTTATATTCCCTATAAGATCTTCCATTTCGTCTGATATTTCGTAGAAATAAACGATATACAGATACAATAAATAATAATCAAACTAAATTAAAAAAAAACTATCGATTGAATAAATAAAAATAAGAGGATCTTTCTTAATAATGAATGCTTACACAGTTTGAAATATAATAATAATAATAACATGTTCTGCTTAAGACATAAAATAGTTTCATTTAATAACTTTTGTATAGATATTAAAGTATATTACATATCTTCTAGATATTTAATATACACTTATAATGATCACGCGTATATAATTTTTATGGAGTATTGCTTTGTTACTTATCAAGAGTTCGTCAGTCAAATCATATTGAGCATCAAACTTAATTGGATTTATATTTAAATTTAAAAACTTTACATTTTATTTCTCAATAATGATTTTAATATTTATTAAATGAAATTTATTACATAAAAAAATTAAATATTATTTTAAGAAATAATTGTAGGTTTGGACACTTTGTATTTAACGATTAGTTGAGTTATATGCTTACATATACCTATTTTAGTAGTTATATAAAAAATCATGTATCTTTTTGTTCAAAAGTATGTAAAGAATTCCCTTGATTTTATAATATATATCAAAAGTATTTAAATTTTATTAATTAATTATGGTGTAATTTTAATTAAGTATTTATCAAATTTATTATCTAAAATTAAATGGTAATTGAACTTATTAGAATTTAATCTATTGTAAACTCAATTTGTTATAATTAAATTAAAAAATTGTTCAACTGATAAGATTTTATTTAATTGATCTGTTAATTAAAATCAAATTTAACACATATTCAAATTGATTAGGAATTTAAGTAGGAGAATTGCACTGCATCTTGCGGATGCAGCCGAATTTGATACTTGTATGATTCAGCATAACTAGGCTGGGCATATATGTCCAATTAGTATGATTCCAATTCGTCACCTATGGTTTAATCATTCAGAAATCTACGGAAACAATAATGGATCTAGAGACATCCCTACATAAATATACACTGAATTTTTTTTCCCAAAATTTAAACATGTCAATTTCTTATTTGTAAATGAGATTAAAAAAAAGAAGTTTACATATACAATTATTAGGAAACATGATTACAAATCAAAATCATCAATGAACAGTTACAACTAATAAGTTCCAAAGTAGAAAAATATTTCTAAACTCCCATTTAATTGGTTTGGACATTTCTTTTCAGGAAACATTCAAATGGAATACCATATTTTCAGTTACTCGTGTGCTAACTAATACAGAATACATACTAAAAATATGGCTCTCGAAATAGATCTTGAAGGCTATCAACAATCCTTATGCTGTTAGATATGAAATTTGCATTGCTTCGCAATGGTAATTGGCTTTCAATCAGTGTTTGTTGTCAAAAGGAAGCAAGACCATACTCCAAAATAGAGAGGCAACAAGAGAAAGGGAGAAATGATTTAATCTTATAGAACCCTATATTTTTTTAAGAGGAATATAAAACCTCACTTTCAATGATAATATAACCAAGGAACATCGTCTTAAAGCATGATAGCCAACATTGTCACTCTTTGTCATCATTGTTGTCGTCGTCTATGTCACCAGGGCAAGCATCGCCATCAGTGATGAAATCTAAGAAAGATCGTGAAAGAGTCTAAGACTCAATATACAATTAGGATAAAGAGATACAGATTTATAAAAGACTGCCCTAACTCGAGAAAACAAAACAGTAAATCACTCATACAATTCACACAATAGAAACGTAAAATATATAATATCAAAATCAGTTAACTTTAATAACAAATACTAAATATAACAACCAGAAAGCAGTTCCCATGAACAACATAACAACACGCACCAAAACCAAAAAGACACACTTACTCTAAATGTATCCATTTTGAATGCTTCATCCAACTTCATGAATCAACTCATCCATTCTATCACTCTGAAACACGAGGGTCTCAACACCACTGCATAGAAAACATCCAAATCTCGAAGACTTCACTTTACCCTTGTAATCTCCAATAACCTACACATACAAAATAAATACATACCCCGTGAAACGTATTATGCAGGAACAATGTATAATCAAACTACATGATGTCATGTTACCCCTACACAAGTACACAATGATAGACAACCAAAACAAGAAAAGAACACAAATCATCTTGACTTCATGCAACATTCTCCCTAAATGCATGCAAGTCAGACAACAATATGTAGTGCACTTTTACACCCAAAACCTATGAACATATAGCATGGCATAAACGTATAGTTATGCAAAGAAACTTCTCTCCCTTTTTGACACAGAAAAGTCAAATAAACACCTCTTTATGAAGGAGCGAAGTCATACAAATATTATATAATCCTAACACTAATGCAACACAGCTGGTAACATTAAAGCAAAGACAATAAGAAGTACCACACGCTTCAAAAGAAAAAGAGAGAGAAAAGCACCAAGACACAAGCAGGGTAGACGTATGCAACATGCAATAAACTAAATGCACGGAAAACCAAAGATAAGTCCATATAGAAAACATCTTAGTCTTCCCAAGAAAACATATGGCATTCATTCTAGCAATAATTAGGGAATGAACAATAAGGAAGATTCATGCAAGAAGGAAGCAGAAGCATGGAAACATATAGGTGGACATGTGAATTCAAAGATAGCATATAATATATGCAACGTGTCATACTACCAGTCCTATTTATGCAGGGTTTATACAGTGTGACACCAAAGAGACAGAAGCACCATATGAATATACATCATAACAAAAACTCATAAATAAGACAAATAACTAAAAGTAGAACAAACACATAGCTCTTCCCCTAAAAGTATGCATGTGATACGACAATATGTTATGCATTCCACTCTTAAACACGCTCAAAACAGAAGCATCTACACATGTTAGACACAAGAAACATAAAATAAGGGATGTAACCAAAGTATGTTCAACAAATCAGAGGGTTCGTAAAGAATAAAAAGTACATTTAGTACAAATAACCACATATCCATCAATCCATAATGCATTCATTTAAGGGTATGACTAAATTTTTATGACATACACTGTGTGTGATATACAAAATTTGTTTATTCTATATGCCATCATGGTACGCTTATGTGAACCAAGCAAATTGAAATATAAACTCAAATTAAACCAAGCTTTATATGTTCAAAATCACTCTCTTTCCACTAAAGTAAGTGTCTACCAAGAAGAAATCAATAGGTCTTTCAAATATTAAAATGACCGGCTAAGGTAAGGGTAGGGGAGTGAAGACATTTAACCCTGAACACACCTTTATTGATCCAACCAAATAGATAAGTACATATGCAATACACTTATACCTTCAAAAACGGGTACTTTTCTATTTACTTCTATAAATTCAACAAATAAAGTTGAGAGAACAATACATAGAATTTAGATGCTAATGCAACACTGCCTCAACATACTCAAAATCTTTTCACATTTTCTTTCCTTTTCTCCTTTCTTTTGTTTACACAAACAAATCTCAAAACTTAATTTCCTTTTTCCTTTCTCCACCTTTCCCATTTTTTAGGTTATAAATTTATCAATCCAATTTCAACCTTTTTTTTTCTTTTTCATTCTTTTTTTTCTTTTCTAGGAACCAAGAGGACAAATTGACAACTCGGAAAAAGTAAGCTCAACAAAGGGTGAAAAAGGTAAGTGGAAATAAATATATGGGCTAATCCAGTATTTAGGTGTAGAGAAATGAAGGGATTATATAAAGGCTCAAAGAAGAGAGACTAAGGATATGAGAACAATGGTGACAAGAAGGGAACAAATGATACAACAATGGCCTAAATCTTCTTTCTAACCAAGCAATACCAAGAATTTTGTCTCAAAAGACACAAATGGTGGATTCTAAAGCTTGTTAAAGAAATACAAATCATTAAAACATGAGATTCATACTCAAAATAACCACAAAAATTCACAAAGATATAGTATGTGCAAAGAAAAGATGTATTTCTGGCAAAACAAACAAAAGTTTTTTAGCCATACATGCTCTCAAGAAATACACATGTCAAAACATCCACACTTCAATTTAGGTCAAATGCATGATAAACATATAACAACATGATCCCTCTTAAATTCATGTTACATGCAATAAGATAGAAAAGAGAAGACCTATTAGTCTCAAGTAATGTAAAAAATATAACTACCAATAGAGAAGACAAGGAAGGCCTTAAGGCAAAATAATACCTAAGAAGAGTGAAAAAGTGCCTCAATAGATACAAAGAACAAAACTTACATCATCGCTAGTCAGAAGAAATTAAGAAACCAACTAACAAGAGAACAACACAAGAAATATCCTAAGAGAAGGAATAAGCAGGAGATGCTACTAAACTACACAACTAGCAAGAAAGGCATATATTCCAATAAAGAAACATAAAACAAGCTTAGATAGGGACAACAACATAAAAAATAGGAGTGTCACCAAAACATACAAATAAACATGATTTTGCAAGTATGTCAAAGGTCCTAGAGATAGGTATGAAGTCTAAATGACATACAAATGCACATGACAAGCCAGAGTAAGCACATAAAAGTGAAAAACTCATGAATATATGCTTGTAAAATCATCACAGTTAACTTCATAGAAAAAAAGTACAACACAATAGAAGGAAGGAAGGTAAAGGAAGGACCAAAGCTAACAAAAGACAAACAAGGAAAAACCATATAACATGTTAGGTGCACGAACGAAGAACCTAGTAAAATAGATGAGATGAGATGACATGGCATATGCATGATAAGAAAGTAGAAAGCATAATCCTAATACTTTGACTACATGAAGAACATGTAACATGATGCATATACAATATGTTATGGAGGAAAAGGTAAGAAGTATGCAAGGAAAATGCATATAAGGGACTTGTCAAAGCAACTAGCATGTGAGAAAACTCTTAGCGTATCACTCAGATAGGTAAGACAACAAATATGAAAATTAATATACTATGCAAGCCAAGGAAACCATAAGAGAGAGTTAAGAAGATGTTCCAAATAGACGAACACAAACAAAAGACATATTCATGTACAAAAAAATGAAAAATAAAGAGGGAAAAGAAATTAAGCAACTCAACCCTAACAAATCACCCAAAAATAGTGATCAAACTGGGTCCTTCCATTTAAATATTTAGTAGATAATCTCTTACTCATGTGAGTATGAGGTACATATGAAACTCGTGATCTATTTAGTTTATAGTTTTTAGAAAATTCAATCGAGTCATCTATATAAACTGAGCAAGGAAAACTTCTTAGCATAGATTTATTTCTTTTTAATTTATGCCTCTTATGCATAATACAACCTGCAAGAGCATGCTCATATGAGCCATAATAGCTATATCTCGTCGAAGGAGATAAAAAAGTGTGAGATGAAGAACTTTGAGACGTACTCCTTACATATCTAGGGATTACCTAGAAATGTGGTCAGTACTGTCGTAGCAATAACAAGTATGAACTATGATGTTGGGAAAATAGGGTCCCTGACTCCGAGGAGTAGTAGGCGAAGAAGAAGAAGATGTAATCATACTAACTTTCACATAAAGATGAGAAGTCTATTTCTCACAATATGGTCTCAAATGTCCAAGTTCACCACAATGGCAATAAATAAGAGTGATAGAAGATAAAGCCAATCAACCACTATTGGATTGAAAAGAAGTGCTAGCCTTAGGTGAATGGTTCACCTTATTAGAGGAATATGGCTGGACCACACAAAAAATTTACCTCTTCGGTTAGTAGCAGTAGACTTTAACTTTGGTTCTTGAATTGAAGCTTTGAAAAACTTGGTAGAACCTACCGTAGAAGTTGAAACCCCCTCATTATAACTAATGTCATGCTTGCCACTAGAGAACTTGACATTATTGATTATATCTATTAATATTTTTAACCTGTTGTCATTCTATTGATAGTGATTATAGAAGGAGCTATTTTTTTCTTGCATACTGGGTTTTTCTTTTAGAGCCAAAACCAAGTCTTCCTTTTCTTTGAAAAAGGATTCAAGATAAGAGGTCAAATTATTAAGGATATTGACTATCTTATGAAGTTTTTCAATTTCAGTATCCTTTTTACTAAGTGAGTAAGTTAAACATTCCTTTGAGCTCTCAAGAACAATTATCTACCCTTTTACTTGTTCAATTTCATTCTTCAGATCAGGAGCAGGCACATGACTAGCTAAAGATTGAGTAGTTTTACCAGAAATAGGAATGTTGTGTGTTTTGCAACACACAAAAATCGTGCAAGTATACACGGTCCCAAGTAATAAAGATTTGTAAGTAGAGTATCGTTCCCACGAGGATTTGTTACTATAGTTTGTTGAGTACTAAAATTGTATCTCTCTAATTTTATCCAAAACAATCGTTGATATAAAAAAAAGGTAACAAAAATAAATAAGAGAACTCTAGGATTGCAATTTTTCACCAAACTAATCCACTACAATCATATTATTTTCTTTGGATTTATATTTTTTAGTACATTTAATTTGTCAACCGAAAACTTCTTTTTTATTCATACATCTCTTCCGAAGCCAGACAAACACACCTCGTTAAATTAATCCACTATATCTCTATGAGAATTAAATTTAATAAGATTCATTAAGTTCTAAGTTCTCAAATGGCCACACATACAATTAGGGTATATTCCTATCCTTCATCATACATGTCATTCTATTTACGAGAAATATACACAAAAATGCCTTTCTCAAGTTTATTTTTACGCCACAAATCGTTTTGATAAAATTCGTAAATAATCAAAAAGCATTAAGCACAAAATAGAACGAACAAATCGAACGTCTTATAAATCTATAACCAAAAATAATTAAAATTAAAGCTTCATAAATTTAGATCAAATGCAACCCTAGAAAAATTAAATTACTTCATAAAATTAAAAATAAAATTACAACAGATTCAGAAAAATAAGATGAAGAATAAGGAAAATTAAAACATCAAGAAACGAAAATATTTGGCACACGCAAAACACAACAAAAGCCAAAAAATGGCTTCTGCGTGTTCTGCAGTCCAAAACCGAACACTACAATATTTCTAAACTAAAAAAAACTTTTCTCCAACAAAAAACTCCTTTACAACTAAAAAATATCTCCTATTTATAGCAAAAAAAATACATCAATAAATTATTAAATTTAAATCTACGCGGGGGACAAAAAGGTGTGGAGAAAATAATAAATTAAACGCGTGGGGGACAAAAATTGTATCGAAAATGGGATCGAGGGACGCTGCGTGTTTCTGTTTTAATTCTCTTCCACGCTGCCACGTGTCGCATTCTGATTCGCGGACACAATTAGTGGGACACGTGGCAGCATCTCATTCGTTGAGGGGAAACGGGCGCACGATGAATGGTCGCACGGGAGCCAACGGCTACAACACGGGCTTGATCCAGCGCGGTCGCGCTCATTGTAACATGCCACGTGTCGGAATATGATTTGCTGAAATATTAAGTGCAACACGTGGCGGTCGGTTCGCGTAAAACCCGGGCTCACGTGGATCGGGCCTGCACCGGTGCGGGCGCGCGAAAGTGGGGGACAGGTCTGCGCGGCGTCAGACGGTGGGTCCCACGCTGCACGCCGGCCTGCGCGGAAGGTGGGCCCCACTCGGGCACCGAGCCGCGCGAAAGAGAATTTCCCTACATCCACTCTCCTTTGTCGAGTTGAAGTGCACGCGTGCATCTGAACCGTTCATGCGTTGATTTGACGGTCCACGATGGAGCGTGGGTAACGCCGCGTGGAATGTTTCTCCTGCGAAGAAAAAAAAAACTTATTTTTATTAATTATATTTTTACCCACAAATATATTTCAATTTACATTTTAAACTTTATTTAATTGCAATACAGCCCTTTTGTAATTTAAATTAAATTTTAAACTTTTAATAATTGAAATTAAGCCCAATTTTAATTTAAATTATATTTTCAACTTTTGTAAATTGCAATTAATAATACTTTTATTTGAAATTATATTTTTTGACACAAATTTGCATTTAAGTATGTTTTCGATACAATTTACTTAATTTTATTTAAAATATACAAAAAACAGTACATCCTAATTTATTAAACTAAAATTAACTAAAAATAGGGAGAATCTAGCAATTATAATTAATAAAATAGGTGAAAATAACTATATAAAATACAGTTATCAAGGAACAATTAACTATTCCTTAAGCTTTTCAACATTTTCATGATTTGCATTTAACTTTTCTAGTAAATCATCATATCTTTTTTTAATGACCTCACATCTGCTTGTAAGATCATGTTATTGTTTATCAATAGAGGAATTCCTTTCCTCTAGAGTTTTCTTCAATGTGTTGATCTCACGTTCTTTTTTCTCAAGGCTCTCCATAGCCTCTCTCGTATCCTTTTCAGACTAAATATGCTCTACCAGTAAAACATTATAAGAATTGAATAATTCATCTTTTTCATCTTTGATTTCATCATCTTCAACAATCTCTTCTTGAATATCTGAGTTAGTAGTCGGAGGATCAATGATACTACTAAACGCAATGAAGGCCATATAGTTAGTATCATTCTTATCATTACTACTGGAACTATCCAAAATAGTGACCTCAACTTTCATTACACGTTTGTTTATACGTTTTAGTTTATGAAAGCACTAAGCAATAATATGTCCTTACTTTCCATATTCAATGTATCTTATTTAATTCAAGTAATCTTTACTCAATTTCTGAAAACCATTTTCTGAGTCTTCATCATCTTTATTAGATCTTAAGGTATTGAAACTAGAAATATCTCTTTCAGTAGTCCCAAAAGGAGGTTTCTTCTTCCTAAAGAACCTGGTAAATCTTTGAGCAAGGAATGACATTTCCTCTTCATCAGGGTCAAAATCATCATTATCAACAACTATGGCAAAAACTTCATCGCACAGACCATTATCCTTTGCTATCTTGAGAGTCATGACCTTTCTATTCTTATTATAATAGTTAATGCAATTCAAAGACTTGTAAGTCAAAAACTAATTCATTAACAGTAAGTTTACCAGGTTTGTACATGGACTCAAGCACGGTAAATTTGGCATGAAAATGAGAGGGTTGGCTAGCAACAATTTTCTCAATCCATTTTCCTTACTAATATGACTTCCCAAGTTGTAGGCGCAGTTGATAATATTTGAAAAACATTCATAGAATTTTTCAAAAGTTTCATCCTCTTACAAAATACAAAGTTCAAAAGATTTGTTCAACTTCAGAAAATCTGGATCTTTTTGTAGCTGAAGTACCTTCATGAGTGGCTTTCAAAATGTCCCTCGCTTGTTTCAAAGAAGTGAAACTCTAAGTTCTTTGAAATTCATCTGGAAAAATAGACATAATGATTGTATAGAGTCCCTTGCTATTCCATTCATATTCCTTGGTCCATTCAATCATAGGTTTTGGGATAACAATATTATCAGTTAGTGTTTTGGTAGGGTAAATCTAGACATTTTCAATAAGAAACCACACTCAGTCTTCATAGGATGATAAAAAGGCTTTCATTTGAGATTTTCAATAGGTATACTTAAGTCCATTGAAAAGTAGAGGTCTACCTACATTACCTCCTTCTCCTAACTCCATGAGAGAGAAAGTATGTGTGTGAAATAGCAAGTTAACAAAATCAACACCGAAGTGTAGGGTACACCAACTCTGATACCAATTCAAAGATTCCATGACTGAGTGTACGTCCATGGTAAGGAGATATAGACCCCCTAAAGGACTCTGCCCTAATTCACAAAAAAAAAGAACTGCAAATCACTTATATAATTCACATAGTAGAAGCACAAAACATATAATATCCAAAGAAGATAACTTTAATAACAGATATTGAATATAACAAATAGAAAGTAGACAAGAATGTAAAAGCTATCAAATTTAATTTTAAGTTTTTAGTATGTTGAAACATACACACATTATGGATTATACTAGCATAATATCATATCATGCATAACGCTCTATATAATGAGATAAACCCATATAGAGATAGCATCTATATAGTAACATCTTAGCACCAAATAGTTTACTAAGAAATAAAAAAGTTACAACTCTAATAAATAGTAAAATATTATTACCTCTATTAGCTAAGATCGATATCCTAACTGCTTCCTACTGCTCTTCACTTGTTACTTATGCAACATTTTGGTTCAACACTTGAACCCAGTTGTCCTCCATAGCCAATACCACCCAATTTGGTATGATTAGAAATAATAGTCAGTAATTGGATTGAATCAACTCGCACTCACAAAGGAAACACAGTCCAACACTCATATGAAATTTTATACGAGAGACACACAATCAAACCATATACATACATAGCCTATGATTTGATCACTAAACTCACAAAATGATCCACTCTCAAATGTATGCTTACCAAAATAATTTCGACAACAGATATAAATCTCATAGTGAATTTTGTTTAAGTTTCAATTCTTAAACAAGGGGTAAACAAGATATAAAAGAATGGGGTATGTGTAGGGCTTGGTTTTTCCACCTCTTCACCCATTTCACCAATCACCTTGCCAAGGATGATGGCGAGCTAGTTAGTGAGGTGCTAAAAAGTCACATTTTCTTCATTTCCAAAAATTTTCGAGTAGACTCCATAAATACCCACACTTAAAACAAACCAAACACAAGTGACAACATTGACTCACTTGCAAGCTCACTCATTGGAAACCAGCACTCTCAACCTAGCATACATATTACGAAAATCAACCCCGTAATGTATGTAGACATGATCACATACAAAGTGTACCTAACTATGTACGTGTGTGAATTACTCTTCCACTATAGTCAACCTTACATAAATGAAGATAAAAACACTAAGTAAAAAATAGACACCATATTTTGTACACTGGAAGCCAACACATAAAGACGATAACAACGAGACTTAAGATCGCAAGGGATGCAAGGAAGAAGAAGAAGGATAAAATGAAAATATAATACCCTAATCAAGCAAATTTAAGTTTTGGGATAAAATTGGAATGTTGTAAATTGTGTGTCCAAGCAGAATAAAAGAATTAAATTAGGTCTAAATAATCCTACTTTCCTTACTAGTATGCATGCAAATTGGAGTACAAAGCTAGGCATGTTTAGCACTTCTTCCAATGATATTATACGAGCTATAAATAAAAATTATGACTAATTATAATACAACCATACGATTATCTATTTTCTGTATGGATTATGCAACACTTCAATTAGGAGGCAATAAATTTTAATTGATAACATTTATATCATTCTGGTTGGGTTTACTCCGTTTCGAAGTAATAGTGTGATCTTTCTCAAATTGGCTCATCTCTGATTGAGTATTCCAATTATCTTTATGATCCATCTATTCTAGCCCCTACTAATCTTCACGATTATATGGCATCCTAGAGAGTCCATGATTTCTCTTCTAGCTAGGGTTTGGAAAGTGTATATGTGTTATGATGCTTATAAATTCGTTTGATCCATTGTACTTTGCTTATGAGGCATCTAAATAATTATTCTAAAGATAAGGATTTGTTACTTTTCAAGAGCTTTGGTTATTTGGACTTTGTGCTATAGTCTTAATATAGATTTATATCCACTGTTGTTATTTTCTTATATGTGTTGGTTTCTTCTTGGATGAAGTTGATACTTCTTGCTACAAAATGGATGAAATGCTTAATGAAATGGATAATATGGATCTTCTGCTTGAAATTAAGAATTTAATCAAGGAAGAACAAGAATCACTTGATCCTAGAGTTTCCATTCGTGTCATTATTGATCACTATATTAATCTAGATGTCTTGATAAGGAAGTTTCGATGAAGATTTTTTGACGTGTTTGGAAAAGAAAAGATGTCTTAACCTCAATGATCTTGATTGATTTACTTTCTTACTCTTTTTTGAAGGTGTTGATGATACAATTTAAATAACACTTTCCTGATCGTGAAGAAGGTTGGCTATGGCATTCTTCTATCTCAATCGAGATTTTTTATTTCTCCATTGTAGATTCAAATGAATGATCTAATTTTGAATTAGAGGATGATGCTTATTATTACTATGATTGTGAGATAGTTAGTGAGTTATTGGAAATGGATTGGTATCCCATTTCTGATAGATTGACTAGTTCGGTTAGGGTTAAGGTCAATTCCTAGTGTTCGTATTCCTTTCACTAATGAGAGTAATGGTAGGAGAAATATTTGGGTTGACTTGGAATATTAACGCTTGCCAAGGTTTTTCTATCACTGTTGCTTGGTTACTGTGGTTGCTTTCATGAACTCTAATGGAATGGAAGTGAAGTTTCTATAGTGAAGGATGGTTAGATTGATTGCTTTAGGTTGGCTCTACGTGTTTTATTTTTTGTTTCTATTAGAATACTTCTTTTGGCTATGCTCTTTCTGTTTTGGTTGTGTTTTGGTTTGATGTAAGTTGCTATGCTTCATGTTTTTTTATTCTAAATGTATTGTTGGGCAGTTGCATTCTTTGGAATAGTGTATATCGATATTGGTTTAATGTTCCCTTTAAGTAAGCATGTTATTTTGGATAAGACGTAGTACTTAACGTGCCTTTGTTAGCCTTAACAAGATAGTTTGTGTAATTTGTAAGGGTTGTTCTTCTCTGTTAATAAAATAACATTTTCTTTAAAAAAATCATATGATTATATGTAACACGGCGCATAAGACATGATATTAAGAGATGATAACTATATGAGGTTAAAAATATTAAAATATGAACTTCTTAATGAAAAAGGTTGAAAATATATATTTTTGAATTTTTTTGGCTTTTTATGAATTTTTTAATGCAAGTTCAAATAAAAGAAGCCACTTGGGTGTGATGAGCAGAATCGGGATCGCCAAAAAATTTGATGCCATCCCCGCAACGGAGTCATCCCCGGCAACGGCGCCAAAAACTTGATGAACGAAAATCGGCATCGCCGATTCTGCCAATACTTTGGTTTTATATTTATAAAACTCTCGCAAGTGCACGAATCATTTCGTAGAAAATGATAAGTATACTCCCAAGGTCGATCTAAGGAAAGAATGTATGTGGTTTTTAATTTATTATTCAAACTTTTAAAAACGAAATTAAATCCTAAACATCCTGTCACGATATTTTGGGGTTTTTGTGTTTTTAATCTAATTACAGAAAATTAAACATAGATTCAATAAACATTCATGCAAATTTTATCTTTTATAAATAGTGGAGTATTTATGGATATAATACCTAAGTTAATTATGCTTGCTCGTATTATTTAGGTTATTAAAGATATGAATTGATATTTATTGATTCTCCTTTTTTTGTATGAATACCACCTTTGGTGGGGTTAGATATTCTTTGTTAACTAAACAAATCAATTAATACCTATGGGTGGGGTTGATAACTAATTTGGTTAATTAAATTAATTCCTTTTTCTAAGAGATTGAAAATGAACCATTTAAATGCCACCTTTGGTGGGGTTAGACAGTTTAAACTTTATTCAAGGTGTCCAAATTAAACCTAAGAATTTAGTTATCCGAGTACTAAGTTTCAGGTTTTAAAACCACTCATCGAAAACGTGTTGTCAATACATTTTCGATAATAATTCTTATAAAAACTTTTGAAATAGAGCTTCACTCTAACTACCGGCGATTGTACCAACAAATAAAAGAGCACTACTCTAAATCGATCGGATAACTAAACCTTAAAATCTAATTTTCAGATTTAAGTTTGTAATGAAAAATAATATATTTCTCTCTAACATTCTTAATATAAAATCTTGAATAAAAATAAAATCAATTCATTTTAGAGATTTTCACCTATTTAATATTTCGCAAGCATAACAACGTTATTATTATATCATGTTTACAAACAGCTAGCACAGTTAAATTTAATCACAGACAAATTAAATATAACATGTAAGAATAAAGCATAAAAAATAATTGCAAAGAAAATAAAATCCTTACAGTACATCAATGCCATTTTCGTTGCTAGAAAACCTCTAAACAGAATTTGCACTCCCATTTATTGAATCAAAAAGCTAATAAATTACAAAAACATAACTAGTTCTTCCCAAAAAGGGAAGAACTCTAAAACTAAGCAAAACTAGCTAAAACATAAGAAAAACTAAAAAAACCTAAAAACTAAGAAATGGAGAGAAAGAAAGAAGAGAGAAGTGTGTTTTGAGGTGTGTTTCGAAGTGAAGGGAAGGGGGGTATTTATAGGTGAGGATGGAGAGAAAAAATGAGTAAACAAATGTTAAAATAAATGTTAAAAAAATGTTAAAAAATGTAAAAACGCGTAATGGAAATGCTGAGGTCATTAATGACGTCATGGGGGCGGCTGCACGTGAAAAATGGGGCGAAATGGCGTCGGCGCGCGCGGAGGCAGCTGGGCGCGGATGAACAATACCCACGTGCGCAGCTCTGCGCGGATGAACGATACCGGTAGCTGGCTGGCCGTGGCACCGGCGCGCGCGGACGGGCCTCCGGGCGTGATTTTCTCCTTTTTGACCTTTTCGACCCATTTTGTCCAATTTTTCCATATTTGTTGACCTTGCCCCATTTATTTAGTAATATAATTGTGATGTATTGCTTCCAGTATTCCTTTTTGAGTCTTTAAGTTACGTTTTTAAGCGAAAATACCTGAAGAACAATAAAAATACCCGTGATTCCAAAAAAGAAAAATTTATATAAATATATGATAAAACATATAAATATATATATTTTTAATCAATTAATGAGCATAAAATCATGATAATTTTAGTGCTTTTTGAGCACTCATCAGGGTGCCATGCAAGTAGAGGAGTTAACAAGCATGCCACATAGGTGCCACTCAAGAAAATAGGTCTAATCATGCAATGCCGCATATACTAGGTGATGTAAAACTTGCCACGTGTCAACATGACATTCATTTTGAGTTTCACTTCTTGGTCAACACGTTCGCCACCCATTATCACCTGATTCGTGCCATTTTCCAACCATGGCACCACATTAGCTGTAACCATGAATTAAAGATCGCCACATGTTACTAAGTCAGTGTGCCTTTATCGATATTGGTCAAGCATACCACACATCTCGTGCTGATTGGATCCTACTTTTCCCATGCCATATGTCTCATTTTTATTTACTGACATTGTTAATTTTCCTTTTTTCATCCCAGCTCTTAATTTAAAGTTAATCTGATGATTCATATTTCACATGAGCTTAATTTAAACCCCTAATTGTCTCATAAACCCTAAGGAGCTTAAATTAACATAATATTTTTTCAATTTTTGAATTCAAAAATAGAGAAACACGCAAAAAAATTAAAAAGGAGATACAATTTGGATGAAGATTCAAGATAAGATTGGTGTTACAATTCAAGATATTGATTGTATTTATTCTTCTTCTCATTTCTTTATCAATTTTATGTTTTTCTTTATGAAAAATATGAGTTTTATAAACAAAACTCTGTCTAGCTAATTTATTAATCTAAGAATATTATGAACCCAATTTTAAACATATAACGATCTAATATTTTACCTCAATTATGATATTAATTTAATTATATTATTTAACTTAATTTTTATGCAATTAATTATTTGATCAATGATTTATCAATAGAAGCAATTAAATAGATTTGAGATAATTATTTAATTATTTGTCTTAATTAAAGAATATGCATGGTTTCTAGGCAGAGATGCATGATTCTTATATATGCCATCCATAATTGATGAAATTAATGAATAGTATGCAATTTAATTGACATAAGAGTGTGACTAAGTTAATTACTATATAGTGCATAGTTTACTTAAAAGAGGAATACATGCTAGGTTATATATATTCAATTAATCATGTAATTGATTGATAATTATATCGGAAGATTTTAATGACACACATATTTAGAAAATTTGGAGATTAAATATTCAAAGATACTTTCTCATGTATTATCTTAGCTGTCAAATCTGAGTTAATTAATTACTACTATTTATTTTTAGTTTTTTTAATTTTGTTCTCTTAAAACATAAAAATACAAAACATTAATTGATTTTTACTTTTTTTTTCTTTTAAAATTAGTTTCTAATAATATAATCTTCATGATAACAATATTTTTATATTACTTATTATGATACGTATATATACGTATTCATTACACATAATTCATATCCGATCAAGTTTTGGGTGCCGCTTTCGAGGATTATAAATATTATAAATTAATTTATTTTATTTTATTTTAGTTATTTTTCTTTATTTAATTTTCATAATTTTAATTTTAATTAATTTATTTAGTTATTTATTTTC
Organism: Hippophae rhamnoides; assembly: GCA_033030585.1. NCBI lineage: Eukaryota > Viridiplantae > Streptophyta > Magnoliopsida > Rosales > Elaeagnaceae > Hippophae > Hippophae rhamnoides. The sequence goes on along the minus strand of CM065434.1, from coordinate 12,326,420 downwards.
AATTTTTATTTATATTTAATTTTGACATCTTTTTTATTGTTATTAGAAATACATTTGAGTCTTTTGTATGAGCACAGTCCATAAGGGTGGAATTTTTCTTTTAGATCCTAAAATCAAGTGTACTTTTAGATCAAAAGAAAACAACAAGTAATCATCCAAATGAATAAAATGGCTAATCAACTATAAATAAACAATAATGAACTAAATTTTAACAACCAAATACATTTGATGGATGATAAGGATAGATCTATGAATGAATATGCATTGCCTATATTTGAAGGGCTAAATCTGAGTATTACAAAGCCGGACATTCAAGCTAATTAGTTTGAATTAAAGTTAGAAATGTTTCAAATGTTATAAATAGTTAGGAAATTCAAAGGATTCTCATTTACATCTAAGATTGTTTATTGAAGTTATAGATTTATATTCAAATTTAGTGGTGTGATTGAAAATGCATTTAGACTTAGATTATCACCTTATTCTTTGTGAAATTGTGCTCAAGCTTAGATAAACTCTTTGACACCTGATTCCATTACAACTTGGAATGATTTGACGAAGAAATTCTTGATGAAATATTCCCCACCAACAAAGATATTCCATGCTTAGAAATGACACTACCTCTTACCAATAATATGTAAGGGAATCTTTATATGAAGCGTGGGAATGATTCAAATAATAGATAAGAAAGTGTCCTAACTATGGTATCCCTCGTTTCATCCAAATGAAGACTTTTTACAATGGTCTCAATACTTAAACAAAAACCATTTTTTATGCATCCGCTAATGGAGCCTTACTAGCCAAATCTTATAATTAAGCTTATGATTTACTTGAGAAAATGACTAGCAATTAATTTCAATGGTCAATGGATAGAATGACAACCACAAAAAGAGTAGTCAAAATGTATGAAGGAAAATATATCACGGCACCTACAGCTGCTTCGAACATAGGGGTTGCTAAGAGTAAAATTCGCGAAAAAGAACCGGTTGTATGGGAAATACTTCAGGAAGTTATGCAAGGGCATCCCGCATTGTTGAATAGAGCTCCTACTCTGCATAGATTAGGTATACAGGCCAAGTGTCATATTTGGTGAATCTTTTAAAGGCTCAAAACTTGCCATTGAGTATAAACCATGTCCAAGATTCAGGGGTATCCGTGTTTTTTTATGGTAGAGCTTATTTTTTTGATAATTTTCCAAATATTCTTGAATCAACATTCTATGTGGGTAATATGGAGGTCCAATAATCCATAGTTGAATACATATAACCTAAGGTGGAGACAACATCCCAATTTCTCTTGGAATAATAACAATCAAGGTGGTAATCAATTCAACCATCAATCATTTTCACCATTAGGTTTTTAGCAATCACATAAGCCCAATAGAAGAAGCAACCTATGGAGGACAATACAAGTACTTTATAAATACAAAAGTGTGTACTCGAGAGGCTTTAATTTGGAATTTAGAGGACAAAAAAAGGCACCTTTCCGAGGCCATAAGTCAAAGGGCTCAAGGTAACCTTATAAATGACACAATTATATATTGTGTAGTGCGTAATCAAAATGAAGAGTTATCATGGATAATAAGTCTTCATTTTTTGAATGAAAGATTCAACCATATAGCTGCTCAAGTTCTGCTTCTTTTTCAGTAAGAGTTTATGCCAAATTTTCTTTATAACTTTCAAGCACAATCATCTGCTTCCTCAGGTAGGAAATTTCAATAGTCTAATAAGAACAAGGATCAGAATTGACATACATAGGTGTAGCTCTACATGTCTCAAATTTCTTCAAGTCATTCTCTAAACTCTTCAACTTTGCATAATTGGCATTAAACCTTTCTTGCAAATTAGAATATCTTTTCATTATAATCTCACACTTGTTTATGAGATCAGTTTGGTCATTATTTATTATGGACTTATTTTCCTCAAAAATAGCCATCAACACACTTAACTCACTCTCTTTCTTTAGGACTTTCCAATGTCTTTTTCTTGGTTTTCTCAGACTTGATGTGCTCTCTCAAGAGCTCATTATAAGTACCTACCTAGCAGCTCGCCTTGATCATCATTGTATGGAAAAACTTCTTGGCCCTCTGAGGCTACAATAGGAGGATTTTCAACAGTTCTTGAAGCCATGAAGGCTAAAATGTTAGTATCATTCTCATCAACACTGTTATTACTATCCGAAATAGTAACCATAACCTTTATAGCACACTAATTCGTGTGTTTCTACTTAGAGAAGTAGTTTGCAGCAATGTGACATGGCTTCCCTTACTCAAAACACTTAAATTTATTAGCATTGCTCCTTTAATGTTGTTTTCTGACTTGTTCTCAAAGTCATCATCATTCTTCACTATTATCAAGTCCTTTTTACTTGAGTTATCCCTTATGACTCCATCAAAAGAGCTTTTCTTATTCCAAAAGAATCATTTAAACTTCTTGGTAACAGTGCCATTTCTTATTTGCCAAGTCTTGAAATTTCTTCGCTAACAACTATAGTACTTACTTCTTTACTGGAACCACTGCCCTTGATGGTTTTGAGTCAACTCATTTTACTTTGCTCAGTCCTGTCTCCCAAAAGAACAGAGGGAGGGGGATTTTTTTATCTTGCATAGTTGGCATTCATCGTGAATTTTTTCTAGTAGTTATGTTCTACTTCTTTCCTCTCTTAGCTATAGTGTTTCTCCTCTTCAACCCGTTTGGTCAGAAATATATCCTCTAAGGATCTCCAAATAAGTTTAATAGGAGTTTTTTCCTATAAATATATCCTCTTGTCTATTACTCGTTTTTTCTCAAATTAACTTGATTAGGGTTATTTGCTTTCTCCAATTGATTTGGTTATTTTAGGTTGTTTGGTTATATTTGGGATAATGAGGGTTTTCGACTTAAAGCCATTAATTTCATGATTTAACCATTTAGTCTAAGATGAGTTGGTGCGTTATAGACTGGACTTTTAATTGTAGCACATATTATTCACTTTAAACTTGTGTCCTTTTATTATTGTCATGAGTTTATTTTATATGGATCTGTGTTAGGTTGTCTTTTGTAATGATACTCGTTGGAGTTTTCATATCGCTATCTACTACTGAGCACTTAACCTTTGGCTTCTATAGTATGGTTGTTGATTACTCTATAGCTTTGTTGTTGGAGTTCTTAAATGGTATTTGGTTATTAGTTCTTGTATGGTATTTGGTTTTTGGTTCGTATATGATTTAGTTCTTCAAGTTGGACAATGTTTGATATTTAGTCTCCAACTTGTGGGAGAGTTATATTTTCTTTCTACTTGTGTCAATGGCTACTTATATTAGCTGTTATTTACTTGGTGATATTACTTTCTATGTTGCTATCCCTCGATTATCGCTAACTATTATAATTTTCAAAAAGCCTTTTTTTGTGTGTTTTTGTATCATTTTATTAGCTAGGCCACCACTTACTTTTTCTATATGATTTTGGTGTCATTGAGTCATCATCATACCCTTTGTTTTTTTTTTCATATTTTAGAGATTCTTCTATGTTATCTCACTTTTAGAGGTTTTTTTACTACATATGGTCTATGACCTTACTCAAAATTAATGTCTTCAACACAATGATAAATTCATTAATTTAAGTTATTTCTAGTTGGTATAATAACTACTTTTACACCAATGACAAAACCACCTTGTAAGTAGCTTTAAAATCCAACTTCAACTCTATAAGATCTATTCATGGTTTTTGCTATGCCTTTTGTAATTTTTTTAAGTTAATTGTATTTATGTTCAACTTGTGGGATATAATTAAAATATTAAATATTAAACATTATTAGTATTAGATATTAGATAATTACCATTATTTTTCTTATTTGTTTATTAGTTTTATTTAAAATCTTAATTCTAATAAGATTTTAGTATTATTATTCTTATAAATAAACATATAATCTCTCATTATTGTTATAAAAAAATATGAATGATTTTGTTTGTCTTTCTCGTTCTCATTTCTATATATTTAATTATCTAAATTGCTTTTGATTAATTTTTGACTTTTCTTAACCACAAAAACACTTAATAAGTCAAATTTTTGTGATGAACAACATGTGCATCAAATTTCTATCCCTTTAAACCTAACTTATGATATACAATCTATAGAGAACAATTTTTAGTTTTAGGCAAAAAATGAACTATGATTCTAAAAAAGATAGAAATTTTAGTACTGGGTTTGTCGATGATAACGTAGTTGAGGAAGTCTAGGAAAGGAACAAAACAAAGAGTTATTGGTGCATTTGTTATATTTATTAAATTGGATAATTGGGTTGAGTAATATAAGAGAGATACAACATATGATGTTCCAACGTCCCTCACTAGGTTCTACTACTTACATATATATATATATATACACACTAGGAGATTAGTACAAATGTTTATGTCCAAAAGGTAGTTCATAAGGATAAGGTGTATAAAAAACCCCTTATACGAGCAAAAGTATGACAAAGCAACTAAAATGTCATATGGGTGTCAGGATGATTATCCATATAATATATGTGTTGTTTTGTCCCCTTGGGTTGGTGTTGTGCCCACGAATTGGGAAATTTTAGTATGAATACTATGACCAATGCTACAATTGGTCCTATACATGTGACCTACTACCAAGAAAAAATTGCAATAATTAAATGATAATGTGTTATATAGGTTAGCCATAGACCTCCTGTTATTGGATAACAAGCTAGACCCATTATGATTTTTCTAATCTTTGACCATTTATTCAAAAAAGAACTTTTTGAACTCCTTGTAGAAAGATATTTTGTTAACGAAAAGGCTTTCAATGCTAAAAGCATCTATGTAGTAAGCCCACCTCAAGATAAGTTCTCTCCTATTCTGACTTCCATAGAGCTTCTAGTAGCACAATGAAGACAATCATGGATTTACTACCCCTATTGGGTTAGGCATTAAATACATTTCGAGATATCTCTTCCAAACCATTAGTACAACTATCGAAAATGTGAGCATCTGTGTGTAGGTTCCAGATCCAAGTGGTAGTATATGGCCTAATGGGTTGAGATTTTTAACCATTCATCCATGGATGTTTAGCGAGGATCCTCGTACATGATAAATAACCAAAATTCAATTGAAAGGAAAAGACCCAACATGCATTTTTTTTTTGCATCGGGCTCTTTTGCTAATCGATGGAAATTGAATATTCCTATATGTAAGAACAATTACATAACGGTTCATTGTTCTTCCGACTCAAATAGTTTACCGAGACCTAGATGAGGGGTGGAAACGCCAATATATGAAATCTTTTCACGAGCTCTGTATTAATTCAGTCAAGCATGCCTTATAACATGAACTAGGTAATTAACATAACAAAAGTATAAAATAACAAGCTCAATTCAACATATAACAAAAACAAGTAGATAAAAATACAACAATCGATAGAATACACACTAGTGATGTTGTGCCTCACAGACTCCTGTCTAGAATAGAAACATGCATACATGACAAACAATACACAACGTGATACATGCATACATACCAAAAAGCTAAAAAGATTTTCAATGACTTCAAGACCTCGTATATGGAAACATATTTGTTAAATATTATTGTATTTTCACAACATGCAATCAAATATACATAGTAAACCCATCTAAGGTAAGGATATATAGATTTCTTACAGACTTATACTAAACTCGCATGCAGATAAAAAGTTAGATTATACTAACACACAAACTAATCATGCATGACTACTAAGAAAGAGTCCAAGACGTAATACATAATGGTTAAGAAGATACTGACTCCTTAAAAACTTAAGCCAAACAGGAAAACAACATAGAGATAAACTCCTAACAAATAATCACAACTATAGTAAATATAATCACAGACAAACAGTATAAAGCAAAAGTAATATTGAATGGTCAAAAAGCTAGTAATAAATAATAAAAAATTTCTAACCAAAATTTAAACTTTAGTATGTAAAAAATACATAATTTAAACTCTGATTATACTAACCACTCATTAGAGCCTACACAACACCAAATATAATGAGGTAGATCCACATAGAGATTCTATCTATGTGGTAATATCCTCAAATTGTTTAAAACAACTCACTAAATAATAAAACAGTTACAACTTTAAAAGAAATAAAATCACTATTACCTCTATCAGTTGAAACCTTTATCTAAACTGTCTATTGCTACTACTCTTACTTGATGCTTCCGCAATGACCTAGTTCAATACACGAACCTGACTGTCTTCCACAGCCAACATCACATAATGTGGTGTAATTAGTAACTATAGATCAATAACAAGAAGTGTAACAACTCATAATCTTGAGGACCACCCTAAAACTCAAAACAACCTTTCTTTTATTACATACAACAAAAGATACGATAACTCAAACATTTTAACTTAACTCACTCTTACAATAAAGTTCTCACATAAGAAGAGAATTTGGATGAGGGTAACTAACAACCAACATATGAATCACACATAAAACCAACTCACAAATATCGTTTCAATTAGTCACCACTCAAAAGCATGATTTTGCTTACAAAATCATGAACCACTAATACCAAATAACACTCAAGGTCTTAGTGATCAGAAAATAGAAAGATGAGATGTCAATTTGACAAAACTCTACTACATTTTTTTAGATCACAAAATAAGAGAGAATAGAGGTATTTATAGAATTTGATTGGTCACCTTACCAGCTATCTCGCCATGGACCTCGCCAACCACCTTAGGAATGGTGGTAGCAATGTGCTAAAAAATCACATTTTTTTCAAAAATTATCGATTAATTTTCATAAATAACTACACCCAAAGCGAAACAAAAACATGAGCGACAACATCGGGTCACTCACACACTTGTTTGCTGAAAATCATAAAACTCAACCTGACATGCATACTACGAAAACCAATCCTGTAGTATGTGTAAACATACTAGCATACAAAGTGTACCTAATTATATGTATGCATTATTGATCGATAATAAACTAACTTTACGTAAAAAGAAGACGAAATATCGAGAAAAAATAACAAATGTCATATTTTGTAGACAGAAGACCAACACAGATAGATAGTACAACATGATTTACAAAAATATTGATTTGTCTATCATTTTTTTCTTCGCAACCAAAGAAAATGATGGTTATATTATGATAAAATCGGTCCTTTATTTCTCTAATCAACTGAAAAAAGGGGAAAGTTTTTCTTATTTCTTAATTGATTTAAAGGTTAGGCATACACCTAATAAGGAGAGAAAAAGAAAAAAAAATTTACAGGAAAACTAAAAATCCCCACTCTAATAATGATAAAACATACACCACCTAGCCGATCAACGGTCTTATGTCTGCATCTCGAGTGGGTAGGGGACACCACTGGCTAGCCCGTCGAGCTGCTTCATCCTAAAAAGGAGGTTTGGTGTTTCCAAACTCTTGCCTTCTTTCTTAAGTTGTGCTCTTTTGTACACCTTGTCCCGTGCTTGCATCTCGAGTTAACGGTGGCTCTTTTTTGGCCTTCTCATTCCTAAACAAGGAATTGCATTATTCTTTTCTTCTTTCTTAGGCTAGGCATTTTTAGACATACTTCTTATGCTTGCATCCCGATTGTGCGGCGGCTCTTTTGACTTCCTTACTCTTAAATAAGGAATATTGTTACTCTTTTCTCCTGGGTTTGGAATTTTTTCATGAAAGGACGTGGGAACGAGCTATTATTTAGCTCCTACTTTAAGTGCTATGAATTCCCAATTTTACAAGAGAGATTAGAGAGGACCAATCCTTCGAAGGTAATGGATAGAACCTTTTTAAAAAAAAAAAAAAAAATAGGCCATGTCTTGTGAAGATTGAACCACTCTCTTTGATAAGTTTTTCTTCTAAATGTCTCTGTTGCTGCTTCTTGACAGCCAGCATTTCGGATACCTACTCTCCCACCTTACCCTAGGTACTTTCCTTATCTTTAATTTTATGGTCCATATAAAAAAGTGAAGCAAACCTTGGGCTCCCTCCATCAACCCATTGGTGGTGACGCCAACCTGAACCAACCCACGAATCATAGGTCTTCACATCGTGCGTTGTTGCACCCCGTGCAACCAGTCTGCCTGTCATGATTTTTCAAATCACACTGCTACCCTGACATACAGAAATCAATCCTCATATTAACAATTGCCAATTCATGTAGGTACCTATTCTCCGACAACCCATTCTGTCGGTGTCCCATCTCTAAGTCGAGTACCACTCCAACCTGCATGTCTTCAATCTCCAACACGATAAATTCAGCCTGCGGACACCTGTTTTGCTACGCACCATTATTCCCAATGTATGCAAATTTTGCCCAATAAATTCAAGGAGGCCCAACCCGCTTTTAATAAGCTCACACGAAGAGGGTTCAAGTTGAGTACTCCTTCGAAGCCCAAACTTGTGGTACGGATTGACTTGGATGGGTATTAACGCTACTGTTTAATTCTGCCTGTGGTACGGACTTAGAGTAGTTGGCCAGCCTAGCGCAATCGGGGATGATGATTGTTTGATTGATCATGCAATTGCCAAATATTTGGGGGTTTGCCTATTATTTTTACTTGATTCGGACAAGAATACCTCCACAACTGGCTAAGAAATTGCAACACTGATTAAAAAACTAGGGTAAATGGACTAGAACTGAACTAGACGTGTTGTAATTCTCTTTATCGAAGCGTGACCCTCTTTGTTGCGGACTAATTCTTTGATTTATAATTGCTACGAGATTCCAAGCAGAAAAACTTGGATTCCACGATTACGCCAAAATGTGTGAGAAAAACTAAATAAGAAGGCTACAACATATGATGTTACAAGCGTTCAACGATACTAGGTTCTACTACTCATGTATATATATTAGAGGATTATGTTACGTTCAGTTCGAATTACTCCTCAAAATCCAAATAAATGTGGCTTGTTTAAAGGATTTAGATTTTTTATACGAGAAGGTTTTAGAGTGGCCTAGAGATGTCTAGAATAAGTTAGATTTTGATGAATTCAACTCAAGTTTCGAAGACCCTAGAATGTTCTAGAGCATACTGGAAGGTGCTAGAATGGGCTGAAATATTCTAGAACATGCCAGATGGTTTATGAAAGATGTAGAAGCCGCTGGAAGCTTACGGAACATCCCGGAACGTGCATGAAGGAACTAGACAAACCTAGAAGACTATAGAGTTGGCTAGAAGGTCCTAGACCCTTGTGGCATATTGTACATAAAACTAGAACTCTCTTGTACATTCTAGACTTGGAAGACTCTAGAAAGTGGTGGCATAGTCTTAAGCTTGGTGCCACACTATAAATAGACCTATTGGTCTTCATTTGTATTCATCTTGAAAATTTCTAACCATCTTGGAAAATCCTTGGGAATTCTTAGCATCTTGTAAGATAAAATCTCTCTAGAGTAATACAAAACATTCTTTACAAACTCTCTTTCTAGTCTCTTTGGAGTTTCATTCGGATTCAAAGGCAAGCTTAGTGCAACGGACGGTGTTAAGTGCCGCACGATCGATACTTGAAAAACAAGGTCGTGACAATTAGTATACATGTCCATGTCCTAGAGGTGGTTCAGAAGGAGAGGATACACAAGGAACCCCTTCAACGAGCACAAGTACAACTGAGCAATTGAAATGTCATGTGGGTGTCAAGATGATGATCCATACAGTCTCAGTGCTGGTATTGTCCCCTTAGATTGGTGTTGTACCCACAGATTGGTGTTCTGCCCACGGACTAATGGAATTTCTTGGGCTGGTGTGCCATGTATTGGACTTTATTAGTGAGTCTAATGGGTTAGGGCAGATCATATAATAGTTACAAGGTATCGTATTCCTTTGTACCAAACACAGAATATTGGGGAATTGGGTCAATACCATTTTCATAGTTTTCAAAATTCTGATGGAAATGTCAAAAGGGTTTTTGTAAATGAGGAAGAATACTATAGCCAAAGTAGATCAACAGGAAGTGGAGGACATATAAGAGACAATGAGTTTGAAATTTACACGCAAAGAGTTTAGGTGGCGAGATAGAGAGTGGGAAAATTGTGATTCCAATGAATATTTCGGTGGCTAAGTTTGTTCTTGGAGACAAAGAGTCTAACTTCATAAAGGGAATTCTAGGTTTTAGCCTACAGCCTACGATTTCAAGAAATTTCCCTAAAGTTGAAAGCATGGTATTGTATGATTTTACTGCATTGGGGCTGCTAAAAAGACACAGTAGGATGGACAAATAGAGACATGAGCAAAGACCAGAGAAACCAAGGTTTTTGATTGACCTTGCAAGCAACAAGGAATGTTATGATGTTGGAGTTTTATCACAGCATGAAGCTTCTGCATAGGATGAGGATGCTCAACTCAACCCTCATGTATTACGAATATTGTAATCCAGGAACCCTAGAAGTTTTTCAATCGATGATCCTTTCTTAGAAGATAATATTGATAATTGTTTGGAGAGAATTTTCTAGTTAGAAATCCTAGTGATTTTTAGAGAGAAGTAGAAAAATAAACAAATGAATAGATTTTGTATTCTCCTCATTTAAGGGGTATATATATGTAATCTCACGCATGTGGCAAGGTACGTATAAACGACCTGTATACATGGTTACATATGTAGTAAGAAATAGAAAGTAAATTGTTACAAGTGTTACACACAAATAAAGGGAGGCCGTTTACAAAGAGGGAGGACCGTGGTTACGTCGAGATATCATAGTTTTACCAGGTCTTGATATCCAAGACCTCGTTGTTTGATAACGAAGTACTTTTGTCGACTGGGTAGTGCGTTCTACCAAGCTCGTTGGCCTCAGACCATTTGTTAAGCCAACCTTATATCTTCGTTATACCCTAGCGGGGTACCTGTACTTATTAGGTCGTATGTTTGTTATATATTTAATACCAAACATTAACTCCCCTATTTTCTTGATATTTGTTTATTGTTTTTAATTTAAATAAACCACTTTAAATGATTCAATATATCTAAGTATATAATGGCCACTCAGACGATACAATTTTCAATCGCGAGATTATTTAACTACAAACAATATTCCTTTAATTAATTTTATTTTTTAGTTAAACCTTCAGCTTCTCGCTCACTTTATAAATAGTGAAGAAATTTATTTTTACCATACGTTTTTAACTTAAATTTATTTTTAGAGAATTTGGACCCGTTAAATTCTTTTCTATTATTCCGCTCTGTCTTCTCGTTAGAAAAATATTTAGTCTATTTTTTAGTTCATTTGTTTAACAACGTTAAAGAGTGAACCAATCTATTTTTTTATTTTTAGGTCAAGATTCAAACGACCAATATTCACATTAAGTAATTTCTTCCTCTTAAATTTTTCATTTTTCATTTTATTTATTATTATTATTATTATTATTATTATTATTATTATTATTATTATTATTATTATTATTATTTTAACATGTCTCAAAAGAGAAAATAGGTGGTTTATCTTATGACGATATGATATAGGTCGTTAGGTAGCACACTTGATACTGATATAATACCAAATGTTATATTAACCCCCCTATTTATGAGTTTATCAAGTTGTTAAGAGTATTTTTATTATTAATCAGAGTTTGAAGGAGTAAACCCTTCAGGCTTTCCTCGGGTTTCGTTATTAACTCTAAAATTAGGTCATCATTTTAGTGCTACCTTATCGTCATATAGACGTTGCCTAATCAAGCCATCATATAAGAGTTACTTGATTAGGTCTTGTATGCATAGGTGATCTAGGTCTTTTACTTTGACATGAAGATCTTGGTCTTCAGGTCTTGACTGTCAGGTCTCTAGGCCAATGTTACTATGCCATTCCATTATTACAGAGGAACAATTAAGTAATCCTTACAAACAAGGCCTTGCTATTGGATGTCATATATCTAAGCCCTTATTTGTCACGTAGCTTGAGAAGCGGGGCTTTTATTGTACTGCACTACACTATGATATGGTATTTTCAAACTAGGAGTAAAGCATCGCCTTATAGCGGAAAGATGGCTCATATACCCTAACTACCCCAATGAACCAGGGACCTAAATGCTCTAACTCAATGAAAATATGTGAATTGCTATGCTATATTGTTTCTAATACTGAAGTAGTGGGGTGAACTGAGGTCCCTCTCGAAGAAAGTGGTGGAACTTTTCATAAGAGATTAATATCCCACATTCAGATACAATATGCCATGATGAAATATTGACCCATAATTAGATGCGACATGCGAGGATGAAATATCCAACCTCTCTCATGCACTTCCATAAGAAGAGTAGTTTGCCCTGGAACTTAAGTCTATTCCTTAAGACGTATTTCGAATTATGAGCGAATCATTCAATAATACCTGCATTTTTACCATGTTGCAACATATCTAGCATCTCCCAAAGTATGATCACGAGCATATTTTGCATCTCGAGTTGGGGGTCAAGGGACTCCTCCTCCAATCACGAAGCATAGGACGTATCCCGCATCCCGAGTGAGTGGTGATGAACGAAAACCGGCATCGCCGATTCTCGCAAATACTTTGGTTTTAATATTTGTAAAACTCTCGCAAGTGCACGAATCATTTCGTAGAAAATGATAAGTATACTCCCAAGGTCGATCTAAGGAAGGAATGTATGTGGTTTTTAATTTATTATTCAAACTTTTAAAAACGAAATTAAATCCTAAACATCCTGTCACGATAGTTTTGGTTTTTGTGTTCCTAATCTAATAACATAAAATAAACATATATACAGATTAATTAAATATAATCTAAAAAGAATAAACATAGATACAAATTGAATAAATAAATATAAATACAGATTCAATAAATATTCATGCAAATTTTATCATTTATATTAGTGGAGTATATATGGATATAATAACTAAGTTAATTATGCTTGCTCATATTATCTAGGTTATTAAAGATATAAATTGATATTTTATTGATTCTCTCTTTTTTGTATGAATACCACCTTTGGTGGGGTTAGATACTCTTTGTTAACTAAACAAATCAATTAACACCTATGGGTGGGGTTGATAACTAATTTGGTTAATTAAATTAATTCCTTTTTCTAAGAGATTGAAAATGAACCATTTAAATGCCACCTTTGGTGGGGTTAGACAGTTTAAACTTTATCCAAGGTGTCCAAATTAAACCCAAGAATTTAGTTATCCGAGTACTAACTTTCAAGTTTTAAAATCACTATTGAAAACATGTTGTCAATACATTTTCACATAATAATTCTTATAAAAACTTTTGAAATAGAGCTTCACTCTAACTACCGGGCGATTGTACCAACAAATAAAAGAGCACTACTCTAAATTAGACCGGATAACTAAACCTTAAAGTCTAATCTTGATTTAAGTTTGTAATGAAAAATAATATATTTCTCTCTAACATCCTTAATATAAAATCTTGAATAAAAATAAAATCAATTCATTTTAGAAATTTTCACCTATTTAATATTTATGCAAGCATAACAACGTTATTATTATATCATGATTATAAGCAGCTAGCGAGTTAAATTTAATCACAGACAAATTAAATATAACATGTAAGAATAAAGCATAAAAATAAGCGTAAAGAAAATAAAATCCTTACGAACTTCGACGCTATTCCGTTGCTAGAAAACCTCCAAGCGGAATTTGCACTTCCATTTATTGAATCAAAAATCTAAATTATTACAAAAACATTACAAGTTCCTCTCAAAAAGAGAAGAACTCTAAACCTAAGACAATTGAACTAAAAACTAAGAGAAAAACTAAGAAAAGCTTAGAAACTAAGAAAGAAACTAAAGAAAACTCAAAAACTAAGAAATGAGAGAAAGAAAGAAGAGAGAAGTGAGGTTTTTAGGTGTGTTTTGAAGTGAATGGAAGGGGGGTATTTATAGGTGAGGATGGAGAGAAAAAATGATTAAAAAAATGTTAAAAAAAATATTAAAAAAATAAAAAACGTGTTTTGGACCTGCTGAGGTCATCAATGACGTCAGCATGACGTCATGGGGGCGGCTGCACGTGAAAAATGGGTCAAAAACGCGTTAGGCCTTGTTGAGCGATTCTTGGTGCATGTGAGCAGTGAGCGCGTGCCAGCGTGTCGCGTGAACGCAGCCTTGACACGTGGTAGCGGCAGGTATTGGCGTGGCCTTGAAATTGTTGTGTAGGCGTTTTTCCGTCTTTTGACATTTTTGACCTTTTCGACCCATTTTGTCCAATTTTTCCATGTTTGTTGACCTTTTTCCACTTATTTATCAATTTATTTGTGATGTATTGCTTCAAGTATTCTTCTTTGAGTCTTTACATTGCGTTTTTAGGCCAAAATTCACGAAAAACAATAAAAATACCCGTGATTCGAAAAAGACAAATTTATATAAATATATGATAAAACATATAAATATATATATTTTTAATCAATTAAAGTGCATAAAATCATGGTTATTTTAGTGCTTGTTGAGCACTCATCACAACCTGACCAACTTCTTGCTAGTCCCTTAGCAAGAGAAGCGATAAAAACTAAAAATTAAACTATCCTAAATCACTTCCGTGGATTGACACGGTTGCATTTAGCCTATGCAACAAGCCTTTAAACCCACTAGGTTGCCACTAGTGGACGAGTTTGAGTCTCGTGAGGGTTTTCAGTAATGATACCCACAAACATTGTACTAAATGTAAAAACAAAAGAAACAATAAAAACAAACAACTTAAAAATTAAATTTACAACAAAATCACAAATTAACAACATTTCACAAAAATGTCTCATACTATTTAATCTCCTTTAAGATCATAATTAAAATCTCAAGCATAAGTTATCTTAATCTCTTTAAACAATCATGATTTATTATAATAATTAGTCGAAAATCATTTTCATATTTCATATCAAAAATGTATCAATTTAATTTCACCCAATTTCGGTGTCATGAATCGAATTCGCCGACTCTATTCCTCACAAGTCAATACTCTCAAAACTCTTGAATCCTATGGGTTTAAACACTCATACTAATTTATATGCGAAAGAGTTGATGTATAGAAATGAACTAATATGTTCGCATATGTATAAAGAATAAAGGCTCAAAGTGTTATTTTAACATTGATCTCATGAAAGGAATCAAATGTATAAATTATAAAGATATCATATATAAAAAAAATTATTTTCATGCATAAATCAAACTCATTAAGAAAGAATTTCAAGATATATGCCTTTTACAAATGAAGAAATTGCAATGACTTTTTGGGGAATTACTTCTTATATCTTTCTTTTGTAATTAGCCTTTACTCACAACTTTGTAGGCAATGCGGGTTATAGTATGTAGATGATACTATTTTTATCTCTCTCTTATTTTTTTCTGTAGATATTTTTCAATATGTGTATTTCTTAGAGAGTCAACCCATGTACAGATTGTACATATTTTGGATTTTGGTGAGTGGTTAATTTTGTGGCTTTTCTGTTTGATCTTGGTTTAGGTAACCCAGATATGTCTTTTTGTTTTTGTAGTAGTCATGCATAAATGAGATATAAGCATATACTATCAACTTCTACTCAAATCATTTAATCTAAGCAAAAATAATAATCAAAAATATATGATACTCTATTAAAATGAAAAAAATTCATACATTCAATGCTAATACCTATAGAGATCATCTAAAAATTTGAAGAAATAAGAAATGTGTTTGGAGTAGAAAAAATATATATTTCACTCTGAATAAAGGAAATTAGGCTCAAATTATATCTCACAAAGGTAGTCTCCACTAAAAAAAAACTCATAAACACCGATTTTGGGTTTAATATAATTTCTACATCTTATCAAGAAATACTAATTATGACAAAAACTAACTAATTATCAAAAATAATTACAAAATATTTCATGATATGTTTTCAAAAATTAATCTAACAGTACAAAAGACTTAACTATTTACTTAAATTTGATTTAAAGAAATGATAAATTTTTGTGAAATTTTTTTTTTTTTTTTTTTTTATATTATTATTTTTTTTATATTTTTTTTTATATTCCAAAAATTACTAAATCACACAGAATAGAAATAAAACCAAGCACACAAAAAATGAAAAAGTATATTTTTTTTTTATTTTTTTTTTAATTAAGCATGGTAACTTTTCACCACCCCCAACCTAGAACTTACATTGTCCTCAATGTAACAACTGTAAATTAAAGATAAAGAGAGAAGAGAATGTGAGATTACCTATTTCCTGAGAATGTGCAAGTAGTAATGGAAAATGCAGGTGCATCCATCATATTCATCATTAAAGTGTATACAGACAGATCGCTGTAAACTTCTAACATCTCAACAAATATTTTTAGTTCTAACAATTTAAAAATTATTCACATGCAATTAAAATGAAATAAACAATAAAATTAAGTAAAGAAAACAAATAACAAACAAAAATTATTTTTTTTTTTTTATTTTACCTAAAATGATGGGTTGCCTCCCATCCAGCGCTTAGTTTAACGTCTTAGCAAGGCGTATCTTTTTGGTGCTAAGGGTTACTCGGCGAAATGCAATCCATTTCAGCAATGTTGTTTGGTTCTTCTAAATAAGGCTTGACACGATGGCCATTGACTTTGAGCGTTTTTTGTGTCTTGGAGTCCAATAGTTCCACTACTCCATGTTCAAATACTTGAACTATTTTGAATGGTCCATCCCATCTTGATCTCGACTTTCACGGAAACAATCTCAAGCGAGAGTTAAATAAAAGAACTTTCATTCCAGGGTGAAGAGTCTTAGGAACTAGCCTCTTGTCATGATAAGCGCTTAGTACGCTCCTTGTATAATTTGGCATTCTCATAGGCTTCATTCCTAATTTCTTCCAACTCATGAAAATGAGTAATCGTTTTTCACTGCTTTATCTAAATCCATGTTTAACTCTTTAATTGCCCAATAAGCTTTGTGTTCAAGTTCAACCGGAAGGTGGCACGCTTTCCCAAAGATTAACCGGTAAGGGCTCGTCCCAATAGGTGTTTTGTAAGCGGTGCGGTATGCCCGTAAGGCATCATTTAGCTTAAATGCCCAATCCTTCCTTGACGGACGCACGGTGCGTTCAGGTATTCCACTTAATTTGCCTATTGCTCACTTCCACTAAAGGAAGTTTGAGGATGATATGGAGTAGCTACTTTATGTGTGATGTTGTACTTGTTTAGTACTCCATCAAAGAGTTTGTTACAAAAATGGCTACCTCCATCACTTATTATAGCTCTAGGCGTTCGAACCCTCTTGAATATGAAATCTTTCAAGAATTTCACAACAACATTAGCATCATTGGTTTTGGTGGGGATAGCTTACCCACTTGGACACGTAATCCACACAACCAAAATGTATTGAAAACCATTAGATGGGGGAAAAGGACCCGTGAAGTCAATCCACATTACATCAAAGAGTTCAACAACTAAATTAGATGTCAAAGGCATTTCATCTCTTTTGCTTATGTTTCTGTTCTTTGACATCTATCACATTGTGCACAAAACATATGAGCATCTTTAAAAAGAGTGGGCCAAAAGAATCAATTTGTAATATCTTACGGGCTGTCTTTTCACCTCCAAAATGACCCACATGATGAAGTTCATGACAAAAAGTCGAATGCTCTTATGTTCTTCTTACGGTACACATCTCAGGATGACTTGATCTTGACCAATCTTGTATAAATAAGGGTCATCCCGAAATAGTCCTTAATAGTTTTAAAAAACCTTTTCTTGTCTGATATGAAGTGTTAGGTCGCAAAACACCGGTGGCAAGATAGTTTACAATATCAATACCATGGGTTCGGACCTATGAAAAATAAGCTGTTCATCGGGAAAGGTTTCAACTATATCATCATTACTCTCATCTTTAAGAGAATTGAAGTCGAGAAATCAACCTAGACAAATGGTCGGCTACTAAGTTTTCCTTTGCCTTTCTTATCCTTGATTTCTAGGTCAAATTCTTGTAAGAGTAAGACCAGCACGATTAATCTTGGCTTGGCATTTGGTTTACTTAATAGGTATCTTAAAGCGGCATGATCGAGAATGTACAATCACTTTAGATCCTACTAAATAAGACCGAAATTTGTCTAAAGAGAATACTATAGCCAAGAATTCCTTTTCGGTGGTGGTGTAATTCATTTGGGCATCGTTGAGTGTTTTGCTAGCATAGTAGATGACATGTAAACGCTTATCCACTCTTTGTCCCAGGAATTTGCTCCTATTGCATAATCGAAGCATCACACATTATCTCAAAAGGTAAAGACAGGTTTGGTGCCATTATAACGAGGGGTAGATGTTAGTTTCTCTTTCAAGGTATTAAAGGAAATAAAGCGGTCATTGTTGAAGTCAAATTGAGCATCTTTGGATAATAAGTTACATAAAGGACGACTTATTTTAGAGAAATCTTTAATAAATCGTCTGTAAAATCTGCATGTCCCAAGAAGCTTCTTATCCCTTCACGGATGTAGGGGAGGTAGTTTGGATATCAATTCAACTTTTGCCTTATCAACTTCAATACCCTTGTTTGAAATTATATGTCCCAAAACTATCCCTTGTTGAACCATAAAATGACTTTTCTCCCAACTAAGGGTTAGATTGCATTCAATGCATCTTTCTAAAACCAAAGTCAATTTATGTAAGCAATCATCAAATGAGTTCCCAAAGGCAGAGAAATCGTCCATGAAAATTTCAATGAATTTCTCCACCATGTCGAGAAAATGGATATCATGCATCTACGGAAAGTGGCGGGGGCATTGCATAACCCAAATGGCATTCTGCGAAAAGCAAATGTCCCAAAAGGACATGTAAATGTGGTCTTTTCCTGATCTTACGGTGCTATGGGTACTTGATAATATCCAGGCAGTCCATCCAAAAAACGGTAAAATTAGGTACTTGACTAATCTTTCCAACATTTGATCAATGAATGGAAGAGGAAAGTGATCCTTTTTCGTATATAAATTTAGTTTCCTAAAATCTATACACATTCTCCATCCGGTGATTATTCTAGTGGGCACTAATTCACTTTTATCATTTTTAACAAGCTGTTATCCCATTTCTTTGGTACCACGTACCTTTGGACTAACCCACTTACTATCCATGATAGGATAGATAATCCCTTCTCCTAACAATTTAAGGATTTCCTTTTTAACTACCTCTTGCATGTTTGGGTTTAGTCTTCTTTGGGCCTCTCGTACGGGTTTAGCACCATCCTCCAAGTTGATCTTGTGCATACACATTGTTGGACTAATGCCTCTTATATCCCTATACTCCAACCTATAGATTTCTTAATTGTTTAAGCAACTTTGATGAGTTCCTTTTCTTGTGGTTTGGTCAAGGTTGAAGAAATTATCCTTTGGATATGTTTCTCCTTCTCCCAAAAACACATATTTTAAGTGCTCGGGTAAGTCTTTGAGTTCAAGTTCGGGTGGATTGGCCTCTTTAACGGATGAAGAAGCTGGGTAGATTTAAAAGTGCACTAGATTTTGTCATCAACTTCATTATTGTCTAGTTGTTCAAGGTACCCTTAATTTCTTCATCTAAATCTTCTTCAACCTTTTCAAGTGTAAGAAACGGTTTCAAGCTTGTCTTGATACGGTTTGGAAAAAGGTGTTTTGGACAAGATTATCCAAAGGATCAACTTCGAATATTTCATCGATGGCGAGAAATAGAAGGGAAAGGTGAAGAATCAAAAACTTTGAAATGAGCAGTCTCTCCTAAGGCTTGTCATTGTCAAATTTCCATCTTGGACATCAATAATAGTTTTAGTAGTTGCCATAAATGGTCTACCAAGCAATATTGTATGCTCTCTGTCCAATCTTGGGATTTTCTTGCATATCCAGAACCACAAAGTCAACAGGTATTATCGGTTTGTCTACTGTACCAAAACATCCTCAACTATTCCCTCTGGATATTTAAGAGATCTATCTGCAAGTTGCGGGGACATAGTTGTGGGTTTTAAATCCCCTAGATTGGTTGTGAGAATATAGAGTAGGGCATCAAATTTATACTAGCACCTAAATCAAGCATTGCTTTAGCAACCTTCCTATCCCCGTAGTTATGTTTATAATAAAACTTCCAGGGTCTTTCAACTTAGGGGTAGTTTGTCTTTGAAATCTGCTAGAAATTTACGACACTACTACTCGTTCATTCGGTTCATACCTCCTTTTCTTAGTGTTCAACTCTTTGAAAAACTTGGCATATGAGGGCACATTCATGATCACTTCTAATAATGGTAAATTGATATTTACTTTAGAGAGCATATTAAAAAGATCATTGAATTGCTTATCTTGTTTGGATTCTTTCAATAGGTGGGGAAAAGGTACTTGCATCTGGTGTGGTTACTGTTGTCTTTTGAATTTTGGGAGTGTCGGATGACCCGATGAGTTTTGAGAAAGCTTGTGAAGTTTAACACTTGTTTCTCCTTTTTGCGATATTAGAATGTCGCCTTCTTTGTTAGAGATTTCGGTACACTTGGTATTGACTACCTTACCACTTGAAGGGTTCTAACATCTTTTGCTTGTTACAGTTGGTAGGCAACTTTCACAGTTCTTTCTTTTGCATTTGTTCACGGTTGCCCAACTTTAGATTCAATTCTTTTAGCAGAAGCCTCCATGGTGTTCAACCTTTGATTAGTCATCAGTTGGTTGTCACGACTAACTTGAATAAAAGCATTCAAGCTATCTTAAGGTTGGTTTAAAAGATTGGCTTGGTGGGTAAGGGTGGTTGTAGGTTGGGTGATTATAGGTGTTTGGATGATACTTTTGAAAATATTGGACTTCCTCTATGGCATCGACACTAGAATCACAAGTATTTGAATAATTATGAGTACCGTACCCAATTGAACAACACACTCCACATACCTCTTGATTTGAAATTTGGTGAGGCGTGAGGAATTTCACTTGTTTAGTCAATTGACAAGTTGCAAGGTTATCTCATCATCAAAGCCGACTTCATTGACCTTTGCTTTCCTTCTACCACCTCTTTGTTGGGAATTAGAACCCAATAGCTCATAGAGATTATAGGCTTCCTCTGCTTTGTCTTTTCTCCTACGACCTCCGTGACATTATCAACCATGTATTGACTCTGTAGTGTCAATCCATCGTAAAAGAATTGGTTTTGTAGCTGTAGTGGAAAGCTATGATTTTGACATTGAATGAAAAGGAGTTTGAATCGTTCCCAAGCTTCATGAAAGGGCTCTTCATTCATTTGAGAAAATGTTGCTATCTTTGTTCTTAGATCAACAGTCTTTTGATGGGAATAGAACCTACCCGTAAAAATTTCATGAAGCGCCTCCCAAGTTTTAAGAGAACATTTGTAGAGTAATGAACCATGACCAAGCTTTATCTTTGAGAGTGTAAGGAAAACACCTCATCCTAAGTTGATCTTCACTAATTGCATGTAGTGGAAAGGTTTGGACAATAGCATAGAATTCTCGAATGAAATGCAAAGGATCTTCATTAGGGATACCGTAAAAGGAAGGCAACAAAGAATAATGAATCTTTTTCAATTCATAATTCCTTGCGCCCTCTTGCAATTGGATCTTAGGAAGTTACATTGCCAATGATTGGCATTGTATAGTCTTTCATCTTTTTCCGCCTATCTTCAGCATCTCCCATGTTTATTTGTAGTTGAAAATGATCCTCCTCCTATTGTGAATCAACATTTTGCTCTTAAAAACAATAGTAGATATCTCTAAAAAAAATGCAAGGAACCTAAAATTTTTTTTTTTTTTTTTAATTTAAACGAAGGGACACAATTTTTGAAACAAACGAATTTATTTTATTTGAAATATTTTATTTTTTATTTTATTTTTTTTTATTACACGCAAACTAAAACAAAGGAAAATACAATAATGGGTGACCTCCCATGTAGGACTAAAATTTATCGTCTTCTAGTAAGACGTTGCTTGGAGATTGCAGAATGAAAAACTCAATGTCTCCTCTTCATTGAATTCATTTAAGTTTCAAATTAGTCTTTGCCTTTTTGCAAATGTTCAACTAACTGTTCAACTTGAACTTCCACCTTTTTGATAGAAGCTTCCACAGAGTCCAACCGTTGATTGGTTTTTGATTGATTGTCCCTACAAACTTGAATAAAAGAATTCAAGTTGTCCTCCAGGGTTGGTTTATTTGGAATGCTTCGTGGAATAGGTGGGTGGAATTCTTGGCTTTGCTGGTTTGAGCTTTGAGGGAAAGGAGGGTTGTTTTGCCTCCAAGAGAAATTTGGATGACTTCTCCACCCAGGACTATAGGGATATGAATTGGGATCAAACCTTGGCCTCTGTTGATATGCTCCCAACACATTAACACCTTTCGAGTCAGGTTGTATCTCCTTGATATGGACGAGGCTTGATTACCTTGTCCCGTATTCTTTGTACAAACCATATTGTTCATTATTTGTGTTGGTTTGTGTAGCGAGAAGGGCAACTTGCTTAGTCGGTTGAACAAGTTGTTGTTGAACTTCATTCTTGGAGTCAATCTCATGAACACCGACTTTTCTCACTCTGGAGCTTTTACTGTGGGAATTAGCACCCAACATCTCAAAGAGATTATACGTTTACGATGCGGTCTTTTCTCCTATTGCTCCTCTGCGGCGTTGTCGACAATGAGCCGACATTGTTGTGTAAGTCCATCGTAAAAGAATTGGTTACTGCAAGCGTAGGGAAAGCTATGATGGGGACATTGAGTGAGAAACATTTTGAACCTATCCCAAGCTTCGTGGAATGGTTCTCCTTCCATACGAGAGAAAGTAGCAATCTTTCCTCTCGGCTACGATGTTTTTGATGGGAATAGAATTTTCCCATGAATTTATGTAAATTTGACCCCGTGTCATCGAGAGAACCAGGGGGAAGTGACATCAACCAAGCTTTAGCCTTATCCTTTAAGGTGTACGGAAAACATCTCATTCTAAGTGATCCTCGTTTAGAATAGAGGGGAATGTTTGGACCGTAGCATAGAAATCTCTCATAAAGGAAAGAGAATCTTCATTAGGTAGCCCGTAGAAGGAAGGAAGCGTAGAAAAATGAATATTTTTAAGGTCATAATTCCTAGCGACCTCTCCCATTTGGATAGCGGCGATTCTTGAGTGCCAATCATAGGTCTTGCAAACTCCTTCATCGTGGTTTCCCTAACATGTTGGTTTTCCTCCATTTCTTTTGGTTCTAGTAAAGGATTAAGACGTGGTTCTATGTTTGGCTCAAAATCAGGTTGATGGGTAGGATCCAGTGTTGTTGACACTTGTTTAAATTTATGAATATTAATTACATATGATGTTAGGGGGGTTCCTAAGGATCTCTACCACGCGTAGACTATTTTTAAGCGTAAATTTAAAACTCCTGTCAACAAAAATAGAGAAATTAGAAAATTTCCATGGCATTTAATACAAAACACTAGTCTATTTTTTTTTTTTTTTATTTTTTATTCTTTTTTATTTTTTTTTATATTTTTTTTTTTATTTTTCTTTTTTTTTTAAATAACATAATTACTATTAACCAAGAAAAGTGTTAGGGAGAGAATGGTGGTCTTGTACGCTTAAAAACCATTCTCCTAGCGAACAACGTTCCCAGGAAAGAAATGGCCTGACAAAGCGCTTCAAAGAACTTTCCTGTATTTAACTCCTTAGATTTTTACTTTTCGCCTTTTTAGTTTTCTTTATTTTTATTTTTATTTTTATTTTTATTTTTTTTTTTTTTTTTTTTTACGAACGGTAATTTTATTTTACTATTCACAGTATCTTATTTCTTATTAACTTAAAATTTTTTAAAAAAAAAATTTTAATTTTTTTTTTTTTGTAACGGTAAAAACTTTTTTTACTTCAAATTTCAAATTTCTAAATTATTTACTTTTTATGCTATAATAAAAAAAAATTTTATTTTTTTTATTTTTATTTTTTTTATTTTTATTTTTTTTATTTTTTTATTTATTTTTTTATGAAATTTGAAATTTGATTAAATTTTATTTTATTTTATTTTATTTTATTTATTTATTATTATTTATTTATTTTTATTTATTTTTTTTTTAAAAAAAAATATCACAATTATTTACAACACAAAAATATTTTTAAAATTTTGATAAATAAATTAAAAACGCTATTCCTTCCAAGAACGGCGCGAAAACTTGATGAATAAAAGCCAGATCGCCATTCTATAAATACTTTGGTTTTAATATTTGTAAAACTCTACCATGAAGTGCGAATCATTTCGTAGAAAATGATAAGTATACTCACGAGTCGATCTAAGGAAGGAATGTATGTGGTTTTTAATTTATTATTCAAACTTTTAAAAGCGAAATTAAATCCTAAACATCCTGTCACGATAGTTTTGGTTTTGTGTTCCTAATCTAATAACATAAAATAAACATATATCTGATTAATTAAATATAATCTAAAAAGAATAAACATAGATACAAATTCAATAAATAAATATAAATACTGATTCAATAAATATTCATGCAAATTTTATCATTTATATTAGTGGAGTATTTATGGATATAATAACTAAGTTAATTATCTTGCTTCGTATTATCTAGGTTATTAAAGATATAAATTGATATTTTATTGATTCTCTCTTTTTGTATGAATACCACGCTTTGGTGGGGTTAGATCTTCTTTGTTAACTAAACAAATCAATTAACACCTATGGGTGGGGTTGATAACTAATTTGGTTAATTAAATTAATTCCTTTTTCTAAGAGATTGAAAATGAACCATTTAAATGCCACCTTTGGTGGGGTTAAACGATTTAAACTTTATCCAAGGTGTCCAAATTAAACTTAAGAATTTAGTTATCAAGTACTAACTTTCAAGTTTTAAAACCACTATTGAAAACATGTTGTCAATACATTTTCACATAATAATTCTTATAAAAACTTTTGAAATAGAGCTTCACTTCTAACTAGAGGCGATTGTACCAACAAATAAAAGAAGACTACTCTAAATTAGGCAGGATAACTAAACCTTAAAGTCTAATCTTGATTTAAGTTTGTAATGAAAAATAATATATTTCTCTCTAACATCCTTAACATAAAATCTTGAATAAAAATGAAATCAATTCATTTTAGAAATTTTCACCTATTTAATATTTTGCAAGCATAACAACGTTATTATTATATCATGATTATAAGCAATAGCAGTTAAATTTAATCACAGACAAATTAAATATAACATGTAAGAATAAAGCATAAAAATAAGCGTAAAGAAAATAAAATCCTTACGAACTTGACGCTATTCCGTTGCTAGAAAACCTCCAAGCGGAATTTGCACTTCCATTTATTGAATCAAAAATCTAAATTATTACAAAAACATTACAAGTTCCTCTCAAAAAGAGAAGAACTCTAAACCTAAGACAATTGAACTAAAAACTAAGAGAAAAACTAAGAAAAGCTTAGAAACTAAGAAAGAAACTAAAGAAAACTCAAAAACTAAGAAATGAGAGAAAGAAAGAAGAGAGAAGTGAGGTTTTGAGGTGTGTTTTGAAGTGAATGGAAGGGGTATTTATAGGTGAGGATGGAGAGAAAAAATGATTAAAAAAATGTTAAAAAAATATTAAAAAATAAAAAACGTGTTTTGGACCTCTTTGAGGTCATCAATGACGTCGGCGATGACGTCATGGGGCGGCCGCACGTGAAAAATGGGTCAAAAAGCAGCGTTGAATGTTGAGCTATTTGGCGGCTATTGCCTTCTGGCCTTAGCGTGAAACGATGCCAGCCGCGGCCTTGTGAACATCAGCAGCGTCAGCCTTGTGGCCTGGTGAAATTGAAATTCTGTGTAGCGTTTTTCCGTCTTTTGACATTTTTGACCTTTTCGACCCATTTTGTCCAATTTTTCCATGTTTGTTGACCTTTTTCCACTTATTTATCAATTTATTTGTGATGTATTGCTTCAAGTATTCTTCTTTGAGTCTTTACATTGCGTTTTTAGGCCAAAATTCACGAAAAACAATAAAAATACCCGTGATTCGAAAAAGACAAATTTATATAAATATATGATAAAACATATAAATATATATATTTTTAATCAATTAAAGTGCATAAAATCATGGTTATTTTAGTGCTTTTTGAGCACTTCATCACAACCGACGAACTTCTTGCTAGTCCCTTAGCAAGAGAAGCGATAAAAACTAAAAATTAAACTATCCTAAATCACTTCCGTGGATTGACACGGTTGCATTTAGCCTATGCAACAAGCCTTTAAACCCACTAGGTTGCCTTAGTGGACGAGTTTGA
Source organism: Hippophae rhamnoides (assembly GCA_033030585.1). NCBI lineage: Eukaryota > Viridiplantae > Streptophyta > Magnoliopsida > Rosales > Elaeagnaceae > Hippophae > Hippophae rhamnoides. The sequence goes on along the minus strand of CM065434.1, from coordinate 12,300,306 downwards.
GTCTCGTGAGGGTTTTGATAATGATACCCACAAACATTGTACTAAATGTAAAAACAAAAGAAACAATAAAAACAAACAACTTAAAAATTAAATTTACAACAAAATCACAAATTAACAACATTTCACAAAAATGTCTCATACTATTTAATCTCCTTTAAGATCATAATTAAAATCTCAAGCATAAGTTATCTTAATCTCTTTAAACAATCATGATTTATTATAATAATTAGTCGAAAATCATTTTCATATTTCATATCAAAAATGTATCAATTTAATTTCACCCAATTTCGGTGTCATGAATCAATTCGCCCGACTCTATTCCTCACAAGTCAATACTCTCAAAACTCTTGAATCCTATGGGTTTAAACACTAAATACTAATTTATATGCGAAAGAGTTGATGTATAGAAATGAACTAATATGTTCGCATATGTATAAAGAATAAAGGCTCAAAGTGTTATTTTAACATTGATCTCATGAAAGGAATCAAATGTATAAATTATAAAGATATCATATATAAAAAAAATTATTTTCATGCATAAATCAAACTCATTAAGAAAGAATTTCAAGATATATGCCTTTTACAAATGAAGAAATTGCAATGACTTTTTGGGGAATTACTTCTTATATCTTTCTTTTGTAATTAGCCTTTACTCACAACTTTGTAGGCAATGCGGGTTATAGTATGTAGATGATACTATTTTTATCTCTCTCTTTTTTTTTCTGTAGATATTTTTCAATATGTGTATTTCTTAGAGAGTCAACCCATGTACAGATTGTACATATTTTGGATTTTGGTGAGTGGTTAATTTTGTGGCTTTTCTGTTTGATCTTGGTTTAGGTAACCCAAGATATGTCTTTTTGTTTTTGTAGTAGTCATGCATAAATGAGATATAAGCATATACTATCAACTTCTACTCAAATCATTTAATCTAAGCAAAAATAATAATCAAAAATATATGATACTCTATTAAAATGAAAAAAAAAATTCATACATTCAATGCTAATACCTATAGAGATCATCTAAAAATTTGAAGAAATAAGAAATGTGTTTGGAGTAGAAAAAATATATATTTCACTCTGAATAAAGGAAATTAGGCTCAAATTATATCTCACAAAGGTAGTCTCCACTAAAAAAAACTCATAAATACCGATTTTGGGTTTAATATAATTTCTACATCTTATCAAGAAATACTAATTATGACAAAAACTAACTAATTATCAAAAATAATTACAAAATATTTCATGATATGTTTTCAAAAATTAATCTAACAGTACAAAAGACTTAACTATTTACTTAAATTTGATTTAAAGAAATGATAAATTTTTGTGAAACTTTTTTTTTTATTTATTTTTTTTTTTTTTTATTTTTTTTTTCAAAAATTACTAAATCACACAAAATAGAAATAAAACCAAGCACACAAAAAATGAAAAAGTATATTTTTTTTATTTTTTTTTTATTTTAATTAAGCATGGTAACTTTTCACCACCCCCAACCTAGAACTTACATTGTCCTCAATGTAACAAGCGTAAATTAAAGATAAAGAGAGAAGAGAAAGATTACCTATTTCACGAGAATGTGCAAGTAGTAATGGAAAATGCGGTGCATCCATCATATTCATCATTAAAGTGTATACAGACGGTCATTTGTAAACTTCTAACATCTCAACAAATATTTTTAGTTCTAACAATTTAAAAATTATTCACATGCAATTAAAATGAAATAAACAATAAAATTAAGTAAAGAAAACAAATAACAAACAAAAATTATTTTTTTTTTTTTTTATTTTTTTTTTTTATTTTTTTATTTTTTTTTTTATTTTTTTTTTATTTTTTTTTTTTACCTAAAATGATGGGTTGCCTCCCATCAGTAGCTTAGTTTAACGTCTTAGCAAGGCGTATCTTTTTGGTGCTAAGGGTTACTCGACCAAATGCAATCCATTTGACAATGTTGTTTGGTTCTTCTAAATAAGGCTTGACCACGATGGCCATTGACTTTGAGCGTTTTTGTGTCTTGGAGTCCAATAGTTCCACTACTCCATGTTCAAATACTTGAACTATTTTGAATGGTCCATCCCGTCTTGATCTCGGCTTTCACGGAAACAATCTCAAGCGAGAGTTAAATAAAAGAACTTTCATTCCAGGGTGAAGAGTCTTAGGAACTAGCCTCTTGTCGTGATAGCGCTTAGTACGCTCCTTGTATAATTTGGCATTCTCATAGGCTTCATTCCTAATTTCTTCCAACTCATGGAAGGCTGGAGTAATCGTTTTTCACTGCTTTATCTAAATCCATGTTTAACTCTTTAATTGCCCGATAAGCTTTGTGTTCAAGTTCAACCGGAAGGTGGCACGCTTTCCCAAAGATTAACCGCTAAGGGCTCGTCCCAATAGGGGTTTTGTATGGGGTGCGTTATGCCCGTAACGCATCATTTAGCTTAAATGCCCAATCCTTCCTTGACGGACGCACAGTGCGTTCCAGTATTCCCTTAATTTGCCTATTGCTCACTTCCACTAAACCTAGGAAGTTTGAGGATGATATGGAGTAGCTACTTTATGTGTGATGTTGTACTTGTTTAGTACTCCATCAAAGAGTTTGTTACAAAAATGGCTACCTCCATCACTTATTATAGCTCTAGGCGTTAGAACCCTCTTGAATATGAAATCTTTCAAGAATTTCACAACAACATTAGCATCATTGGTTTTGGTGGGGATAGCTTACCCACTTGGACACGTAATCCACAATGAACCAAAATGTATTGAAAACCATTAGATGGGGGAAAAGGACCCGTGAAGTCAATCCATTACATCAAAGAGTTCAACAACTAAATTAGATGTCAAAGGCATTTCATCTCTTTTGCTTATGTTTCTGTTCTTTGACATCTATCACATTGTGCACAAAACATATGAGCATCTTTAAAAAGAGTGGGCCAAAAGAATCGGTTGTAATATCTTACGGGCTGTCTTTTCACCTCCAAAATGACCCATGATGAAGTTCATGACAAAAAGTCGAATGCTCTTATGTTCTTCTTGGTACACATCTCAGGATGACTTGATCTTGACCAATCTTGTATAAATAAGGGTCATCAGAAATAGTCCTTAATAGTTTTAAAAAACCTTTTCTTGTCTGATATGAAGTGTTAGGTCGCAAAACACCGATGTGGCAAGATAGTTTACAATATCAAATACCATGGGTTCGGACCTATGAAAAATAAGCTGTTCATCGGAAAGGTTTCAACTATATCATCATTACTCTCATCTTTAAGAGAATTGAAGTCGAGAAATCAACCTAGACAAATGGTCGGCTACTAAGTTTTCTTGCCTTTCTTATCCTTGATTTCTAGGTCAAATTCTTGTAAGAGTAAGACCCTTTGATTAATCTTGGCTTGGCATTTGGTTTACTTAATAGGTATCTTAAAGCGGCGTGATCAGAATGTACAATCACTTTAGATCCTACTAAATAAGACCGAAATTTGTCTAAAGAGAATACTATAGCCAAGAATTCCTTTTCGGTGGTGGTGTAATTCATTTGGGCATCGTTGAGTGTTTTGCTAGCATAGTAGATGACATGTAAACGCTTATCCACTCTTTGTCCCAGGACTGCTCCTATTGCATAATCGAAGCATCACACATTATCTCAAAAGGTAAAGACAGGTTTGGTGCCATTATAACGAGGGGTAGATGTTAGTTTCTCTTTCAAGGTATTAAAGGAAATAAGGCGGTCATTGTTGAAGTCAAATTGAGCATCTTTGGATAATAAGTTACATAAAGGACGACTTATTTTAGAGAAATCTTTAATAAATCGTCTGTAAAATCCTGCATGGCCCAAGGAGCTTCTTATCCCTTCACGGATGTAGGGGGAGGTAGTTTGGATATCAATTCAACTTTTGCCTTATCAACTTCAATACCCTTGTTTGAAATTATATGTCCTAAAACTATCCCTTGTTGAACCATAAAATGACTTTTCTCCCAATTAAGGGTTAGATTGCATTCAATGCATCTTTCTAAAACCAAAGTCAATTTATGTAAGCAATCATCAAATGAGTTCCCAAAGACAGAGAAATCGTCCATGAAAATTTCAATGAATTTCTCCACCATGTCTGAGAAAATAGATATCATGCATCTCTGGAAAGTGGCAGGGGCATTGCATAACCCAAATGGCATTCTGCGAAAAGCAAATGTCCCAAAAGGACATGTAAATGTGGTCTTTTCCTGATCTTCGGTGCTATGGGTACTTGATAATATCCAGGCAGTCCATCCAAAAAACGGTAAAATTAGGTACTTGACTAATCTTTCCAACATTTGATCAATGAATGGAAGAGGAAAGTGATCCTTTTTCGTATATAAATTTAGTTTCCTAAAATCTATACACATTCTCCATCCGGTGATTATTCTAGTGGGCACTAATTCACTTTTATCATTTTTAACAAGCTGTTATCCCGATTTCTTTGGTACCACGTACCTTGGACTAACCCACTTACTATCCATGATAGGATAGATAATCCCTTCTCTAACAATTTAAGGATTTCCTTTTTAACTACCTCTTGCATGTTTGGGTTTAGTCTTCTTTGGGCCTGCAAATGCAGGGTTTAGCACCATCCTCCAAGTTGATCTTGTGCATACACATTGTTGGACTAATGCCTCTTATATCCACATACTCCAACCTATAGATTTCTTAAGCTTGTTTAAGCAACTTTGATGAGTTCCTTTTCTTGTGGTTTGGTCAAGGTTGAAGAAATTATCCTTTGGATATGTTTCTCCTTCTCCCAAAAACACATATTTTAAGTGCTCGAGGTAAGTCTTTGAGTTCAAGTTCGGGTGGATTGGCCTCTTTAACAGATGAAGAAGCTGGGTAGATTTAAAAGTGCACTAGATTTTGTCATCACTTCATTATTGTCTAGTTGTTCAAGGTACCCACTTAATTTCTTCATCTAAATCTTCTTCAACCTTTTCAAGTGTAAGAACGGTTTCAAGCTTGTCTTCTATTACGGTTTGGAAAAAGGTGTTTTGGACAAGATTATCCAAAGGATCAACTTCGAATATTTCATCGATGGCGAAATAGAAGGGAAAGGTGAAGAATCAAAAACTTTGAAATGAGCAGTCTCTCCTAAGACTGTCATTGTCAAATTTCCATCTTGGACATCAATAATAGTTTTAGTAGTTGCCATAAATGGTCTACCAAGCAATATTGTATGCTCTCTGTCCAATCTTGGGATTTTCTTGCATATCCAGAACCACAAAGTCAACAGGTATTATCGGTTTGTCTACTGTACCAAAACATCCTCAACTATTCCTACGGATATTTAAGAGATCTATCTGCAAGTTGCGGGGACATAGTTGTGGGTTTTAAATCCCCTAGATTGAAATTTGTGAGAATATAGAGTAGGGCATCAAATTTATACTAGCACCTAAATCAAGCATTGCTTTAGCAACCTTCCTATCCCCGTAGTTATGTTTATAATAAAACTTCCAGGGTCTTTCAACTTAGGGGTAGTTTGTCTTTGAAAATCTAGTAGAAATTTACGACACTACTACTCGTTCATTCGATTCATACCTCCTTTTCTTAGTGTTCAACTCTTTGAAAAACTTGGCATATGAGGGCACATTCATGATCACTTCTAATAATGGTAAATTGATATTTACTTTAGAGAGCATATTAAAAAGATCATTGAATTGCTTATCTTGTTTGGATTCTTTCAATAGGTGGGAAAAGGTACTTGCATCTGGTGTGGTTCTGTTGTCTTTTGAATTTTGGGAGTGTCGGATGACCCCCAATGAGTTTTGAAAGCTTGTGAAGTTTAACACTTGTTTCTCCTTTTTGCGATATTAGAATGTCGCCTTCTTTGTTACATGAACTACAAGGTAGTTTAGAGATTTAATTACCTTGGTATTGACTACCTTACCACTTGAAGGGTTCTAACATCTTTTGCTTGTTACAGTTGGTAGGCAACTTTCCTGGTTCTTTCTTTTGCATTTGTTCGGGGTTGCCCAACTTTAGATTCAATTCTTTTAGCAGAAGCCTCGTGGTGTTCAACCTTTGATTAGTCATCAGTTGGTTGTCACGACTAACTTGAATAAAAGCATTCAAGCTATCTTAAGGTTGGTTTAAAAGATTGGCTTGGTGGGTAAGGGTGGTTGTAGGTTGGGTGATTATAGGTGTTTGGATGATACTTTTGAAAATATTGGACTTCCTCTATGGCATCGACACTAGAATCACAAGTATTTGAACAATTATGAGTACCGTACCCGATTGAACAACACACTCCACATACCTCTTGATTTGAAATTTGGTGAGGCGTGAGGAATTTCACTTGTTTAGTCAATTGACAAGTTGCAAGGTTATCTCATCATCAAAGCCGACTTCATTGACCTTTGCTTTCCTTCTACCACCTCTTTGTTGGGAATTAGAACCCGATAGCTCATAGAGATTATAGGCTTCCTCTATTTGTCTTTTCTCCTCTGACCTCCAAGAACATTATCAACCATGTATTGACTCTGTAGTGTCAATCCATCGTAAAAGAATTGGTTTTGTATTTGTAGTGGAAAGCTATGATTTTGACATTGAATGAAAAGGAGTTTGAATCGTTCCCAAGCTTCATGAAAGGGCTCTTCATTCATTTGAGAAAATGTTGCTATCTTTGTTCTTAGATCAATGATCTTTTGATGGGAATAGAACCTACCCATAAAAATTTCATAGAAGCGCCTCCCAAGTTTTAAGAGAACATTTGTAGAGTAATGAACCATGACCAAGCTTTATCTTTGAGAGTGTAAGGAAAACACCTCATCCTAAGTTGATCTTCACTAATTGCATGTAGTGGAAAGGTTTGGACAATAGCATAGAATTCTCGAATGAAATGCAAAGGATCTTCATTAGGGATACCGTAAAAGGAAGGCAACAAAGAATAATGAATCTTTTTCAATTCATAATTCCTTGCAGCCTCTTGCAATTGGATGCCGGAAGTTACATTGCCAATGATTGGCATTGTATAGTCTTTCATCTTTTTCCGCCTATCTTCAGCATCTCCCATGTTTATTTGTAGTTGAAAATGATCCTCCTCCTATTGTGAATCAACATTTTGCTCTTAAAAATAATAGTAGATATCTCTAAAAAAAATGCAAGGAACCTAAAATTTTTTTTTTTTTTTTTAATTTAAACGAAGGGACACAATTTTTGAAACAAACGAATTTATTTTATTTGAAATATTTTATTTTTTATTTTATTTTTTTTTATTACACGCAAACTAAAACAAAGGAAAATACAATAATGGGTGACCTCCCATGTAGGACTAAAATTTATCGTCTTCTAGTAAGACGTTGCTTGGAGATTGCAGAATGAAAACCTCAATGTCTCCTCTTCATTGAATTCATTTAAGTTTCAAATTAGTCTTTGCCTTTTTGCAAATGTTCAACTAACTGTTCAACTTGAACTTCCACCTTTTTGATAGAAGCTTCCACAGAGTCCAACCGTTGATTGGCTTTTGATTGATTGTCCTACAAACTTGAATAAAAGAATTCAAGTTGTCCTCGAGGGTTGGTTTATTTGGAATGCTTCGTGGAATAGGTGGGTGGAATTCTTGGCCTGCCTGGTTTGAGCTTTGAGGGAAAGGAGGGTTGTTTTGCCTCCAAGAGAAATTTGGATGACTTCTCCACCCAGGATTATAGGTATTTGAATTGGGATCAAACCTTGGTCTCTGTTGATATGCTCCAAACACATTAACACCTTCAGGTCAGGTTGTATCTCCTTGATATGGACGAGGCTTGACCTTGTCCCATGTTCTTTGTACAAACCATATTGTTCATTATTTGTGTTGGTTTGTGTAGCGAGAAGCGGCAACTTGCTTAGTCAGTTGAACAAGTTGTTGTTGAACTTCATTACTGGAGTCAATCTCATGAACACCGGCTTTTCTCACTCTGGAGCTTTTACGGGAATTAGCACCCAACATCTCAAAGAGATTATACGTTTACGATGCGGTCTTTTCTCCTATTGCTCCTCACTGCGGCGTTGTCGACAATGAGCCGACATTGTTGTGTAAGTCCATCGTAAAAGAATTGGTTCTGCAAGCTGTAGGGAAAGCTATGATGGGGACATTGAGTGAGAAACATTTTGAACCTATCCCAAGCTTCGTGGAATGGTTCTCCTTCCATACGAGAGAAAGTAGCAATCTTTCCTCTCGGCTCGATGTTTTTGATGGGAATAGAATTTTCCCATGAATTTATTGTAAATTTGACCCGTGTCATCGAGAGAACCGGGAAGTGACATCAACCAAGCTTTAGCCTTATCCTTTAAGGTGTACGGAAAACATCTCATTCTAAGTGATCCTCGTTTAGAATACCGGGGGAATGTTTGGACCGTAGCATAGAAATCTCTCATAAAGGAAAGAGAATCTTCATTAGGTAGCCCGTAGAAGGAAGGAAGCGTAGAAAAATGAATATTTTTAAGGTCATAATTCCTAGCGACCTCTCCCAATGGATAGCGGCGATTCTTGGTGCCAATCATAGGTCTTGCAAACTCCTTCATCGTGGTTTCCACTAACATGTTGGTTTTCCTCCATTTCTTTTGGTTCTAGTAAAGGATTAAGACGTGGTTCTATGTTTGGCTCAAAATCGAGGTTGATGGGTAGGATCAGGTGTTGTTGACACTTGTTTAAATTTATGAATATTATTTACATATGGTGTTAGGGGGTTTCCTAAGGATCTCCTACCACGCATAGACTATTTTTAAACGTAAATTTAAAACTCCTGTCAACATAAAATAAAGAAATTAGAAAATTTCCATGGCATTTAATACAAAACACTAGACAATTTTTTTTTTTTTTTTTAATTCTTTTTTTTTTATATATTTTTCTTTTTTTTATTTTTTTATTTTTCTTTTTTTTTTAAATAACATAATTAGTATTAACCAAGAGTTCAGGGAAAGAATGGTGGTCTTATGGCTCTTAAAAACCATTCTCTAGTAACAACGTTCCTGAAAGATTAAAAGACAAAAGGCTTGAAAGAACTAGTCTCATGTATTTAACTCCCTTAGTTTTTTACTTTTCATGCCTTTTAGTTTTTTTTATTTTTATTTTTATTTTTATTTTTATTTTTATTTTTTTTTTTTTTTTACGAACGGTAATTTTATTTTACTATTCACACTATCTTATTTCTTATTAACTTAAAATTTTAAAAATTTTAATTTTTTTTTTTTTACGGGTAAAAACTTTTTACTTCAAGTTTCAAATTCCTAATTTATTTTCTTTTTATGCTAAAATAAAAAAAAAATTTCTTATTTTTTTTGTTTTTTTTTTATTTTTATTTTTTTTATTTTTTTATTTATTTTTTTATGAAATTTGAAATTTGATTAAATTTTATTTTATTTTATTTTATTTTATTTTATTTTATTTATTTATTATTATTTATTTATTTTTATTTATTTTTTTTTTAAAAAAAAATATCACAATTATTTACAACACAAAAATATTTTTAAAATTTTGATAAATAAATTAAAAACGCTATTCCTTCACTTAAGAACGCCAAAACTTGATGAGCTAAAACGATCGCCCGATTCTACATGAAATACTTTGGTTTTAATATTTGTAAAACTACCATGAAGTGCGAATCATTTCGTAGAAAATGATAAGTATACTCCCAAGTCGATCTAAGGAAGGAATGTATGTGGTTTTAATTTATTATTCAAACTTTTAAAAGCGAAATTAAATCCTAAACATCCTGTCACGATAGTTTTGGTTTTGTGTTCCTAATCTAATAACATAAAATAAACATATATCTGATTAATTAAATATAATCTAAAAAGAATAAACATAGATACAAATTGAATAAATAAATATAAATACTGATTCAATAAATATTCAATGCAAATTTTATCATTTATATTAGTGGAGTATTTATGGATATAATAACTAAGTTAATTATCTTGCTCATATTATCTAGGTTATTAAAGATATAAATTGATATTTTATTGATTCTCTCTTTTTTGTATGAATACCTGCTTTGGTGGGGTTAGATCTTCTTTGTTAACTAAACAAATCAATTAACACCTATGGGTGGGGTTGATAACTAATTTGGTTAATTAAATTAATTCCTTTTTCTAAGAGATTGAAAATGAACCATTTAAATGCCACCTTCGGTGGGGTTAGACGATTTTAAACTTTATCCAAGGTGTCCAAATTAAACCCAAGAATTTAGTTATCTGAGTACTAACTTTCAAGTTTTAAAATCACTATTGAAAACATGTTGACAATTCATTTTCACATAATAATTCTTATAAAAACTTTTGAAATAGAGCTTCACTCTAACTACCTAGGCGATTATACCAACAAATAAAAGAAGCACTACTCTAAATTAGGCAGGATAACTAAACCTTAAAGTCTAATCTTGATTTAAGTTTGTAATGAAAAATAATATATTTCTCTCTAACATCCTTAATATAAAATCTTGAATAAAAATAAAATCAATTCATTTTAGAAATTTTCACCTAATTAATATTTCGCAAGCAAAACAACGTTATTATTATATCATGATTATAAGCAATTTACTTGCAGTTAAATTTAATCACAGACAAATTAAATATAACATGTAAGAATAAAGCATAAAAATAAGCGTAAAGAAAATAAAATCCTTCTGAGAACTTGACGCTATTCCCGTTGCTAGAAAACCTCCAAGCGGAATTTGCACTTCCATTTATTGAATCAAAAATCTAAATTATTACAAAAACATTACAAGTTCCTCTCAAAAAGAGAAGAACTCTAAACCTAAGACAATTGAACTAAAAACTAAGAAAAAAACTAAGAAACAAACTAAAGAAAACTCAAAAACTAAGAAATGAGAGAAAGAAAGAAGAGAGAAGTGAGGTTTTTAGGTGTGTTTTGAAGTGAATGGAAGGGGGGTATTTATAGGTGAGGATGGAGAGAAAAAATGATTAAAAAAATGTTAAAAAAAATATTAAAAAAATAAAAAACATGTTTTGGACCTGCTGAGGTCATCAATGACGTCAGCATGACGTCATTGGGGCGGATGCACGTGAAAAATGGGTCAAAAACGCGTTGGCGCGCTGGTATGCGCTATTGCGTGAATATTGCCCGCACAGCTGAAAGGCATCAACGCTGGTATGCGCGCGGCTGGCGGCTCTGGCACGCTGGGCCTGGCCGCTGGCGCGCGTTTTTCTGTCTTTTGACATTTTTGACCTTTTCGACCCATTTTGTCCAATTTTTCCATGTTTGTTGACCTTTTTCCACTTATTTATCAATTTATTTGTGATGTATTGCTTCAAGTATTCTTCTTTGAGTCTTTACATTGCGTTTTTAGGCCAAAATTCCTGAAAAACAATAAAAATACCCGTGATTCCGAAAAAGACAAATTTATATAAATATATGATAAAACATATAAATATATATATTTTTAATCAATTAAAGTGCATAAAATCATGGTTATTTTAGTGCTTTTTGAGCACTCATCAAGTGGTCAGGGGACTCCTCCAATCACAGGGCATAAGACAGGCCGCATCTCGAGTGAGGGGGTCAGGGGACTCCTCCTCCAATCATGAGGCAATAAGGTGTCTTGCATCTCAAGTGAAAATTTCAAATGACTTGTCCCCACTTGGGGGCATGAAATAAGACGCCCAAAGTATGATCACGAGCATATTTCGCATCTCGAGTGGAGGGGTCAGGGGAATCCTCCTCCAATCACGGGGCATAAGATAGGCCATTTCTCGAGTGAGGGGGTCAAGGGACTCCTCCTCCAATCACTAGGCATAAATTTTGTGAGATAGGCGACATGCGAGGGTGAAAACCCTACCCCACATGCGCTCCAAACTTTGAGGAATTGATCGCTTTAATATTTTGCGAGATATGCAACATGCAAGGGTGAAAACCCTACCCCACATGCGCTCCAAATTTTTCTTGCACAAAGAAAATAGTCAATACTTTGACAAACTCATAGTTAAATACTCGAAACATGGGAGTTCATGTATCGACCTTACGCGCATAAAGAAAATTCGATACGAACTTCATAATAACTTCATCAATATTTGGGAAATGAATTGGTGGCATACACCATATGTAGCGTAAATAGTCCCACTTTATAATAATGAATTGGTCGTATACACCATATGTGGTGTGAATAGTCCCACTTTATAATAATTTTCTCAACAATGTTTCTTGTCATGATGGGATAAATAATACGACTTGTTAATGGATCTCGTTAAATAGCTTTCAAAGACCAAAAATATTGTCATATTTCAACAAGTATTGATCCTCTTATAATTTCTTTTCGAAATGCATGGATTACAAATATCTTGAAGCGCACCAAACTCTACCTCATTCGCCAAGGTCAATCCCTACATCAAATAAAGAAGGGCATGTAATGATCAATTCATATATCATATAAACTCATCTCGCGTGGTGTGCATAAACTTCCCTTAATTTTCTTGGCACTCAATCCTCAGAATTATGGCGACATAGCCACCATCAAGGGTCTTGTACGCAATAGTAGAAATAAGATACAAATGGTGGTTGCTTTGATAAAGCTAAAAATAGTCTGTATTTCCACCTTAATCAATTCGATTAGCCGCTGGGGGAAAAGCTATCCCATCATCACCTCGCAATGTACAACCAGTACCTTATTTATTTTCTGGAAATTTGCTGTAACCACGACATATAATTTCCACCTAGCAGTTTGTAGGGTGTCCAATACATTGACTAGCTGCCCATAGAGCAGCAGTATTAGGACCTTTCTCATAATAGAAATATCACTCCTCCTATCAAAATAATGCCGACTCTAAGCTGTCCATATTTTATTCCACCAGGTTGTCATCTAATTTATTGGCCACGTTGAGAAAGTATGTAAGCCAATAATCACTACTTATCAAAATCTCCCATTTTTGGTATCTAGCAATCGACATATAACAAAACATTGTTTGTTCCCAATGCGCCATCGCTGCCCTTTGTCCAAAAGTTCCATGCTTTATAATATTTTCTTTTAGATAAATGAAGCCAAGCATCTCGTTACTTGTATGCAAGCTTAATATATTGTAGGCCAAAAGACCACACCAGGTCACTAGAATACCCATTTGGTAGTATTTCTGCTCCCGCCAAATTTTGCATTGGTGATATATTTGGACAATTCTGTATGTTATGCAGTGATCTTTCACTGACCACAATACCATTTTTCATAACAAATGTGCAGTGCAGCGACTAAAAGCCACGAGCTAGTGCCAAAGTAAAGGTGTATTGAGCTGTATGTAAAGTAGTTGAATGGTGCCACTATTTTCAATGGATAGTGCGTTAAGAACATCCACAGTTCAACAATCATGAAACCATAAGAGACTATCATACACAAGTTGTGAATCAATGGTGAGAATTTGGCTCATTTACAAAAAAAACCCAACCTTGCTCATGTCTATCCCAGAGTTCTAATCTCATTTCCAATTCAGGTGGTAGGTAGTGCTAAGCTTAAGCTACTAAAGCTAATGATATCAAGAGTTCCAGCTTTTGGAGCAGAAGTTGCTACTGGAACAGAAAATGGAAACGAGCTAGGAATGAGCTGGGTACTAATCTTGATGACAAGCGAGTACATTAGTAAAGTGGTTCAAAATTACACCAACCCGATAAACTTATACCAGTGCAATTCATTCTCCACCAGAAGAATCCGAGAGGTGACAGCTCCAGCCCATCAGCTTTGACGGCAAAACTCGGAAAGTTTAAACCAGAAGTTCAAGAATAGCCCCACCCAAAAGAAGGCACGACTTGGAGGTGTGCGACCTAATCTATTTTTCTTTAGATTGTGGCTATCCAATAAGTTTCTCTCTAATCTATTCACAAGTTCGTACCAGGGAATGACCAGATCGGTTTGTTAGCTGCCAGAATCATACCAACCCACTAAATATAATAACAAACCATCCTCTTTTGATTTTTTGTCTGTTTAAACACCGGCCACCCAATTTTTTGGCAGCCTTCTACTCACAATCTTAATCTGCACCAATAGTACGTGACTTGCCTTTGTCATCTTTTTCAACCCATTAAGTGACCAAAATTTGGTTCGCAATTCCCTCTATGCGCACCAATGAAAGTTCCAATTCGTGGTTTACTCGATCTACATCAGTCGACTCGTTTGTCTTACTATAACGACCTGCCTCAGCCACAACTCATCTTGGTCTTATAATAACGACCCAAGCTTGCTTAATCCTCCTAGGTACAACCTGAGAAAGAGTTTGAAGGCTCATACCAGAGAAAAAGTAACGACGTTGTTTTCATGAATTGGGTTGAGCTTTTTCATTCTTGCCGAGCTAGGCCCAGTTCGTGCAAGAGAGTTCACGCAAACCATAAACCCATCTCACCAACCAGTTTCTCTAAGTTGTTCATAACACACTGATCTATGGTCTTTCATAATAGAGTTGTCTTCAGATTGGAAGAAAATCCACACATTAGTTCGCAACAGGTATCTCGTTCATCATTTATAGAAATCGATCAGTTCTTCCAGGAAGAAATGGCAAGAGAAACTATGGCAGATGTCTAGCGTAGCTCATCTTTATAGCACCAGAACTAATTGGAGATAAAAAAGAAGTAGAGGTCGTCAATACAGCTGCTTAAGTATTAACAGAGGAAACAACCCGCGAGTAACAAGTAACTACACGAAACAAGTTGGGAACAAAATTGGTCACATTTTGACACCAACGAGGAACACCACACCGCTGCTTTGGGTCACAATCTGTTTATTCAGAGAAAAAGAAAATAACCCCGCTATTTTCCATTAATTGGGTCAAGCTAGGCCCAGTTCGTTCAAGATAGTTTATGCCCAATAACCCAGTTCCAGCTCATGGTTTGCTCGATCTACGTTATGCTACCACTGCCTCGTCTGACAATAACAACCTGAACGAGACAGCTCGTCCAACTGCTTTGCACCCAATCCTTACCTCGTCTCCCACTGCATCATCTCATGGCATGTTTGTAATTACCTCGAGTGAAGAGCATTTGTTCGTCCAAACAGATCGATAATCCAATCAGACCGAATTGCTATTGTTTTCTAGATCTCTATGACAAAGCACATTGATAGAACGCACCAACGCAATTCATTCATTTGGGTCGAGCTAGGTCCAATTTGACAACCCATTTCGTCTTAGGGGAAACAATGCTAAAGTGAAACACATGGAACAACTCGCGAGGAACCAACCTACATGAAATAAAAATGAAGATTTCAAATGCCAACTATGGACTAGAAAGATTTGAGTTTCCATAAACGGCACCAATTGTTTGAAAAATAATTTCTGGTTAAGGATTCTAGTGATTTTTAGAGAGAAGTGGAAAAATGGACAAATAAATAGATCATGTATTCTCTTTATTTAAAGAGTATATATATGTAATCTCACGCATGTGACAAAATACGTATAAACGACCTCTATACATGGTTACATATATAATATGAAATAGAAAGCAAATCGTTACAAGTGTTACACACAAATAGAGGAAGGTCATTATATGTAGGTCACTTACGGAGAGAGAAGACCGTGGTTACGTCGAGATATCATAGTTTCACCAAGTCTTGACATCCAAAACCATGGATAGTGCGCTCTACCACGCTCGTTAGGCTCAGACCATTAGTTAAGCCAACCTTATATCTTCGTTATATCCTAACGAAATACTTGTACTTATTAGGTCGTATGTCCCTTACATATTTAAAACCAAACAATAATCATTATATACAAAAACCAAAACAAGGCACTGTCGGCCAATCATTCACCCTTGTCCTGCATGCTATTAAAGATTGCCACAATACTCCTATATGTGCATTCATCCCAATATGTTCACATATTATTCAACATCAAATATAACAAAAAGACAAATAATCATCAGTCAATACAAATTTTTAAAACATTTATGGACATATGATAGGTTAGTTGATTCACATTTAATTCGTGTCAATCAAACAAAGACACTACAGTTTAGCAATCATTCCAATAAAAGAATGACACAGAAAATGAAAGAGAAACTTCTGTTCAAAGGTTATGGACTAAAAGGTTTGGTCATCCAGCGACAAATATGCACATCAATTACGTGTACACATGTGTACTTGTATGTTCTTTACTCACTGTTCCAATCAAGAAGGTGACTTAGCTATGCCATCAAGATGGTGATCTATGAGTTGGGAAACAGTTTCAAGGAATGCAGTCTCACTTGTCCCAGGAAGCACACAACCCTGTGCTTCTTGGATGATCTCCTCGATAATTGATT
This sequence comes from Hippophae rhamnoides, assembly GCA_033030585.1. Classification (NCBI taxonomy): domain Eukaryota; kingdom Viridiplantae; phylum Streptophyta; class Magnoliopsida; order Rosales; family Elaeagnaceae; genus Hippophae; species Hippophae rhamnoides. Next base: position 12,284,087 of record CM065434.1, on the reverse strand, counting down.
CCTTCTTCATAGTTTTCCTGCACATTATGCTTCCGATTACAAAGGGAGTCAAGCCTCTCTCAACACCCTTCTTCAGAAGCATGGTTGAGATGCGTAGTGTGCGAGCACAATCTAGTGGCAGCTCCCAACCATGAAACTTCAGAATTGCAATGTCTTCTTCAGCATCTAGAGATTTTATGTATTCAACTGTCTCATTTGAGTATGGTTGACGAGCTTGTGGCCAATAAAGCCACTCAAATGTACAATCTTCAAACTGCATTAGCAGCAAATATAACAGGTGATTAAGATACTGATCTTAGACAAGTGAGCACAACATTCAAGAGCTAAGAAGACAAAATAAGATGATGACACTTGCATTAGGTTTGGGCAGATAGCAAATACCGGAATGTTAACATTCTTATAAAATCTCTTACAACATCATCTATTCATTTTTGGAGCAAAACAAGTATACCATATATGCATGGCAAAAGTCTATCTGAATCAAGGTGATCACTTTGGAATAGAAGATGGAGTTGTCTAAGAAGAAACATGGGAACCAACAGATGAGCATAAGATGCAATAAACACACAATGACCACCTTGGACATGAAATCTCTTTTATTCAATAAAAAACTAAAACTGCACTCCTCCCCTAAGAATAAAATCTAAAACTTGTCCATGGACTCTAGGATCTCCAACAGGGTTGGCATTAGAAACAGAACAATTGCTGTCCCATAAACAAACAGAAAGTACGCAACTCAAATAACACAGAAACACATTGGAATAATCAAGACATATACAAGTGAATCAAATAAATTTAGGCCCCGTATAACCATGAAACATATCAGGTTGCTATTAATTAAGTGAAAAGTTAGATTGCTTACACTCTCAGGCAAGCAGTACCCATGATCAATTGGAATCAGAATAGTCTGGCCATCTTTTTCCTCTTTGCTCAGTAATATATTCCCTGCATGCCTATCTGCATTTGCCAATCTTATGTCCAACACAGAGATCTTATGAACCTCCTCAACTGGGAAAGCTCCAGGGCCCATGTCCTCACAGCTTCTGTTATTCTCAACAAACTTCTGCAAGGACCCAACCTTGACTGCCACATCCCCAGGATGGTTGAAACCTCTATGAAAGCACTTCACCATAAATGTTGGTGGGACACCAGAAAAACCTACTTCATTGCCAAAGAAGGAGCGGGGGCCATCTTTGGGATAATCTAAAATAAATGCTGCAACTTCCCTGAATGCTCCTTCCTCAACTCTTGTCCCTTTCTTCAACCCTTCCCCATCAAGTGACAACGGTAGCCCCCTTGGGTTGTTCACAGCCATGGGCTCCTCATCGATCGGCTTAAAGACAGAAATATACTTTTGTCCTGAAGAATCAAGCATAAAATATGCTCCTCCTGTGCCCTCAAGAGACCTCATAGGATAATGCCCACTATCTAGTCCATCAAAAGTAGCATTCACCATATCCCATATCACCAAGGGCAACTTAATTTTGGGGTTAACAATTAGAGGCTCTAAAAATAAGTCCCCATTAGTTGGCCTTCTTGTCATGAACTTTCCATCAATCTCATGAAAACTTTCTTCAACATCATACTCTCTGATAATATTTTCTCCATTAACCCCATAACTTCTGGTCTCATCCGACTGTGGTGCCACAATAGACAACTCAAAATTCTTTTCTACGGGTTTGGCCCGAATTTTAGCTGACTTTCGAACAAATAAATGCAATACTGCATCGTTATGCTTACAGATATTGTCAACAAGTTTCTGATCCTCAAGTCGCTCACCGTTATGCACAACTTCTTGCTCCTCTAGATCAACGAACTCTTTTCCCTTCTTTGCAATCTTCTGTTTCACATACCCAACATCTTTACCACGTTTGACATGGAAAGTGAATTCTTTCCCACAAGTAGTTTTGACACTAATGACCTGAAGATCAGAAAGCCTATGAACCAAATGCAGCACATTTCCATCAGCTACACCATAGTCTCGAAGCAGTGAATTGCTCCTGGCTAGCTCCCGGCCTCCACAAACCAACTTCTGCTTCTTCACCACAAACCCTTTGAACTTTTGGATCCGGAGCTTCACTGACTCGATAGAATCAGACTCCAAAACGCTCATTGGTATCATAGAACCCGAAACAGAGAGATAAATCATAATAGACTCGTTCGATCCCAAACCCCATTGAGCATCGAAATTGCTAAATGAAATTACACTCTCGTCGCGAATTGGACTAATCGCAGTTACACCAGCAGAAGACATTTTCCTCTCGACTAGGAAAATTCAATAAATTCCACAGCTTTTCGAAAAATCCCCAAGTTCAAAATTTAAACCACCATAAAGTTTCACAAATATAACGAGAAGGTAGCAGTCATATTTTAATAATAAAATAGACCACCTGAAGGTTACCCAGATGATCAAATAGACCTTAACTTCTATTCACAATTGCACAACGCAAAAAGGCACAACCTTTAACCCCCCAAAAAGAAGGTTAACAAAACAAGCAAATGCCAATGTTAGAGGTTCATCGAGTCCTCTCAACTCCCAAAAAACCAAACTTCGGAGAAATTGAAAAGACCGACTAATTAGAATCCAAACCGGACTCAGAATCGAAGCACTCAAAGCCAAATGTAAGAAGTCGAATGATTAAGGTACGGTAACAAAAAATGAAAAATCAATCCCAAGTCACAAAAATATAAAAAAGATTACCTACAATAATGAAGGGAAGAAACGAAAAGCTGAGAAATGAAACGAACGATTGCTTATGTATATGAGATCAGATTAATTCTCTCATAGAATATTAGATAGAGAGAAAGAAATCAAGTAGAGGTGCAATTAATCAAGAATGGTAGCTGGCGAAGAGAAAAAAGTAAAATAAACACGTGTCGACGCCGGAGATAAATACGGTATTCGTGGGAGCGTACGACTTTGACGAGAAGGCTTCCTTGCTTTTTCCTTTTCTCAAATTAGTTTTTTTTTTTTTTTAAAGTTCAAATTTTAAAATTTATAATAATTTCAATAAATAACTTACTTATACTACTTTTAATTTTTAATTTTATATATTATTAATAATTAATATATATATATATATAATTTATATTTTTTATATATAAATATTTATTAGATATTAATAATATATATAACGATATAATAAAAATAAAAAACAATAATTTAATTTTTTATAAAAAATATAAAAAATATTTATTTTATTTATATTATATTATTTTTAAATAAAATTATTATTAATAAAATATTTTTAATATTAAAAATTTATAATATTTAATTAATTTAAATATATATTATTTAATGTAAAATAATATTTTATATTTTTTAATGATAAAAATATATATTAGGTATAATTTATCTTATTTTAATATTTATATATTTTAAAAATAATACTTTTTTATTTTTTAATTCTTTTGTAATTTAATATTTTTGGATAATACAAGTGACTCTGATAATATTTTCTAATTCTCACACGGCAATTAAATGTGTAAGTGGGAAGAACGGTCACCAAATCCAAATATGAATGAGTCATTACATGCGTGTCTTTCCCAATAACAATTAGCCACGTGCAACTGGTTTGATGATATACATCGGTGCTCGATTAATTTGATTGATCGTTGATTTAAAAAAATAGTTGTCGGTTATACTTTTTTTTTAAAATATATTGTATTTATCTTCTGTTATTTATTTATATCATTATATAATTAATGATGATATAATTTCTCCGGATTTGATTACATGTATAAGTGATATTTTGTTTTTTTACTAAATGTAATTAGTTTGATATCTATTATCATTTATAATATTAAATAGTGTTATTATTTTTGATATTTAGTCTTTTCTCAGTAAGAAATTTTTTTAAATATTAATATTAAAAATAAATCCATGATAGCAAGGAACAAATTTTTTTAAAAGAATTATATATAATTTTAAGAAATAAGTAAAACAAATTTTTTTATAAGTGAATAAAAATTGATATTTCAATAATCCCCAAAAACAAATATAAAACAGTATTTTTTTTATTTCCATGCTATATTGCCCTTGTAGGTGCAATCACCGATTTTTGTTCTTAGGAATTTAAATAATTCTCACCCATATATTTTTTCAAGGAATGTGATATTGATAACTATTATCTTTTATATAATAATAATATTATATGTTTTTTTATGGATGCTGAGAGAAGGTGGGTTCGAACTCATCAATGATGTACACTAAGGGTATAACTATTATTTAAAAAAAAATTAAAAATAATTCTCATTCGATTTTTTTTTTAATATTTTAAATTCCCAAAATATCCTTTATTTGACCAAAATGTTGAGTTACTTTAACTTTTTATTTTTTTAACAAAAAAAATACCAAAAAACTTAGATAATAATTTAACTAACTTTAATAATATGGATGAGAATGAGTATTAAAGTAATAATATGGATACTAATAGGATACACGATCTGTCTTTTTAGTAGTATTGAAAGTGATTTATGCATAAAATTATGAAAAAAGTTTCATATAAAATTGAGCAGTTTTAATGTACTTTAGTTCATAATATTTAAAAATATATTTTTTAGTCTCTCAATTTTGAAAAATAAGTCAATTAAGGATAAATAATATTGTTTTAATAATTTTTATATTAAAATATTATTTTTTACTATTAAATGATTAAAATGCGATTAAAACTCGATTATTTAATAATGAAATTGATGTCATTTTCATCAACATCAAAAGGAGGTGCACTTCTCCTTACTATAATCCTGCTAATAGAGAACAATTGTTAGGACATCGAGCCACTATAGGGTGTGGTGACTTTTGACATTTCGATGTTTAAGTCAATTCAAATAACAACGATAATGGAGGAGATTAAAATCTCCCTCAATGATTTAGGGATAAGATGTGGAGAATGAGGGATATTGTATATTTTGTTGCGCATTTGTGTACTTATTGTGTTAAATGTACAATGTGAGTATATAAAGAGGAGAAGATTTACCTAATATCGATCACTTACCCAAAGAAATATAATTTTTTTAAGATCTCAGTTATCTCTTCGTAATTATCTCTTCTGGATAATTAGAGTATATTTATCTCTATGGGTCTTCATCAAATAAAAATGCTTACTTGCTAACTCAGTACTCATTCAACAGGTTCGTAAGTCATACTACTAAGTAAACCCATTTATTTTGTGCCATGTGACATGTGTTTATTTTATACCCAACATTAACCTCTAAGCCTCTTAGGTCGAGATACATGGGCCAAAAGGTATGTCTTGCAGTTGGGGCATGTCGTTCTCTCAATCACGCAGTCGACTCTTATAAACAATTTACACGTTGACTGGCTCAAGCAATTATGGATATTTAGACTCCAACCAACCATTAGAACGCGCACAATGGTTTTCTATTGCTGGAAATGTTTTCTGATTTCCAATTAAGCATCTAGTAATGGAGTTCTGTTGAAGTCAAAGTTGTTTTTAAAAGTCAACCTTCCTTATATTTATGTGGGGAATATTCAATATTTGAATTTCTAATTTGGAGCCTATGAGCTCTCCACCAAATCCACATCATTTGGATGGATTTATGGGCGAATGGATTGGATGGGAATGGTGGATAGAGATTTTGAGAGGACGTGTGTACAGGGAGGAAGAGTCGAGAGAGCTCTCAATCTTTTAAGGTATTTTTTTCTTTTTTCTTTCTTCTTCCTTTCCTTTAAATTGTTTTCCATTAGTGTATATCACATGTTTGCATGGGGAGCATAATTTTATTATTTTCATGCTATTCAAACACAGTGCATTCTATCACGCATACGCCTACACCTTTTTACGCGGCAAGTGGTTTCATGGATATTGGATTAACAAATGTATATGATCATTTTTGCTCATCGTGGGTATGCAAGAAGGTGAACAGAGATGACCTATGGGCGGTTGTGGCTAAGAAATTCCACAACCTTGCAAACGACTAGGCTAAGGAGTTAACAACTTCTATAGACTTATCCCCAATTCGTAAGTAACGAAAAACAATAATAGAGAATAAACACATAAAAGGTAATGTAGGCCAGAAAGTAATATAAATAAATTAAAAATATATACTTGTACTAATTAAATAGTAGATCATGTATACATATCAATATAACAAGATAAACCCATATATATTCCCTACCTATGTGGAAACTTTCTCGAGTTGCCTATTACAGCCACTTAGAAGCAAACAATTCACTAAATGAATAAAATAGTTTGCAAGTCAATAGACATATAAACGTAAATACCTTTATTAGTTGGGACATATATCCTAACTGCACCTATATTGCCTTCACTAGCTGCTTTAGTAGCTAATGTGATCCAATTCTGAATCTAGCTCTTCTCTAGAGCTCTACCACTACCAAGTGGTACGAATAGTCACCAACAACAAGTATCATGAAACCTAATGGTAATGGCTTATGCAAAGCTCAAGGAGCTAAGTATGCAATCTAAGTCTTGGGTGTTAAGTTACTTTTAGTTAACCTAATTTTGATAAAATAGTTTCTACATAAAACACTCTCAAATCACTATTATCAAAAACACACTCAAAGTATTAGCAACTTGGAATCAACATATAGCTGTGAACATATCATGCAAACCTATGCATAGTCTAACTAGAAAAATATTGTTTTACCCCTACACAGGTATACATCGATAGGTTAAGTACAGTCAAACATGCAAAAGATAAGTAGAAAGCACATAACAATCTCATTTCATGTTACACTCCACATATGTATATGGAAGTTATGAAATCATAATGCAATGCAACCTAAACTCATATCCCATGTAGCAAACAGTAAAGTAATGAATAAAGAGTTGTGCAAACAAACTTTTCTCCCTTTTTGACACAAAAAGTCAAAGGAATGCCATTAAATAAGGAAGACAAGGCATACAATCATGCACTAATCATATCATTCATGCAACCATCACGAAAGATTAAAGCAATACACCAAAATAAAATTTAACACCTGCAACTACAAAACACAAAACATGCTAAATAGAGAAGAACAAACAAAGAGTTGAAAGTAAAGCAACATAAAAAATTTATTAATAAAGTTTTTATTGAAGGTTTTTCAAATAAAGAAAGGACAAAGTACATAAAAAAATAACAATAAAATCAACACTTTTATCCTTCCTCTCCACCATCATTAGAAGCCATACTACAAGAAGAACCACAAGAATCCATATGGTTTGGTGAAGGTGTAGCATTCTATTAGGAAAAATAGCTTTTAAGAAACTAGTTAAATGAGACAAAGGGCTCAGGACCACCAAATTTCAAAATAGGGAATTTAGGGAGCCAATGTTAGAAATGCCTGAGGAGAAATGATAAGAAGCAATAAACAAGCCACCAAGGGTAGGCCTAACAGGAGATAGAGAATCAAAAGAGCAAAGAAAACCATATCTAGGTGGATGTAAGTTAAGGCAATCAGTATGCTCACTAAAACGAGCAAGAAATTGGGTAGAAAAGTTATAAGCCTGTTGGGTGGAAACAAACTCCTTAAACATAGTGTCCAGGTGTTGAGTGAAGGTAGTAAACTTCTAATGTAGGAAAGAGATCTTCAAAGATAGATGAAAATGAGTTGAAGAATAAGGTGGACTAAGAAAAGAGGGACAAGAAACTGATTATGAGATGATATAAGGGAAAGCAATAGAAAAAAGGCACAGTCAGAGGCAAAGTGACTAGCACAAATAGGGAATAGAGAAGCACCCTATTGAGGGATCAAACAAGGATAGTGAAGAGATAAAAGAAGAGGAGTAGTAGAATGAAAAATGATAATCCTATAGATAATGCTTACAAGATCTATAGGCTCACTATTTTGGTTAGCTCAACAGTAGTAATCTTGAGAGTTAGTCATTAAAAAGAAGTAAAAAATGAGGGTAAACAACATCACTCGTAATATCATTGAGTCACCTAAAGTCATCAACCAGGGACAGAAGCACTCAATTGAAGTGCATTTCCACCATAATGATGATCAAGTCCTACCAATTGGTTAGCCATCTCGGTGAGGTTGCGAGAGAAAATGATGAAAAACTCAATAGGGAGATAAAAAATGATAAGATTTTCAAACTCAAAATGGATAAGAGGAAATGAAGGGTTGTAAACATCTAAAGTTGACAATATCTTAATGACATTGTCTCTCAAAAAAGTGACCTCGTGCCCTTACATATGAAAGTTGGTAGAAAATCTAGTGATACGAAAAGGTGAAAGCATAATAGAAATCCCAAACAAAGGTGGGATCAAACTTATAAGTAAAAGAACACAAAGTGAGCCAAGAAAAGTAAGCAGTTCTTTCTTGGATAAGAGGAAACTCATATACCAGTACTAATCCCTTACCAAAAATCAAAGTAAGAGTAGAAAGGGACTCGTAAGCTTTAACTACTATACTTGATCTTTTGAGTTGTTTTGGACTCTTTTAGATCTTTAGGGTGCCATTTAAAATGAAGACTAGTAAAAATAGGTAAATATGTGTTTAGAGGGTAGAAAGTGTTTAAGAATTTTTGTGGTTTGAAAAAAAAAGGAAAGGATTTATATAAGAAAAATACTTCCTAGCTTACCTCTCACCTTTACCTCGCTTGGGTGCTCAGCGAGCCCACAGTGAGTGCATAAAAATATACACTCAAAGAGCATCATGAAAAGGGAGCGATGAGGTTTAACAAACCGCAACAAATAGCCCAAGAAGAGAAATAGAAAAAGAGAGTACAAAAACAAAGGTTTCCTATGTTTCCTTCTCATCTAGAATCCATCAAGAGACAATGATTGTGTCTTAAGAAGCAAATCAAAAGAATCAACACTTGAACAATTATGCCCAACAAAGGTATACCAACTCTTATACTCATTAAAAGAGCCCACAACCCGAGAAATGAAAAAGGTAACGAGCTATAAACTTTTATAGAGTAACCTCTAAATCACAAGCACTAGGTTCCTCGTTAACCACTCACTAGCCTCCTCGTCATTTAGGGTGGTGAGTCTCGTTGCCCTGAGTGGTGAAGGTAATAGCCATTCCTCAATGAGGGTAATAGTTGTTACATGCTCATCAGCCAAGGGTCACAATGGGGTGGCAAGCCCATAAAAAATCTGATTTTTTGTTTCAAAATATTACCTAGTAATTTTCTACAAATACCATAAAACAACACAAAACAAAAACAAGAAACACAACATAACATGCATACTAATAGAATCCATTCCCATGGTGTGTGCAAAATATATAATCATACAAAGTGTTCCCAACTAAGTGAGTATGTATAGTACTGGCTATCAGTCACTAACCTTACATAGAGGAAAATGCTACTAAGTAAAATAATCATACTCCATTTTTAGTATACGAGAATTCCAACAAAGACACAAAAGATATACATGACTTATAATGGCTAAGTATAGGAGTGGAGGTCCGTCCGATTTAGAGGCTTCTTGCATTTTGTTTCTAGATGATACTTATTCGGTGGGTAGCCATCTAGCTAGGACATATCCAGATAGGTTCCATCCATATGAGGTCTGTTTGACAATGGGCTAGCTAAAAGGGCTCTATATAGTGATGCTTTATCCAGTAAGACATTGTGTAGTTGGTCACCTTCTAAAGATGCTTTTCCCAATGGGTTCTATTTGGTAGCTCTTTATCCAACATTTCTCTATCTATTGATGATCTAGATGGTGGTAGTCTATACATAATGGTACTGTTTGGCAACGATCAGGAATAGGTCACATCATGCATCACGTCTAGACCTTTATGCCATCATAGCTTTGATGGTTCTATCCATAAGGATCAATAAGGCATTACTTCTAAATGGGGAGATTTACAGACCAATGGTGGCTATAATGATATTGAAATTGGCATTCTATTATAACAGTTGGGTTCATATAAGGAGGACTTTACTTTTCCACCATTAATTGATACAAGTTCAGGATGTTAAATCATTTTCAAGATAGGTTGAGGGAGATGTCTCATATTTCAATAGCCATTGTGTTGATTCCCTAGGTTCCTAGTACTATTTAAAGTGATCTTCTTCCTTGTAGATTTACTATTTATATAAATTACCTATTTTTCAGGCTATGGTGCATCGTATGAGAGTTCTTGTCTTATGTTAAGGCTTCCCTATGCCAGTTCCTATTATTAGTTATAGGATATTGATGACTTGTTAGATGTTATGGAAGGGATACATGGGGAATTGGTAGTGAAAGAGTTTATTTATTGTTACTACCCATAGCTTTTGATTGGTTATTGGGGGCAACATTATATCAAGCCTTATGGGAACAAGATTTTTATAGAGGATCTTCTTAATACTAAAAATAGGTATGGATAATCTTTCTTTATATCCTGCTAGAATTTTTGTAAGTTTAGGTGACCTATTAGGGTTCTTATCCTATTAGCCTCCTTGCTAGGTGTACTTGAGATCTAACCAATCAGTTCAAGTATGGAATTTTAACTTAGAAATATTTCTAAGTTTTTAGTTTGTGATTACTTTCCTCTATTGAGACCACACACATTCTTCATTGTCATTTATATTGTGGCATTTTTAACCATCTTGATAGGGATCTATGGTCTTTTCATTTAGGTAAACCCTTTTGTTTGCATATAGTGGAGTAGAAGATCCTGAGCTAGAGAAAGTTGCATGTTCTGTACATTAGCCAATACCCATGTGAGGATCTATGACCAATTAAAGGCTATAGAGAGCTTATGAAAGTTGTGCTTATCGTAAGCAATCCATAAAATTCATAGCTAATCACTAGAGTATGGTCCATACATAGAGTGCTAGCTTGGTTGTTGCCTCCCTATATTCGGGGGAAGTTCAATCTTTGAGTTATATAAACCCGTACTTTATCATATACTTTTGTGGGTTACAAAGCCTTTGGTAAGGATGGTTTGTAGTGCACTAGCTTGGCCGCCCCTTTACCCATATGATGGAGGAGCATGGTCCATAGATATGCTATTCTTTGTCCTTTGTGAGACAAATTCGTAGCTCTATTCTTTTGGGGTGTCATGCTTGGAAAAAATTTTAAAAGTCTCGGCAACCCTTGGGTTATTTTTGTACTTGTTGAGTTTGGCGAAAAGTTCATGTGCATAATAAAAATTGTAATGGCCTACCATGACCTAAATGCTTCCTTTATTTTTCTAATAATTTAAAGTACAAGATAATTAAAAATAAGGCTAATCTTATTGAAAAATAAAATAAATTTGGCTAAGACTCTTTTCTTGACTGGAAATAAAAATAAGATTACAATTGAAATTCTAACTACTTTGGATGCACTTTTTGTTCTTCCATTGTCATGGGCTTCGCTTTTGGCTAATGTGGATACCCATCGCCTAGCATTCTCTTGCTACTTTCTATTCTTATAGAACCATTCCTACTCAAGTATTTGTCAAAAACTTGAGAGTAAGGTGATGGGTGGAAGTTACGACATGGGCCATATGTAATCAGGGTATTTCCATAATTCCATTGTGGGGTCAGGGTGGACAATCCACTACAAGGAAATCAATCATGATTGTGCTTGAGTTTCCACCTCACCCAATTATGACAAGTATGGTGAAATTGCCTTCTGGGACCAAGATTAGTTCAAAAAATCCTACCAAGAGAGCTACTACTAGCATGAATTGTAAGAGAGTTTCATCTCCTTCTGATCTTAGGAGAATAGGATATGCATGGAACTACTAGTCTCTATTAAGATTCAATGGAGGTTTATATTTTTAATGGGGATGATAATTAACAAAGTGTTGACATATGGGTAGAGTAGTCTACGAGCTTCCTTTTCTTGAAAAGGTTATTTCGAAGCCCATCAACTTTTGGTCCTTTTTGGGGTTGGAAGTAATGGTGTCAAAAATTCATGTGAGTTTGGGTAACTTTAAGTAATAACCAGACGTGTTTTATTTTACATGGTAAATTTTGATTTGATTTTTGGGTTCGGTTTCAATCTTAAGGGTGGGGTAATTTAAAATAATAAATTTATATTTTATTGAATATTATATTTTTCATACATGTAGAGAGAAAAACATTTTTTTTAATATTTATGAGTAAAAGTAAAATAAAATATATTAAGTATACATAAAATATTATTAATTTAATTTGTAAACATTTTTAAATTAAAAAGATGTTAAAATTTAGTTTTTGGAGTTCCAAACAAGTAAACGTATTTGATAGCAATTCCTCGTATTTAAGATTATTTTAGTTTTGATTTTGGATATAATATAATATTTTAATTTTTATTCCGGATAAAACATACTGGATCCTTAACCCCATTCACATTCCTTATCGGAAGCGATGAGTAGAATATCTCTATTCAAACATGCCTTGTAGGGTATATTCCTTCTATACATTATTCAAATCTCCCTTAGTAGGTACCCCAATAATAGCTCTGACAAGATAGACAACTTGTGTGGTTACTATTCTTGTTCTTTTGGTGGTGGGGCTCAGCACTTGCTATTGTTATTATTGTTATGGTCTTTCAATCTATACAAATTCTCCCATATGTGCATAAACATGTGTTCTATTTCTTCCTTTAGTTGGTGACTGTAATTTGTGGTATGACCGACTTCCTTTTGACTGTCATTTGTGGCATAACTCGTGTATCTATGATATCTTTCCCTATCCCAACGGTTGTCTCTTTATTTTTTCGTGGACCTTTTATTTTCTTGGCATATGGGCTCATCTATGTCCTTCCATTTATGTTTTCCCCTTTTATTTTCTAGCTATTCCTTTTTCCTTTCTATTATTAACCATTTATTCCATATTTAAGCAAGTGTTTATCAGCTATGTAGCTTTCACATATGTGGTAGGAAGATTCTTTTCTATATTGTGCCATAAAGCTTCTTCATTAGAGGGCTTAATGGAAAACATATATAGCTACAAATTCTGAATAATCGGGGACCTATATCTTTTTAGAATTGAATCTGTTGAAGAAATCCTTCAAAGATTCATCTTTTCCTTACCCTAAGGTCATTTGATGGGAGATTGTCTTTTGTCTCCTACTTTTTATTGAAAAATAAGATAAAAATTGCTTTCCAAATCCTATAAATAATTCTATGGTGGTAGATTTTAGAGTCCAATACTAGGCCCTAGCCTTATCTATCAGGGTAAGCTAGAAAGCACGGAACTTTATTGCATCATTGTAAGTGTACAAGTCCATCCATCCTTTAAAATTTTCCAAGTGTTCAAGAGGATCTTTGTGCCATTGTAAGTGCTAGTACTGGGCATTTTGAACTTACCGGGTAAGGGGAGCTTCATAACCTCAAAGGTGAAAGGAGATTCTGTGAATACTGTTAGGTGTGGAAGTCTTTCTCTATTTAGCCTCTATAGTACTTCCTATAACTTTTCATTGAGTCTGTCAATAATTGGGCAAAGTATGGCCGGTACCTACCCTCAGTGGTGGTTTTCTAGATAAGCATTTTGTGTTGACGCTGCTTGGTTGGTGCCACTAGCTTGGATAGAGTACCCATGCCTGTAGGCTACTAGGTGCTTGCGTAGTCTTGCAGGGAGGGCCCCAAGCAATGTAATACCTTTAGTGAAGAATGATTTATGTGAATGAGTTTCCAGGTTACTTCGTACTGTGCAAGTTTTGGCTTGCCTGGCCTATTGACTTGGTTTACAATGGGGTTGGTTATGCCCTTGCTCAAATTCCATCTGGCTATGGGTTAAACCTTGAGCATCAAAAGATTTTATAGGTAGGCCACCCAAGATAAGTGCTACTTCTTGGCCTTGTGGCTTTGGGAGGCATTTTAAGATAACTTGAAGTATATTTTCCATTTACACCAGACGTGTCTCATTTCTTGTTCTTCTCTTATGCATTGGTAAGCCCGTTGTGAGAAAACTACAATGGATGCGAGGGATACCATGCAAATAGGCTTCGAGAGCATAAGAGGATGAACGACTAGTTGGGCTTCATGGATTCCTAACAGAGCTAGAGTTTTGGAACTAGTTGGAGGATTCATTTTTGCTGGGAGTGGAAGTTTTTATGTTACAAATCTAATTAATTAGAAGGAGATGAATAAACGGTCATATATGCAATAACATATAAATAAAATAATACAAAAATAAAAATTTACACATAATATTTTTAAGTTTGGTAAGCCCATTGTGAGAAAACTACAATGGATGCGA